>OZ014520.1:390684259-391884259 GCA_963966055.1 Lathyrus aphaca
CTAATAATGAATGGAATGTATTATTAATAATAATATTAGTAATATTATTACCATTATAATTATTATTATTAATATTACTATTATTAGGGATTAATTAGCGGGATAAAGAAAATTAAAGAGGAGTTAATATGGGTTTTAGTAGAATAAATGTTGTCACGTAAAAGAGAACTAGGAGGAAAAACAAGAATGTGTCAGGACACGAATTTCTTCATCAATTTCCGCAGAGTCGGATCAAATCTAAGGTAAGGGGATAATGAGTTTAATAATGGTGAATCTAACATGAGAGGGTAGTGAGGGTTCTTTGCCTTCTTAGGATTTTTGTACTAATTCATTTGGTATATTTCTTGATTCGGTTTCGTATGTGATTGCTTTGGAAATTCATGTTCATCTTGATGATACTGATATGAGGTGTATTTGTGGTAATAACTATGTCTTGAATTCGGTATGTTGTGAATTGTTGTTGTGTTTACCATTAAAAAAACAGATCTGGAAAATTATGTATGTTAGGGATGATGGAATTAGGAGTTAATTGATGAGTAAACCCATTGGAAAATAATAGGTTAATTAAAAAGAATGGAAGTAGGGACAATAAAATGGTATAGAAATTGTTTTGGATCCGAATTAGAGGGTTGGAAGTGCACAAGAATGTGAAAATTCGTAGAAATGCAGAAAAATTGGATTTTTGGATGTTGGTTGCCCATACGGGTAACGCAGGGGGCATTACGCATATGATGGGCATGCCATGAAGGCATTACGGGTAATGCATACGACATTACGCGTAATGCAGTGGGCATTACGAGTAATGTAGAGGCATTACGAGTAACGCATTGGGCATTATGCGTATGGCCAACATAAGTGAAAAATTTCCCCGTTTTCGTGATTTCTTTCCCGATTTCACGTCTGATGCAATTCCTTTAGATTCGAGAGACTAGTATGGCATGATTGAACATGTAGAACCTAGTAATGTTAGGAAAAATGGTAAATCGTGGTTGTGTGGATGATTTCATTGATTATTGATTAATGTCGTGTGATGTGTTGTAATTGGTTGTTGTAATTGTATTGGTGTAGGATTGGTAATTCCAATGGGAATTATGGTGAGTATAATGGCTCACGTGTGATTCGTGTGGATCGTGTGTTATGCATGAATGATGATTCTTTGTGAATAATTGTATGCCATGCATTCATGATGTGTCAGGCGGAGATGAGATGGGTAGAAATCCATGATTGGTGTCTAGCCTTGTCTGGACTCTATGTGGGAGTTGTGATGGAGATAAGTTGTAGTTTAGAGGAACGTATATGACTTATTCGAATTCCGACAGGAATCGGGTTCAACGAATGAACTGTATGAATTATGATGGTACCGCATGCGTCATGTCGTGTCAGTGAGTCACATTGCATATAGATAAGTTAGATGTGAATTAAGGGTGATAAATGTGTTGTGACATTGTGTATGGGTTGTGATTTCCTGGTTGGTGTGAGTTGTGTGAATTACTGCTCCTTAGCATGTGTTTTTCACCGTTTAATTATTGAATGTAATTCTCACCCCTTTTCTATTGTTGTGTCTGTGCTCCTTGGGGAGTACAAATAATCAGGTACCTGAGTAGTGTTTGGAGTTCGTGTTGTTTGATCGAGTCTTAGGAGTCGCTCTAATACGTAACACGGGATATGGGAATTTGTTATGTTTTACTTGTTATATTTTGTTACGTATCTTATTTTCATAATTGTATTGGACCACTTATTTTGTGGAACCTTTTGTTGTTTAGGCCTTAGTGCCAGAGAAGTGTATTAATGAATATTTCGTTGTTTAAATCATTTTCTAAGTAATAAATTGAATGAAGTGAATTGAGACTTCATGGTATTTTATGAGATATGGCATCCTACGTGTATACTCTGATGTTTTTGTAAACTTATTTTACTTATTTTATCAATGGGGATAGTAGGGTGTTACATCATACACCTTCACTAATCACCGCTTGATTGTTAATTTTCCTCCAAATTTGAATTTCCAAGCCTAATTTTGACTCTAAACCAAATTCCAAGCCACCAAAATTTCCAAGCCTAGACTCTATAAATAGGACCCTCATTTCATTCATTTCATAAGCTTTTGAGAGCCAAAAAACCTCTTGCAAATTATATCCCCAACCACCAAAATTCACTATAGAGCTCACATTTCTTCTTTTGTAAGATAATGAGTTTTCACATTGAATCTTGTTAATCTTTGAGCTAAACCTTCATCCAACTTGTTTTTCTTCATCAATTATAGTAGATTAAATCTTTGTTGTTTGGATCTTGAAGCAATTTGGAGCTATATTTTGATTTGGAGTGGTAATTCATCTTTCACCATTGTTGAAGCTTCATCTTCATCTTCCATAATGTAGATCTTTGGTGATTCTTGTTACTTGGTCCTTTGGATCTTGTAACTGTGTTTGATTATTGGTTTTTACTATGGTTTTACTTTAAATTTCGTGCAAATTCAGTCATATGATCATAAGGTGTTTGGAAAACATTTTGAATGAGGATCATGCTGAAATTTGCAATTTTGTTGTTGTTGTACCCAGAGTAATCGATTACTCTAATAGGGTAATCGATTACCCTGTGTTTTGTTTGCCCTGGATTTTGTGTTTTGAATTGGTAATCGATTACCTCATGTGAGGTAATCGATTACTTTGGACCAGAATGGTGTTTTTGGCCTTTTTTGGGTTGTTTTGATTTTTTGCTTTTTCTTCCCCTTTCTTGTTGTTTAGGACTTGAAGTACATTGTTGAGACTAATTTCTCTTTAATTTCGATGGACTTTGGATATTATTAAAGTATATTAACATTCATTAGTTCAAATCTATATTTAAATGAATTGTTAAATTCATTTTAGGTGCTTTGAATTAATGATATGTTTCACACTTAAATCTATCAATTAGAGGTGATTGAACTTAAAGATGAAAAGATCTTAAAAATGTAATTCAATTTGGATTTTCTCTTCATCCATCTCCCTCTAATTCTCTTTTATTTTGATTGATGAAAGTCTTATGGATCTTATAATTTCTTTGTTGAATTATTGATCAAGGCTATATCATTACCTATTTTCTTTTTGTGCGGTATTGCTTCTGGATGATGATCTATATATTATTCATTTAGCATGCATTAGCACTAACATTATTTTGAGCGGCCTCGCTGTAGGTGACTTCTATATAAGTCACTTGGTGATTGCTTAACATAGCGCTACATTTGTCCCTCCTTCTTCCTTATCGGAACTTGAACTTTCGTGGCCCAAGTTGATGTTTGACAAGCCCAAGCATGGTTTTTCTTTGTATTAGGTTCGTAATCTTCGAAACTTGTCGTTGTAGAGGCTTTGATTAAATCAATCTTCTGGAAAGTCTTTTTTAAACATGACTTAAGTACATTGTTCAACCATATAGTTCAAGACGCGAGACAAAATAATAAGTGTTTCTTTTTTAGGCTTATGGCATTGTTATCCTTGTGGATGATTAAGCTCACCATATTTTTATGATAGATTGTTTATGTTTCTTTCTTTATCCCTATCCCTTTTACTTTCCTTCTTGCTCCTTTCTCTCTATTTCTTATGCTTTATATCATCCATTATCATGTTTATGTTTATGTTTATGTCATTTTCCTTTTGTCCACTTGGACCTTATTATCTTGTTTGTACTTTTTCTTGTGTCCATTTGGACACAAAAGCATTAATATAGGCCTAAGCACTTTAAAAGACTTGTGCTCTTAATTATGGACTATGGTTACTAGACCTTGCATTGGATGATCTCAACATTTGAACTTCTCGGCTTGATTGTGGACTTATAGACTTAGTACTATGATCCATCCCTTTGCTTGGATTATCATGGAGTCGTTACTATTTAACTCATCATTTGCTCAAGAGGATGGAATTCTATTTTTCCTATGCTTTGAAGTGTCTTCAAGTGGTTAGATCTTTTCTACCTTAGCTTTCATTTTATGCTTTAGGATAGTAACTTCATCTCCCCCCTTCTTTAATTTTCAAAACTCTCTCCCTTTTTCAAAGGATTCTTCTTCTTAAAACTTTCACCTCTTTCATAAATTTAAACCTTAACTTTTGTTTAGTGGTTTTACTTCTTCTTTTTCTTTTAATAAATGCTAATGAACTTAAGCATATTTACAATAATGTTCAAAAATTAAAAAGAACCAAACTCACTCAAGTTGTTTTGTGCCTTTGTTGCATATTGTCTTTTTTCAAGTTTAGACATGAGTCATTTCCATAGTTGGGTGTAAGTCTCATAATCACCATGGTTATAGTTTAATGTAATTGAGTCTCTTGTCATTTGTAGGGGTTTAGTTTGGCATACTTGTCGATTTTATCTGAGTTGAAACCCTCCGCATAATGATGTATGAGTCCATGCTCTCATTCTCATGGTTGATTAGTGGAGTTATCCCCTTAAAATGACGAATTGTATTTATGTAACACCCATATAATATATATATATATATAGAGAGAGAGAGAGAGAGATTAATATCATACAAAGTTAATTTTTGGTACTAACACCATCATAAGTTCCTAATAGCATAATTCACATTCTTGACCAACTATAAAATCTATACAACATGGTTCAAGACATGGGAATTATACTAAAACAAAATCTAATATCCATACAATATCCATTATTGTACAAAGATAAAGAAATATACAGCGGAAGACTAAACTAAGCTTCACTTGAAACATCTCGAGCATAGCTCCACTTGTAAATCAAACCTGTAAAAGAACCCTGAAAAGCAACAACAATAAGGAGGTGAGATAATAACATCTTAGTGGGTTCCCTATCTTAGAGTTCTCTCGTCTCTAAGGGTTCTATCAAACCTAACTCAAGTCTTTGGCAAGGAAAACGACCTTGAGTTCATATGTCTCGCACTCCTTGGAACCACATCCAAGAGTTCTACTAATCCTACTAATACTAGCTAGGATATTCCTTATGCCTCTCAACCAGGAATCAAAGCAAGATGGAACACACTCCATACAATGCTTACACCACTAAACAAGTGAAATATCTACCTCAAGTCTTTATGGATGTTTCCCGTGGGACTCAATGAAATACCCACCTCAAGACTTACTCAAGACCTTACGGAGGATTCGATATAACGCTCTAATCAAACCATTACGGATGCTTCTCGTGGGACTCAGTGTAATACCCACCTCAAGACTTACACTCGCTTCCCGTGGGACTCAATGTAATACCCACCTCAGGCTACCAATCGCTTCCCGCGGGACTCAATGTAATACCCACCTCAAGACTTACACTCGCTTCCCGTGGGACTCAATGTAATACCCACCTCAAGCTACTAATCTCTTCCCATGGGACTCAATGTAATACCCACCTCAAGACTTACACTCGCTTCCCGTGGGACTCAATGTAATACCCACCTCAAGCTACCAATCGCTTCCCTTGGGACTCAATGTAATACCCACCTCAAGACTTACACTCCCTTCCCATGGGACTCAATGTAATACCCACCTCAAGACTTACACTCGCTTCCCGTGGGACTCAATGTAATACTCACCTCAAGCTACCAATCGCTTCCCGTGGGACTCAATGTAATACCCACCTCAAGACTTATCAATTGCTTCTCGTGGGACTCAGTGTAATACCCACCTCAAGACTTATCATAACAGACAGTACCTCAAGCCTTTACGGATGCTTCCCGTGGGACTCAGTGTAATACCCACCTCAAGACTTACTCAATAATTTCCGGAGGATACCGCGTATAACGCGTTAGGATTCGCAACGACCTAGGATGAACCTAAGTATCTCACAAGTCATACCATCTAACAATTTCTAGTTACAAAACTAGGCCACACTATTGGTTTATGGTAAGATTTCCTCTCTCTCTCTCTCTCTCTCTCTCTCTCTCTCCATTCTTGATACTTTCAATTTTAGAGTTTTCGAACATATAGTTATAACATTTTAGTTTAATCATTACTATTAAAGAATCCTCACCATAAACTCATTGTCTTTTCTTCTGTTCGATTATCACAATGATCTCATGCCTCAATTCTCAATCAAGCCACAAAGGCTAATACCCAAATTCCTCAATTATACATAATTACAGTTTATCGGAAAAGTCGGGTAAAAGTTAGGTATAATTAACATTTTTCGGCTTTATTAGTTAGCAAATGTTTTCAGCTTTACAACGATATGCGGAACGCAATAATCGGACCGACGGATCACAACTTATGAATTAAACACCAAAAACTCAACCTACAGGTCTCGCTGAGCGAAGCCCAGCTCGCTGAGCGAAAATATTCCTGGAACTCTCGCTGAGCGAGGGACAGCTCGCTGAGCAAGCTATACCAGTCCAAGAAATTCCAGCTTACGGGAAAATCTATTCTCCATTCCAAAACCATTCAAAACATTAACAATTCCAGCAAAACATAGTCAAACATGCTTATATTCATAGTGTGGGTGTTTTAGTCGAGTTTTAATCGAGTTTTAACCGTTTAATCTTTCAATTTCCAAGATTTCTACAAAACCCTAAAACTCAATATCTCTACCAAAACTCAAAAGAAAAGTTTCTAACTAAGAACCCACCCTGCAATCGACGAGGAGGTTGGTGAAGATGAAGATTTGAGGAAGGAATGGCGATGATCCGAGCATTTTCCTCTCTTAGGGTTTCTTCCTCTTCTTCTCTTCTCTTATCCCTTTCTTTCTCTTCTTTTTCCTTCTTTCTCTTTTCTTTTTTTTACCAACTTTCTTTCCTTTCTTTTCTTTTTATAATACATAACTTGTTTCTCTTTCTCTAAAAAATCAAACAATGTATATCATACCAATACATGATAGTTAGTATACTAACGGGCCCAATTTGAGAATATTCAGAAAATATCTCTGACAGATAATACTTAATTAATCCTAATTAATATTATCCAGGGCGTTTAATTAAATACGGGGTATTACATCCTTCCCTCCTTGAATTGAAATTCGTCCTCGAATTTCCTTTACTAATCCACAACGATAGTTACAACATTATCTTAGATCCATTCTCATCCTTAATTATCTTAAATATCCGAACATGTTCAAATCCAATTTGACTTCGCGACTCAAAGATCCTCGTTTCACAATAAAATTAAACCTCGCGTCCTTACTCATACGCTTGTTTCCAATATCGGGTTAACTTTCAATTTATTATTTCCGCAACTTATTCTTTGCTTCATGCAAAACACTAAGTCTCATTTCTCCCTCAGAGAAACACACCATGCAAATTCTTCTCATTGCATCGCAATACAAAACATAACACAACGGCTTACCTCGACAAGGTTACACAAGGTATCTTGGCGAGATCCTTTCCTTGTACAATTTCCCAACAAAAGCATCCTATTAAGATCCTCCAATCACTAACACTATAACAAAAGTTATCAAAGACTCCCTCACCAATTTCCCCTAGTCTTACGCCTAAATGATGATCATTCGCATCGGGCATTTCATTCCTTCGGTATCTTACCATAGACAATCCACTTAGAATAAAATTCTCTTACTTCGGTACTTATAAATAAATCTCTTTAAATTCTCATAATCTGACTGAACTCTTTTATCTGTCTCCCTCCACTATGCTTCCAAAGCCTAACAGTGGAGAATACCATGAATTCTCAAGCAATACCAAATAGTTGGTAGTCTACGGAGAACTCTCGTATCCATTGGAGCTCTCACCAACCAATAGAATAAGAACTTGCAAACCTGTAACGATAGAACAATTCACTTGTCTACTACACAAATGACAACATCGGTCCAAACTCCCCAATAACAAAGATGCAGGGTTGTACTGCTGCAAACGCAACCAATACCATTCCAATTCCATTCAAAATTCGAAACCATCTATCCAATTAGACTTAACCAATCATACCAAGATTACAATGCTTCATATCAATTCTCTTTACAAAATTCCATTCAGTCAATATTTCTGTTGACACAAGGGCTCCATCAATAACAATGCAGCCATGCCACATAACTTACAATAACCAGTGAGTCACCAATACCAAACTCAAATCATCCTTAGTAAACTTGCGGGTTTCCACAACACTTGCCTTTTTCATACAATATTCTACTCACTCACCTTTTAGGATAACATAAAACCTATCATTCAAATCCACCTCTCTCAAAGGTCTTGTTTCTTAAACAATCCAATTAAATGCTTAACTTTGGAACATTCACCTTTCACTCTTACCTGGAAGGTAACTTAAGGATCCATATCCTTGAGTAAGACTCAACTGTGCACATCTGGTATTACTCTCATGGAGTCTATAACTGATGTTAAAGATACTAAAACTGACCAATTATTCATCTCTTATCCACTCAAAATTTAGATGATTTACTATCCACCAAAAATCATGCTCAAAAGAAAAGTCCAACACTTTGTCCACTGACGCTTGGTACGGAAACCAAAACAGACTTATAGCTCAGAAAGTATGATTCTATAATGTTCCCACCAAGATCATGTGTCTACCGATTAACTAATCAAGGTTAAACGATCAAACACAACTAAACTTGTTTTTCTTGCTAGCAAACAATCCAGCTCAAATTTACCAATCCAAACCACACTAAATTGCAATATGATTTTCACTCTCGACGCCCCGTCATGAGCACAAACGCTCGTTGTTCACAACTCGAGATAACACGAAATGGGCACAACATAGAGATCACAACTCCAACAAGCAGTGAAGTATATCTACCATTTCGTTACTGTCACATCACGAATACCCAACGGAATAATCCGATCCCAAACTTACAAGGACATTATTAGGGAAACAACAAGAACAACATCAAAGGTTTTAGTTACAAGCTAATGCTTGGTTCATCCATAAACAAAACCAACGCATAATCTTTATCGGATAAAACAAAGCAAAACAAAGGACATCTTATCTCCATTATACAACCTTGTCCCCTTTCTCTCTAATTCCTTGCAAGGATTAGTATCAACAACAACATTCATAGTCTCACCGTGGCATAATCCCATTACTTCAATTATTCCAAAACATAACAACGATAACTGGTCACTACTAGGAGGTAGCTGATCGCCCAGTACGACTTTACGACTCTAGTAGCTGAAAGAGATTTAGAAACACAATTTCGTAACCGGGTACTATCCAGAGGACAATCCGATTACTCAATACAGAAGCAAACTTCTGGTCTTCATTGTTATTTAAGTTTCCCAATTCATTCCAATCGCAGCCAAAGGTCACAACCATCACCAACAGATGATTCCAACTGACTGATGCTAAAGAAACACAGCGGAGAGTTGTGGTTAGCGGGCCTCGTTTTCATCAATCCAAGCAATAGGTTGCTACAAACCAGATTACAAATTCATCTAATACATGAGCAAAAGTCCAGTGCAAGGTGATGACCATTCGACTCGACCTCCACAACTGCTTTCTTTACATTAAAATCTTTCTTAACCAAGTCAATAACATCCCTAGGAAATCCCTTCCATCCACCATTCTCGTAGACCAACAAACTCATTCAGGACGTTCACTTCTTCTGAAAAATTCATATAATACTGAATTAACGACTGTCCAAAACAAGTATCTGAATTCGTAGGCTTGCCTTATACTTATTCAATCTCATTCGTTGACAATCCTGTCCTTGATGATATAAGTGATGTCCATAGAGGTAACACTGGTCGCAGAGTTCCATTTGGACATGTAGCATATCCAGAAGTACGTTCTGCGGTAACCTTATCATTTTCAAACATAATCCAATTTATTATTACTAGAGATTCTTCCAAATTCAACGTGCTTATTTTAACACTTATCACTACATTACCAAGTCCGCACTTCGCACACCTCATGTTACTAAATAGAGCCTATTCTTCCTCCGAGACTATACATTATATCATTCCTTAGGTCACTACACGATTCCAAATTAATCTCTTACTAAAATATAACACCTTTATGCATTACTCTAGATCGTGTCTCCTTGATCATAATCAAACACATAATCACAATCTTCTACCCATCCGTGAGGTGTTATCCGAATACACTCTTTGAAGTACACTCGTTTATCCAAGATGTCACTACGACCTTAGAACTGAAACACTAACAATTTAACTCATTCCCGAGCTTACGTCATACGTCCCATAAAGCACTATCTCTCTTTGCAGAATGAGATTTCTCAACACTCTCATCCATACTAGTGACTATTACTAATCCACCAACGACTTTACTTATTCCTTGATACACCGACCTTTCATCCTGAAGATATCTTTACCCTTCATATCCTATTCATTCCAAAGGATTCCTCAAATCACACACTTCTCTGCAATCCCACGTTACAGGAAGTAAAATTCTTAAGAAGACTCCAACCGAGGTGACCAAAGCTCTCCTCTGCTAATTCTTGGCTTGAGCGCATTCTCACAGCACAGGTTGCAACAACACTTCGGAGTCCTCATGGTCGCACAACCATGATCCTACCTACCACATACATAACACTAGGTTGATCAGACCCATTACTACATATTATGACATTAAGAACCATGCTGGCCAGACACACTTAAGAGGCAGGAAAGATTTACTTATGATGTTTCAAGGCTAGGTCGAGGAAACGACCTGCTCTGATACCAACTGTAACACCTATATAATATATATCTAGAATAATATCATACAAAGTTAATTTTTGGTATTAACACCATCATAAGTTCCTAATAGCATAATTCACATTCTTGACCAACTATAAAATCTATACAACAATGGTGCAAGACATGGGAATTATACTAAAACAAAAGCTAAGATCCATACAATATCCATTATTGTACAAAGATAAAGAAATACACAGCGGAAGACTAAACTAAGCTTCACTTGAAACATCTCGAGCATAGCTCCACTTGTAAATCAAACCTGTAAAAGAACCCTGAAAAGCAACAACAATAGTGGGGTGAGATAACAACATCTCAGTGGGTTCCCTATCTTAGATTTCTCTCGGCTCTAAGGGTTCTATCAAACCTAACTCAAGTCTTTGGGAAAGGAAAACGACCTTGAGTTCATACGTCTCGCACTCCTTGGAACCACATCCAAGAGTTCTACTAATCCTACTAATACTAGCTAGGATATTCCTTATGCCTCTCAACCAGGAACCAAAGCAAGATGGAACACACTCCATACAATGCTTACACCACCAAACAAGTGAAATATCTACCTCAAGTCTTTACGGATGCTTCCTGTGGGACTCAATGAAATACCCACCTCAAGACTTACTTAAGACCTTACGGAGGATTCGATATAGCGCTCTAATCAAACCATTACGAATGCTTCTCGTGGGACTCAGTGTAATACCCACCTCAAGACTTACAGTCTCTTCCCATGGGACTCAATGTAATACCCACCTCATGCTACCAATTGCTTCCCGTGGGACTCAATGTAATACCCACATCAAGACTTACACTCGCTTCCCGTGGGACTCAATGTAATACCCATCTCAAGCTACCAATCGATTCCTGTGGGACTCAATGTAATACCCACCTCAAGACTTACACTCGCTTCCCGTGGGACTCAATGTAATACCCACCTCAAGCTACCAATCGCTTCCCTTGGGACTCAATGTAATACCCACCTCAAGACTTACACTCCCTTCCCATGGGACTCAATGTAATACCCACCTCAAGCTACCAATCGCTTCCCGTGGGACTCAATGTAATACCCACCTCAAGACTTATCAATTGCTTCCCGTGGGACTCAGTGTAATACCCACCTCAAGACTTATCATAACAGACGGTACCTCAAGCCTTTATGGATGCCTCCCGTGGGACTCAGTGTAATACCCACCTCAAGACTTACTCAAGACTTTCCGGAGGATACTGCGTATAACGCGTTAGGATTCGCAATGACCTAGGATGAACCTAAGTATCTCACAAGTCATACCATCTAACAATTTCTAGTTACAAAACTAGGCCACACTATTGATTTATGGTAAAATTTCCTATCCCTCTCTCTCCATTCTTGATACTTTCAATTTTATAGTTTCCGAACATATAGTTCTAACATTTTAGTTTAATCATTACTATTAAACAATCCTCACCATAAACTCATTGTCTTTTCTTCCGTTCGATTCTCATAATGATCTCATGCCTCAATTCTCAATCGAGCCACAAAGGCTAATACCCAAATTCCTCAATTTTACATAATTACGGTTTATCGGAAAATTTAGGTATAAGTCGGGTATAATTAACATTTTTCGGCTTTATTAGTTAGCAAATTTTTTCAGCTTTACAACGATATGCGGAACGCAATAATCGGACCGACGGATCACAACTTATGAATTAAACACCAAAAACTCAACCTACAGGTCTCGCTGAGCAAAAATCTTCCTGGAACTCTCGCTGAGCGAGGGACAGCTCGTTGAGCGAGCTATACCAATCCAGGAAATTCCAGCTTACGGGAAAATCCCTTCTCCATGCCAAAACCATTCAAAACATTAACAATTCCAGCAAAACATAGTCAAACATGCTTATATTCATAGTGTGGGTGTTTTAGTCGAGTTTTAATCGAGTTTTAACCGTTTAATCTTTGAATTTCCAAGATTTCTACAAAACCCTAAAACTCAATATCTCTACCAAAACTCAAAAGAAAAGTTTCTAACTAAGAACCCACCTTGAAATCGACGAGGAGGTTGGTGAAGATGAAGATTTGACGAAGGAATGACGATGATCCGAGCATTTTCCTCTCTTAGGGTTTCTTCCTCTTCTTCTCTTCTCTTATCCCTTTCGTTCTCTTCTTTTTCCTTCTTTCTCTTTTCTTTTTCTTACCATCTTTCTTTCCTTTCTTTTCTTTTTATAATACATAACTTGTTTCTCTTTCTCTAAAAAACCAAACAATGTATATCATACCAATACACGATAGTTAGTATACTAACGGGCCCAATTTGAGAATATTCAGAAAATATCTCTGAGTCAGATAATACTTAATTAATCCTAATTAATATTATCAAGGGTGTTTGTCGCTCCCAAAGATTTATATCCCGGTGCAAACACGAACTGTCGGCGAAAAAAGAAAGAGGTGAGAAAAGGTAATGCTGCGTAAACCTAAAAAGAGATGGATAAGATGGTTGCGAACCAGAGAAACTGAGAAAGGGGGTTGGTTACAACCTGGGAAGGTATTAGCACCCAGATTGTCTGTCGTACTCGACGGGATCCACGCTTACAAGATTGTGTTTAAAAGGGGTAGGTGTATGTGATGTCTGTGTGCAAAAGCTAAGAAAAGAAAGTACAGGTGTCAGTGCAAAAGGGTGAATTGCTCAGGAACTGAGGCTTAGAAAAGAATGCTGAAAGAGGGGGAAGACACAGAGACTTTTGTTTGATAACAGTTAAGTTATGCCTACGTATCCGCTCGTGCAATGAGGAAGTCAGAACACCGTAGTTCGACTCAAAGAGACTCAAAATAAATTGACTGTGAACTGTTTGCTTGTCTATGCTCAAGTGTATGACTCGTCTGGCTCGAGTGCTAACTGTCTTGCATTAGACGGAAGAAGTAAGTTCTCGTTTGTGAATGAGTGTGATGAGAAAAGAATCCCGAAGGAGACGATTATTATTTGTCTTTGTGTTTTCAGTTTTTTATTGTTTTTGGTGTTTTGCATAAGTTAATGAGCTTAAGCCTAAATTAAGAGGTTGTAAACTCATTATATCCTCCCTGATTAGGGATAATGAGCATACTTAAGTATGATATAAGCATCTCAACTTAATTACCATGATGATGTAGGATTAAGATCATTAACCTACTTGTGATTATTTAGATGTTTTTTGGGTTTTTGCGTAGTGTTAAGTAATGAGTTTAATCTCTAATCACAGATTAGTGAACTCATTACACCATCCTAATAGAAGGATAATAGATGAGAACACTTAAGCTGAGGAAGAGACCTCAACTTAATCCATGGTTAGGGACTAAATTCATTATACAATAAAAATTTATTAAATGGATTTTAATTAAAGGTATGAGATTAAGAAGTGGATTTTAAGTTTGTAAGACAACTTGAGGGGGACTTGTCCATTAAACACTAGGGTTAATCCCTCTTAACCATGAGGAAGAGATAGAACCCTAATGTAAGGCCCAAGTTACAAGATAAAGTCTTAGTGATTATTAATGTGATTTGATTAAGAGGTGTAAACAAATTAAAGGTTTGACACTTATGATTAAATTTATACACTCCATCCTAAGAGAAGGATGCATGCATAACCCTAATTCCAAAGTCCTAAAGCTTTAAGAGTTTAGTCTCTGATTAAGAGATGAGAAGGGGGACTCAAGGAGACTCAAAGGTAAAAGACTAAGGGGGACTATATACAACCCTAAAATTTATCATGCTTGGGTATCCTATGGTTTGTTAAGCTTAAGAGAAAGGATCTTCCAGGCCACCAATGGAAGAAGCAGATGAACAGAGAAGGAAGAAGAAGAATAAACTACTTACTTCTCGAGGAAGATAAGTAACTTAAATGAGAGAAAGTAAGAAGGATGGAACACAAGTGAAGCAAGTTCACTTTAAAGACAAGTAAATATGCATATGAATGATGATAAGAGATGTGAAGTGAAGGCAAATCCACCTCCCAAATAACTTACCAAAAGTTCCTGGAAATGTTAGTATGAATGCATAAGACATAAACTAAAAGGAAATGAAATGAAATGAGATGTGAAGACCAAAGTCAGAAGGGAAAATGAAATGTAAATGACATATGAGATGATGCAAAGTCATAAAAGAGGCATATGAATGATCATACAAAGATAAGTTGCAATGAAAGCATGTCTAGAAGCTTGAAAACACATGGATGTTCATGAAATGTGATGAATGCAAAGCATAGCATATGAATGAAGAAATGATCAAGAAATGTTCAAGCATGTCTTAAGATGTCTAAGATGTCATACAAATGCTTTAAATGTCATGAAAAGTTCACAACTTCATGATATGTAAGGAAGAATGCAAATGAAGATGCAAAATTAGGGTTTTAAGACAACATGAGATGCATATGACCAAAACAGAAGCATACTTCATGATAAAAAAAATGAAATCAAGCTCAAACAAACCCTAACCCCATATAAGATCCCACCCCAAAGGAGAAGGTCGGAAGCTAATCCTATTGAAAGTTATGAAATTTCTAAGTTATTTAGGGTTTTTGGGTGATTCTTAAGGGAAAATGCAAATCAAATTGAAAATTCAAGATAAAATCATGAGATAAATAACCTAGGAACTACATGCAATATGTGAAACAATTCAAAAAGAATCAAGTTCAAACTCATCATGGTTAGGCATAAATGAAATTTTCAAGTTAGGGTTAGAAAATGTGTTTTTTAAGAACCCTAATTCAAAGAAAATTGTGAAATTATGATCAAACCTAAAAAGAAATTTGTATGATGAGTTTGAAAATGTTTCTAAATGTATTGGAATGGTTCATGAATTTTTTGGTGATTTTTAGAAACCTAAATGCATTTTTAATTAATTAAAATTTATTAATTAATTTAAAATAACATTTAAATATTTTAAAAATACTTGTTAAATGCAAAAAATAAAGTAAAAATTATTTTTGGGTTAAGAAAATTATTTGGATCAGAAATGCAAAATATGAGAATATTTTAATGAGTTTTGCTATTTTAAATAAAATGTACAAAATAAATGAATAAAAATAAATAAAATGCAAAGTCAAAGCATCCAGTGGCTCAGATTCAAACTGGGGTGGAGGGAATTGACTGGCGCGCAATCCTACGGCTGACATTCAATCTAGCTAAATTTATTTAATTAATCTTAATTAATCTAATTAAATAGGAATAGGGTTCTAATGACCAATCTGGGCAATCCATCCACGCGCGAAACTGAGATCCTAAGGTTGAGATTCAAACTAAACCTAAACCCTAATTAGAGCCCTAATGACTCTCAGGTGGCCGGAGAAGACCTCCGGTCATCTTCTCCGGCCAGTCCCCTCCCCTGAATCCCTCAAATGGCCATGAAACTTCACCAAAAGCTCTAGAATCAAACCTTAAACATCATACAACACGAATCCACAAACAAAAACAATTTATTTTTCATGAATCAGCTGAAACGAAACAAACAAGTTTTACGGGCAAATTTTCAGAAGCTTCATACACTCTCAAATCTCAGCCATTTTCAAAACAAATTACATCAGCATACTCAGGGGAACACATAGAATCATTTAAGAACTTAAAATAAAAGCTTTTGGAAAAAATGTTCTTGAGGTATACCTGAGATGGAGCTTTCTGATTTTGTGCTTTCTGGACCTTTCTCTTATGCAAATCAACTCCTCTGGGCCTCCTTGTGCTAGTGGAATGCTTGGAACAAGTTTGTAATGGCTGATTTTGATGATTCAGTTCTGCTGCACCAAAAATCGTGTTTTGGTTTTGTGAGCTTTCAAGCCATTTTAAGGGCTGCTTTGTGTTCTATGAGTGATTTGAGATGATTGGTGAAGTTTGTTTTGAGGTTTGATGGCTGGTTTTTGAGAATCGAAGAAAGGAAGTTTTTGGTGATTTTCTTTCAATCTGACTTGTGGGAGCCTTCAGGCCAATGTGTTGTATGTAATGTGTTCCTTAGGGTTTTCATAAGCCAATAGGAGTGATCAGAAGAGTTGGTGTGGCCTAGTGTCATTGGTATGGGCAAGTTGCAAAAAAGTCAACAACTTTGTACTTCAAGCATGGGCCATGGAAGGAGCTGTTTCAAAGGGTGTCTGGCCTCAACCTGATTCATGGAGGGCCATAAGATTGATTTTATGCAGCTGGCACAAGTGGATGGAAGGTTTCCAAGGTTTTTGCAACTTTCCCTCTTTGAGAATTTTGTGAAAATGTCTTGATGAATCTTACAATCCAAGGCACAATTTTGGTTCAAATGCATTGCACTGTGTTTGTATGATGTTTAGAAATCAATTAGAGGTCATGAAATGACTTGAAACTTGAATTTGCAAAAAATCCTCTTTGGCATGAACTTGAAAATTATAGGATTGTTGCCAAATTTGAAAGGCCATATCTTGAGTTCTAGGATGAATCAAGACATGTTCTAGTACTTTTTGAAAATGGGAAGACATAATATACAACTTTCATGCCTAAGAATTTTTCATTTGAAGCATTTTTGGTCATGAAAGAATAGATTGAAAATCTTTCCCAAAATGGAAAGTTTCCATTACAAGTCATTTCCAAAAATATCAAGTTTGCATTTGGCTCAAAATTCTTCAACTTTGTGAACTTCCAACCATTTCTAAGATCAAATAAAGATCATAGAACCTCAAAATGATGAATGTGACCCTTTGGTACCCTTGTTGGGGGCCTCAGATGCCTTGATTTTGACTTTACTTGTTCAAGAAGTTACCCAATGATCAGATGACTTCCACAATGAATTTCTTCATAAAATTTGGTACACATGATCCTTATAACATATTAAGACCATTAGAAACAAGAATGAACAAAAAAATTGGGATTAAGGCCTCTGAAACCAAACCCTAATTTTGGTCATATGTGCAGGAAAACCCTAGCTCTGCCTCTATGCCTTTGCCATTCTTTGTGATCCCTTGACTTTTATGAACTTTGGGGGACATATGACGATCATAGAACATACATGGACCATCTTGGAAAGCTTCAAGGCCTTTGAGATAACTCAGATCACTTCTTGGATTCTCCTGATCACAAACCCTGGATGCAGATGAAATGAAACTATGCAGATGAAACAAATATGCAATATGAGATGTAATGCTTATGTAAATGAAAAAATGAAAGATCACAAGCCATGGTGTGAGAAAACGTGAGGGCAAATTTGGGGTGTTTACAGTGTTTAATAAAATACGGGGTATTATAATTTACTTCTTAAAATCAACCAAAACCAACTATCTTTGTCATTTTTACTATGAACTACGGGGTTTTGATCTTACATTGAACTTTGTAGGTACGTAGGCATGAGACGATAAGTCTCTTAAACAAAAAATATTAAAATCAATTATTTTCTCATCCCCTCAATCTCATTTAACAAACCCTTTCACACCAAAAGTTTTCAATAAATCAAAGAGGTTCACGTGGAGTACCACAGACGTTTTGGGTGCTAACACCTTCCTTCTTCGTAACCAACCCCCTTACCTTTGCCTTTGTATAGTTTTATTAGCTTTTGCTTTTAGACTTTATTTGGTTTTGTTTGCTCTTTTTCCTTTTTCCAGTTGGAAATAAATAAAAGTGTGGTGGCAACTCTTGTTCTTTGAGTTAAGTTAATCAATAGCTTACACTCATGATTTTTACCGCTACAGAAAAGTGGCAACTCTGCTGGGGAGTAGTCCCTAGTGGTTTTAGCCTATTTTGTTCTATTTATTACTTTGGTTTGACTTGTTTGTTATTGGTTGTTCTACTTGGGATTGGTGATCCTCTGTGTGTGAGATAGATCATATACCCGAATCTGAGAGAACTTATGATAGGATGGGGGTATATTCGAGGAGATACGTGTGGATTAGTTCTATGTGATGAAAATTCGAGAACCATCACTCAGTTGAGGCCTCCTTGGGATTACTGATGTCATGGCGAGTAGTCGTATCATGGCATTACTTTTCCCGATCTGAGAGCCATTGATACTGAGGACCGTAGAACCCTTAACCCATCCTAATCATTTTTAGGACGTAGTGCAGAGATTATCCGAGTGTAGACCCGAGGTGATTGTCATGCGATACTACACTAGGACGAAGTTCTCTTGAGAATTTTTTTGGTTGAGGAGTAGTCTTCCATACCGATAATATCTGAAATATGGATTGCGAACTCTGGTAACTTTGGTTAGAACCTTCTATTTCTTGTAGGTACAAAAGAATAAAAAAACTTAGTACATACTATCACAACAAGAAAAACAACTGGCGGAAAACAGAAGAGTCGTAATCGATACATTTTTTTATCCTGGGGAGGAAAGAGAAACAATCGAAGAAAACCTAAGGAAAAGGAAAAGACGAGGTCATCACAACCAAGTCTGGGCTCGGGAGTCGGTTACATGAAGGGATGGTATTAACACCTCTTCGTGTCCATCATACTCGATGGGATCCATACTTGCTGCTATACTCAATGGGTGTAGTCATCTGAAGCTTCATCTGTTGCTAACTGGAAAGGACGAGAAAGGAAAGGAACGAGAACGAAAAATGGAAAAAAATTGAAGGGGGAAAAGAAAGAAGCTGACTCGAGAGGGCATTACACCCCAACCTTACGTATCTCATTGCAACGAGAATCAGAGTCAACGCAGTTCTAACCAGAGCAGGGAAGTTTGATCGCCAGGCATCGCACCTATGCCTACGTATCTCAGCTAGAGTGAGAATCGGAGCACCGTAGTTCGGCTAACTAAAGGTTACCAAGCATTTTTTTATGTTTTTTAGATTAACAGTGTCAAGTGCGTGTTCCAGCAGTTAGATGTTACCACTCAGACATTTACATGTTTGCGGTAGAACGGGCTTAACATGTCTTGCATGTGCAACAGAGTGAGATGAGAAGAGAATCCCGCAGGAAAGACAATTGAATCTTGGTTCAAGTCTCTTAAAAGAAGTGTTTTTGTTATTTTGTTTGTTATGTGTATAACACTAAAGATTATGACATAGGAGCGGATACTTTACAAGATCGCCCTCAAATGAGACGTTTGCAAAGTAACCTAGAAGAGCGAAGGATACCTTCCCTAATCATTCCCATGTGTTTAAGGCTCCTGGTGCACCCTACACACATTATTTATTAAGTGTTTTTTTGCTTTTTATTTATGAGGAAGAAGAGAAAGACTCAAAGGTTAAAAGAAAAACATTAAGGGGACTCAATCCTAAAAGTTGTCATGCAATGATTGATCCTATAGTTGGGGATGAAAAGGGAATATCTACCTGATGTTAGCCTGCATGGATTCTAACCTAATGTCTATTCTACTTTGAACTTAATTAGAAATTAAGTTCAAATTAGAAATACTAAAGGAAACTTGTGAACAAGGCATAAGTAAACAGCAAATGCAAAAATAAACAAAAAACAAGTAATCAAAACACAACAGAAGAAACAAACCAAGGTATGAATGAGAATCGAGAAACACTCAGAGGAACCACAAACATCACTAAACTAAATGCAAAGGAAAACTATTTTAGATTTTTGAAATAAAAAAGAAAGAAAATAATCAGAAGAATTAATTAAAGTAAACCAAAATGTTTAATAAAATTAACTCTTAACAAGTTAATTAATATTAAATATCAAGGTTTAATATAACTAATTAACATGTTCAAGAAAAATGTTTTTTTTTTAAATAATAAGGAAAGAACAAAGTTATTTAGTTAAATTAAATACCAAAAATTAATAAGAATTAATTTGGAAATTAATTAATATTAATTGAAAGTGTTTAAAATAATTAATCACTATTTGTATATCTATAATATAGAAAAGAAATAAAGAAAAGAAATGTTAAAAAAATGAAAAAAGAAAAGGAGCCATAGTGTACAAGGAAACAGAGGGGGTGAATTCAGCAAAAGAACCAAAGCCCAATCGTAGAGGCCCACGAAGGATAAAGATCAGTCAGCAAAAGAGAGTGTGCAGATAAGAAAATCCAAGCCCAAACAAAAGAGAGACCCAGCGTAGGGAGGGTGTATCATGGTTTGTATGCCAAAGGTTGACTTCTACATCAACTCCTGGCCCCACGATCAAATCAGGATCAAATAAAAAAACAAAACAAAGTTGATGATGGTAGGGAAACACGATAGACCAAAAGGGGAGGGGCCGGATACAATCCCAACAGATCTATCTTCACACAACAGCAAAACAAAAGCATGGGAAAAGTGGAAACACAACTGAAACATGCATGAAATATGACACATGCCCTTATCTATCGCTGACACGCATAAAACAAAAGTAACAAAAGATGGCAATCAGGCAAGGATTTAACAAATATAACATTACCGCAATACCCAAAATCAATATGAAACAATAGGAAAACCCAACCTCTCTCCATCAACATTCTCAAACAAAATTCTCTTTCTATTTTTCCCCTCTCTCTAACACACTCATCTCCCTCTGCAAAAATGCTCACCAGAGCCTTAGAGTTGGGCGGAGAAGATGGTGGCCAACAACGGCCACCACCATTTTCTCTGGCGAGACCACCCCCAAACGGAGAAATTTCAACACACACCCCTCAAATTTCTTCCTCACTCTAAATCCAAACTCCTTTTCAACAAAAACCTCCTCAAACAACGAGATTTATAAACTCAAAATCGAACACAAACACACCAATAAAAACAATGAAATCAAACAAAGCAAGTAGTGGTTCAACAACAAAAGCAAACGATGGAAAAAACTAAAAGCTCAACATCAACCGAAACTAGCAAAAGGAAAATAAACAAGGTTCATGCAAAAAGGAGCAACTGGAGTTCAAAAGAGTACCTAACAAAATGACCTGGATTTGGAAACAGAATTTGGCGTCTTAAAGACTTTCAGAGTAAGTCCTCAATTTGATGCACCTTAATCTTGATTCAAATCTTCACTTCTAACCAAACTTGTATATTAAGTAACAAGGAAGCAAATAGTTTTGGCCACAATGAATTATTAAACCATATCTTGTAATACGGCCCATGCTTTTACAATTCCAACCACAAGTCTTTGTCTTAGAAGAAGAAAACCCTGTAACTTGATGTTGAGAAGCAAATGAAAAGCCTGAACATTTGATGAGTCTTGATACAACCACCTATGATGATAAGACTTCAAACCCTAACTCCAAACTTGAGTGAAATAAAACTCAAAAGTTTCTAAAAATTTGACCCAAAGAATCTCCTAATCCCATGCCTTGAGAAAACCAATGATATGCATGATTATGAGCATGACCTAATGCAATGCACATGTGTGAGGCATAAGCCACTTATTGATGACGAAAATAAGATGACAAATTTTGGGGTGCTACAGCTTCCCCTATTCAAACATCTTGTACTTTGAGGTGTGAAAATCCACGACTTTCAAACATTCAAGGTGAAAGAGTTTGAATACCAAAAGAACCAGAAAATTTGCACTCCAAAAGGTATGATAAACACATCACCCTCGGGTGACCAAACTAGGGAACAAAGATGAAGAAGACTGACCTCACACGGACTCTCGGGAAATGAATGCTAACCTCGATTAACAAACACTAGGAAACACAAAAGAAACAAGACCGACCTCAGACGGACTTGAGAAAAAATGTCATCCTCAAATGATATTTGAAATAAATGAAATTGTCCCCAGACGGAATCGAAAGGTACATTGACCGCGGACGATGACCGAAAAGACAAAGATTAACCTCAGACGGACTCTGCAAGGAGAAATATTGATCAAAAGAATGAAATCGGCCTCAGACAGAATCAAACGTCTACCGACCTCAGACGGAAAAAGAAAATAAACAAGACAAACCTCAGATGAACTTGAGAAGGAGAAAGCCAACCTGAATTGATAGACTCAAAGAAATGAAACCGACCTCAGACGGAGTCGAAATGGTGTATTGGCCTCGGACGATAACCAAAATACAAAGACTGACCTCAACTAGACTTTGTGAGGAGAAATATGGACCTCTATCAATAAACTCAAAATGGTCTACCACCCTCAAATGATAGCTAAAGAAAACAAGACCAACCTCAGATAAAATTGAAAGAAGGATGCCAACCTCAGTTGAAACACTTAGAGGGATGAAACTGGCCTTAGATGGAATCAAACATCTTTCAACCTCAGATGATAAACAAAAGGAGACAAGACTGACCTCAAACAGACTTGAAATGGTATGCCGACCTCAGGCGATAACCAAAAGGGGCAAAGAATTACCTCAAATAGACTCTGCAAGGAGGAATATTGACCTCGATTAATAAACTCAAAATGGTCTACCACCCCCGAGTGATAGCAAAAGACAATAAAACCAACCTCAGAAGGACTTGAAGGAAGGATGCCAGCCTCGCTTGACACACTTAAAAAAATGAAATTGACCTCAGATATAATCGAAATGGATAAATATTGACCTCGATCAATAAACTCAAAATGCTCTACAACCCTCGGGTGATAGCCAAAGACAATAAGACCAACCTCAAAAGGACTTGAAGGAAGGATGCCAACCTCGATTGACAAAATCAAAAGGATGAAACCGGCCTCATACAAAATCAAACATATCGACCTCGAATGATAAACAAGAAACAAACAAGACCGGCCTTAGGCGGACTTGAAAAGAGAAAGACAACCTCGATTGACAGACTTGAAGGAGACGAAACTGACCTCATACGGAATCAAAATGGTACATTGACCTCATACATTTACCAAAGAAGAGGCAAAGACTGAACTCGGACAGACTCCACGGGGAGAAATATTGACCTTGATCAATAAACTCAAAATGGTCTAACACCCTCGGATGAAAGCCAAAGAAGACAAGAGCAACCACATATGGACTTGAAATAAGAATGCCAATCTTGATTGACACCCTCAAAATAAACGAAACTGACCCCAGACAGAATTAAAGGGTACATCGACCTTGGACATTGACCAAAAAGACAAGATTGACCTCAGACGGACTTGAACGGAGAAATACCGGCCACAGACGACAAACTCAAATAAAATAAATCAAAATCGACCGCAAACGGAGTCAAACGTCTATCGACCTAGGAAATTAAACAAAGAAAACAAGACCGACCTCAGACATACTTGAAAAAGAATGCCATCCTCGAATGACAACTCAAGTAAAATGTTTTCCACAGGGAACCAAGCAAAAAAATTCGACTAGGAAAGATCCACGGACCTTCACACATGGGCAATCACTATAAAGAAACTGCTGATAAATAAGATGAGCAAACCCTCCGGGGATATTGCTATCTACTCAAACAAATGAATTTGGCTTCCTCGCGAGGTAGCAACACTGATTTATGCTTTGTATGCATGTTTGAATTTTTTCAAGGCGTAATGCTCCATATTGAAATGGAAATGCTACGCATTTGGGTAGATGTAATATAATGATGATTACTATATGCAAATGCAAAGGAAACTCTGATCGCGACTTACTGAGTCTTAAGATTCTAACTACAAGTATACAACCTGATTGCGTAGTAATAAAAGATATCGAACCCACAGAGACTCGATAATCAACCTAGTGCTATCGGGATGTTACTATGTTTAGCTAAGGCGAGTGATGTTTTAGTTTTTAAGGGACAAGAAAGTAAGAATTTTAAAGTAAATTAAGTTATGATAGGAATATCGGTATGTAATTGGTATATCTTCACGAATTCAATAAAGGCCGGCTTATAAAAGTTTATCCAATTATCTTTTTGTAGAAAATGTTGGTTTAAAAGTCGTCAACTCACACTCTCGTGGTCTTTCCTATTACTATACTCCTAAGTCAAATTGAGCGCTCTCTCTATATCAATTCGAGTTAAGAGTACTTTTTGAAAACCTAGAGATTCTAATTGGTTTTAAAGTGCTTCCGCTGTATTTAAAATCAATGTTCGATTTCAGCTATCCGGTTACAATCTCACACTCCTGTGGTCTTAATTCTAACCTTTTTTACTTTTTTACTTTCGTAACAAAAGTTGTTTTAAATTAAGAAATCAAAACCAAAAAGTAAATTGAGTTTAAGGTTTTAACCTAGATCTATCGAATTCGTTCTGGTTATTCAATTACATACCGATTAAAGGGGTTTAGCCAGTCATATTAATTAAATCAGAAGAAAATAAGTAGAAGGAATGAATAAAACAATAAGACATAATAATTAGAAAATAAGGCATATAATTCAATAATGAACCCGACTGAAGTACACTTGGATTAAGAATTCTTGCAGAAAATTTAAACTAAAGAAAGGCAGTGGCTGGAAATAAGTAAATGGAAATAGCTTCCCAATGTAGGAAGTTATCACTAAGGTTCGGAAACAGAAACTAAATTAATGCTGAAAAATAAACAAAAAGGAAAAGCTCTGAACAAGGAAAATAAATTGCTTCGATTGGTAAAACAGCATAAATTTGGTAGAATGGTTGAAGCTCCCCTTTGAAACTCAAAGAAACTTCTATTTATAGCTTTCACGAGGTCCTGTTGTTGAGAATTTGCAGGAACTTAAATTTCATGGGCCTTGACTGTGTATGTGGACTGAGACTGGAACGAGTGAAAAAATATCTGAGTTGAATGAGAGAATGTCGTGGTAACGGCTCTCTGTTATTGACCAAGGCGCGCGCTTTAGAATTCTGGATTTTTGACCTGTGACGATCGTCTTGTGGTGTGACGGTCGTCTGAGCTTGGAAATGTGGGACGGTTGTCCAAATGGTGTGACGTCCGTCTGGCTTCCAAAATGCACAAACTTTCTTTTCTGCTATCTGCTTCAAATCTTCTGCTAAAACCTCATTTTTGTCTCATTTTAACTCTTTTCTTCCATAAGTCATATAAATCTTAATACATGCAAAACAAACAAAAACTTCGCATAATATCGTTCAAAATACAGAAAATAGTAACTTAAATAATCAGAAACCATGTTAAATAATTGATATAAATTTGTGTTATCAAACTCCCCCAGACTTGAATCTTTGCTTGTACTCAAGCAAACAATCAAATAGGTTTTTGAAAAACATCCCTCAAACACAGACACGAAACATATTACCTATCCATACGTGGTTGTGCGACATTTTGCTAAAAGAACCAATAGTAACTCAAACACTAAATATACATTAATGACACTAAAAACATATAATGCTCATAAACCCCCAATACAAACCAGTCTGAATCATTCTATTATAGCTCAACCTAATGCTCTCATTTCTATTTCACCCGGTTTCATTCTGACGCAATCACATTAAGCCCTTTAACTTTACACGCGCATACTGGAGTAGCCTGTTGGTGAATTTGATCTTTTTTCTAACATTGGGTCTGGTACACAAGTGTGGTAACCCTTTAATGTACTGAGTGCAAGTTGTGGGGGATCGAATCATAATTCGCTCTACCGAGTTCAGAACCAGATACCTCTGAACTAACTAACATCAGACTTTGCTTTGCCTTTTTTCGCATGTTTTTGCATCCTTGAAACTTGATTGATTTATCATTTGCATGCTTGATTTAAAGATTTCGTCTTTTTCTTATTTTTGGCAATTTAAGTATCAATCACTTATTTGCATCGGCTCTCCATGTAGCTTGTGCTTCAGGCAGTGCTGACTGCTAATATAAACTACTCGGGGCTAATTTAGGACTAAAGCTTTAGATTTCGGTATAAAAAGTATCCAACCTGATATCGCATATCTAAGGGTCTAAGGTGTCAAGACTGTATCTATTTTGTTAAGTCTTTTCTCATTTTTCTAACATAGCCTATCAACCTATATACTTGTAGGGTATGTCAAGTGAATGCATTCTTAAGGAAAAAAAAGTGTGGCTAAAAATAATGGAGGAAATCAAATAAACAAGAATAATTTGATTAATAACTTGGTTTTGTTACAGAATTGGAAATACTAACTACCATTCTTCCATACTATCTCGGACATTGTCCTCAATGTTGCGAGATAAAAGTAGACTACAAAAACAAAATGGGAAAATACAATAAAAGAAAAACTAAACTACTACTGTTATGGTTTTCTGCCTCTTGCTCTGCCCCGTAGGTTCCTATGTCCATACTATGCAACATGATCAGGTATACCCACATGATGGATATAATCATGTAGCTCTTGCACCTGCCTTGTCACGACACTAAGTCCTTCTATGGAACCTGGAATTCTTCCGCTATGGGCAGTTTGTTCTAGATGGATCTGTCCCATCAGAGTCATTATCTCAACATATTGTTTATGTTGGTACTCATCCCTTTGTATGATCGCCGCGAGAATGTCATCGTTTGATGCAGGTTGTTGATTCATATGACGACATCTAATGGAAGTGCTAGTGCTTGCGAAATCAGTCGTCGAAGTCTGTGCAACTTCTTTATCATCAATAGCTTGCTACATCTCATCAATTCCTTCAGCTGGTTGTTCTTTCGGAGCTGCAGCATCAGGAGATGGAGCATCAAGGTTGAAAATCCAATTCCCTCTTATATATGCTCTTGTTCGGGCTAGATATGCCATAACGATGCCTCTAACAACTTGGTTATGAACCACCGGGTTATATCTTCCATCTTTCCTTTGCTTGATAATACGACCATTTCGACAATACATGTCGAGGAACATTGCAGGAATGGAAGGCAATTGGGATAGACGATCAACTAAACCGAGCTTTAGCGCAATATCGGTGGCGATCCCTCCAAAGAAAAATGGAGTCTTCCCTCTTGCACATGCCGACTGAATGTTGCAAAGCATGAAAGCAACATGATTTGAGGGGACGGGGTGAATAGCACACTGAAGGAGAAACATCTCCCTCTGATTTACCTTGTGGTTGTTGAACCTCCCGAAGACGGTGTGGCTCAACACTCTCTAAAAGTAGCAGATGACGGGGTTATGAATGTGAGAAGCATAAAGCTCATCACACGCTGAAGGTCTAGTACCGGTCAGATTCTCCCATAGCTCAAAAGCCTTAGCCCGCACGTGACCAGGAAGGCGGTAGAAAACACCATCGCCATGATGAAAACCAAATCATTCGCTGAACGTTTCTTATGTTACGGGATATTCGGTTCCAAACAACCGGAACGTAGCAGTACTGAGCAGATGCTTATTTTCGTCGTTGGGAGTACTATAAGTGTAAGAGCTTAGGAACTCCAGTGTTAGCGATTCATAGGTTGGAGGGTTGCTCGTGCAAAGTGATGTTAAACCAGTGTTTGTGAGCAACCGGTTTACTTTGTCGAGGAGTCAAAGCTGAGTTAGACATTCCTCATCAACATAACAAGTGACTTCAACTGATCTTTCACGAAAATCATGGAACTTAGCACGTTGAAGATCATTGGCTTCTCCATCATGGAATGGGATTGCGGTAAGATCAGGGTTTCCCATACTTTCAGAAAGTAAAATAATTTGGTGAAGGAAGATGAAAAGAATGGAAATGTAATTGTTGTAAACCAAGAATATGGTATTGGTGTTGTGAAACAAAAACGTGACCTTACTGTATTATATAAAGAGAGGAAAGTGACTAAAAATTAGGAGTTAAGAGAGGTTGCATGAGAAAATGGGATAATGGGGTGGTTATAAATAGTAATGGGGGAAGTGACCGTTGGAGAGGAAGTGGAGGGGGTGGTTTAACGTTCTCATGAACGTTGTAGAAAGACATTACTGGTTATTAACTTCGTGAAGATCGTCTGGATTATCTGACGTCGTCAGAGCTATAGGACGATCGTCCCATTATAGTGACAGACGTCACACATTAAGGATGTGTGACGAGTGTCACACCTTGGGGACGGTGGTAACAGTCATAATTTTCCTTGTTTTAGGTGACTTCCAATGTTTTATTTGTTCTAAATTCTCATAATATATTATAAGTAGGACTTAACCTATTTTTAGTAATAGTAGTAACAATTATATAGCAGTGCATAATAAAATAAGTATGTAGCAGACAGTAGTAATAATAGTGCAGCATAACATACATTACCTATTACATTTTTCTGTAGCATAGTAAACCAGTAATAGCTAATAGAAGAAATATAACAATAATAATACTGAAAGTATAGCACTGCTACTAGATAAACTGATTAGGGGCACACAAATTCTTGCAGAAAAAATAATAGTCTTATTAAAATAGAGAGGCGATCACAGTAGTTTCTAAAAAATGCAAACGTAATTGAAAAATTGCAAAATTGAAAAACTAAATTAAATTGAAATGCAAAATTGAAATAAACTAAAACAAAATAAAATCTATGATAAATGCTGGAGTCAAACATTAGCCACGGTGTTGGCGGATCGACTCGATGACTTGGCTCAAATGGTCGAATTGTTCAATGACCATATCTCTCAGTGTAATGATATCGATGCGCAAATTGTGAATCTCATTTTGCATTGTTGTCATCTCAATGCGGAGGGTCTCTAATGTAGTCTCAGGATTAGTGGGAGCAGGAGTTGGTATAACATCTGGTTTGGGTTTCTCTTCTTCTTCAATAATATCTTCAGGGTAGTCTGAATCATAATAGTTCGGAGGTGTCTTAGGATCAATCTCTACCTTGCACCAAACATCTTCTAGTTTAAATAATGGTTCGTCCAGATCATAAAGTCAGTTGCGTCTATTATGCACACTCGTGCGCTCATGGTCAGGTAAGGTAAAACGCGGAACAACTACACCATTGATCAGGAGTTTAAAATGATACGGTCCAGGGTCATACAACATTGCTCTTTCAAAATAGAAGGTGATGGTCATGGGTCTGAAATCTCCGAGTGGGTTAATCTAAGAAAGGAGGGTCATAAATCCCAGTGCATCTGCAATTTTGGTAACTAGGCCACCTATTAGAATTGGCAGATGTTCAGTTTGTACAAGCTTACAGAAATTAACAAACATGAAGGTTGCTTCATTAACCTGTCGGGACTGAAAAACACAAAACATGATGAATAATTCATCTCTAGAGACATTGTTATCACTTCCAATTTTTTCAAACATTTTGTAGGCCAGGATCATGTGAAAATACCTAATGGCATGGTTATGAATCTCAGTGGATAACATAGGGTATAAGTCGTGGTCAAGTCATCCTGATATACTACTACAAAAACGGTTTAACTCATCCTCCATAAGCACATTTTCCTGTGCCTCTAAGAAAACGGTATGGCCATCTGGGAAACCTAAAATTTCAGCCATCTCATGGATCTTAAATTCACAGGGATATCCAAATAGTCTAAAAGATATCCTTCCTCTTGTAAAACCTTTTCCATAATTAGGACTATAGACAAGTGACTCAGGAACTCTAAAGTTAGCTTATAGTAGGTTCTATGCTTCTTAGTTGCAAATCTTTCCCAGCCTATCTGATTAAACATGAGGTCGATACTAGCACGTATGCCTAAGGCAGACATGGTAGGTCCATGGGCAAATTTGGTGAAGACCATAGGTCTCTGAGCTAAAGTTTCATAACGACATCTCTGGATACCGTCTCTAAAGTCCACAATCATGTTGTCATTCATTGTCAGAGTTAGTATGCAGAATGAAATAAGAGAAGAAGGTAGAAGGTAGAAAAACTTAAAAAAATCCTGGAATCACACATTAAAATAAACCAACACAACAATCAGTAAATTTAAAGCATTTTTGAAAATCAGAAATTGAAAAAGAAACAAAAACAAAATAAAAGATTAAAAAAAAATTAAAAACGAAAATAAAATCATGGGTTGCCTCCCACATAACGCGTCATTTTATGTCGGGGCTCGACATAACTTAGAGGAATTTTAGTCTAAGGTCTCTAATGGCAATTCTGCCAGTTTTAGACCTGTCAAGAATTCTTTATCTTCTATGCAATGATAATGTTTTAGAGGTTTCCCATTCACTACAAATGGTGCACTAGACCTACCCTTAATTTCAATTGCGCCACTTACTAAAACTTTTGTCACTTTGAAAGGACCGGACCATCTAGATCGTAATTTTCCAGGAAACAACCTAAGTCTAGAGTTGAAAAGGAGAACAACGTCTCACACATTAAATTCTTTTCTAGATATACGCTTATCATGCTATCTCTTTGTTCTTTCCTTATATATGCAGGCATTCTCGTAAGCGTCTAGTTTCAACTCTTCCAGTTCATGTATAGTTAAAGTTAAGAGTTTTAATCGCCCAATAGGCTTTGTGCTCTATTTCTACCGGTAAGTGGCCATATTTTCCAAAGACTAATTTGAAAGGTGTGGTTCCGATGGGTGTCTTAAAAGTTGTTCTATAAGCCCATAAAGCTTCGTGTAACTTGGTTGACCAATCTTTCCTAGATGTAGCGACGATTTTTCTAAGATTTGTTTCATTTCTCTATTAGAAACCTCGACTTGTCCACTGGTTTGCGGATGGTAAGGTGTTGTTACACGGTGTCTTACTCCATATTTCAATAAGAGTTTATCAAATATTTTAGATATAAAGTGAGAGCCTCCGTCACTTATGACAAGTCTTGGCACACCGAATCTAGGGAAGATAATGTTCTCGAAAAGCTTTATGACTACTCGTGTGTCATTTTTCAGAGAAGCTATGGCTTCGATCTATTTTGAAACATAATCGATAGCTACGAGTATGTACTTATTTCCAAAAGAAGACGAGAATGGTCCCATGAAGTCGATTCCCCACACATCGAAAACTTCTACTTCTAAAATGCCTTTTTGGGGCATCTCATCACGCCTCGAGATGTTACCAGTGTGTTGGCACCAGTCGCAATTTAGAATGGCAATGTGAACATCTTTCCAAAGAGTGGCCCAAAAAATCCTGATTGAAGGATCTTTGTGCAAGACTTCGAAGTGCTTGCGTGTCCACCAAAAGGAGCATATTGACAATAGGAGATTATGTTTTACATTTTTTAACACCTCAAAATTTTCCCTCTCATTTTCATGGCATTTAGAATATCACATTGCATACACAATACCATATCATAACCTAAAGCATTGCATCATAACCATCATAGTTGAGGCATAAAGCTTGTGATCAATGACTGAAGAGATTGATGGTCATCCAAAAAACAATAAAAGGGAAATATGACTTCCAAATATTGTGTTAAGATTTCACAACATCCCACAAGATCTCATTTAATTCCACAAGTCTTAGAAAGAAGTGGATTGATCAAAGAATTCAAGCAGTGCAAGATCTCCTAACAAAAGGAGGTGAAATTAGATTTTCTAATTAAATAAGCTTCCCAAGGAGATTTTGGTTCAAACTTGATCTCATTGTTTTATACATGATATTAAGTACCTAGGATTTAAATTTCATCCATTGAATCATCTTAGAGGGTCTTGAATTGATCAATTACTTGAAAATCAAGGAATTGGGGAAAAGTCAACCATGCTGAGAAAAATGTCAACTCCTGACCTTTTGAGGTCAAATTCATGAAATTGAGGATACAAGGAGTCCATGGACCAAATTTGATCAAGAAATGATGGAGGGATCTTTAGAAATCAAGAAAATCAAGACTTACCATTTTTGGAAAATTAGGGTTTCCAAAAATGGCAAGTTTTGACCATTTTGCAGCCAACTTCAAGAGAGGCCTTCTCCCAAAATAAAAGTCAAATGAAAATTCCACTTGGGATGTTTGAAAGAGGGCATCATAAGCTTCAAATTCATAGGTGGAACATGTTCATATCATTAAAATTGAAGGATTTATGATCATTCAAAGTTTGTGCAAACTAGGGCAAAACCAAGGCAGGCCTTGCATCCTGCGCGCATGCCAGGCCAGGAAATTTATCGAATAGGTGGTGTGTCATAAGTATTTCCATTTTTATTCATCAATATGACCTCAAATGAAAAAAATTCCAACATGAAAGTTGTTCCTCTCCATGTTTCCTACAAGATTGATGTTGGACAAATTTTTATTTGATCAACATTTCATGGACATATGAGGGGTCAAAGTAGGGATGTTGATCCTGATCCACCATGGGAACACATTGCCAAGGCATGTCCAATTAATTTCAGGCCCATGTGCATCTTTGATGCATTGACTTCAATGATCATTTTGAACAACTTAGAGGCCTTGTTACATCATCGGTTGAACATCAAACATGTTGTATGCATCATTTCCTTTCAAATTGAACACAATTTCTTCATCATTTAGTGCCTTGTTCCTAAAGCAATCATCAATGGAAGATCATTACACCAAATATGCTTGCTTGCTACATAGGGAATTTCATTGTGAAGATGCTTCTAAGTTTAGTCAGCACATACTCATTAGTTAACATAGTGATATCGTATGGCATTGCATTCAAACAAGTTTAAAGGATCACATGGCTGCATGATCATGGTAGCTGCCATGTACTTCATGAAAATCAAGTCAATAATGCACGTTCAAGCATTGGACTCAATCTGTATTGGTTTGCTTTATCACAAGTCAATGAGTTTGCATCACCATAAGTATCATGAACATCAATACATGGGATCCAGCTCGAGTAAAACAGATTTAGTTTCATCACTTGGTTCTCACTTCAATTCATTTCAATTCATCATAACAAACTTGACTCAGCCCTAACTAACTTGACTCAGTTAACCAAGGATCTAATTGTTAACTACACTGTGTTTAAAGGCTAACCATGGCTATAAAAAGGATCAACCATAGCTGCATTGGACTACACTTCATCTTGCTCAAAAATCACTCAAAAGCTTCACTCTTTTTGCTTTGAAATTTCTCTCTGGTTTTGGAAGAGTTTGCTCTGCATTTTCCTTCAAAACTCCATTGTTATCCATCCATTCATAAGAATCTTCATCTACTCATCCTCATCATCATCTTCTGAGTAACCTCCATGGATTAGTGCAGTTGAAACTCTAAGAACAAGTGTAATTGCACCACTATATTTTCCACAATTCATCAAGATTCCAAGGCTTTTGAGTGTTTATTTCACTCTGGTGAGGATTCAAAGGCAATCATCAAGCACATTGAAATCAAGCTCTCTGGTTTTCTTCAACCTTGGTAGCTCTCAATTCATAGGTTTGCAACTCAATTTAACTTGCGCGATTTTTGTCATTTCTGGTTTGTTTTATGATGCGTGGGGCTTGATAGAAGCTTATTGGACCCTGGCTAGATGATAGGCACTCTATGTGCATAGATTCATATTTTAGGTTGGTTTTTGATTGCTTCGATTTGCATCGTTCATACATGATAAAGGGAAAATAGACCTGGATTCTTAGAGTACTCAACATGTTGATTATTTCTATGGTCTCATTTTGCCTTTTCAAGGAAGTTTGTGATTTGCCCTAACCTGAAGTCACCGGAGAAGATGATCGGAGGTCAGTTCCGGTGACTGGAACAATAACCCTAAATTTTCTATAACTTTAAAACATGGCCATTGGATGATCCTGATCCTGCGTCCCTCAATTTGCCAGCGCATAAATGAACTTGTGCACCTCACGTGAAAGCTTTAGTGAACTGAGTAGTTGTGTGTGTGTCCCTCAATTCTTGCCATGCGTCCAGTCAATTGGATCCACTTGATTCAATGTTAGTGATAAAATGGTGTGCGTTTAATCAATCTATTGGTCTTGGTTGAGTCAAATATTTGACCAGGTCCACCATAAGTTGGTAGTCAGCGTATCCTAGATTTGGGCTTCAGTTTCTATCTACACCCCACGCCCAAAAAGCCCATTCAATTTGAATTAATTTGGTTTCTATTCATACCTCCCTCCAATTCCTATTTTATTTGAATTTCCATTCTTTTTCAATTCAACTTTAATTTCTAAAAATATTAAAACTCATCCAAAAGTTCCAAATAAATTCATACATCATTTTAAATATTTTCTCAAATTTTCTATAATTTTTAATTTCCATTTTCTTTTATTTCTTGACCAGAAATTAATTTCCCTTTTATTTTTTTTTTAGAATTTCACTATTCTTGAACACCTTGCCTTCACAATTTTATTTCTCATACACCTAAAATAGTTTGGATACCATTCTTCATGCCTTACCCAGAGGACACCTCAAGGTCCTTACAAACAATTTTTCCATATTTTTTAGGTTATGATTAGTCCCTTTGTGTGTCAATTCTTTGAACCTTACCCTTCTAAACCCTAATTCACTTTGTACATTTGTTTGATTGAGTTTAAATGCAAATTCCTATAAGATATTTTAGAAGATTGTTAGTCACTGGTTTATGACTTTGAATCCTAAGTTTCATGATTTTTCCATGTCATTTGGTATTTTTTTGGGTACCTTGAGTTACAAGTTACATTTGGTCCCTATTTCTCCATACCCCTCACTTCATTTTGATAAGGAATTTATGCCATCCATTTGAGATCATCAATGTGAGACCATAAGGTCCCATTAGGTTTATTTAGGTCACTTGTGTCCATTTTGGGTCCTTACCTTTTGAATTTTAGGGTTACTTGATCATTAATTCACCATGTGTTCAAGTATTCCATCTTTGCCTTAATGCACCTTCTTCTTCCATCTCCACACCTTGTTAAGGTTTGTTCTTCTAACCTTAGAATACTTTGATAAACTTTAGATACTGACTTTAAAAGTCTCTTATCATATAAGATCCTTTAGTTTTAGGTTTTAACCCTAGGAAATCCTTAATGTTGTCTTTTAGCTAGTGTGAGCTTTACTTGGGCTTTTGCCATGCTTTATGATTTCAATATGCTTTGAAAAGCTAACCCTTGTTTTGTAGGGAGGTTAAGGTAAGCCATATACATTTTACTTCTTCCTCATCTTCTTTATATTTTCTAAGTCTGTTTTCCTTAGCACCTTGTGCTTTACTTGTATAGGCTTCCCCTTTCTTAGAAACAACTTAACTTCCTTAGGAAGTAAGTTGAGTTCTAATTCTCTTTCCTTATTTTCCTTTTCTCATTAAGATTAGAAGACCACACTAACCATAGGACTTCCCATGCAATAAATAACTTAGGGTGAGTCTTAGTTCCCTTAGTTTGTCCTTTTGCAACTTGAGTCATTCTTTCTCATCTCATAAAGAAAAACAATAAAACACCTAATAAAGGTTGAGTGTTCTCATACGATAGGAGACTTTGTCGTGGGTTACTTATACACATCCTATTTCGGGACGAGGTGTAAGGCATCTACCTAGATGAACAAGTCTTAGTATGAGAATGTTTCACAAACAATAAATAGAAAACATTTCTTTAAAAGAAAGTACACAAACAATACTTATCTTTTCCTGCGGAAATTCTCTTCTCACCTCATTCACTCTAAACGCGAACTCGCTACGACTTGTCTCATTTACAAGACGATAAACGCACTCGATCAAGGCGAGCCTACAACACCTGAGCATAGACATAAGCAGTTCCAGCTCATAAAAAACACAAACAAGTTCCCGCCTTAGTTAGACGTACTACGTCGACACTGATCCTTATTTTCCTGATGAGGTACGTAGGCAGCGGGGTAGGGCCCGTTCGAGCACATTCTTTATTTTCCATACATTTCCCCCTTCCTTTTCGCTTATCTCTTTTCCAGTCTCCTTTCTCATTTCAGTACTAGTTCTAGTTAGTAGTTCTTTTGTTCAGAAACATCTTATTTCTCACCCTTTGAAACAAACAAACAAACAAGCGTGGATCCCGTCGGGTACGGCGGACGGTCTGGGGTTCTAATACCTTCCCAGGTCGTAACCGACTTCCAGACCTAGATCTTTGGTTCGCAAGGCCTCTTACTTTCCTTCTCTCTTAGGTTTGTGCAGCATTACCTTTCCCATTCATCCGGGATAAAAATTCCTGGCTGGCAACTCTACCTTTTCCGCGCCACTTTCGCGTTTGTACAAGGATAAAAATCCCGGGAGCGACAACTGACGAATTTGCTGGGGATCAATCCCAGAATCTTTGGTTTCCCTTGTGAGTCAATCCTAGAGCCTGTTTGTTTCCATTTCTTTGGATTTTTATATGTGTGATGCTGTGTGTTTATTTACTGGTTTCGTTTACAGTTTTCACTTTACAATATTTATTTACCGCTTTCGGTATTTATTTTCCATGCATCATATATACTGGACTGTGTTGGTTTGGATTTTTTTCTGTGGGTGGGAGTTATTATGAGATAAGCCAACTACCCGGCTTGAGTGCACCATAGGATTAACGTGGACATACATTTTACTCCCATGGTATCTCACCATGATGAGTGGCGATGTGTTCCACCTAGATTGTGACCGTCTTGGAGCTATTATGTGTGGGGATTACTCCACTTTAGGGTACGACTTTGATAGTTATGTGCATCTGGTGACAGATCATTGAGGACCTTAGTGGAAACACCCCTCTCCAGTGATGACAATGGAAGACCAAATTTGTTGGCAAACCCACTCGCATCCGAGGGTCCACTAGGAACTCGCGTAGGATGGCCTGGTTCTCTTATAGGAATCTAGTTAAACCAAACTGTTCGTATGATGATAGTATTGTACCCTTCAGGATGAATGTACTATTGTTTCTCGATTCAGTGCTTGAAGCTGGGGACTTATGAGGGATGCTTGTTTCCTTGGACTCATCTGAGACCTCCCTGAGTAGTACATAATGCCTAACTGATTCCCTGATTTGGTCATGAGCCATTTCTCGGAGATGGTGAACGTATTATTGCTGCTCGGCTTTGAGAATCCATGATGTTGAGCTGAGTAGCACACTCGTGAGATGGGAGGGGTTTACAGGTTTGCTGGAACCCTAAAACTTCCAACATACCCACTTTGCTAGTATTGTTCAATATTGTGATCTGGTTCCTTGGTTCTGAGATCCGGGATTCCTGTTCAGAGAAATTGTTATTGGGATGTTGTGACCTTGCACAGACACATGATATATGAGTGACACATCACAGACACGTCACAGATCACATGCCTTGCCTTGCATAAGCATCATAACATCATTAATCATTTGTGTTCTTTTCCATTCTCAGGGTCCATACTATTCCCAGTTCCCAGTTATACTGCTGCCTCAGAAATGGAAGATGCTAGAAAGAGGAATGTGTTTTATAAACTCACATATACCAAAGTGGATTTGTTCAACCAGATGGTGGCTCTTATTACCCCGGGTCATTTGGGATACTTTAAAGAAAGATACAGTGATATTCTGGACCTGGTGGTTAATCTGGATAACTTTCAAAGGAGTGTCATTCATACACTGTTTCAATATTATGATCCTAGGCTCAGGGGATTTACATTTCCTGACTTCCAGCTAGGCCTACTGCTTGAAGAGTATGCTGAGATCTTGGGGGTGCCTCTCAAAGATCAGATTACTTTCAACTCAGAGATGACCAAACCAACTCATCTTGACATTGCCAAAGCTCTCTATATGAGCTCATCAGAGGTATCTGATAATCTGACTGTTACTAAAGCCAGAGTACTTGGTTTTCCTCTAGAGTTTCTGGTTAGGAGGGCTGGAGAACTTACTGTGACTAATCAGTGGGATGCAGTTTGTGCCATCTTGGCTTTGTCCATCTACGGGATTATCTTGTTTGCTGATATGGAGAAGTTCGTAGACATAAACGTTATTCATTTGTTTGTGTTAAAGAACCTGGTGCCCACTCTCTTGGGTGATCTATATTATTCAGTGCATTACAAGAACGAGAAGAAGCGAGGTGGTTTGGTTAGGTGTTGCGCTCCTTTGTTCTACAGATGGTTCATAAGGCATCTTCCCATTACTGAAGCTTTCGCTGATCCCAAGGTGATTTGGGCGCAGAAATTAAGCATGTTGTCTTCCAAGGACGTCAGGTGGTTCACTTTGAAGTTAAAAGGTAAGGATCTCATTTCCAATTGTGGGGGTTATCCCAATGTTCCACTCTTAGGAGTATTTGGGGAATCAATTACAACCCCATTCTCCTGAGAAGGCAATTGGGGTACACAATCAAGACTGTTCCTAAGGAATTAGAACTGGTTCAGGCTTTCTATTTTCTTGTGAAGGATAATCTTCCCTTGGTTTGAGAAGCTGCAGGTGCCTAGAAACTCATCAAAAGAAATGGTATAGAGCGCTTGGGAAAAAGCAACAATCAAATGTTCCCTGAGTTTGAATCCTGGATAAGGGAGAAAGCCCAAGTGAGCCTAGTCCCTTTCTCTACACCAGTTCCACCTCCTATAATTGTGCCTTTGGATGATTACCAGAAGCTGAAGGCTTTGGTCAAACAACTTAGGGCTGAAAACTAGGAGGCTGATAATTCCTGCCAGAAGCTGAAGATTCAGAACCAGAAGTTATAGGAGAGAGCTTACCATGCTGAAGAGTTTGTTAGGCTCAAGCAACAAGACTTCGAAGAACGAGAGCTCTACTTCAAGAAGAGGGGTTTAACTGAGATCCACAAGGAAGGTTAGCTCTAAAATTAAAGGAAAGCCTTAGATGAAGCTAACGAAGTTGTGAACCTTTGGCAAGAGAAATGGGAGGATCATCTGAGGAAGCAGAAAAAGATAGAAACTGAATACAAGCTAAAGATCAAGAGCCTTCAAGAAACTCTGGCTAAGTAGGAAGGGCAGCTTCAGAAAGCCCGGGAGCAACAAAGGGACTACTTTTAGAAGATGACAAAGAGTCAATAAGCAGCTGAAGACATCCGGAAGGAGATAGAATAGTTGAAGCTTCAGGCTGATATCAAGAGAGCCAAGACTGAGCCAAGTTCTAGCAAGGAAAGGGAGGAAGTATTCCTATAACAGATCAATGAATTGCATGCTTCATTCGATCTAAGGGATCTTCTTATCTAAAAACTCATTCAGGAGCCGAATCATCTAGATGTAGCCTAGTTATTCCAGGACATCAAGCGTCTTAGCTGGAGGCTGCAAGACACGAAGTTTCCTAGGGTTTAGTCTCATACTCTTGTATCTGGATTACCCACAAGCTTGTTGTGGGATTCCTCGTTGCTTTACTTTGTTTTGCTATTGATGTATGAATTGGCACCCTTCGGGGATGTTGTTATCAAATTTCAGTTTATGATATCTTTGATTTGGTTCGAGTCTATGGTTGTTATCTCTTGCACTGACACGGGGTATTAAGCACCAATTCTCCACGACTGTCATCTTATCCAAATGATGTACGAGGTTTTTCTTCCCTAAAGGTTGTGAAAAGGCTATCTGAATTCTGAAATGTTGGAACGGGAGTGTAGGAAACCTTGAAAATAAAAAGAACACAACATTGCATGCATTCATATCATTTTCATTTTTTCTTTTTTGCAGGTTGTCCAGGGATCTTAACTTATCTGTGTATACAAGAAGGAATGCGAGAGCCACCAAGACTCGTCTTCACAGGCACGACATACCGCCACACTGGAACGCTACTCGCAGAAATCAAAGGCACATCATGGATACAATATAAACATAGTTGAATGAACTTCGTACCCGAATGGGAGGGTTCGTGACAATGATGCAAGGTATAGCCTTGGGGCAGCAAGAGATGAGGGCTGCTAAGCAAATGCTTAATCCCCCGCAAACAGATCCTCCAGTGGTTACCTTGGACGCTCAAGGCAATCCAGTCAAAGATATTATTATTCCTCCTGTAGTGAATAGACCACCAACTCTAGAGGCTGCTGGCCCGATTCCCGTCCTCGTGCAGGACCGCCAGGAAGATCAGTTCACTATGATCAACAAAGATATGGGATTTGGTACTAGAGCCAATAATCAGGATTTCCAAATGTTGGTTGAGAATGTGAGAGCTCTAGAATGCAAAGATACTCTTGGTATTGACGTTTATGATATGGGCTTGGTTTCAAAGGTGGTTATCCCTCAAAAGTTCAGACCTCCAACTTTCGACAAATACAACGACAACTCCTGCCCTAAGACTTACTTGCAAGCCTTCTATCACAAAATCGTCGCTCATACCAAAGATGAGAAGCTCTGGATGTATTACTTCCAGGAAAACCTACCTGGAGGTTCACTGGAGTGGTACATGAAGCTGGAGAAGAACTTTGTATGTAACTGGAAGGATCTTGGGGAAGTCTTCCTTAAGCAATACCAGTACAACATCAATATGGCGCCCATCCGGACTCAACTTCAAAGCCCGTCTCAGAAGAATTCAGAGAACTTCAAAGACTATGTGCAGAGATGGCGCGAGGTTGCTGCCAGGGTTCAGCCACCGTAGTTGGAAAGGGAGATGGTTGATCTCTTCATGGACACTCTCCCGGGGTACTTCATGGAGAGATTGGCTGACTGTTCCTCCAGTGGATTTTCTAACATCATTCTGAAGGGAGAAAGAATTGAGAGCTGGATGAAACAAGGCAAGATTCATAGCAGTAGAGCGTCAACCTCTAGGCTTAAGAAACCTTTCGTAAAACGCAAGGAAGAAGAAATTGGGGCTGTATATGCTTAGAAGAATAGAGGGAATCAGAACGTTTATCATCAGGAAACACCTGTCCCTATTGCTGCTCCAGCTAACCAGTCACAGGTTCATCAACCTCAATAACAACGCCAACAAAACTATCAACAACAAAGGGCCCCTCAGCCATACTATCCTCCCAGACCGAAGGATAGACATATCGAGACGCCTCCAATGTCATACTCCCAGTTATTACAAAATCTACTTTAATTGCAAATGATACATTTAAGGACTCTACAGCCCCCAAAGGCAGGTCAACTCCCAGTGGTTTATGACGTTAATACTCGCTACGAATTCCATTATGGAGCTCCTGGGCATAGCACAGAGAACTGTCAAGCCTTGAAGCATCTTGTCCAAGACTTAATAGACTCCAAAGAAATTAAGTTTACCCCCACTCCGAATGTGATACAGAACCCTATGCCTCCTCATGGAAGGAGTGTTGGGGCTATTGACAGTGGCAAAAGTTTGAACATGGTATCTGATGGCAAGGATCTGAAGACTTCATTGTTGACTGTAAAAGCTTGCTTGGCTGAGAATAACATATTTCCAGCTTGTGAAAAGGGTTGCCCAAACTGTGTTAATTCTGCTGATGGTTGTGATCGACTGAAAACATAAATACAGAGAATGATGGATGAAGGAAGCATACAATTCGACAAGGTTGTAAAAGAGGACGAGTTGTCAACTGTTACAATTTTCTACAATCCGGCACAAGTTCCTGCACCAGCTAGGGCATCACCAATAACCATTACTACTTCTGGACCAGTTCTATACCAAAGTGATAAAGTTGTCCCTTGGAACTACGGGGGAGAGGTTTATTGCAATGGGCAAAAGCAAAACATGGCCACATCTAGTTCATCTCCGCACCAAGTTGAGAATGTGGGGGTCGGAGGATTCACTAGAAGTGGTAGAATGTTCGCTCCAGAGACATTGAGAAATAATGTGTTTCCACCGAAGGACAATGATGAAACTCAAGATAAAGCCAAGGGAAAGAAGCCCATGACCAATGAGGCACCTGCACCTGTGACAGAGCTTGATATCACCTTTGATAAGGAGGCAGAGGAATTCATAACAATAATCAAGAAGAGTGATTACAAAATTGTTGATCACTTATAGCAGACCCCTTATAAGATCTCAATCTTATCCCTCTTGATGTGCTCAGATTTGCATAGGAAGGATCTATTGAAAATCTTGAATAATGCATACGTGCCTCAAGATATATCTGTGAATCAGTTGGAAATGGTTTTATCCAGTGTAAATTCCAGCCATGGTTTGGGATTTACAGATATGGACTTAACATCTGATGGACGCTGCCACAACTGCGCCTTGCACATTTCCAAAGAATGCAAGGGGGCTGTTCTTTCCCATGTGCTGGTAGACATTGGGTCGTCGTTGAACGTACTTCCCAAGAAAGCCCTTATGAAGATGGATTGTGATGGGGTGGTGCTTAAGCCAAGTGATTTGATTGTATGAGCTTTCGACGACTCGAGGAGGTCGGTATTTGGAGAGGTGGAACTACCGATCAAGGTAGGACCACAAGTCTTCAATGCTACTTTTTACGTGATGGATATCCAACCGGCCTATAGCTTCTTATTGGGGATACCTTGGATACACTCGGCAGGGGCAGTGTCTTCGACCCTTCATCAGAAGCTTAAATTTGTCTGGGAGGGAAAAATTGTGACAATATGCGGGGAAGAAGATATCTTCATCAGCCACTTGGCCTCGTTGAAATACATGGAAATGGATGGAGAAATTATTGAAACCCCTTGTCAATACTTTGAGCCCATCAAAATTGTAAGTGCATCATCTTCAGCTGCCTTATCAGAGGATACAAAGAAAGGAGTGTCCATAGCGTCCTATAAGCAAGCTTATGGAATCAGGTGCAAATGAGGGTTATGGCAAGATGATTGAAGTCCCATAGAAGAATGATATAATCAGAGTTGGCTACCAGCCTGGTCAGTCAGTGTCGCCCCCAAAGATTTGCATCCCGATGCAGACGCGAACGGTCGACGAAAAGAGAAAGTGAAAAGAATTGAATAGAGTCACCAGCTAAGCATTTTTATCCCGAAGGAAAGGTAATGCTGCATAAACCTAGAAAGAGATGGATAAGACGGTTGTGAACCAGAGAAACTGAGAAAGGGGGTTGATTACAACCTGGGAAGGTATTAGCACCTAGATTGTCCGTCGTACTCGACGGGATCCACGCTTACAAGATTGTGTTTAAAAGGGGTAGTGTATGTGCTATCTGTGTGCAAAAGCTAGGAATGAATGTACAAGTGTCAGTGCAAAAAGGTGAACTGCTCAGGAACTGAGGCTTTTAAGGAATGCTGAAAGAGGGGGATGACACAAATAATTTTGTTCGATAACTATTAAGTTATGCCTAAGTATCCTCGCGTGCAATGAGGAAGTCAGAACACGATAGTTCGACTCAAAGAGACTGAAAATAAATTGACTGTGAACTGCTTGCTTGCCTATGCTCAAGTGTATGACTCGTCTGGCTCGAGTGCTAACTGTCTTGCATTAGACGAAAGAAGCGAGTTCTCGTTTGTGAATGAGTGTGATGAGAAAAGAATCCCGGAGGAGACGATTATTGTTTGTTTTTATGTTTTCAATTTTTATTGTTTTTGGTGTTTTTCATAAGTTAATGAGCTTAAGCCTAAATCAAGGGCTTGTAAGCTCATTATATCCTCCCTGATTAGGGATAATGAGCCCACTTAAGTATGAGATAAGCATCTCAACTTAATTGCCATGATGATGTAGGATTAAGATCATTAACCTACTTGTGGTTAATTAGATGTTTTTGGGTTTTTGTTTAGTGTTAAGTAATGAGTTTAATCTCTAATAACAGATTAGTGAACTCATTACACCATCCTAATAGAAGGATAATAGATGAGAACACTTAAGTTGAGGAAGATACCTCAACTTAATCAATGGTTAGGGATTAAATTCATTAGATGACAAGCCTTTATTAAATGAATTTTAATTAAGGGATGAGATTAAGAAGTGGATTTTAAGTTTGTAAGACAACTTGAGGGGGACTTGTCCATTAAACACTAGGGTTAGTCCCTCTTAACCATGAGGAAGAGATAGAACCCTAATGTAAGGCCCAAGTTACAAGATAAATTCTTAGTGATTATTAATGTGATTTGATTAAGAGGTGTAAGCAAATTAAAGGCTTAACACTTAGGATTAAAGTTATACACTCCATCCTAAGAGAAGGATGCAAGCATAACCCTAATTCAAAGTCCTAAAGCTTTAAGAGTTTAGTCTCTGATTATTGAGATGAGAAGAGAGACTCAAGGAGACTCAAAGGTAAAAGACTAAGGGGGACTATACACAACCCTAAAAGTTATCATGCTTTGGTATCCTATGGTTTGTTAGGCTTAAGAGAAAAGATCTTCAAGGCTACCAATGGAAGAAGCAGATGAAAAAAGAAGGAAGAAGAAAAATAAGTTACTTACTTCCTGAAGAAGATAATTAACTTAAAAGAAAGAAAGTAAGAAGAAAGGAACACAAGTGAAACAAGTTAACCTTAAAGACATGTAAATATGAATATGAATGATGAGAAAAGATGGGAAGTGAAGGCAAATCCACCTCCCAAATAACTTACCAAAAGTTCCTGAAAATGTTAGTATGAATGCATGAAACATAAAGCAAAAGGAAATGAAATGAAATGAGATGCAAAGACCAAAGTCAGAAGTGATTATGCAATGCAAATGGCATATTAAATGATGCAAAGTCATACAAAATGCATATGAATGATCATACAAAGATGAGATGTAATAGTAGCGTGTTTAGAAGCATGAAAACACATGGATGTTTATGAAATGTAATGAATGCAAGACATGGCAAATGAATGAATAAATGATCAAGCAATGTTCTAACATGTCCTAAGATGTCTAAGATGACATACAAATGCTTTAAATGTCATGGCAAGTTCATATGATGATGATATGCAAAGATTGATGCAAATGAACATGAGAAATTAGGGTTTTATGAATGTATAAGATGCAAATGACCAAAACAGAAGCATACATCATGATAAAAAAATGGAAATTAAACTCAATCAAACCCTAATACCATATAAGATCACACCCCAAAGGAGAAAGTCAGAAGCTAATCCTATTGAAAGTTATGAATTTTCTAAGTTTGCTAGGGTTTTTGGGTGATTCTTAAAGGAAAATTCAAATCAAATTAAAAATAACCTATAAACTACATGCAATATGTGAAACAATGCAAAAAGAATCAAGTTCAAACTCATCATGGTTAGGCAGAAATGAATTTTTCAAGTTAGGGTTAGAAAATGTGATTTTTAAGAACCCTAATTCAAAGAAAATTGTGAAATTATGATCAAACCTAAAAATAAATTTCTATGATGAGTTTGAAAATGTTTCTAAATGTATTAGAATGGTTCCTGAATTTTTTTTGTGATTTTTAGAAACCTAAATGAATTTTTAATTAATTAAAATCCATTAATTAATTAAAAATAATATTTAAATATTTTAAAAATACTTTTTTAATGCAAAAAATAAAATAAAAATCATTTTTGGGTTAAGAAAAATAATTGGATCAGAAATACAAAAGATCATATTTTTGTGATGTTTTTAACTATTTTAAATAAAATATGCAAAAGAAATGAACAAAAATGAAATAAAAATAAAATAAATGGAAAGTAAACGTATCCAAGGGTCAGGATTCAAATGAAAATGGAGGGCGTTGACTGGCGCGTGATTGTGTGGTCAGGATTTGATCTGGCGTAATTTAAATTAATCATAATTAATTAACCTAATTAAACAGATTAGGGTTTTAATGAGGCAATATGGGCCCTCCATTCACGCGCGGGAAGCAAGATCCGAAGGTTCACATTTAAACTGAGCCTAAACCCTAATTAGAAACCCTAAGCACTTTCAGGTGACCAGAGCTAGCTCCGGTCATCTTCTCCGGCATCCCCTCCCCTGAGTTCACTCTAAACCTCAAATTAATGCCTCAAACTCTCCAGAAATGATCCATAAGCAACATTAAACAAGAATCCAAGCATAAAATCCATTTATATTGCATCAAAAACATGAATCGAAGCAAATAGAATTTTTGGGCAAAATTTCAAAGCAAGCATACATGGCCATTTCTCAACCATTTTCAAAACAAATTACATCACAATGATCAGTGGAGCATACAAAATCATCTAGGAACTTAAAACAATGATTTTGGAAAAAATGTTCTTGAGGTATACCTGAGATGGAGCTTTCTGATTCTAGGCTTTCTGGACCTTTCCTTGATGCAAATCCACCCCACTTGATCCCCTTATGCTTCTGGAAGGCTTGAATGAAGTTTGTGATGGTTGGTTTTGGAGATTCAACTCTGCTGCACCATAAATCGTATTTTGGTTTTGGGTGCTTTCAGGCCATTTTAGTGGATGGTTTGTGTTCTATGAATGATTTGAAGATGATTGGTGAAGTTTGTTTTGAGGTTTGATGGCTGGTTTTGATGATTCGAAGAAGGGGAGCTTTTTGGAAAATTTGTGAATGCTGAGTTCTTGGAGGTTTCAGGCTTGATTGTGTTGTGTTTTGAGCTCCATAATGTTTGTATGTAATGTCTTGATTGGTCAGAGAGTGGGTAGTGGCATGGTTTGATTGGTATGGGCAAGTTGTAAAAAAGTCAACAACTTTGTACCTCAAGCATGGACCATGGAAGAGCTGGCTTTTGGGGTGTCTTGGCTTCAGCATGACTTGGGGAGAGCCATAGGATCAAAGTTATGCAGCTGGCACAAGTGGAGGGAAGGTTTCAAGAGGTTTTGCAACTTTTCCCTCTTTGAGAATTTCATGAAAATGTCTTGTGGAAACTTGCAATACAAGGCATAATTTTGGTTTAAATGCATTGTACTATGTTTGTATGATGCCTAGCAATCAATTAGAGGTCATGAAATGGCTTGAAACTTGAATTTGCAAAAAATCCTCTTTGGCATGAACTTGAAAATTATAGGATTTTTGCCAACTTTGAAAGGCCATATCTTGAGTTCTAGGATGAATCAAGACATGTTCTAGTACTTTTTAAAAAGGGAAAGACATAATCTACAACTTTGATGCAGAAGAATTTTTCATTTGAAGCATTTTTGGTCATGAAAGTGGAGGTTGAAAATCTTTCCCAAAATGGAAAGTTTCCATTACAAGTCATTTCCAAAAATAGCAAGTTTGCATTTGGCTCAAAATTCTTCAACTTTGTGAACTTCCAACCACTTATAAGATCAAATAAAGATCATAGAGACTCAAAATGATGATGATGACCCTTTGGTACCCTTGATGGAGGCCTCAGATGCCCTGATTTTGACTTTACTTGCTCAAGAAGTTACCCAATGATCAGATGACTTCCACAGTGAATTTCTTCATCAAATTTGGTACACATGATCCGTATAATATATTAAGACCATTAGAAACAAGAATGACCAAAAAAATTGGAGTTAAGGCCTCTGAAACCAAAACCCTAATTTTAGGTCATCTGTGCAGGAAATTTCCAGTCTGCCTTTATGCCTTTGCCATGCCTTGTGATCCCTTGACTTTTATGAACTTTGGGGAGCATATTATGATCATAGAACACACATGGACCCTCTTAGAAAGCTTCAAGATCATTGGGATGGCTCAGATTGATTCTTGGATTACTCAGATCACAAACCCTAGTTGCAGATGAAAATGGAACTATGCAGTGAAGCAAATATGCAATATGAGATGGTATGCTTATGCTAATGCAAAAATGAAAGATCACAAGCCAAGGTGTGAGAAAAAGGGAGGGAAAATTTGGGGTGTTTACAGCTGCCCCTATTCAAGCATGAGTTAGCTGTGCAGGGTGTAAGCGCATGGCTTAACAGACAATCAAGATAACTTGTGGTTGAATACCAAAGACAGTCCGAAATTTGCACTCACTAGGGAGAAGAAGAAAAGGGCTATAAATTGTAAAAGATGGTTTAGTATGATTATCAAATGAAGGCGATGTAGGATGACCATCGAGCAGAGGACGACTGCTGGGGGTAAAACGATAAGCTAAGCAATGACGGGGACGACCGACAAGCTGGGGAAATAAAGAGACCACGATGGGGACAACCATCGGGTTAGGAAATAAAACTCTCTAGGGGTTAAAGAAATGAGGAAAGCAATGACGAGGACGGCCATCAGGTTTGGAAAGTAAAGTAAACAACGATGGGGACGACCATCAGGTGAAATAATAAATGAAATAATGATGAGGGACGGTCATCAAAGGTGAAGGATGATCACCTAGCAGGGGACGGCTGCTGAAAATATCACGACATAGGACGGATGTGGGATAGAATAAGGCCAACGATGGGGACGACCATCGGATAAGCATGATGAAAAACGATCATAAAGAGGTGAATGACGATCACCTAGCAGGGTACGGCTGCTCTCGGGGATTATCACGACATAAGACGAATGTCGGATAACAAGATCAACGATAGGGATGACCATCAGATAAATGATGAGGGACGGTCATCAAAAGGTGAAGGACGATCACCTAGCAGGGGACAACTGCTAAAAATATCACGACATAGGACGAATGTCGAATAGAAGGTTCCAATAATGGAGATTCCACTGGGGAAAAGGATGAGGGACGATCATCCGAAGGTGAAGGACGATCACCTGGAAGGGGACGGCTGCCAAAAGTATCACGACATAGGACGAATGTCGGATAGAAGAAAGTTGTTTTGTTGGCGACTTACTGGGGAATGGTAAACACTGACGAGTGCTTACGTCTTTAAAAATAAAAGATATAAGTGTTTTGATGGTGTGTATAGACTAAAGATGTGGACGAGCATCCTTAGGACCATGATACGGACGAGTATCGTTAGAAGCAAACGATGACACGTGTTTGAGGATGACGATACGGACAAGTATCAATCGGTTAAGCAAGGAACACGGACGAGTGTTGAATCTGCCGGGGGATATATACAAAATACGGACGAGTATCAAAGGATTGTATATGTACAAGTGCTGATCTGTTGGTGAAGTACGTGCAAGACACGGACGAGTGTTGAAAGATTGGGCAAGGGACACGGAAGAGTGTTTGACTTGCTGGGGAAGTATGACACAGACGAGTGCCAAAAAAGAATATGTATAAGCTATGAACCAATATCTGTATTTGAGATTGCAAAAGGTATTCTGGCGACCTGCGGGGGATAGGATGACACAGATGAGTGTCGAAAAGAGCATGTATAAATATAAACAAGCATCTGTGTTTTGAGAGTGCAAAGGGGATGCTTTGGCTTTTATATGCAGGGGATATGAGTTTTGTATATTTCCAGTGAAATATTGATGGTATTTGCAAGTGGTTGGCTCGAACCTGACTTACGATCATGCAAATGTTTGATTTTTGCTGTAATGCTCTATATTAGACAGAATGCTATGCTTATTTTGGTGAATATGACGTGAATGCTATGATTATGCAAATGAGAAAACCCGATCCGAGACTGGATCCTGCGGGGATAAAGATCTCTGGCTGATCTGCTTGGAGTGAGAACTCAGCTGGGGAAAGAGATCATTGATTGATCTGTCCGGAGGGAGAGCTCCTAATGGAGATGAGGAAGTTTTAGCAACTCCGCTGGGGACATGTTTCAGGTATTGCTCTACTAGGGAGGTAACTCTATGGGGAATCAATTCCACCAACTCTGCTGAGGATGAGGGAAATCCGGCATCTCTGGTGGGGGAAAGAAAGTTCCTTGACCACTTTGCTGTGGAAGAGTTGTCAGGCATTTGCTCGGGAGATCCCGCTCGGGGGAGGAGATAGCTTCTGGGAAGTAGTGTGCTGGGGATGTAATGCTTGATATGACCCATGTTGCGAAAGATTGTTTGTCTTGAGTACCTGCAACCTGTTAAGACAAAGGAAAACACACAAGTGTCCTATGGTATCCTTAACTGGATTCCTTCATAGGAGTTAGATTTACCTGAAAGTAACATATTTCCTGCAAGCTTTTATTAAAAATGGCTCATATGTTTTACGCAAGTGTTGTATTATGAACTTTGGACATTTTGCAAACAAAAGGTAAAAACAAAGTGTGACTGAATATTCTAATTTTATTGATTTGTGTGCCCTGAATAGGCAAGTACAAAAGCGAATCCCTGAAAGGAGGAGATTGCTTTAAAATTGAGAAAATAAAAGTGTTGGCAACATTGAAGATGACGCTCCAGTGAGCTTCCTTTGCTATGACCTGTATGACCTTGACGTTCTCCTTATCTTGCTTTCTGTAGAAGGCTGATTCTGACTGACGCTTTGTCCTCTCGGAGCTTGCCACGTTGTGAGTGATACAGACGAATTCAGAATGCAGTTGTTCGCTTATTCCCTGATTTTGCATGGATCGCCCTTTCGGGTTTTCAATCCACCGGGATACCCATTTTTGCCTGAGCTGTCCAATGTGACTTTTCAACTCAGCGGGTGTACATGTTTTTGATTTTTCCCTTATTTTTGCCCGAGTCTTTTCTTCTGTTTTTGACTCGCCGGGATGCCCTATTTTTGCCTGGACTCGCATTCTATTTTTATGTCCAGCGGGTCATTTTATGCAAAGTATTTTTTAACTGCATCTGAATTCATAGGAGACGGGAAGTCTTCACCATCCATGGTTGTGAGCATCAGCGCTCCGCCTGAGAAGACTTTGGTTATTACGTAGGGACCTTCATAGTTTGGTGTCCACTTGCCCCTGTGGTCTGTATGAGGAGGAAGGATTCTTTTCAGAACAAGCTCTCCCACTTGGTATTCCCGAGATCTGACTTTCTGATCGAAGGCTTTCTTCATTCGCTTCTGATATAACTTCCCATGACAGATGGCAGCTAATCTTTTCTCTTCAATCAGATTCAGTTGATTGTACCGAGACCGGACACAAGTTGATAAGGTGTTGCCCCAGTAAGGAAGGTAACTCAACTTCAACAGGTAGGTCAGCTTCCATACCGTACACAAGCTGATAAGGTGTTTCCCCAGTAGATGTTCTGATTGAGGTTCGGTACCCATGCAAGGCAAATGGTAGAATCTCATGCCAGTCCTTGTAGGTAACTACCATCTTCTGCACAATCTTCTTGATATTCTTGTTAGCAGTCTCAACAGCGCCATTCATCTTTGGCCTGTAAGGAGAAGAGTTGTGATGTTTAATTTTGAAGTCCCGACATAGCTCTGCCATTATGTTGTTGTTCAAATTGGAACCATTATCAGTAATTATTCGCTCGGGAACTCCATATCGACAAATGATATCCCTTTTCAGAAATCTAGCTACCACTTGTTTGGTGACATTTGCATACGAAGCTGCTTCAACCCATTTGGTGAAGTAATCAATGGCTACCAAGATGAATCTGTGACCATTTTGTAGATGTTTAGAATTGGCAGAATTTTTGACAAACAAGAAGTGTTGAACTTAGTTCAGGATGTCACACCAGATGTTGTGACATTGTCAAACAGAGTATAAGTTAATGAATTAAGTTCAGACATCAGGATGTCACACCAGATGTTGTGACATCTTAAACCTGCTACCAGACTTAAATGATGCATAACAAAACTGAGTAAATTCAGGGAATTTATCTGGAATTAATTGTGAATGGATAAACAATACAAGGCGCATCTGTAGGGAGCTTAGTTATTTGATTTCAGTGTAACAGAATAACTAACTCACCTTGAATCAAGGAAGTAAAAAACCCTAATTCAAGGTGATGACAGTATGAGTTATCAGGACTGGATTATTTACAGAAAGCCCAAAAACCAAGCATCTATTTAAGGAACAGAAACCCTCAGAATAGAGTACGAATTTAAGAAGACTGTGAAGGGTGTTTGTGGTTAATAGCAGGTTTTAATTATGTATCACTTTATGAGCTTTTAAGCAAAAAGTGTATTGTGTCTTGATTGAAACTGTTAAGTAAAATCAAGCTGTTGTGTTTGAAGTGTGACTTCAATTTTATTAAACATTGTAAAATATCACTGTGTGATTGAGGGGGAGTGAGTAGGTACTCATATCTAAGTTGTGTCTTAGGTAGAAATTGCCTTGGGTAGATATTAAGTGAAGGATTAAACTGGTTGGTTTAATTCAAGAATTAATATTACTTATATTGGATTTCCTTCATGGCTTGGTAGCCCCCAGATGTAAGTGTGGAGATACACTGAACTGGGTTAACAATTTCCTGTGTTATTTAACTTACCTGCACTTTAAGTTTTGTTTAAATGTTCAAGTGTTTAAACATCTGATTCGACATCACGTACCTGATCCTAGAATTTCAATTGGCATCAGAACAGGCACCCTGCCTGTTTAACTGGGTGAGATCTAGGGACTGCAAGTTTTGGGAACATGGATAGAGATGTAGGATATGTGAATAAACCACCTATATTGGATGGATCTAACTATGACTACTGGAAGCCAAGAATGGTAGCATTCTTAAATTCACTTGATAGCAGGGCTTGGAAAGCAGTCAACAAAGGATGGGAGCACCCTGTCTAAGACAATAAGGATGGGGCAAAAGTGTTAAAGCCTGAAGAAGAGTGGAGCAAGGAAGAAGAAGATTCAGCACTTGGAAATTCCAAAGCCTTAAATGCCTTATTCAATGGCATTGATAGGAACATATTTAGACTTGTGCATCACTGTGAGCTGGCCAAGGATGTTTGGGACACTCTCAAAACCACTCATGAAGGAACATCAAAGGTGAAGATGTCAAGACTTCAACTTCTCACCACCAAGTTTGAAAAATTGAGAATGAAGGAAGATGAGACCATTCATGAGTTTTACATGAACATCCTGGAAATAGCTAATACTTCTGGTGCTTTGGGAAAGAAGATGAGTGATGAAAAGTTGGTAAGACAGATTCTCAGATCACTTCCAAAAAGATTTGACATGAAGGTTACTACAATAGAAGAAGCTCAGGACATATGCACAATGAAGGTTGAAGAGCTCATTGGTTCCCTTCAAACATTTGAGATGGGAATGAATGATACAATTGTGAAGAAAAACAAAAGCATAGCCTTGGTCTCAAATACTGATAAAGAAGAAGAAAGTCATGAAGCAGACTCTGAGGAAAATTTATCAGAAACAATTGCTATGCTTGGAAGACAATTCAACAAAATTCTCAAAAGAATGGAAAACAAGTCCAGACCAAGTGGGAGAAACTCAACCTCTTATGAGAATAAAAGATCTTATGATCCTAATAGAAGGGCAAGTTATGATAAGAAGACCAACCAAGGAAAAGGGATTCAATGTCATGGATGTGAAGGATATGGACACATCAGAAGTGAATGCCCAACCTATATAAAGAAGCAGAAGAAAGGTCTCTCTGTGACCTGGTCAGATGAAGACTCAGGATGTGAGTCAGAAGAAGAATCTACAAAGCACATCACTGCTCTAGCTGGAGTATGTGAAACTGAAGGGGGATCCAGTGATGAGGAGCTGACATTTGAAGAGCTTGAAGAATCATACAAGATGCTGTGTAAAAGGAGCACTGAAGTATGCATGGAGAATATACAGCAGAAGAAGCATATTGGGGAATTAAAGGCTGAAAAAACAAGTAATCTAGAGATCATTGACACTTTGAAAAGTGAAGTAAGCCTACTCAACTCCAAATTGGAGCATATGTCCAAATCTGTAAGAATGCTGAACAGTAGCTCAAACACACTGGATGTCATTCTCAACAATAACAAGCACTCATGGGATAGAACTGGGCTGGGATTTAATAAAGCTCAAAAGTTTGAGGCTAGCACCAGCAAAACAACTCCAAATCCCATGAAGTCAAACAAGATGTCTAAATAGATGTCTCAACATCATGACAAGAACATGATGAAAAAGAAATATCAAAGATGGAGATGCCATCATTGTGGAAGGTTTGGTCACATCAAACCTTTTTGCTACAAGCTGCATGGACATCCAACTCAGAGATATCAGCAACCCCCTAAGCAGAAGACAGATGTCAACAAAAAGGTGCTGCATGGACATCCAAATCAGAGGTATCAGCAACCCCCTAAGCAGAAGACAAAAGTAACCAAGAAAGTGCTGCATGGACATCCAAATCAAAGATATCAGCAACCCCCTAAGCAGAAGACAAAAGTCATAAAGAAAGTATGGGTACCTAAAGCTAGTCTTCATGCTGATCAAAGTTACAAATACATGCCCAAGAACAAGTTCAACAGACAACCTTGGAGTTCTAAAGATGGACACCACACAGGGCAGATGCATCAAAGGAAACCTCACAACAAGCACAAATGGTCCAAGAAGGTTGTTGCCTATATAGCTCATACATCTCTCAGAGTATCTGCTAAGGAAGATTGGTACTTTGACAGTGGATGCTCAAGGCATATGACTGGACTTAAGAATCTGCTGGTAGACTTAAAGTCACACTCATCCAAATATGTAACCTTTGGAGATGGATCAAAGGGAGAGATCAAGGGAGTTGAGACATTGGACTGCCCAGGTGTACCAAGTCTAAATGATGTGCTGCTGGTAAAAGGATTAACTGCCAACTTGATCAGCATAAGTCAATTATGTGACCAAGGTTACAGTGTAAACTTTACCAAAACTGAATGCATAGTCTCTGATAAAGAACAGAAGGTTGTCATGAGAGGAGCCAGATCAAAAGACAACTGCTATATGTGGGAACCTCAAGATTTCAGCCTTACTTCAACTTGTTCCTTAGCCAAAGAAGAAGAAGTAAAGATGTGGCACCAAAGACTGGGTCATCTTCATCTCAGAGGAATAAAGAAGATCATATCTATGGAGGCTGTAAGAGGTATTCCAAAACTGAAGATTGATGAAGGTAAAGTGTGTGGTGAATGTCAAATAGGCAAGCAAACCAAGATGTCACATCCAAAGCTCCAACATCTGACAACTTCCAAAGTTTTGGAATTATTGCATATGGATCTTATGGGACCAATGCAAGTTGAGAGTCTTGGTGGAAAAAGATATGCATATGTGGTTGTTGATGACTTTTCAAGATATACATGGATAAGTTTCATCAAAGAAAATTCTGATGTTTTTGATGTATTCAAAGATCTGTGCCAAAGAATACAAAGAGAAAAAGCTAGCTGTGTGGTCAGAATAAGAAGTGACCATGGAAAGGAGTTTGAGAATAAAAAATTCTCAGATTTCTGTTCTTCAAAAGGAATCAATCATGAGTATTCTTCTCCTATCACCCCTCAACAGAATGGGATTGTTGAGAGGGAAAACAGAACTATCCAAGAGTCAGCAAGAGCTATGATTCATGCTAAAAGGTTACCACTGTACTTTTGGGCTGAAGCTATGAATACAGCTTGTTACATTCACAATAGAGTGACTCTAAGAAAGGGAACTTTGTCCACCATCTATGAAGCCTGGAAGGGCAGAAAACCTACAGTCAAGTACTTTCATGTGTTTGGAAGTAAATGTTACATTCTGGCTGATAGGGATCAAAGAAGGAAGATGGACCCTAAAAGTGATGAAGGGATTTTTCTTGGATACTCCATAAATAGCAGAGCATATAGAGTATTTAACTCCAGAACCAAGGTTATAATGGAGTCAATAAATGTGATTATTGATGATGCCTCTGCAGATGTTGCAGATGATGTTGGAACATCTGCTGATAATCAGACTGGAGTTGAAATAAAGAGTGATAATCCTGACTTCACTCTAACTGAGGCAAGGACAGAACAATCCAACAAACCTCCCTCCATCAGAATCCAGAAAGATCATCCTAAAGATCTGATAATTGGTGATCCTAACAGTATCACTAGATCAAGAGAAATGATTTCAGGCTCCTGCTTTGTTTCAAAGATAGAACCTAAAAACATCAAGGAAGCTCTGAATGATGAGTATTGGATCTTTGCTATGCAAGAAGAATTAGGCCAGTTTACAAGGAATGAAGTGTGGGATCTTGTTCCTAGGCCTGATGACATAAATGTGATTGGCACTAAGTGGGTGTACAAGAACAAGTCAAATGAGCAGGGAATTGTTATAAAGAACAAGGCTAGACTTGTAGCTCAAGGATACACACAAATTGAGGGAGTAGACTTTGATGAAACCTTTGCACCAGTAGCAAGGCTTGAATCAATCAGACTACTTTTAGGAATTGCTTGTATCCTAAAGTTCAAGCTATTTCAAATGAATGTTAAAAGTGCCTTTTTAAATGGGTATCTTAATGAGGAAGTATATGTGGAACAACCTAAGGGATTTGTTGATCCAAGCTGTCCAGATCATGTATACAAACTAAGAAAGGCTCTGTATGGACTAAAGCAAGCCCCAAGAGCTTGGTATGAAAGACTAACTAATTTTCTCATTAAACATGGGTACAGAAAAGGTGGAATAGACAAGACCTTGTTTGTGAAGGATGAATAAGGAAAGGTCATGATAGCTCAGATATATGTAGATGACATAGTGTTTGGTGGGATGTCAGACAGGATGGTTAAACATTTTGTTAATCAAATGGAATCTGAGTTTGAGATGAGCCTTGTAGGAGAACTAACCTACTTTCTTGGACTGCAAATCAAGCAGATGGAGGACTCCATGTTCATATCCCAAAACAAGTATGCAAAGAACATTGTCAAGAAGTTTGGGATGGAAAATGCAAGTCACAAGAGAACACCTGCCCCCACTCACTTAAAGTTGACAAAGGATGACAAGGGTGAGAATGTGGACCAAAGCTTATACAGAAGCATGATTGGAAGCCTACTATATCTGACAGCTAGCAGACCAGATATAGCTTTTGCAGTAGGTGTATGTGCAAGATATCAAGCTGAGCCAAAAGTAAGTCATCTAAACCAGGTTAAGAGGATTTTGAAATATGTCAATGGTACTTGTGACTATGGCATAATGTACTCTCATGGTTATGAACCAATCCTCACTGGCTTTTGTGATGCTGACTGGGCTGGAAGTGTTGATGATAGAAAGAGTACATCAGGAGGATGCTTCTTTTTAGGAAACAATTTGATTTCTTGGTTCAGTAAGAAACAAAATTGTGTATCCTTATCCACTGCTGAAGCTGAATATATTGCAGCTGGTAGCAGTTGTTCACAGTTGATATGGATGAAGCAAATGCTCACAGAATACAATGTCCCACAAGATGTCATGACATTGTACTGTGACAATTTAAGTGCTATTAACATCTCAAAAAATCCTATCCAACACAGCAGGACTAAGCACATTGATATCAGGCATCATTTCATCATAGATCTTGTGGAAGAGAAGGTGATCTCATTAGAACATGTAGCCACAGATCTGCAATTGGCTGACATATTTACTAAAGCTTTGGATGCTACCCAATTTGAAAACCTAAGGGGTAAATTGGGAATCTGCTTATGTGAAATATAGTAGTTATGGAGAAGTGCCAACATGTCCTATGACAACGTGTGGCATGATCACCAGATGGCAGCACCAGTCTGGTCAGTAACTCTGTGTATTCCACTCTTAAGAATTCCACTAGTAACGGATTTTATAAAAGCTCAAACGTGCTCTCAGCTCTTCATCTCCTCACTATCTCCTCAAAACGATTTGCATGCTAAAGCTGATTTTCTAAGCTCCTCAAAATCAATCAAACCTAACTCATCTTCCACTACATTCTAAAAATGTCTCAACATCAAAACCCTAACTTCATTGATGAGGGTCTCAACCAAGAAGATGTGGTGCATGCAACCCCAATCTCTATAGTGCCAATGGATACTACTCCTGTAGACGAAACCAGAGGAAGTGTCCCTATTGCTTAAAAACCTAGAACTCCCAATGTAAGAAGAGCAAAGGAACCTGTGTTAAGAAAAAGCAAGGGGACTCCTTCATCTACAAGCACACCCAAAGCTTCTGACTATGTGGATGCATCCATCAAACATCTTGTGAACATGATTCTATCTGAACAAAGAGTGGTGCGTGGGGTATCTGTTCCCCTGAACAGCATGCCTGCTCCACAAGAAGAACCATGCAATCAGGCTGAAGAGGACATTCCTGCTCAACAGGATGTCCCAATAAATGTTGAAGCATCTGAGGACCAGAACAAGGCCTCAACTGATGATGATGAAGCCACTGATGATCAAGCTTCTGCTGATCAAACTGCTGAAAAGGAGGCCTCCCAACTTCCTCCTGTTGAAACCATAGATGATGACTCTGACACAGAGATCATTGCATCTGTTAACCCTAGCATAGCCAAAAGGCTTAGGGCTAGGAGGGAGAAGAAGCCTGCTGGACATGCAACTCCTAAAAAGAAACAGCCTACTCCTAAAAAGGACAAGGTCAAAGCTGCCTTTGGCCCTACTAAACAATGGAGCAAGGTAAGCACCCAGAAGAGGAAAGCTGCAACTCCACCTGATTCAGATGTTGAGGAGGATGTCCCAACATCCCAACCAAGGAAGAAGCCAGCACCTCCCAGGTCTGCCTCTGCTGTTCCTGAAGCTCCTCTTGACAATGTGTCCTTCCATCATGTCTCTAGTGTGAGCAAATGGAAGTATGTCTACCAAAGAAGAGTGGCCCTGGAAAGAGAACTAGGCAGCAATGCACTGGAGTGCACTGAGGTAATAGACTTAATATCCTCTGCTGGTTTATTCAAGACTGTTTCAAAATTTTCACCCTGCTATGAGCTGCTGGTCAAGGAGTTCATTGTAAATCTGCAAGAGGGGTGTGCTGATGGAAAGTCAAAAGATTTCAGAAAGGTTTATGTGAGAGGGAGATGTTTTGAATTCTCTCCTAGGGTTATAAATCATTACCTAGGGAGAGAATCTGATAGGCCTAATGAGCTGGGCAAAACTGACAACCAAGTCTGCAAGATCATCACTGCCAACCAAGTCAAGTCTTGGCCAGTCAAAGGCAAACTTTCTGTCAGCCTGCTTACAAGGAAGTATGCTATGCTGCATAGGATTGGAACTGTCAATTGGGTCCCTACAAACCATACTTCTTCTATAGCTACTGGCCTGGGAAGATTCATCTGTGTTGTAGGCACTCAAACAAAGTTGGACTTTGGAGCCTACATCTTTGATCAAACCCTAAAGCATGCAGGAACATCAACAACCAAGCTTCCCATAGCTTTTCCCTCTCTGCTTTGTGGAATCATCCTCAACCAATATTCAGGCATCCTTACTGAGAAGGATTCAGTCTGCAAGAGAGAAAGTCCACTGGCCTTCCACTACAAATTGTTCTTGAGCCATCATGCTGCTGATGTTGAAGCTCCTAGTGAGACATCTGCTGGACCATCAAATGTCAAGACTCCTATATCCAAAGTAGCCTTGATTGTAGAACTCAAGACCACTTGCAAAGAGCTGGATGCCAGGAAGAAAAAGCTTGAGGAAGTAATTCAAAGGCTGGAGGTGGAAGAGGTTGCTCAGAATGCTGATGAATCTGATGATGAATCTGAAGAGGAAGAAGATACTGAATATGATGAATCTGAGTGAAAATGTGTGTGGAAAGTGTACTGCCTGTCTCAACATTGTAATTTTGGCTTTGTAATTTTGAATATTTTGTTTTTATCTCTGCTTGTGTAAAATTTGGCCCCAATTTCTGTCTAACAAGGGGGAGAAGTAATGAACAATGCTGCTGCTGTTTGTCTGTTTAATGCCTGCTTCTGAACTAAGTTGTTTTAAAGAAAAGTCTGTTGAACAAGTCAGTATACATACAGGTTTGAGGGGGAGCAAATTATTATTCAACAGAAAAGAACTCTGCTGCACTCTGATAAATAAAACTCTGCTGCACTTTAATAAAACAAGAAGATTGTGTTAGCCAAAAATTAGCCAAAGGGGGAGTTTGTAGATGTTTAGAATTGGCAGAATTTTTGACAAACAAGAAGTGTTGAACTTAGTTCAGGATGTCACACCAGATGTTGTGACATTGTCAAACAGAGTATAAGTTAATGAATTAAGTTCAGACATCAGGATGTTACACCAGATGTTGTGACATCTTAAACCTACTACCAGACTTAAATGATGCATAACAGAACTGCGTAAATTCAGGGAATTTATCTGGAATTAATTGTGAATGGATAAACAATACAAGGCGCATCTGTAGGGAGCTTAGTTATCTGATTTCAGTGTAACAGAATAACTAACTCACCTTGAATCAAGGAAGTAACAAACCCTAATTCAAGGTGATGACAGTATGAGTTATCAGGACTGGATTATTTACAGAAAGCCCAAAAACCAAGCATCTATTTAAGGAACAGAAAACCTCAGAATAGAGTACGAATTTAAGAAGACTGTGAAGGGTGTTTGTGGTTAATAACAGGTTTTAATTGTGTATCACTTTATGAGCTTTTAAGCAAAAAGTGTATTGTGTCTTGATTGAAATTGTTAAGTAAAATCAAGCTGTTGTGTTTGAAGTGTGACTTCAATTTTATTAAACATTGTAAAATATCACTGTGTGATTGAGAGGGAGTGAGTAGGTACTCATATCTAAGTTGTGTCTTAGGTAGAAATTTCCTTGGGTAGATATTAAGTGAAGGATTAAACTGGTTGGTTTAATTCAAGAATTAATATTACTTATATTGGATTTCCTTCCTGGCTTGGTAGCCCCCAGATGTAAGTGTGGAGATACACTGAACTGGGTTAACAATTTCCTGTGTTATTTAACTTACCTGCACTTTAAGTTTTGTTTAAATGTTCAAGTGTTTAAACATCTGATTCGACATCACGTACCTGATCCCAGAATTTCACATTTGAAGCAGTCGGTTCGATCTTTCCAATCATATCAATGCCCCACATAGCGAAGGGCCAAGGTGAAGACATTACATTCAAAGGGTTCGGAGGCACGTGCACTTTATCTGCGTAGATCTGGCATTTGTGGCATTTTCTGGCATAGGCGCAACACTCTGCATCCATTGTGATCCAGTAGTAACCTGACCTTAATAACTTCTTTGCCATTGCATGTCCTCCGGCATGGGTGCCGAAAGATCCTTCATGTACTTCATGCATTAGTAGGTCCGCTTCCTTCTTATCAACACATCTGAGCAGGACCATGTCGAAGTTTCGCTTGTATAATAAACCATCAGTATTGAGGAAGAAACTGTCGGCCAGTCTTCTCAATGTCTTCTTATCATTTGACAATGCCCTAGGTGGGTATGTCTGATTCTCCAAGAAGCATTTGATGTCATGGAACCAAGGCTTGTCATCACTAGCAGTGTCCACAGAGAATACATATGCCGGTCGGTCTAGTCTGGATACCAAAATCCGAGGCATATAATTGGCAGCTTGTACTTTGATCACGGATGAAATGGTTGCCAAAGCGTCTGCAAACTGATTCTCATCTCGAGGGATGTATTCAAGCTTAACTATTGTGAAGAAGGTCAACAATCTCCTCGTATAATCACGGTATGGAATCAGATGCTCCTGATGAGTGTATCATTTGTCGTTGGTCTGGTTGATTACCAAAGCCGAATCTCCGAATACATTCAAGGTTTTGATCCTAAGGTCAATGGCCTCCTCAAGACCCATGATACAGGCTTCGTATTCCGCTTCGTTGTTAGTGCAGGCAAAAGTGAGTTTTGCCGAGAAAGGCATATGAACCCCTTTACGTGTGATAAGTATTGCACCAACCCCACGACCGTTACAATTAACTACCCCGTCAAACATTAAAGTCCATGCTTCTTATGGGCCAGGCCCTTCAGTGTGAACTGGCTCTTCACAATCTTTTGCTTTTAAGTACACGATATCTTCATCAGGGAAGTCAAATCTCATAGGCTGGTAATCATCAATGGGTTGCTCAGCCAGATAGTCAGACAATACACTGCCCTTGATGGCTTTTTGAGAAGTGTACTGAATGTCATATTCTGTTAGAATCATTTGACATCTTGCAACCCTTCCGGTAAGTGCTGGCTTCTCAAATATGTACTTAACAGGGTCCATTTTTGAGATCAACAAGGTAGTATGAGTCAACATATACTGCCTTAGTCAGCGAGCAGCCCACGCTAAAGCACAACAATTTTTCTCGAGCAGTGAATAACGGTATTCACAGTCGGTAAACTTTTTGCTTAGGTAGTATATTGCATACTCTTTTCGACCAGACTCATCATGCTGGCCCAACACACACCCCATTGACCCTTCTAATACTGTCAGGTACATGATTAGAGGTCTTCCTTCGATTGGAGGCATGAGAATTGGAGGCTCTTGCAGATATTCTTTGATTTTGTCAAAAGCTCTCTGACAATCATCGTTCCACCTTACTGTTTGTTCTTTCCTTAATAGCTTGAACAAGGGTTCACATGTTGCAGTGAGATGAGATATGAACCTTGATATGTAGTTCAATCTACCTAAGAACCCTCGAACTTCTTTCTCAGTCTTAGGTGCAGGCATTTCCTGAATAGCTTTGACTTTGTCGGGATCAACCTCAATTCCCTTTTCACTTACAATAAAACCCAACAGCTTACCGGAACGTACCCCGAATGTGCATTTGTTGGGGTTCAACTTCAGTTGATACTTCCTCAGACGCTTAAACAACTTCAGCAGATTCACCAGATGGTATTCTTCAGTAAGGGACATGGCAATCATATCATCCACATAGCATTTGATTTCTTTGTGGATCATATTGTGGAATAATGTTACCATAGCCCGTTGATATGTTGCACCGACATTCTTTAGTCCAAACGGCATTACCTTGTAACAAAATGTGCCCTAAGGTGTGATGAAAGTTGTTTTCTCCATATCTTCGGGTGACATCTTGATCTGATTGTACCCAGAAAATCCGTCCATGAAAGAAAATACCGAGAATTGAGCTGTGTTGTCCACCAATACATCAATGTGAGGTAATGGGGAATCATCCTTCGGGATAGCCCTGTTCAGGTCCCGGTAATCCACAAACATACACACCTTGCCATCTTTCTTAGGTACGGGTACAATGTTAGCAACCTACGGCGGGTAACTAGTTACAGCAAGGAAACCAGCGTCCCACTGTTTTTGTACTTCTTCCTTAATCTTCATGGCCATATCTGGGCGGGTGCGGCGCAACATCTGTTTAACTGGTGGGAAATCTTCTTTCAATGGTAGTCTGTGCATGACAATATCTGTATCTAGACCTGGCATGTCTTGATAGGACCAAGCAAAGACGTCGACGTATTCCCGAAGCATACTGATGAGCTGGTCTTTCACTGGAGCTTGCAGACTGGCCCCAATCTTCACTTCTTTCACATCTTCCTCGGTACCAATATTAACAGTTTCAATCTCCTCCTGATGAGGAGTAATCACTTTCTCTTCTTGCCTCAACAACCTGGCTAACTCTTCAGGCAAATCATAGTCTTCTTCAACCCCTTCATCTGCTTGATTAATTGTATTGTCGAAGTCATACAAAGTCATAGCAGTGCTGTTGTCGGTGCAATCTGGAGAATTATCTCTGCAATGGTTGAGATTCGTTCATTTTAGTGATTGATTTTAATCTTGTTCAGAAAAAGTGTGAATGAAGTTATTATTTTGAAAACATTGTCATTTATTGTTTTGTGCGAAAATAAAAAAAATGAAAAGACAGTGAGCGAAAAAAAGAAAATTGTTTGCAAAATAATGTCCATTGTTCATTGATATTCCATTTTCACAAAATACAAATATGGCCCTATTACAAAATGAGTCCTGACACCTTGGGCAAGATGCAGGACTTGATGCATACTTAAGTAGGAAATAATAATTACTCTACAGGAGTAACCCTTATAATTTCCTAGGAAGACCAGTTAAGGACTTGTTGGCCCGGGATCTTTGGACAAATCCAGCTCTCCAGGTTGAGGTCGCTTTCAGCCTCGTCTTCCACGTTATTGACAGCATCTGGGGTCAGTATTCCCCCACTTATGAATTTGGGCTCTTTAGCAGCCTCTGTTTGATCTTGTCGGGATGGTTTGTAACCCAAACCGAATATGTCCTCCTTCTTCTCCACAGGTAGCAGTTTGCCCCAGCCTTGGGCGTTCCCATCTTCAACAACCTTCCGAGCTTATTGGTAAGAGACAATTGAAGTACCCATCTTATCCTCTTGGGATGCAGTAAATACTTCAGTTGTCGCCTCATTGACATTAAGTGCTTCGAAACCTTGGCTCATAGTCTCGTGGATTTCACCATCCATCTCAATATATTTGTAGGTAGCCAGATGGCTAACAAAAATGTCCTCTTCCCCACAGATTGTGATAATTTTCCCTTCCCACTCGTATTTTAATTTTTGGTGAAGGGTCGACGTAATTGCGCCAACAGCGTGAATCCAAGGTCGACCCAACAAACAACTGTAGGCCGGCTGAATGTCCATCACGTAGAAAGTAGTTTGAAAGACCTGTGGGCCAATTATCACAGGAAGCTCCACCTCTCAGAGAACAGACCTTTTGGAACCATCAAAATCTCTAACCACCAGATTGCTTGGTCGGAGAGCTATACCATCATATTCAAGCTTAACAAGGGCTTTCTTTGGCAAGACATTGAGTGTAGACCCAGTGTCAACTAGAACATGTGAAAGCATATCCCCTTTACACTCTAGAGTGATGTGAAAAGCTTTATTATGACGACGACCTTCCGCAGTCAAATCAACATTGGTGAAGCCTAGTCCATGACTAGTATTAACATTAGAAACCACTATCTCTAGCTGATTAACCGTAATCTCCTCAGGCACATAGGCTGCGCGCAGGACTTTAAGTAATGCATCCCGATGAGCTTCGGAACACAATAGCAATGATAGAATGGAGATCTTGGAAGGAGTCTGGTGGAGCTGATCCACGACCTTATAATCGATTCTCTTGATTATCCTCATAAATTCATCCACATCCTGATCAAAGGACGTCTTATGAGCTTCTTTTGGAATTGGTTCTTCAGGCACCACATTTTTTCCTTTAGCTTTGGCAGCAGCCTCTGCCTCAGTGTTAACTCTTGGAATTTGTGACGCGAAGAGACGTCCGCTTCAAGTGAAGCCTCCGCCTCCCCCAACATTATCGATTTGTGGTGTATGATTTGAAGAATCAAGAACGACTCTCTCCCCGTTGCAGTAGAGGTCTGGACCATAGTGCCATGGTACATCATTATCTTTTTCATATGGAATGGGTCCAGGTACCGTGATGGTGACTGGACTGACTGCAGCAGAAGTAGGAATTGTTATTGTCTGTGGATCGTAATATATGGTAACAGGACTTCTGACTGGTGGTGGTGGTGAAAGACTGAAGTTGGGTTATTGTTGAGATTGTTGCTGAAAATTGTTGGAATCGGGGACCATTGTCGGGTCGTAATATATGGTGACTGTGGAGATGTCATTATTAATGTTTGATGTCGTTGTAGAAGCGAATGCGGTCGAACTAATGTTTGTTGAAGTAGTAGAAGAGATGATTGTTGACTTTGTAGCAGAGTCTGTCGGAATAATTGTTTTTGAAGTTGTAAGAGGGGTGCTTGTTAGTACTGTAGGAGGAATCGTTGATGTTGTAGAAACCGTTGATGTTATCTGCAAGATAAATTCTCTAATAAGGCCATTGATGCCACTTTTTAAACTTGCACAACCATTGGCGGAAACTTTGCAAGATTCACAACAGGCCTCACAACCTGGGAACACCTGGAATTTTAAAAGCTTGGCTTTAACCTCGGCCAGAGGTGTTTGAATACTTGCAGTATCTTCAATTAGGTTCACGGGTTGATCCTCCTCAATTGCATTTATCCTGGTTCCACCGTGGCTAGGCATAAGATTCTTTGTAACATTAGGAGGAGGTGCAAAGTTTAATGCCTTGGAATCCACTAAATCATGGAACTTCATGTGCAATGCTCTTCACTTTTCTATGGTATGGCCAGGTGCATTGGAATGGAAGGCACATCTAGCGTTGACGTCGTAATTCCTTAGAAGGTTCTGAGGATCTAGTGGAGCCAGAGTCCTTAATTCAACAAGATTGAGTTTCAAAAGTTGTGGTAGTAAAGTGGCATAGGGGATCAGGATAGGCTCAATTACCCTACTGACTTGAGATGGCCTTTGTTGGAAAGGACGTTGCTGTTGGTTATTGTAAGACCTTTGTTGAGGAAAATGTTGTGGTTGTGGAGTGTATTGTTGTTGAGGTGATAGAGTGGGAATTGTGACAGCGGCTATTGATCTTGGCATATACTGGGGCCTACCTCTGTCCATGTATACTGAATTGGTTTCACCCAACCTGCGAGGCCCTGCAAAAGGTTTCCTTGTGCTGCTAGAGCTGGCGCCATTATCAGAAATCTTGCCCATCTTTAACAAGCTCTCAATTATCTCTCCTGCTATGACTACGTCAGCAAAGATAGTGGAAGAGAAAGCAGCCAACCTATCAATGTATGTCCCCTGTAGGGTGTTCATAAACATATCGGCCATTTCTCTTTCCGACATTGGAGGTTGAACAACAGCAGCTAACTGTCTCCATCTCTGAGCATACTCTCTAAAGCTTTCTCTGGAGGATTGTGACATACCTATTAGGAGAGTTCGGTTGGGAGCCATGTCTAAATTGTAGTGATATTGGCGTATGAAAGCCTCGGCCAAATCCTTCCAATTTCTTACCGTGGCCCTGGTCAGGTGAGAGTACCATTCTCGGGATGCCCCAGTCAGACTATCCTTAAAATAGAACATCCACAGCTTTTCATCCATGGTGTAAGCCTTCAATCTTCCCATAAAGGATTGAAGATGGGTGCGAGGGCAAGATGTTCCATTATATCTTTCAAAGCAGGGAGGTTTGAATTTGTGAGGAATTCTTACTCCCTCAACTAGGCCCATGTCCATAACATCAAACCCTAAGGAGTTTTGGGACTCCAGAGATCTCAACTTTTCTGCTATCTCGTCCAGACGACGATCATAGATTTCATCTCCACCACCGACTCCAATGAACTGTTCCTCTTGAGGGTCCTCTTGCAAGGCACGCCTCCAGTGTTACCTTGGGTATTCCGGATAGCATTAACCTCGGGGTTGAGATGAGGCGCAAAATCCGGGGGGTCAGTACGTGGTTGTACGTGATCATTGTTGCTGGTACCCCCTGTACCTGGGTGGTTTTTTTCAGGAGTTTTCTGCTCGACCAACTCTCAATCTTTCTTGGCTTTGGGCCAACCCAGTCATTACTGCCATGAACTGGTTCATCTGAGCCCTCATTTCAGTTCTTTCATTAGCCATCTGAGTTCTCACGTCAGTCAAATCCTGCTGAACTTGGTCCATCTGTAAGCTCAGAATATTGTTTCTTGTAGGATACCAGTGAACTCTGTTGATAGGGAAGATCCTCCTACGAACAATGTTTCCTGAGACCACATCAAAGTGAGAAAATAAAAATAAAGAATACCTACAAAACAAATAATGAGGTTAGTATGCAATGCAGTATGTATATTTGTCTTCCAAGGGTATCCGGTTTGGTTCTTTGGTTTTGACCTTCCAGCCCTCGAGGAATGATGACGTTGAAGAGAAATGAAGCCCAAAGGATAACACACAAACCATATATTACAAATGCAAAGATACATAGTTTATGATTACAACAAGTTCCCATGATGGGTCAAAATACAACAAAATCAACAAAAGTACAGACAAAATGAAATACGAGTACAAAGAAATCAAACATCCAGCCCATAGTCATCCTCTTTGACTTCCTTTAGAAGAACATCAGTCACTGGTCCAACTGGGTGCTCTGTGATAGTCCTGATAAGAAGGTTCCTGGTAGCAATGGCACTTGTCAACTTCTTATACTTGTCTTGGTCTTTTGACCTCTTCAACCCCGCCTGGAGTTTCAACTTGGAGATTTCCTTCTGTGCTGCTAACAAGGCTCCCTGACTCTTCTTCTCATTATCTTCCAGCTGCTCTATCCTAGCCTGGGTCTTCTGATCTTCCTGTGAACGAGCCTCATTAATTCTGATCCATCTAGTCTGACTCTCTTCCAAGTAGTGCTCAGCTTTGGCTTTCTGAATTTTGGCTTCTTTGCAAGCATTCTTCAATACCAACTCCCCTGCTCGGGCTCTTCTGATGTAATCATCTGTCTTCTCAATCTTGGTCATATGCTCGATCTGGAGCTTCTCTAACCTTTCATTGTCCAGACGACTATCATTCCTCTCCCAGAGGGTCTTCTTTAGAGCTTCAGAAAGCTGAGTATTCCTTTCCTTCAACCTCTCAAACTCCTCTAAACTGACTGTATATACAGGCTCTACTGCTGATGGTCCAGGAACATCCTCCAAGGTGAATGGCATGCGGGTGATATGCCCTCTGATATGTGACCAATCAATATACTGAGCTGAAGCTATGTTGTTGCACTTTCCAAGAATAGCAGTCCCTTTTGTCTGAATGTTATCCCAAGCCCAGGCTGCTTGTTGGACGATAACATGATTATTCTGAATGTCACAGTAAAGGGTTTCTGATAAGTCCTTCTCTCTTGGTAGATGTACCAAGGCATACCCTAGTTTCCTTTTAAAAAGAAAATGATTGTAGTTGATGCAACCCTTCACTCCAATAAGAGGTACATTGGGATACTACCCACAACTTGTAATTATGTCCCTGCCCTTGGTGCTCTGAGTGTACCACCTGATGTCTTCTGAAGTGAGGCCAATCATTCTCTTAGCCCAATTTCTTGACTGATGAGGATTCAGGAAAGCTTCTGTGTTTGGCAAGTGTCTCAATAGCCAACAGTAGAAGAGAGGTGCACAACATCTGACTAATCTTCCCCACTATTTCTCATTCCTTTGGTGCACCGAGTAATAGAAATCCCCGAGCAAGGTAGGAACTGGTTTCTTCAGCAAGAAGAGATGGATAACACTATTTCTTACAAACTTAGGCTCGTCTGTGAACAAGATGATACCATATATGCTAAGGGCCAGGAGAGCACAAACAGTTTCCCACTTTCCAACTGCAGCATGACTGGTGGCCTGAGTGATCAAGAAGTCCAAATGGAGGCCTGGGATTCCAGCCTTGGTGGTCATATGCTGATCAATGATGGTGATTTCCAAATACAGAGCCTTAGCTATGTCTTCATTCCTAGGAGCAGTCATCTCAGGGTTGAAAGGAATCCCCCTCCTGATGGGGACACCCAACAACATGGAAAATTCTTCTAACAAAGGACCCAACTGAAAGTCTGGGAAAGTAAAGCATCTGAGAGGAAGGTCATAGAATTGAAGGCAAGTGTGGATCATACTCCTCTATGATGCATCCAAGTCCATGATCATGTCCATAATACTACCATAATGTTCCCTGAATAAAGGGACATGATCAGGAGTGATGAGTGTCTGAATCTGCCTGATGCCTGCTAGAGAGGGCTCAAAGAAATGATAGGTAATGTTGCTCTTCCTGGATGGGTCCATACTGATAATGGATGCTGATGAAGATAACTAAGGATAAACACTGGTGAAGACAACTGGTGAAGGTGCTGAAGAGAATCTCTGATGAGGATGGCTGATGAATATATCTGATGAAGATGCCTGAGCAGAAGAACAGTCAAAACCAAACCAAAGATGATGTGGATACCTTGTAAAACAAATAGACAAATGTTAAAATGATGCAAGATGATGTATGTAGAATAATATGCAAGGGTTTGTGATTAAGTGTTGGATCTGTTATTTTCTTTGATAAAGGTCCATGTGTGTTCATAAGTTCAGATGGATGCTAGAGAACTAGTAACCAGGTGGGGGACTCAAATAAAGAGTCACAAGTCCAAGGTTTCATAAGATCAGTCCAAAATAGTGTAACCTTAACAACATTAGTAACAAGGTATGATGAGGTCAAGGATTCCTGCAAACCTATAAACATCCCAACCCCATCACAGGTATTGTTCTAGAACAAAGATCCTCAGACTTGGATCAGTTATGAGAAGTGTAAACACTTCTAACCCGGAGGTACAATGTTTACATTAATTATAAAGGATCCTCCTCTAATTCACCTCAATGCTGAAGGTCATCTAAAAAGGTCATCCAGACTTAGTAGGCTTCCCAGATAGCCCTAGTCCTACAGGAAGTCCGTAACACAGAGTTCTCAAGAAGAAACCCATGTCTAAATCGTGTTTCATATTCCCGCACCAGACCGAAATGGAATGGGAAAGAATATGAAGCCACTCTATCCTATGTGTCACTCAGGCTCCAGGTATGGAACCTTACTTACTAAATATCCCTCCCACCAAAGTAAAACAACCAATCCAGCACATGATATGATGACAATGATATGAAATGCAATAAAACAGTAAATGAAACAATAAATAAAGTTGTACAGAAAGCAATAAATAAAGCAATAAACAAAAAGCACATATAACACATAACACCCCCATAAACACAAATCAAACAAGCTCTAGGAGAAACCCACAAAGAAGAACCAGAAGCCCTGATTGCAAGAGAACACTCCCCAACAGAGTCGCCAAGTTGTCGCCCCCAAAGATTTGCATCCCGGTGCAGACGCGAACGGTCGGCGAAAAGAGAAAGTGAAAAGAATTGAATAGAGTCGCCAGCTAGGCATTTTTATCCCGAAGGAAAGGTAATGCTGCATAAAACTAGAAAGAGATGGATAAGACGGTTGCAAACCAGAGAAACTGAGAAAGGGGGTTGATTACAACCTGGGAAGGTATTAGCACACAGATTGTCCGTCGTACTCGACGGGATCCACGCTTACAAGATTGTGTTAAAAATGGGTAGTGTATGTGTTATCTGTGTGCAAAAGCTAGGAATGAATGTACAGATGTCAGTGCAAAAAGGTGAATTGCTCAGGAACTGAGGCTTTTAAGGAATGCTGAAAGAGGGGGATGACACAAATAATTTTGTTCGATAACTATTAAGTTATGCCTAAGTATCCTCGTGTGCAATGAGGAAGTCAGAACACCGTAGTTCGACTCAAAGAGACTGAAAATAAATTGACTGTGAACTGCTTTCTTGCCTATGCTCAAGTGTATGACTCGTCTGGCTCGAGTGCTAATTGTCTTGCATTAGACGGAAGAAGCAAGTTCTCGTTTGTGAATGAGTGTGATGAGAAAAGAATCTCGGAGGAGACGATTGTTTTTTGTTTTTATGTTTTCAATTTTTTATTGTTTTTGGTGTTTTTCATAAGTTAATGAGCTTAAGCCTAAATCAAGGGCTTGTGAGCTCATTATATCCTCCCCGATTAGGGATAATGAGCCCACTTAAGTATAAGATAAGCATCTCAACTTAATTGCCATGATGATGTAGGATTAATATCATTAACCTACTTGTGGTTAATTAGATGTTTTTGGGTTTTTGTTTAGTGTTAAGTAATGAGTTTAATCTCTAATCACAGATTAGTGAACTCGTTACACCATCCTAATAGAAGGATAATAGATGAGAACACTTAAGCTGAGGAAGATATCTCAACTTAATCCATGGTTAGGGATTAAATTCATTAGATGACAAGCCTTTATTAAATGTATTTTAATTAAGGGATGAGATTAAGAAGTGGATTTTAAGTTTGTAAGACAACTTGAGGGGGACTTGTCCATTAAACACTAGGGTTAGTCCCTCTTAACCATGAGGAAGAGATAGAACCCTAATGTAAGGCCCAAGTTACAAGATAAAGTCTTAGTGATTATTAATGTGATTTGATTAAGAGGTGTAAACAAATTAAAGGTTTAACACTTAGGATTAAATTTATACACTCCATCCTAAGAGGAGGATGCAGGCATAACCCTAATTCAAAGTCCTAAAGCTTTAAGAGTTTAGTCTTTGATTATTGAGATGAGAAGAGAGACTCAAGGAGACTCAAAGGTAAAAGACTAAGGGGGACTATACACAACCCTAAAAGTTATCATGCTTGTGTATCCTATGGTTTGTTAGGCTTAAGAGAAAAGATCTTCAAGGCCACCAATGGAAGAAGCAGATGAAAAGAGAAGGAAGAAGAAGAATAAGTTACTTACTTCCTGAAGAAGATAAGTAACTTAAAATAAAGAAAGTAAGAAGAAAGGAACACAATTGAAACAAGTTCACTTCAAAGACGTGTAAATATGCATATGAATGATTAGAAAAGATGGGAAGTGAAAGCAAATCCATCTCCCAAATAACTTACCAAAAGTTCCTGAAAATGTTAGTATGAATGCATGAGACATAAAGCAAAAGGAAATGAAATGAAATGAGATACAAAGATCAAAGTCAGAAGTGATTATGCAATTCAAATGGCATATGAAATGATTCAAAGTCATACAAAATGCATATGAATGATCATACAAATATGAGATGCAAAAGAAGCATGTTTAGAAGCATGAAAACACATATATGTTTATGAAATGTAATGAATGCAAGACATGGCAAATGAATGAAGAAATGATCAATCAATGTTCTAACATGTCCTAAGATGTCTAAGATGACATACAAATGCTTGAAAAGTCATGGCAAGTTCATATGATGATGATATGCAAAGATGGATGCAAATGAACATGAGAAATTAGGGTTTTATGAATGTATGAGATGCAAATGACCAAAACAGAAGCATACATCATGATAAAAAATGGAAATTAAACTCAATCAAACCCTAATTCCATATAAGATAACACGCCAAAGGAGAAAGTCAGAAGCTAATCCTATTGAAAGTTATGAATTTTCTAAGTTTGCTAGGGTTTTTGGGTGATTCTTAAAGGAAAATGCAAATCCAATTGAAAATGCAAGATAAATTCATGAGAAAAATAACCTATAAACTACATGCAATATGTGAAACAATGCAAAAAGAATCAAGTTCAAACTCATCATGGTTAGGCAGAAATGAAATTTTCAAGTTAGGGTTAGAAAATGTGATTTTTAAGAACCCTAATTCAAAGAAAATTGTGAAATTATGATCAAACCTAAAAAGAAATTTGTATGATGAGTTTGAAAATGTTTCTAAATGTATTGGAATGGTTCATGAATTTTTTTGTGATTTTTAGAAACCTAAATGTATTTTTAATTAATTAAAATCCATTAATTAATTAAAAATAACATTTAAATATTTTAAAAATTCTTTTTTAATGCAAAATATAAAATAAAAATCATTTTTGGGTTAAGAAAAATATTTGGATCAGAAATGCAAAAGATCATATTTTTGTGATGTTTTTAACTATTTTAAATAAAATATGCAAAAGAAATGAACAAAAATGAAATAAAAATAAAATAAATGGAAAGTAAACGTATCCAAGGGTCAGGATTCAAATGAAAATGGAGGGAGTTGACTGGCGTGTGATTGTGTGGTCAGTATTTGATCTGGCGTAATTTAAATTAATCCTAATTAATTAACTTAATTAAACAAATTAGGGTTTTAATGAGGCAATCTGTGCCCTCCATTCACGCGCGGGAAGCAAGATCCTAAGGTCTACATTTAAACTGAGCCTAAACCCTAATTAAAAAACCCTAAGCACTTTCAGGTGACCAGAGCTAGCTCCGATCATCTTCTCCGGCACCCCCTCCCCCGAGTTCACTCCAAACCTCAAATTAATGCCTCAAACTCTCCATAAATGATTTATAAGCAACATTAAACAAGAATCCAAGCATAAAATCCATTTATATTGCATCAAAAACAAGAATCGAAGCAAACAAAATTTTCGGGCAAAATTTCAAAGCAAGCATACATGGCCATTTCTCAACCATTTTCAAAACAAATTACATCACAATGATCAGTGGAGCATACAAAATCATTTAGGAACTTAAAACAAAGATTCTGGAAAATGTTCTTGAGGTATACCTGAGATGAAGCTTTCTGATTTTGGGCTTTCTAGACCTTTCCCTGATGCAAATCCACCTCACTTGATCCCCTTATGCTTCTGGAAGGCTTGAATGAAGTTTGTGATGACTGGTTTTGGAGATTCAACTCTGCTGCACCAGAAATCGTATTTTGGTTTTGTGTGCTTTCAGGCTATTTTAGTGGATGGTTTGTGTTCTATGAGTGATTTGAAGATGATTGGTGAAGTTTGTTTTGAGGTTTGATGGCTGGTTTTGATGATTCGAAGAAGGGAAGCTTTTTGGAAAATTTGTGAATGCTGAGTTCTTGGAGGTTTCAGGCTTGATTGTGTTTTGTTTTGAGCTCCATAATGTTTGTATGTAATATCTTGATTGGTCAGAGAGTGGGTAGTGGCATGGTTTGATTGGTATGGGCAAGTTGCAAAAAAGTCAACAACTTTGTACCTCAAGCATGGGCCATGGTAGTGCTGGCTTTTGGGGTCTCTTGGCTTCAACATGATTTGGGGAGAGCCATATGATCAAAGTTATGCAGCTGGCACAAGTGGAGGGAAGGTTTCAAGAGGTTTTGCAACTTTTCCCTCTTTGAGAATTTCATGAAAATTTCTTGTGGAAACTTGCAATCCAAGGCATAATTTTGGTTCAAATGCATTGCACTATGTTTGTATGATGCCTAACAATCAATTAGAGGTCATGAAATGGCTTGAAACTTGAATTTGCAAAAAATCCTCTTTGGCATGAACTTTAAAATTATAGGATTTTTGCCAACTTCGAAAGGCCATATCTTAAGTTCTAGGATGAATCAAGACATGTTCTAGTAATTTTTGAAAAGGGAAAGAGACATAATCTACAACTTTCATGCCCAAGAATTTTTCATTTGAAGCATTTTTGGTCATGAAAGAGGAGGTTGAAAATCTTTCCCAAAATGGAAAGTTTCCATTACAAGTCATTTCCAAAAATAGCAAGTTTGCATTTGGCTCAAAATACTTCAACTTTGTGAACTTCCAACCACTTCTAAGATCAAATAAAGATCATAAAGACTCAAAATGATGATGATGACCCTTTGGTACCCTTGATGGAGGCCTCATATGCCCTGATTTTGACTTTACTTGCTCAAGAAGTTACCCAATGATCAGATGACTTCCACAGTGAATTTATTCATCAAATTTGGTACACATGATCCTTATAACATATTAAGACCATTAGAAACAAGAATGAACAAAAAATTTTGGAGTTAAGGCCTCTAAAACCAAAACCCTAATTTTAGGTCATCTGTGCAGGAAATTTCCAGTTTGCCTCTATGCCTTTGCCATGCCTTGTGATCCCTTGACTTTTATGAACTTTGGGGAGCATATTATGATCATAGAACACATATGGACCCTCTTGGAAAGCTTCAAGATCATTGGGATGGCTCAGATTGATTCTTGGATTGCTCAGATCACAAACCCTAGATGCAGATGAAAATGGAACTATGCAGTGAAGCAAATATGAAATATGAGATGGTATGCTTATGCTAATGCAAAATTGAAAGATCACAAGCCAAGGTGTGAGAAAAAAGTGAGGGCAAATTTGGGGTGTTTACAGTCAGCACCAGGGAAAAGCGCTAGAGGTCGGAAAGGCCCAATTACCTTCAACAGTGCGGGATGGTTTGATCATAGCAACGTTTGTATGGTGCAGGAAGAAGCGATTGATAGTGATTGCAAGCAAAATGAGTGGATAAAGCCATGTGTCCCAGGGATGTAAATCAACAACTGGTCGGCCAAAACGCTCATCTCCGTCACTCAACCTGAAGAGTAATAGTTTTATGTTTCTATTCTCCTGTATACAAGTTCTATGCTTTTCCTGGGGCATATCAGCTCATTGTAAGGGTTTGCTATTCATAATGCAATATCATAATCATCAATAAAACATACGTTTTTGCATTCATTAATGTTGTTCCTTGTCTTTCATTTTTTTTGTTTTGTTTTCAAAAATAAATGGCAATGTTTTTATGTCTCCCACTTTTTCTAAAATCTAGCATGAATCATCATTCATGCAGATGTTCCTCGTCGGGTCTTATCAATGACGACCTTGCTATGGCTTAGTATGACTTCGACTATCTGATTTACTTAGCCGACAAGGAAGGTGAAGAAGATTGTGAGCTGTCCAAGAGCTAACCAGATTGCTCAAGCAAGAGGAGAAGATGATTCAGCCACATGAGGAAGCCATTGAGGGGATAAACATGGGTACTAAAGAAGACAAGAAAGAGGTCAAGATCGGGGCCGCGTTGGAAGAAACTGTCAAGAGTCGGCTGATTGCCATGCTCCGAGAATATGTTGATGTCTTTTCCTGGTCTTACCAGGACATGCCAGGGTTGGATACCAATATTGTAATGCACAAGCCACCTCTCAGGGAAGATTGCCCACCGGTGAAGCAGAAGCTGAGACGAACTCGCCCAGACATGGCCATTAAGATTAAAGAAGAGGTTCAAAAGAAATATGATGCTGGATTCTTGGCCGTAACAAGCTATCCTCCATAGGTTACAAACATTGTACCGGTCCCTAAGAAGGACGGTAAAGTCAAGATGTGCGTTGACTATCGGGACCTGAATCGGGCAAGCCCCAAAAGTGATTTTTCGTTGCCGCATATTGATGTGCTAGTTGACAACACTGCCCAGTTTTTTGTATTTTCCTTCATGGATGGCTTCTTGGGCTACAATCAAATAAAAATGTCCCCGGAGGACATGGAGAAGACTACATTCATTACCCCATGGGGCACCTTCTGTTATAAAGTGATGCTGTTTGGTTTGAAAAATGCTGAAGCTACATACCAACGTGCAATGGTGACGTTATTCCATGACATGATCCTTCACGAGATTGAGGTCTACGTTGATGACATGATTGCGAAGTTACAAACAGAAGAATAACATCTAGTCAACTTTTCCAAGCTGTTTGACAGGCTCCTGAAGTTCATATTGAGATTGAATCCGAACAAATGCACATTTAAGGTTTGTTCCGGAAAGCTGGTAGGCTTTATCATCAATGAAAGAGGGATCGAGGTCGACCCTGCGAAAGTAAAGGCAATTCAGGAGATGCCTGAGGCAAGAACCGAGAAGGAAGTACATGGATTTTTAGGGAGGTTGAACTATATTTCAAGGTTCATTTCTCACCTAACGGAAACGTGCAAGCCTATCTTCAAGCTTCTGAAGAAGAATTAGGCTATTAGATGGAGTGATGACTGCCAACAAGCTTTCGATAGAATCAAGGAGTATTTGCAAGAAACTCTAATTCCAATGCCTCTGGTGCCAGGGAGACCCCTAATCATGTACCTCACTGTTCTCGAAGGATCAATAGGCTGTGTGTTAGGCCAGCAAGATGAGTTTGGTCGAAAAGAGCATGCAATTTATTACCTTAGCAAAACGTTTACCTACTGTGAGACACGCTACTCACTACTCGAGAAAACTTGTTGCACTTTGGCATGGGCTGCTCGCTGACTAAGACAGTACATGCTGACTCACACCACCCTACTGATTTCCAAGATGGACCATGTAAAGTATATCTTCGAAAAGCCATCTCTAACAGGAAGAGTAGCCCGATGGCAAATGATTCTGACTGAATATGATATCCAGTACACTTTACAAAAAGAAATCAAAGGAAGTGTATTGTCAGATTATCTAGCCCAACAACCAATTGATAATTACCAACCAATGAGGTTCGAGTTTCCGGATGAGGACATCATGTTCCTCAAGTCGAAAGACTGTGAAGAACCAAATCCAAATGGAGTATGATGTTTGACGGAGCCGTTAACATGAACGGTAGTGGAGTTGGTGTTGTTATTATCTCGCCGAAAGGGATTCATATGACATTCACTGCCCGGATGACATTTGTATGCACTAACAATGAAGCTGAGTACGAAGCCTGCATAATGGGGATCGAGGAAGCAATCAATTTGAGAATCAAGACCTCGAGATCTTCGGCGATTCTACTTTGGTCGTTAACCAAGTTAATGGAAAATGGTTTGTCCATCAACCTCATTTGACTCCTTATAGGGACTATACCAGGAGGTTGCTAACTTTCTTCACAAAGGTCAAGTTGCATTATATACCTCGAGACAAGAACTAGTTTGTTGATGCTTTGGAAACCTTATCTTTCATGATTAAGGTTGATCAAGAGAACTACGTGCCTCGAATTGATGTCTCTCTTCTCAAAAGACTAGCATATGTATTTGCAGTTGACAGTACTGACGATAGCAAACCCTGGTATCATGATATCAAGAAGTTTCTGAAGTCTCAGGAATACCTGGCAGGGGCATCAAGTAAAGACAAGAAGACCCTCAGGAGGCTGGCAGACAGGTTCTTCTTAAACCAATATGATGTGCTCTATAAACGAAACTTTGACATGGTCCTGCTCAGATGCGTGGATAGACACGAAACAGACCTGTTGATGCAAGAAGTTCACGAAGGCTCCTTCAACACACATGCCGGGGGGCATGCCATGGCAAAAAAACTTCTCAAGTCGGGGTATTATTGGATCACCATGGAATCCGATTGCTGTAAATATTCCTGCAAGTGCCATAAGTGCCAAATCTATGTCCACAAGGTCCATGTACCTCCAAATCCATTGAGTGTTATGTCTTCACCTTGGCCATTCACCATGTAGGGCATTGATATGATTGGCAAGATCGAGCCAACAACTTCCAACGGTCACCGCTTCATCCTAGTTGCCATAGACTACTTCACAAAGTGGGTTGAAGCAGCATCTTACGCTAATGTCACGAAACAAGTGGTAGCCCGATTCATCAAAAGGGATTTTATCTGCCGGTATGGTATTCCCGAGAGAATCGTTACCGACAATGGTTCTAATCTCAACAACAAGATGATGGTAGACTTGTGTCGGGATTTCAAGATTGGGCACCACAACTCTTCGCCGTATCGCCCAAAGATGAATGGCGTCGTCGAGGCAACCAACAAGAACATCAAAAAGATCGTTCAAAATATGGTTGTTACATACAAAGATTGGTATGATATGTTACCATTTGCACTGCATGGGTACTGGACGTCGGTGCGCACCTCAACTGAGGCAACCTCGTTCTCATTGGTATACGTGTAACACGGTGGGAGAACTGACTTTAGTTATGTTGCGGATAGCAAGAGTCGCCACCGACTTTTATTTTATCCAAAGGAAAGGCATAAAAGAACAGGAAAGACCTTTTAAAAGATTTTTGGGTCCGGGGGGTAGGTTATGTAAAGGGAAGGTGTTAGCACCCTTTACATCCATGGTTATCCATGGGCTCTTAGTTACTTAGCTCACTTTAAAATGTTTTTTGAAATTGTGAAGTGTGTGAATAGAAATTTTCTTAAATGTTTATAATGATCCATGTACGGATGCGTATAAACCTTTGTTTTGAAAATTGTTTGAAGTATGAAGTGTTTGAAATTGTTTTGAAGAGTGAGCAAGTATCTAAGAGGAACCTACCCTAAGTTTTAAGTCTTTTCTGTTCTTGAATCCTTTAAATGGTAAGACTATCCCTATTATTAAGGAATATGTAGTCATTACCTTGGATGTGAGGGACAAGTGAAGGGTCATCTGTTATTTAGGCAACTGTGGGGTGTATAAGCAATTCGAAGGGACTATCATCTTTATTCGAAAGGGACAAGATCATTACGAAGGCAACATTCGAAAGGGACTTGATCTTTTATCTGTTAAGGGACTAGATGATATGAATTAGGGACTTTGCTTTATACACCCTACTTGACCTTTTATAATAGGCAACATGAGAGGTATCCCTAGGGAAGTGAGATGGCGATTAAAGATTGACTTACGTGTGTGAGTGTACAATTTTAATATTTATCTTTAAATTTAATGAGCTAAATTAATTTTAAATATACAAACATGTTGCACTCCCTATTTACTAACCATAGCATAAAATATAAATAATAAACATTATTACTAAAATATTACATCCAGGAACAATTACATAATAACAATTAAAGCAAATTAAATATAATAAGCAAAATAATAAATAATAATAATAATTGGGTTAGTAGAAAATAATAATAATAAATAATACAAAGTTAAATGGGGTTAGTAATGATAAATATCACATAAATATAATTAATAATAATAATAATGAAATAAGCAAGAATATTATAATAATTAAAAGATCAAATTTTTATATAAACAATTATTTAAGATTAATAAGAAAATATGAACAATTATACTAATTATTATAAAGTTTTAAGTTATATATATAAGTTATAAAAAAAAGTAAGTTAATTATAAACATATGAAAATAAAATTATAATTACAAAATTAAATTAACAATTTTTAACTATTTTTAAACATATAATTTAAATTATTTACATACAAAACTAAATTATAAACAATTTATATCATATTATCATATTAACAAAATTAAATTATATACAAGATTTAATTTATAAAAAAAATGTACATGATCAAAGTTCATAAGTAAGAAATTAAGAATTAAATTTTAAGTAAAAAGAAAATTAGGGTTTGAAAATTATGAGGGTTTTAGATACAAAAATATTAGGATTTTAATTTAATACATAATACTAATTTAATCATTAAATAAAATATACACATATTTTAATTAAAAAAAAATTAGTTTTAGAAAATATTTTTTAGGGTTAATCTAGGTTTATGAAAATGCATTAGGATTTATTAAATTAGGATTATAGTTTTAATTTAAATTAATAATAATAAACAAATAAATAAAAACAAGAAAAATAATGAAGTAAAAGAAAAAGGGGGAGGCCTGGTTTTGAACCCAGGACCTCCCCAATACCTGAAGAAGACCCAGCCACTGGGCTACATGCGCGCGCTGGTAGCTAGCCCACTTTAATTGGTTTTGTTGTTTAACCTGGTAAATCAAAGAAAAAGAAAACAAAACAAAAGGCCTGGGGGGATCGAACCTAGGACCTTTAAACATCACACAAACGCATTTACCATTCCAGCCGGGAGGGCGCTTCTGTTAACTAATCCACAACATTGCATAATATATTAAGTTAAGCAATTGAACTAGAAAAATAATAAAAATTGCTGAGGCCAGGATTCGATCCTTGGACCTAAGCCTCACACGCGCGTCACCTGACCAACTGAACCAACCACACAATTGTGAAACAAATTACAACTAATTGAATAAAATATTAAAACAGAATTCAAAAACCAAAAAACGCGCGCTGGCTTCATCTTCAACCTTGGGATTTCGCAGGTTTTCCTGGGAAATTTCCTGGGAAATTTCCTGCAACTTTTCCTGTGTACAAACCCTGCCAATTTCATATCACCATAAACATGTACGATTTCATCAAATTGATCACATTTTCATGATCCCCAGACATCACACAGTTCAATTATAGTCTTAGAATTAATTTATATTAACTAAATCAAAGGATCCCAAATTCAATTCAAGAACCCTAGCCATGGCAACTTGCGGTTTAGGGCTTGGTTCTTCAATCCTTTTGTCCAGAAATCATCTAGGTATCACAACAAACAATATTAACAACACAAAAACAATTTATAATGGCTAAATGAGTGAAATCGAAAATTGAAAAAAAATGAAGAACATGAATTCGGTTTTCATGATTTGATGCATGGATGGATAGTTTTATGATCCAAAAACACTCAGTGACCTTCAAGGAATGATTTGCAACCTTTATTTTGTCTTGAGAAGGCTTGACTGAAGGAATCCGAATTTGAAATTTGTGATGAATTTTGAAAATGCAAACTTACTCTTGGAGGCCAGAATTTCGTGTCCAATGAATAGGGTTGTGTTGTATACTTATAGTGTAATAGAACTAGGTCAAAACAATTGATTGTTGTGTGGAAAATTTGATTGAAAAAGATTGAAAAAGATTAAGACTTAAAATTCAAATATTTGAGAATTAGACCTTTCTATTTCAAGCCAATCACCATGATTCTCATACCAATTTGATCTAAATCACCTTTATGACTTTCTAGAAACAAAATCCCATTTAAATATTTGACTTTTCTATTTTATTTTAATTTAAAATGATTTTAAATGAATAAAATCAAAATAAATAAAATAAAATAATAAAAAATCTGAATATTTGATGGTTGGGTCGTGCATGAAGTATTGGTATGGATTGGATCATCATATGGCAAGCCCATTTAGAAAAAATTGGTTTTAAACCTCCATTTTCTTCATAAACCAACCAAAAATTTCCCAACTTTGCAAGGGCAAAAATCCTTCAATTTTAATGCTATGAGGGTGTTATAGGACATTTTGGAAAGCTTGAAGAGTCCTCTAACCAACCCCACTGGTTTCATGTCCATATCATTTACCATTCTCAAGTTATGCCCTTTTGAAGTTGTTGACTTTTTGTTGACTTTCAAAAGGACCTATAATGTCTTAGCTCATACCTTCCAAATAAAGCATTTTTGGGCTTGGCTTGAGAGCCACAAAGTTGTAGAGAATTCAATTTCCTTCAAAATAAGCTTTGGATGGAGAATTGGTGATGAAGCATGTGAAAGTTATGGCTGGTCAAAGTTCAGTTGACTTTTCCTGAGGAAACCCTAATTTAGAAACTTTTGATTCTTGATGATCTGAAATCTCCTTGATGAATCATGATCAACCCTTGATAAAATGATGAGTTTTACTTCATATACTTGATGTTGGCAAAAAATCATGAAGCTTGACTTTGGTTTGACCACAGTTGACCTCAATTTGACTTTTTAACTGCTTTGACTGATTTTGACTTATCTGATCATTTGACTGAGAAAACCTTTGAGAAAAGTCTTGAAACTTGTCATGGGGGTTCTTAAACACATATAAGATGTTATGAAGCTCACTTGAAGTCTTGGAAGTCCATTTAGCCTGATTAAAGTTAAAACCCTAGTTTTGGATGCACTACTTAGAAGGTGCATTGTCTGAGGGAATTGTCAAATCTTCTGACTATTTGTGAACTTTGTGAACCTTGTGAACCATCATAAGATGTCTTGTGAACCTTGTGAACCTCATGGGAGGTCTTGTGAACCTTGTGAACCTCATAAAGTATCTTGTAGACTTCATGAACCTCATGAAAGGTCTTGTAAGTATTGTGAACCTTGTGAACCTCATAAAGTGTCTTGTAGACTTCATGAACCTCATGAAAGGTCTTGTAAGTATTGTGAACCTTGTGAACCTCTTAGTACACAAAGCCTTGTATTGTGAGGGAAAATTTTGGGGTGCAACAATACGGTATGGAGGCAATCCTACCGGTCGAAGTCGAGATCCTTTTGTTGAGAATAATGATTGACGTCAAGCTTGACGAAGCTGAGTGGCTCCGATACAGGTACAATCAGTTGAGCCTCATCGAAGAAAAACGCCTAACAGTTGTATGCCATGGACAGTTGTATCAAAGGCGAATGAAACAAGCTTTCAACCATAAAGTACGCCCTCAACGGTACATACCTGGCGATCTAGTGCTGAAAAAGATCTGTCCTACGAACAACAATCACAAGGGAAAATGGACACCCAATTATGAAGGTCCATTCGTGGTTAAAAAGGTCTTCTCTGGCGGAGCTTTAATGTTAACGACCATGGATGGTGAAGACTTCCAATCCCCTGTCAACCTAGATGCAGTTGAAAATACTTCGTATAAGAGACCCGTTGGACAAAAATAGAATAAAAGTCCAGGCAAAAATGGGCATCCCGCGCGAGCCAAAAACAGAATAAAAGGCTCGGGAAAAAATTAGGGAAATATTTTGAAAAAAAAAATGTACACCCGCTGAGCTGAAAATCCACATTGGACAACTCAGGCAAAAAGGGGTATCCCGGTGGATTGAAAACCCGAAAGGGCGATCTACACAAACGAGGGACCAAAACAGAAAATTCCGGTCTGCCATATCTGATTCATCATTTGCAACTAAGAGTAATTCAAGGTTTGAAGATCAATTCAATCGTCTTTCTCCAAGCAAGGCGAGCGGAGAGTCTTGAGGACATACAAGTCATATTCGGGCCAGAGCTTGATGAGACTTTTTTTTCACATTTCCATTATGATAACTTATTTTCCTTTTGAGCAATTTCCTCTTTCCATGGATTGCTTCCTGTGTAATGCCTATTCATGGTCATTCTTCAATCAATAAAGAACGCAATTTCATTCCAAATTTGTTCCCACATGTTTTTTTTTCATATACCATTGATTGATTATAAAAACGTCCAACAAATTGTGATAAAATATTGCAGTGTGAATACATGAATGCCTTATAACACATGCAGGAGAGTAAAAACATTTAACACACATCTATTGTGTTGGGTGACTGGGATGATAATTCAGACCATGAACTTGGGGCATGCAGGCCAAACAAACTCTTCATTTTGCAGGCACTATTAATTGTGTTCATGCAGGTACAGGTGTTGCTAGAAAAGCCAACATATGACTTCAAGAAACCATCCTCAACAGAGTCTTGAGCACAATTCCTCAACAACATCCTCTTTGATGTCCTTTATTGTCCCCAGTAGAGTGAAAAAGAGAAGATCTTCTCCAACAATGGTAAAAGAAGACCAATCTCCCCCCAAGCAGAAGATGTTTCACTTAAGGAATTCCCTAGCACACTTCTCCCTCAGTAGGGTCAACAAGTCTAATCTCCCCAGCCAAGTCAGAAGGATCTCACTTCAGCAACGGAGTTTAGCGGGTAGCATACCTCTCAGATCAAATTCATTCCCAATGGAATCTTGGCTCTCCAATCCCAAAGTCCAATTTATTTTTGGCAATGGTGGCAGCTCAGAGCCAGTATTATTAACAATCTCCCCCGCAGAGTTGCTTTTCCCCACAAGGATTCAAGATCAGTTCAATGATTATTTCTTCCACATCGAAGTTGTCAAGGATACCCGTGCCTCCCCATCGGGAGGCCCCTTTGCATTTGCATCTAGTAATCATCATTACATATGCATCCTCTAAACGCGTAGCATTTCCATCATTATGGAGCATTACGCCACAAAAATTCAAACATATGCATACCAGCATGGGCCAGTTTTGGGTATCTTGCACAGAAGTCCAAAGCATAGTTTCTTCAAACAATCTGAAGTATATCCCTATAGAGAATGCCATGTTCATTCTTCCTCACTATTTTTCTTACAAGTCAGTGCTAGTTATCCCTAGTTGAGTCGTCATCCTCGTTATTATGGTCTCTTTTCAAGTTTTGTCTCCCGCGTGGGATAACTTCTTATCGATTCCACCTCGTTCGGTCTCGTTTGTTTGAGTCATCATCCCTGTCATGATGGTCTCTTTTCAAGTTTTATCTCCCGCATGGGATAAATTCTTGTCGATTCCGCCTCGTTCGGTCTCGTTTGTTTGAGTCATCATCCTCGTTATGATGATCTCTTTTCAAGTTTTATCTCTCGCATGGGATAACTTCTTGTCGATTCCGCCTCGTTTAGTCTCGTTTGTTTGAGTCATCATCATCGTTATGATGGTCTCTTTTCAAGTTATATCTCCCGCGTGGGATAAATTTTTGTCAATTCTGCCTCGTTTGGTCTCGTTTGTTTGAGTCACCATCCTCGTTATGATGGTCTCTTTTCAAGTTTTATCTCCCGCATGGGATAACTTCTTGAGGCTACAAGATGTCCATGGACCCAATTTGATCAAGAAATGATGAAGGGATCATTAGAAATCAAGAAAATCAAGACTTACCAATTTTGGAAAATTAGGGTTTCCAAAAATGGCAAGTTTTGGCCATTTTGCAGCCAACTTCAAGAGAGGCCTTCTCCCAAAATAAAAGTCAAATGAAAATTCCACCTGGGCTGTTTGAAAGAGGTAATCCTAAGCTTCAAATACATAGGTGGAACATGTTCATAGCATTAAAATTTAAGGAGTTATGATCATTCAAAGTTTGTGTAAACTAGGGCAAACTAGGGCAAAACCAAGGCAGGCCTTGCATCCTGCGCGCGCGCGTGCCAGGCCAGACAATTTATCAAACAGGTGGTGTGTCATAAGTATTACCATTTTTATTCATCAATATGACCTCAAATGAAAACACTTCCATCATGAAAGTTGTTCCTTTCCACGTTTCCTACAAGATTGATGTTGGACAAATTTTTATTTGATCAACATTTCATGGAGATATGAGGGGTCAAAGTAGGGATGTTGATCCTGATCCACCATGGGCACAAATTGCCAAGGCATGTCCAATTCATTTCAGGCCCATGTGCATCTTTGATGCATTGACTTCAATGATCATTTTGAACAACTTAGAGGCCTTGTTACATCATTGGTTGAACATCAAACATGTTGTGTGCAACATTTCCTTCAAATTGATCACAAGAACTTCATCATTTAGTGCCTTGTTCCTGAAGCAATCATTAATGGAAGATCATTACACCAAATATGCTTGCTTGCTGCATATGGCATTGCATTATGAAGATGCTTCTAAGTTTAGCCAGCACATACTCATTAGTTAACATAGTGATATCATATGGCATTGCATTCAAACAAGTTCAAAGGATCACATGGATGCAGGATCATGGTAGCTATCATGTACTTCATAAAATCAAGTCAATAATGCACTTTCAAGCATTGGACTCAAGCTGTATTGGGTTGCTTTATCACAAGTCAATGAGCTTGTATCACCATAAGTTTCATGAACATCACTACATGGGATCCAGCTCGAGCAAAACAGATTTAGTTTCATCACTTGGTTCTCACTTCAATTCATTTCAGTTCATCATAACAAACTTGACTCAGTTAACCAAGGATCTAACTGTTAACTACACTGAGTTTAAAGGCTAACCCTGGCTATAAAAAGGATCAACCACAGCTGCATTGGACTACACTTCATCTTGCTCGAAAATCACTCAAAAGCTTCACTCTTTTTGCTCTGAAATTTCTCTCTGGTTTTGGAAGAGTTTGCTCTGCATTTTCCTTCAAAACTCCATTGTTCTCCATCCATTCATAACAATCTTCATCTACTCATCCTCATCATCATCATCTGAGTAACCTGCATGGATTAACGCAGTTGAAACTCCAAGAACAAGTGTAATTGCACCACTGCATTTTCCACAATTCATCAAGATTCCAAGGCTTTTGAGTGTTTATTTCACTCCGGTGAGGATTCAAAGGCAATCATTAAGCACATTGAAATCAAACTCTCTAGTTTTCTTCAACCTTGGTAGCTCTGCATTCACAGGTTTGCAACTCAATTTAACTTGCGTGATTTTTGTCATTTCTGGTTTGTTTTATGATGCGTAGGGCTTTATAGAAGCTTATTGGACCCTGGCTAGATGATAGGCACTCTATGTGCATAGATTCAGATTTTAGGTTGGTTTTTGATTGCTTCGATTTGCATCGTTCATACATGATAAAGGGAAAATAGACTTGGATTCTTAGAGTACTCAACATGCTGATTATTTCTATGACCTCATTTTGCATTTTCATGGAAGTTTGTGATTTGCCCTAACCTGAAGTCACGGAAGAAGATGACCGGAGGTCAGCTCCGGTGACTGGAACACTAACCTTAAATTTTCTATAACTTTAAAACATGGCCATTGGATGATCTTGATCCTGCGTCCCTCAATTTTCCAGCGCATAAATGAACTTGTGCACCTCACATGCAAGCTTTAGTGAACTGAGTAATTATGTGCATATCCCATCCCTTAAATCTTGCCATGTGTCCAGCCAATTGGATCTACTTGATTCAGTGTTAGTGATAAAATTGTGTGCGTTTGATCAATCTATTGGCCTTGGTTGAGTTAAAGTTTTCACTAGGTCCACCATAAGTTGGTAGTCAGCGTATCCTAGATTTGGGCTTCAGTTTCTATCTACACCCCATGCCTAAAAAGCCCATTCAATGTGAACTAAATTGGTTTTTATTCATACCTCCCTCCGATTCCTCTTTTATTTGAATTTCCATTCTTTTTCAATTCAATTTTTAATTTCTAAAAATATTAAAACTCATCCAAAAATTCCAAATAAATTCATACATAATTTTAAATATTTTATCAAATTTTCTATAATTTTTAATTTCCATTTTATTTTATTTTTTGACCATAAATTAATTTCCCTTTTATTTCTTTTAGAATTTTACTATTCTTGAACACCTTGCCTTCACAATTTTATTTCTCATAGGAGCGACACATTTCTTTCACAATTTTAGGTTCTGGATTTAACATTCACTTTTGATTTAATTCAAGTTACCATACATAATCTTGTAAGTACTTCATCAAATTTCACCTTGCTTTCTATTAGTGTTTAGCACTCCGTTAGGACATAGTTTGTTAAGGTTTGTTCTTCTAACCTTAGAATACTTTTATAGGGTTTAGCTACTGAAGGCAAGGTGTCCCGGAAGAAGAAATGTGTCGCTCCCGGGATTTTCATCCTAGTACAAACGCGAAAGTGGCGCGGAAAAGGTAGAGTCGCCAGCAAGGCATTTTTATCCTAAATGAATGGGAAAGGTAATGTTGCACAAACCTAAGAGAGAAGGAAAGGACGTGGCCTTGCGAACCAAAGATCTGGGTCTGAAAGTCGGTTACGACCTGGGAAGATATTAGCACCCCAGATCGTCTGTCGTACCCGACGGGATCCACGCTTGTTTGTCTGTTTCAAAGGGTGAGAAATAAGATGTTGTTGAACAAAATAACTGCTAACTGGAACTAGAATTGAAATGAGAAAGGAGTCTGAAAAAGAGATAAGGAAAAAGGAAGGGGGAAATGTAGGGAAAATAAAGAATGTGCTCGAACGGGCCCTACCTCGCTGCCTACGTACCTCATCGGGAAAATGAGGATCAGAGTCGACGTAGTTCGTCTAACTAAGGCAAGAACTTGTTTGTGATTTTTATGAGCTGGAACTGCTTATGTTTATGCTCATGTGTTGCAGGCTCGCCTTGAACGTGTGCGTTTAAGGTCTTGAAAATGAGACAAGTCGTTGCGAGTTCGCGTTTAGAGTGAATGGGGTGAGAAGAAAATTCCCGCAGGAAAAGACAAGTATTGTTTGTGTATTGTCTTTTAAAGAAATGTTTTCTATTTATTGTTTGTGAAACATTCTCATACTAAGACTTGTTCATCGAGGTAGATGCCTTACACCTCGCCCCGAAACAGAACGCGTATAAGTAACCCACATCAAATTCTCCTGTCGTATGAGAACACTCAACCTTTATTAGGTGTTTTATTGTTTTTCTTTATGAGATGAGAAAGAATGACTCAAGTTGCAAAAGGACAAACTAAGGGAACTAAGACTCACCCTAAGTTTTTTATTGCATGGTAAGTCCTATGGTTAGCGTGGTCTTATAATCTTAATGAAAAAAGGAAAAGAAGGAAAGAGAATTAGAACTCAACTTACTTCCTAAGGAAGTTAAGTTGTTTCTAAGAAAGGGGGAGCCTATACAAGCAAAGCACAAGGTGCTAAGACAAACACACTTAGAAAATATAAAGAAGATGAGGAATAAGTAAAATTTATATGGCTTACCTTAACCTCCCTACAAAACAAGGGTTAGCTTTTCAAAGCATATTGAAATCATAAAGCATGGCAAAAGCCCATGTAAAATCACACTAGCTAAAAGACAACATTAAGGATTTCCTAGGGTTAAGACCTAAAACTAAAGGATATTATATGATAAGAGACTTCTAAAATCAGTAGCTAAACCCTATAAAAGTATTCTAAGGTTAGAAGAACAAACCTTAACAAACTATGTCCTAACGGAGTGCTAAACACTAATAGAAAGCAAGGTGAAATTTGATGAAGTACTTACAAGATTATGTATGGTAACTTGAATTAAATCAAAAGTGAATGTTAAATCCAGAACCTAACACTAAATGAAAGTGTCTAAGATATGAACCAAAATAGGAACAAAGAGATTCAAGTGAGAGAGATTCAAACACAAGATTGAGGGGTGAAAGAATGAGAATTGAACATGTGATTTCTAAAGTAGAAAAAGACTTAGAAGAAGAAGGTCAAACATAATCAATGAAACTTGAACTTCCAATACAAAAATCAGGGGCTTAATGAAAACTTAGGATGAATATTAGAATAAAAAAGTAATCATAAATGACCTAGAATGAGTGGCATTAGGGTTAAGGGATGAAGAAATTTGTTGTTGAAGTTTTAAGGTATCAAATGAAACCAAATGAAGTACAAAGGCTTGTGAGATGAAGTGAAGACATAACAATAGATGTTAATCACTTATGAGAGGTATAAGAATGATATAACATGACTAGAATATTCATAAAGTCGATTTAGAAGTGTGAAGATGGAAGAAGAAGGTGCATTAAGGCAAATATGGAATACTTGAACACATGATGAATTAATGATCAAGTAACCCTAAAATTCAAAATGTAAGGACCCAAAATGGACACAAGTGACCTAAAGACACCTAATGGGACCTTAGGGGCTCATATTGATGATCTCAAATGGATGGAATAAATGCCTTATCAAAATGAAGTGAGAAGTATGGAGAAATAGGGACCAAATGTAACTTGTAACTCAAGGTACCCAAAAAATACCAAATGACATGGAAAAATCATTAAACTTAGGATTCAAAGTCATAAACCAGTGACTAACAATATTCTAAAAGATATCCAAGAATTTGCATTCAAACTCAATCAAACAAATGTACAAAGTGAATTAGGGTTTAGAAGGGTAAGGTTCAAAGAATGGACACACAAAGGGACTAATCATGACCTAAAAAATATGGAAAAATTGTTTTTAAGGACCTTGAGTGTCCTCTGGATAAGGCATGAAGAATGGTATCTAAACTATTTTAGGTCTATGAGAAATAAAATTGTGAAGGCAAGGTGTTCAAGAATAGTAAAATTCTAAAAGAAATGTGTCGCTCCCGGGAAGAACAAATGCCTTTCCCATTCATTTAGGATAAAAATGCCTTGCTGGCGACTCTACCTTTTCCGCGCCACTTTCGCGTTTGTACTAGGATGAAAATCCCGGGAGCGACACATTTCTTCTTCCGGGACACATCGACAAAAAATACCATCAGATCCTCACTTAAAAAGCAAAGGTTCATCCCAATAATATTGTTTTATATTGTGGAAGAACTTCTTCTTTTGTTGGTATGTGAGATCTGGTGGAAGTACCCCGACATCTAAATAGTTGACTATGTCAGCATACCATGGCAAAGTGGTTTGCACACAAATTTCTTCCACTGTTTCTTCTTGAATTTGTTCGCCTATGGTCAAGGAAGATATCTCATTTTCTAATTATGTTATAAGACGTTCATTAGGGAAATCGTCATTAATAGGCATTTGGTCTGGTTTAATACTTTCCATACGAGTAAGTGGTTTACTACTACGTTGTCAGTTCCTTTCTTGTGTTTGATTTCCAAATCGAACTCTTGTAGTAACAGGATCCACCTAAGTAGTATAGGTTTCACATCTTTCTTACTTAGAAGGTACCTAATAGCGGCGTGATCGATATAGATGATGATTTTAGCTCCTACCAAGTAGGAACGAAATTTGTCAAGCGCGAACACGACGGCTAATAGTTCTTTCTCTGATGTGGCATGGTTCATTTGAGCGGGGTCTAAAGTTCTACTATTGTAATAAATTGCGTGAAGTTTCTTATCCTTCCTTTGGCCTAGGACAGCGCCTACAACGTAATCATTCGCATCGCACATGATCTCAAATGGTAGTGTCAAATGGTATTGTCAAATGGTCTCAAGTGTGTTTATTCAGTTACAGTCCAATTCAGATAGATGTTTGACCTAATCTTGATCAAATTATCACAAGTTTGAATCAATTCATGTTGTCCATTTAAGTGGATTATTTCTCAAGGGATGTGTATTCAAAATCAAGATTGTGCGGTGTGCTGAATTCATCAGATTATCAAGTTGTGATTTAAAAGATGTTTTGGGCCAGATTGTCTGTTCATTCGTTCATTAGTGATTTATCTGAGATTGGTTCAGGTGGATTCAAGGCAATTCATGATTTATTTGGCCAGAGAATTTGAGTAGGTTTAATTCAGATGTTTGTTATATCAGTGGCAAATTGTTCGGTGGTTCAAAAGCGTGTTCATCTATTTTTTTAATCATAGTTGTTGGAAGAAGTTCAAATGTAGTTATTGGATTAAATTCAGTCAAGATGGTTCATATCCATATCCATTGTCCGATTTATCTTTCTTTCATTTTCCTTTTTTTAACCTTTTAATTATTTCGACCCATTTTAGACCACTTTTCGTTTTTTAAGTCATTATCCATTATTCACATTCAAATATTCATTTCAATCCATTTATCCTTATACATTTTTATATCTTTCATATATTCATACTTAAATCTATCCACTTTCATATTCATTCTATTAGTCCAAATTTATTTCTTATAAAAAAACCCATCCCATTTTTTATTACATTGCAAGGCCATTTTTTATAAGCACATGATACAAGGTCCATCTCTTACTTTTATTGCCACAAAACCATACAAAAAAAAGATTTAAAAAAATCCAACAGTGCACCACTTCCAACTTGATACAAGCTTCACAATTGATGCTAGCCAGACCCCACTCCATCAACACAATATTCCAACCATTTTTCTTTCTTTTCAGCAAAGCCACAATGTATCGCGAACCCCACAAGTCTGCCAGCTCACAAGAATTCACCAGCCAATTCACACCAAAACAAAGACCCCACCACTCAAAAAGAATGTAGGACGCATTTTCCACTCTTCAACACAATATTTCCTTTGCTGCTCCACAAACTACAACGCACAATGATTTGTACAAGGCAACTAACACCACACCAACAAAAAACTTTTTAAATATTCATTGACACTCTCTAATCCAAAAAAAACTTTTTTCTCACACTAAAACCATTACAGAAACTTCTCCACAAAAGATACTCACTCTTCTCCAATCGCAACAACAAAATCGCACATCAAATCTTCTCCAAACTTTCACACCCTTCACAAAACAAAAACAAACTCTGCATTTTCCATCACAGACACATCTCTTGCAACTTTCAAAACCCTTCACACTCACCTTAACCTCTCCTTCATTCACATAACCCCTTATCCCCCCTTTACACAACAAACACACCATAACAACTTATTCATATATACTCTGCATTTTAACACTCATTTTCTCTGCATAACCTTCAATTTTTTTTTGCAAAACCACATAAAGTCTCACTCAACATCATACTTATTCCTCAATACAAACCTTCATCTTCATCAACAACTTCAGAACCTCAAATCTCTCACCCTGAACCAACCCATCAACCTTCAACACATACAAATATGTACAAAATGAAACAGAAGAAGAAGATGGAAAGAGATTTTGAACGAACCCACTAACAAACAGAAACAGAGCAAAGCGGAGACAAAGTTGAGACGAATAGTAGATCCGAAATAGAAGAGGCAGATACGAGATCGATGGAATCGCACAAACCGCATTGAAGAGAGAGGATGTAGAGATGATGTTGACGATGACGGAGTCGCGACGGTGAAACGTTGATGTTTCCGGCAATGAGATGATGTTGATGATGACGATGAACAACGACGGAACTCCATAACTGAACCGAGGTTCACACCGAGATGTAGTAGCCGACTGCGGCTTCTCATGGTGGATTTATTTTCTTTTGCGTCGGCGGTGTTAGGTGGAGGAAGTTTCACCGATATTTTGGGGATAGTGAAGAACGAAGCGGAGGATTTTCGTCTGTCTCATATGTTGTTGTTTTCTTATATTTTTTTTAGTATGAACCGTGAATTTAAAAAATGCTGGGTTATTTGTTTGTTTTTTTAGGTCAAAGGAAACTCTACAATCCAATTGAATTGGGCTTTAGGACCCCAACATACTGCTAATTACAATCTCAAAACCGCTTTTGGCACCCCTGTGAGGACTCAGCTTGTTGGGCCAATATATCTTCATATCAACACCAATATCCATTGTCCTGCCCCCCCCCCCCCCCCCCCCCCCCCTTTCCATTGTTTTTTTTTTAATTTTATGTTGATTTCCTTTTCAATTTAATTAAGTTTTATTTAAAAAATTTGTTAGTTTTATTTGTTAAAGTTTTCTTAGTCTAGGATTTATTTAGAATTTTATCAATTTAGTTTTGATTTTAGTTTCAATTATTTTGGTTTAATTAAACAGGATTTTTTTAATCTTGGTTTTAGTCTTTGTGTAACACGGTTGAAGAACTGACTTTCTATAAATGTTGCGGATAGCAAGAGTCGCCACTGACTTTTATTTATCCATAAGGAAAGGACATAAAATAACATGAAAGACCGTTTTGAAAAGACTTGAGTTCGGGGGTAGGTTATATAAAGGGAAGGTGTTAGCACCCTTTATATCCATGGTTATCCATGGGCTATTAGTTACTTAGCTCACTTTTATTGTTTTTGAAAAGTGTAGTGTGTGATTAGAAAATTTTCTAAGTACTTTGTAATGATCTTCGTATGGATGTATACAAAGCCTTGTTTGAAAATGTTTGAAAATAGTGAGGTGTGAAAAGTATTTTTGTAAAGGTGTGAGCAAGTAACTATGAGGTACCTACCCTAAACTAAGTCATTCATGTTCTTATATGTCCTTTCAAGGATAAAACTATCCCTATTATTAAGGAATAGGTAGTCATTACCGTGGATTTGTTTAACGGACGGGCGTAGGGTCATCGTATGGTCAATGAAGGAAACTTAAGGGGTGTCTTTAGCAATTCGTAGGGACTATCATCATTTATTCGAAGGGACAAAGATCATTATTCCGTAGGAAACTTTGATGGGACTTGATCTTTTAAATCTGTAGGGACTTGATGATTTATTCGTGAAGGGACTTTGCTTATGACACCCCTATATTCGAGGGACTTGACCATTTAAATAAGGCAACCAAGAGGAATACCCTAGGAAGTGCAGATGGCGATCATAGATCGACTTACGTGTGTGAGTGTTTATTTTCAGATATTTAATCTTTTTTAATTAATTTTCTAAATTCAAATTAATTACAATTATGTTGTCATTCCCTATTTAATAACCACGCAATTATATTTACGAAAATAAATGGCAGAAAATTAAAGGCAAATACAAGAAATTCCTAAACTATTACAACGCTTCGGGGGTAGATACATAAAAATAATGGCAGAAAAATAAATGATGGTAAAGACTTCAGTACAATAACAAGACTGATTATATGAATAACATAAAAAGGAGGACACAAAGTTTTAGTGTTTGAGAAAATCTTTAAAGGTTTGAGAAAAAAATTTAAGGGTTAAAATTTATAAAAAAAAATGGTTAATTTTAAAAAAAAAAGTTTTATTAGGAAAATTTAAGGTTTATTAAGAAAATCCTAATCAAATTAAAAATTAATTAATTTACCCTAATTTTAACTTAATAAAAGAAACTATATACAAAATACTATTATTATTATATGAAAAAATTTATTGATTAATTAGTTTTTTTTAATTAATGATCTAAGTCCATATTGATTTTCATTCAGTTCTTGGCACACCCTAAATTACTAACCACACAGGGAATAATTAAAAAAAAATGCAGAAAATAAAAATTTCTACACTGTTACATGGCTTCGGGACAATACATAATAATTAGGCGGAAAATAACACTAAATTATTACATCAAGTAGACAGTTACATAATTATAGGGCGAAAAAGAAAAACTAAATTATTACAAATATGAAATAGTTACATAATATGATAAACAGTAAATGAATAACATAAAAATGAGTTAGAGTTAGAGTGAAAATTAGAGTTCAAGGTTTATAGAGAAAATTATTAGGATTAAAAAAAAAAAATTTGGGTTAGTGAAAAAAGTTAAGGTTGAAGACGTTAAAATTCATAAAGAAAATATATAATCAGTTTTAGAGAAGCAATTAAGGTTTATATAAAAAATTTAAGGTTTAGGAAAAAACCAGGATTAAAAGTTTAATGAAAAAAAAGGTTTATGGTTTAGAGAAAATAACACGGTTAAAGTTTATGAAATTTGTAAGGTTTACACGAAAAATTAAGGTTTATGAAAATGAAAAAATTTTAGGGTTTAGAGAAAGTTTAAGGGTTCGAGGCAAGAAATCATGGTAGTTAGTTATCTTAAAATGTGCAGATCTAAATATATAACATAAAAAAATAATATGAATTAAAAAAAAGAACAACGACGTTGCTAACGCAAAATTGCGATCATCACAACTGGATTGGATCAATACGAGTGTCACGCCCATGCACATAAATATGCGAACATCGTATTGACACGATCCAATTCAAACAAAGTAACTGAAAAAATTAACAATATCGAAACAGAACTATAAAAATAAAATAAAATATATATATATATATATATATATATATATATATATATATATATATATATATATATATATATATATATATATATATATATATTAAAAAGAAAAGAAAAAGAACACGTTAGTATATGTTAATTAAAAAAAAAAGTACACGTTAGTACATTAGTATATATATAAAACATGTGTATAAAACATGTGTATGTTAGTACATTAAGAAGAATATATATAAAACAAAACAATCGTAAGTGACAGCGATGATGAATAACGGTGCAGCTTTTCCGTCTCCTTTTCCCTTTTTTTTTGTCTTTTTTTTCTTCCGGTTCTCCCACCTTTCCACTAGCAGCCACACACAAGTTATATATAGGGACCAATTAGGGTTAATTATAATGGGCCTTAAATGTTTATTTTGAGACCCAATAAAATATTAATTTAAAAAATAAAGTTTAATAATTAAAATAACTAAAATTAAAATAAAAACAAATAAACCTATTTATTTATTCTAGGCCCAATGTAAAAATAAACAGACTCAAAAAATAAAAGTTGGGCGCCAAAGTGCTCGAAAAAAATAAAATGAACACGTCAAAATAGTCAGCGCGAAATAAATGACTCGGAAAAATACAGTGTTTGGTCAGATTTTGAAATAAAAATTATGATCGTTTAAACTGCTCAGACTGATCAACTTATGACCAAAAATAGTCGTAAAATTATTTTTAGCATGTCAAATTAAATCGCGTGAACCGCAGATTATTGTTACCAGCGTTTGCAAACTTAAACTTAACATTTTTTCGTTGACTAATTTTAGGCACAGTTAAAAAAAATTAATTTGTCCAGTCTGTCTGTAAATTCCGAGAAATTATTCTGGCTAATATTAAGACGGAAAAAAATGTTATGCTTTGAATATGATGCAAATGATTGCGAAACAAAAAGTCGGTTTGAGTTAAAAATAGAGGGCAAATTTTGGGGTACAACACTTTGTGTTTGATGTTTTGTAGGATTCTTGCTTGATTTTGATGATGGAGGATGTAACTTGGTGATGATCTTGTGCTTGATTATTTTTTTGGACTAATGAGATCTCTGGAGGCGAATTGTACTTAGGTTTTGATATCGTGCAGACTGATTCCTGATGTTAATTTCGGTTCTCTTTGTTGGGTGTCTTGGACGCTGGATGCTTACACTTGAGTTTTGATACCCTGATAATTGACAATTGTGCTTGACTGTTAACTCCGCTTACTGGTTTGGAATATTCTTGTTTTCTCTCGCACTTATTGAAGAGGCAACAAACCTTCTCCGTTAGGTATCGCTGAAACTATCTTGTTCATGCCTCATTCTAGTCCTGATGCCATGTTAAGAACATAATGGTTGTATATGAAGTCCTACTGGTGTAGGCTCTGTTTGTGCATTGTCTGACCATTTCATGTTGCATTTTGTAGGACCCTGATAACACTAAATTTCACCGTATTTCTGACTCCGATTTCGCATGCATTCTTAGTTTTATTGCTATTTTGTTATGTTATTACTTTGTTTTTCCTTATTTTCAGGTTTTTTTATGTAATCGGGGCCTAAATCAAGAAAAGGAGCGAAAAAGGAGTTGAAACGGACGAAAATCAAGAAATTCAGCTTTTTACACTTACGGCATCCACCATGGCTGGCGCCATGGGGTCAGCCATGACATGGCCACATCTCAAGATCACTCCACAACTGCCAAAACCCACGATCCCCACTTTCTCCACCACTTTACACCTATGGCGGGCGCCATGGCCTTGTGGCGGGCGCTACAAGGCAAAAATGTTTCCCTCCACTTTTTAGTGGAGGGGGGCATCCTGGTCTTTTCTCATTTAATGTTTGCCTATAAATAGGACTTTAGAATTTAGTTTTTATCATCCAAACTTAGAATCTCTTAGGCATATATCAGTTTTAAAGTAGTAATCACTTCACATCGGGGTGTTATTACAATCGAGTGATCAAGTTTGTATACGTCTGTGTGATCGCGTTTTGGAGCACTCTGGAAGGAAGTTAATCCTACAGCCATTTTAATTCCAGTTCGTATTTTATTTTTCCGCATTACTTTACTTTTATTTATTTCTCGCACTCGCGCTTTACTTTATTTTATTTCTCGCACTCGCTTTAAATACCTTTATTTCTCGCACTCGCACTACTTTTATTTACTTTCCGCACTCACACTACTTTTATTTACTTTCCGCACTCGCACTAATTACTTTTATGAAAAATAATAAAAAGAACTTTTACTTTACCATGTCTAACTAAATCCATAAAGGTTAGAATGTAAGGATCGTAATTGAACCAGTAATCCGCACAATTGTTTGTAGAAACACTTAAGGGCTATTTTAACTTTCAATATAAGTTTAATTGTTTTTAACTATTTCAAAAACAGCCAAAAGCGCTTTGTCTAGTTCATTAGGAGTTTTTAGATTAAAAAGAAAAAGGATTTTAAAATGATTTTCGGACGCGTTAAGAAGTTTAGAGTCTGGTTCGTGAGAACCTCGTTTTGCTAAGAAATCCAGGTTAAAATACTTTTCAACTTAGTTAAGATACTATATTTCTTAAAAATAGGTTTACTACTCTAACGCAGTACACACCTTTTTATCTGTGACAACAGGAGGGGTTGATTAGAGAGTACAACTCGGTTCTGAATACGCGAAAGCGACAGTTCCTGTTAAATTAGTTCTTTTCAAAGTGGAAAACATTGCCCATAAGTAGTTCTATTAACAAGCACCGGATTATCAATTGATTATGTGAATTACATTCGAGCCTGTCTTTATTAATTATTTAAAATTATTATTCTATTTACCATTGCGCACTCCTTAAAAACATTATATTCAATTGCCTTAGATACACACCATAACAACAGGTACGATAGATTGACACTTGGTCTATGTGGATTCGACAATCTTTTATATTACTCTGACGTGTTCGTACACTTGCGAAAAACACGCATCAGGCCCCAAAATTTTCCCTCTTATTTATTACCACTTATTGGCTTTATGCCTCACATTCATCTGCATTAATTAACAACTAGGCTGATTGCTTGGATCAGTGGCTGCAGAGAATTAGGGTTTTGTGAAGTCTTGTTGTTTATCTCTTTTGCAGGTATGGTTCATTCAGAGCAAAGGCCAGTTATTAGGGTTTGTTTCTGGTGTTCCCTATCTTACGAAAAATCACCGGAAAGTTCTGGAAAGACATGCCCAATTAAAGGTGTGAAAATCAAGGAAGGTCCATAGTGCATTCAAAGTCCAGGGAAAACAAGTTTCATTCGGAAGCATTCAAGGTTAAATTGAACCATCCATATCCAATTTCAAATTCAAAATTCAAAATGGCAAAAAGTATGGGAATAGTGATTTCTTCTAAAAAAACCAGTTACTCAGCAATTGACTTTTGGTCAATTGGTTGACAAAAGTCAAACTTAATTATCCAAGTCCCATAAGGTGATGCTCAATAACCAAATTCATTAATTCCAAGACCAATTTCTGGATTTTTGTTAGTACCCATGTTATGTCTAATTGCACCTTCAATCCAAGATAAAGTTCATCACAAAACACTACAATATTCATATTCCATCATAAGTATATTATTACTCCAACAAGATTTATACCAAGGGAAAATCGCATGGGCCCATCTCTTGGGGAACTCGTTGCTATGCAAGATGGTTTTTGGTTTTCATTGTTTATCAGTAAAAGTATGTGCAGGGTCCTGAAAAGGAGATCGATCTCCATTCATCCTCATTTCAACTCATCATCAAAAATAAAATTCAGTAACCAAGAAAGCCCTCAAAAGACAATCTCTAACAGGGCATCAAAAGAAAATTTATATTACAGAAAAGGAAAATAATTTATCAGAAATTGAATTTGAAAAAAAAAAACTCTTTTCTATTCATTCAATCTTCAATTCCTCCACAATATTTTCACAAGAAACTGATAATAGTATTTCACACAAAAAAATCATGCTTCAATTTACAACTCATACACCAGAGAAAAATTCAGAAGAATGAGATCAATACAAAGCTCAGAAAAGTTCAAGCAAGCACAAAATTCAGTTACAAAAATCTTAACAAAATGACAACTGAACCTAACTGATTTTCATGCTGAAATCTCTAGACTACCCTCTGAATCTCCTCCTATAAAATCCATTGATCTTCATCTTCAAGGCTGGTTCCTCATTCCTCCATTTTTCAGATTCTTCGCCATTCAATATCTCCTTCATTCTTCACGATTCCTCCATCTCCCTCATTCTTCATCATCAATCCCATCACCAACTTCAACTCCTCTTCATCAATCCTTCATCAATCACCGCCAAACCTTCCCTGATATTAGAATCCACAAACCTGCAAAATCCATGGCTCCAGGTTAAAATTCAACTCTGCACAAAGAATCATCAACATCAATTATCTCAAGAACACAATGATTCACCTTAAGGAAACGCAACCTGCATTGACAACTTCAAATCTTTCAACTCGCATCATATTCAAGTTGTATCATCCTTAACACTCTTGACACAACAACATCATCAACAAATTTCATCATCATCGTCAATCCACAACGATCTCCATTATCACCACATCAATCTTGAACTCCTTCAGCCGTAGGTCCAAGAACAAGCCTGCACGAATAGTCATTATCCACACAATAACAACACCCACATGTCAGAATCTACTCGCGTTGGAAAAGCCAAGAAGCACAATGGAATTGAAAAGGAAGATAGAAGAAGACACAAAGCTGCATAGAACAAGAAGATCGACAATACCTGAGAAACGCTATAGCTATTCGAGTTGCACATCGTGAACACATGGCGTGAGGGAATCCGCAATTGCAGAAGGATCCGTAAAATCAATCGCTCATCATCAGAACTGTGCCGAAATTCATCCAGGAGTTCTTCGTCCATCATTTTCGTCAAGCCTCGACTCATCTTTGAAACTTCATCTTCAAACCTTCGTCAGCTCTTCTTCAGATCTTCAATCTTTATCGCGTACCATCAGCACTATCCACACCGTCGCGGCACACCTGCACAAGATTTAACATTGTCACCCAACAACTCATAACTCAGGAATTGCAAGAATCAATTACAACAACAACAAATCATAGAAACACAAGAAGAAGAAGGAAATTGTAATGAGCAAAGGACAATGACAAATTCAAACCTCATACCTGAAAGGCTTCGAGCTTTTTCTCCTCATAGCTAATCGTGACGCATACGTGGATTGCGTTGCTGATTCATCTTCGTGGTTGCGGTGCGAGAGTAGGCAGAGGCTGGACCGAACGATTGAGGTTACAACAAAGACGTGAGGTGGAAGGCGAGTAGAGCAGGAGAGCTTCACGGTGGCAGAGTCATAGTGATACCGACGGTGGCGAACTCTGCGAGAAGAAGATGAACAACACCAATCTTTGAACCTCATCCGTTCGATTGAAGGTATGTTCGTTGATTCTTCTTCCATTTTGTTTCTGAAATAGTGCGATTTAGGGATTTAGGAGAGGTTCAAGACAAATTGTTTATAAATTTGAGGAGAAGAAAGGTAATGGATGTTTGTATTTGGTGTTTGCGGGTTTTAAAAGGATTCTCCAGAGCGAGAATACCGACGGCGGCATTAGGGTTTTGCTAGGTGAAGAAGTTGAGTTGTGAGAATGGGAAGAAACGCGTCTAAGAGAGAGAGAGAGAGAGAGAGAGAGGAGAGGAGTAATTTGATACTGATTGCTTTTTGTTTTAATTTATGAAAATCGAAATTAAAAACTAATAAATATGTTAATTGCACCGTTAAAACAAATTAAGAATCATAAAAATTCCTTAAAATCCCATTAATACACCGTCAGTTTTTTTTTCTTTGAATGTTAGGAGGATAAGAATTCATAAGGGTGGTCCACTCTGGCGGTGACACTTGTCACCGTCCGATAGGACCACCATATTTAATTCCTGCACATATATCCACCATAAGTAACCATGCACATTTCATCATAGCAGTTTATCATGTCATCAACATCAAGTGAACAAATCTAACGGACAAGAGACGGTCAAAATAGTTGACTGAGGACTAGGACCCATGCTATACACCACCGGGCTGTTGGCATATTGGGCTTTACATGAGACTGCTATTCACACACCCTAGCACAGGCTCATATATCTTTTAACTGCAAACTTTGCTTTCCTTACACCCTCTGCCCCTTTTCTTTGTTTTTAGTTCCTTTTAATAATTTCTTTACGAAAGTCATTTTTAAAATAGTTTTCTTCAATAAAAAATTATAGAAAAATATGAATAACATTTTTAGATATAATAAAAAAATAGTTTTTCTTAATTCCTTTTTTCGATTATTTTTCGCATTTTATTTTGATTTATGCTTTATGTGCATTTTAGAAATTCTTGTAGTTTTGTACATTAATCCATTTTGGCCATATTTTTACATACTCATCTTCATTTCATTTACTAATAATTTTTGCATCCTCATCTTCATTTCATTTACAAACAATTTTTTTGTTGTGCAAGGTATTTTTCGAGGACTATGATTACGGAATTTGACTATTTTTCATTATGCCTTGATTGTATTTTTGTGGTTTATAATTTGTGATATAATAGTTGGAATTTTATGTGTGATACCTATAATTAGGATAGAAAAAGATAAAATGAAGCGTTTAGATAACCAAATTTCAAAAATAAAGAAAAGGAGTTATTCGATCCAAAATCGAAGAATTTCAAAAAAAATATTAAATGAATTTCATGTGATTTTAGGGTCTCCCTCGATTATCATCGCTCCACTCCAATACACCAAAAGTAAGCCTTGTATGTCGCAAACCATAAGTCGTGCGTCTCAGCACCACGCAATTGACCCACCTGATCCAACGTTTCATCCCATTTGCGATTTACACACGTTCTCACCCACCATGACATAGGAGGACCGTATTAATCATTACTTTATGTACTCGCATTTCTAGTCTGATATCTGCTAAGGTAGTTTTCCGTTCGAACTTCATTAACCATAGGATTCACCATTGAATATAATCATTTAGGGTAAGTCTAGTTCCCTTAGATTTTTCCTTTTTCAACTTGAGTCTCACTTCTCACCTTCAAAGAAAAATTAAAACATTTAAATAAGGAAAGTGTGTACAATATGCCACGAGCCTTAAGCCATATGGGAAATGATTAGTGGAGGTCTCCTCCACTCTTCTAGGATACTTTACAAACGTCCCATTGGGGGCGACCTTGGAAAGTATTTGCTCCTATATCATAGTCTTTAGTGTTGTACACGCGATAAACAACAAGCTCAAAACACTTCTTCTAAAAAAAATAAACCAACAAGACACCACGTCTTCTCTTCCCATCACATACTCCTTGCGGACGAACACGACTTGCCCCGACAGTTCAAACAGTGATACGGTAAACACCCTCGATTCAGAGCCGGTAACACCTGAGTTAGAACTATGGCAACGTCATCCTAGAAAACACAAGAAAGTTTCCGCCTTAGTTAGGCGAACTACGTCGACTCTGATCCTCATTTTCCCGATGAGGTACGTAGGCAGCGGGGTAGGGCTCGTGCGAGCACAATCTTTATTTTCCCTATATTTCCCCCTTTCCTTTTCGATCTCTTTTTCTAGTTACTTTTCCTTCCTCATTCCAGTTCCAGTCAACGGTTCTATTCAGCAGCATTTAATTTTCTCACCCTTTGAAACAAACAAACAAGCGTGGATCCCGTCGGGTACGGCGGACGATCTGGGTGCTAATACCTTTCCAGGTCGTAACCGACTCCCGAAACCAGATCTTTGGTTCACAAGGCCTCGTCCTTTCCTTCTTCCTCGGGTTTGTGTAACATTACCTTTCATATTCATTCAGGATAAAAATGTCTGGATGGCGACTCTACTTTTTCCGCGCCACTTTCACGTTTGTATTTGGATGAAAATCCCGGGAGCGACACATTTTCCCTCATATTTGTTGTTATTTCTTCACTGGAACATTTATTTCTTCCACATCTCAACTTCTTCTTTCATCTCCTTTAAGTTTCCATGCTTGTGTTTGTAATGCGCTTATGCCATCTATGCTTAACTCTTCATCATCCCCCTTCAGGATCAACTTAACTTCTCCTAAGAAGTAAGTTGAATCCTTTGATACTTTCTTCTTCTTCTCCTTTTTTTTCTTCTTTCCTTCCTCTTCATTAGGATATAATTCAAACCACACTAACCTAGGACTCCCATGAATGACAACATTTAGGATTGTTAGTCCCCCTTTTAGTTTTTACCTTTGAGATCCTTTGGGGGCTCTCTCTTTCTCATCTTCAAACAAAAACCTAAAAAACACTTAATAATGGTTGAGGTGACCTCCCATTGTCATCCTTACAAAGAAAAAACTAAAAAAACACTTATTCATTTCAAATTACAAAAAAAAACGCTTAATAAATTCAATGAGTTAATGAGCTTAGGCCCTAATCTCCGGAACCAGATCTTGGGGGTCTTCCCCTTGATTGGGTGTGCTTGTTCCTCATTCCATCTTGAGATGTAGTAATAAGTACATATTCCATGTAAAAGGACTTGAATTCACTTTCTTGTGCCAAACACAAATAAAAGATTCTAAAAGCCACAAACAAAGAATAAACTTCTCTCATTTGGACTTATTTTCTCATCACCTTCATTCATAATGTAAGAACTTGCTCCTACTTGTCTCTTTGCAAGACGGTAACGCACTTGTGTCAAACGAGTCTGCAACACCTGAGCATTGACATAAGCAATTCAACCTTTAAAAAACACAAACAATTTTCTTCCAGATGAGGTACGTAGGCAGCGGGGTAGGGCCCGTTCGAGCACTCTTTTATTTTCCCTACATTTCCCCATTTATTTTCTTTTCTTATCCAGTTTCAGTCTTTCTTTTGCAGCATCTTTCATTTCGTTAACCTTTGAAACAATTTCTTTGCCAGCGTGGATCCCGTCGGGTATGGCAGACGATCTGGGGTGCTAATACCTTCCCAGGTCGTAACCGACTTCCGAACCCAGTTTTCTTTGGTTCGCATGACCTTTGTCCTTCCTTTTATTTTCTTCAGTTTGTGCAGCATTACCATTCCCGTTCCTTCGAGATAAAAATGTCTGGCTGGCGACTATACCCTTCTCCGCGCCACTTTCGCGTTTGTACCAGGATGGAAATCTAAGGAGCGACAGCTGGCGACTCTGCTGGGGATCGAACCCAGGATCTCTGTTTTCCCTTTGAGAGTCACTCCTAGCGCTTGTTTGCTTCTGTTTCATTGGGTGTTATATGTTTTTTGTTGTGTGTTTATTTTACTGTTTTATTTACATTTTTATTTACAACTTTATTTATCGCTTTCAGTATTTTATTTTTCATGCATCACATTATATTGGACTGTCTGGATTGGATTTTCTGTTTGGTGGGTTGGGGATTGTTACTGTGAGATGGGCTCAGTACCAAGGCTCGAGTGCACCCTAAGACTTAACATGGACAATCACTTTGGCTTCATGATATCTTGTCATGCGGGTAGTAGTGAGTTCCACACCCAGACTTGCGACCGTCTTGGAAATGTCTTGATATAGGGGTCTTCCCTACTTCATTACATGACCTCGATAGTTATGTGCATCTGGGGACAGTGGCAGACCACATTTTGTGGCCAACCCATTCGTACTCGAGGGCCCATTGAGAACTCGCATAGGATGGCCTGGTTCTCTTATAGGAACTCAGTTAAAGCAACTGCTAGTATGACGATATTATTGTATCCCAAGGGATGAATGTACTATTGTTTCTTGATTGAGTGCTTGAAGCTGGGGACTTATGGGGGATGCTTGTTTTTCCCGTACTCAGGCTGAGACCTCCCTGAGTAGTACATAATTCCTAACCGATTCCCTGATTTGGTCATGAGCCATTTCTCGGAGATGGTGAATGTATTATTGTTGCTCGGCTTTGAGAGTTTGTGATGTTTGACTCGGAGCACACCAGTGAGATTGGGAGGGGTTTACAGGTTTGCAGGAACCCTTGACCTCTACATACCCTGGTTATCAGTATGGTTCTATGATTGATTCGGTTCTTGAGATTATGGAATTCTTGGTTCTTGGCTTTGGGTTATTATATAAAGATCTTATGGTTACAGGCAATCGATTCTTGGCTCAGTATTCCATATCTAGACAGATTCCAGACATTGATCCCATGTCTTTGCATCTTTAGCATCATCATATTGCATTTGCATTCATCAGCATTGTGTGTTGGATGAGAAACTCAAAGCCTTTGAGGGTCGTGATACTTTTGACTTTGATGCTTTAAACCTATTTTGGTACCCGGTCTTGTCATACCTCCAGATTTCAAAGCACCAAAGTTTGAGAAGTACACTGGTGTCAGTTGTCCAAAGCGTCATTTGGTGATGTTCTGCAGAAAGATGACTTCTTATGCCCTCAATGATGAGCTGATGATTCACTGTTTTCAGGACAGTTTAAGTGGTGCGTCCTTAAGTTGGTATATGGATTTGGAAAGTAGTTATATCTGGTCATGGAATTACTTATCCAGAGCTTTCCTAAAGTAATACCAGTACAATTTGGACATGGAGCCCAGTCGCACGCACTTGCAAAGCCTATCTCAGAGGAGTAGTGAATCTTTCAGAGAATATGCACAGCGGTGGAGAGAATTGGCAGCCCAAGTGCAACCACCACTTTCGAATAGAGAATTAGTTTACCTGTTCGTGGACACCTTGTAAGGTCCTTACCTGGAAAGAATGAGTAGTATTGGGACATCAAACTTTTCTGATTTGATAATAGTTGGAGGGCGCATTGAGAGCCTACTCAAAATTGGAATGATCCAAGACTCTTTGAACATCCCAGCTAGTGAAGGTGAATCTGTTGTTAGCTCCCAAGAGGAAGAGGAGTATGAAATCTGTGTAGTCATGGCCAATATCGAATACTTTGGACCAACATATTCTTATAGATTATCTTTTCCTGTGTCTAGCTACTCTCACGGACAATCAGCAATGCTCAGAGCACCAGATCAGAAACCCTGGATTCCTCCTCGTTCAAATCTGCAAGCTCATGGCCGAAGACCTCAGAATCAACTCTAGAGTCAGCATATGCCTCACAACAATCTGGAAAGAAGGAATGCTCCTCTTCATCCAATCCCCATGGCATATAGTAAACTCTTGCCACATCTAATTCAGAGCTCCTTGGTGGTTCCTAAGCCTCTCAAGTCGTTGCCAGAGCCGTACCCTCCATGGTGCAATCCTCATGAGCAGTGTGGTTATCATGGTGGATTGATCGGACATTCAATCGAAGATTGCAAAGCTTTTCAAGCCAGAGTACAACAATTGAACGACAGGGGGTACATATCCTTTCCAGAAGGAAGCTGGTTGTGCACGTCAACCTATCGCCTGATTGAGTCCGAGGACTTCGAAGGAGCGTCTCCTAATTCAGAGTTGGAGATCATTGTATCCTTTCTGTCATTTGCATTGTAGTTTCTTTCCTATTAATTGCTACTTGTCTTTTAAACATTGTTGTTTTAAATGGTAATGTTAATGAAGTGATCATGCACTTTTTGAATCAATTATGTCGCGTTCGCTCATTTTTCTTCACTTGCATTGAAAAGACAAAAAATGCATCCACATGCCTCCCATTTATTTCACTGTTGTTTAGCAAACTTGAGGGAGGATGATGAAAACTGAGTACCCATAATTATTGAAGGTATGCTTTCGGATTAGAACCTGCTGAAGATGTACAGGCATTGCTTCAATTCTCAAACACCGAAGATATAATGGAGATAGACCCTCATCAACCCCTTTGAGCCTTGAAGTAGGAGTTTCTTTTCTGAGTGAAAAAACCCTCACATTCAACCCAGGGCTGGGTAGTCATCAGTTAATTTGACTGAGCATTCAAATTTCCAAAGTAGTGTGAATCTGAGGATCCATTACCTTCTATTCATTACACCTCAAAAGGTCAAGGGACTTAAAACCTGAATGGTTACCCCTCACCAAAAAAGGAATGGGGGCAGTCACAACCCTTTTATGCATGTCCGACAAACCAGTGTCACATGATTTGTTAAAAAAAAGGATAAAAAAGAAAAAAAGAGAAAGCCTGCTAAGTCGGAAAAAAAATGAAAACAAATGACTTAGGCAAAAGTTAGGGCATCCTGTTGGACTTCAAAATAAAATAAAAAATCAAAAAAGAATCAGTCTAGGGAGTAAAAAAATAAGAAAGAAAAAACTTCCATAAGAACAAAGTCGTGTGACTACAAACTCAAAGTCAGAAGGGTTGATTTTACTCCAAAAACCTCATGGGTGCTTAAATCGTCAGTGTCATTCCTCAACCATCACAAAACCCTTTCGAGAGGTGAGCGCTTAGGCCAAATTAGTTGAAGATAGGACTGGAGAACATCAAGGAGAACGGGTGGGCACAGATAAATTTTGAGCCATTAATCATTCTTTCTAAAACCGTGAACCAGACCACATCATAACCCTTGAAAGTCCTAATTGAAGTAGGGTCAATTTTGAAAGCATACTATGATAAGGTTGCATAAACTGACTTCTAAAGATTTTTCTAAATCATCATTATGTTTGTAGTGATGGTCCATTCATCACATATTATCACAACATTCAAATAAATAAATTTTCAAAACCTGCATGAGCATCTCATTAAAATTACCATTTGTGAATGAACAAGTTTTATTGCAAGTCAGTCTGTGACATCAGGGGAGTTCCTAAAAGAGCAATCAGAGGAGAACTTGATCATTCAACAATGATAACCAGAATCACATCTTGTAGGCCTATGAATCAGGGGCATGTTATCTAGTGGTTTTGTTGACCAAGGAATCAGTCAAGATAGAGAAAGTCCCCAAATATTAGTTGATTGAGGGGAAATCATTCAAGAGTCAGTTGATCAGAAGTGAATCTTCTAAACAGAGGCAGGCCACCAGGAGTTTCTGTCGACTAAGGGTGATTTTTTCCAATGCTAATTCAGAATGAGTCAAGTCGCTTCCATGCTCATGCTGGGGCAGGACACTTCTAGAGCTCATTAAGTGTAACTCTCCTCAAGAGAACATCCAAGTCTGCCATTCCAAGAATTGGATAATCAAGGGAAGTCTGTTCAAAGACTCACTGGACTGAAGGCAACTTTAGTTATACAGAGCAAGTTATATTAGTGATCTCCGAGCACAAGATAAGTGTCGAGAAATCATGCTACCCACCCTCGCCATGTCACCCTTCTCAACATGAAGCCTTGCCAAAAGACCTTCCTACCCACCTCTCAGAGGCATTTCCGGAGTCTGTCATAATCATTTCATAAATCATTTTCACGCATTATTCATGTCGCTTCGCTCGACCTTCGAGCCATACGAATCATAAATGCATTGGGCATCCCCCCATTACATCAATATCACACCAGAGGGCCTCGTAACCCATCACTTGACAATTCAAAGTCCAGATCTTGTCTGGCAAACCATTTCAAAGTCCAGTTCTCGTTTGGCAAGCCATTTCAAAGTCCAGTTCTTGTTTGGAAACCAAGTCAAAGTTCAGTTCTCGTCTGGCAAACCAACTTCAAGTACCAGTTCTCGTCTGGTGGGTGAATCTTTTAACCAGTTCTCGCTTGGTCACCTTTTTATTTACCTTGTTGAACTCCAGTTCTCATCAGGTAGTCATTCTTTTTCAAAGTTAGTTCTCGTCTGAAAATGAATCAACGAGGATTCAGTTCTCGTCTGTCGACTTATTCTTTGTCCATCAGTTCTCGTCTGTTGGCCTACCCTCAATAAAACGGTTCTCGTATGGTAATCCACTTTCTAAGTCCAATCACTTGGCAACCAAAAAGCAAAACATTCACTATCAACATGGCCCTAACTCCCAACCATCCTTGTTCCATTGTCTCCCGTAGCTCATATCTTCATATCTTCAGCAGCCCGAGCATACATCTGCATCTTGTATCATTTGCATTGCGTCTTCATATGCATAGGTTTTCTTTCTTGTGTGGGGAAAAATCATTATAGGATGCAATCTGGGGCAGTTATCTCGAGATCCGATGAATTCCTCCAAGAGTTTGAAGACACTGGGGAATTTTAGATGCCATGTCTTCTATAAAATTCTCTGGAGACAATCTTTATTAGATGATGTAGTCTGGGGCATAATCCGAGGAATAAAGGAACGCTTAACAATCAGTATGCAATTGTTGAACTCTGTAGCTTGAAGCACCAAGTTAATTCTCAGGGAATCTCTGGTATTTTATTTTCCCAGCAGGGTACTGGAAGTTTATTTCTTCCCCGAGCATAAAATCCTCTTTCAGCCAATAAGGTTTCTTCATGAGGAGTTGGTCATTCTCATTCAGTCAAAGTCCAATTTTCATTGGCATATCTTCCCAACACAATGTTCATACTATACTTGGGGCATAATTTGGCTCGATTTGATCAGCACGTGTGAGATTCAGAGTCTTCCATAACATGAGGCTTATTATGATCTCTAATTCTCCATAAAGTCTCTCCTCAGCAGAGCATTGCCAAATCTTCTCCTCAGCCAGGCTAGAAGGTCATCATTTCCCCAGCTGAGTTAGAGAAAGTGGTTTCCCCAGTAGAACTTCAAGGTTAATTGAATAGTTCTCATCCCCAAGCGGAGTCATCTTTCCACAACGACGTATTCCCAGCAGTCAGCTGGATGTCGGGCTTCCCCATAAAGTCAGAATTATCATAATCCTTTCCCTAGAAAGAGTATTTGACCAAGTATCTCCCCAACCAAATCGGAAGATCATCATTTCCCCACAGAGTTTCAGGATTAGGGATTCACTCCCATCATTGAAATATTCCCTAGCAAGGTCGCCAATTTATTTTTGGCCAGTGTGACAAGTGATGCAGACAGTTGTTCACATTTCTCAGTCAGAGTCAAGTATTGTCAAAATATCTTGATGTTGTTCCTCATCATAATGTTAGTCAGAGCATTTTCATTCCCCACGGACTTACAAATGGTATTCTCCTCATACAAAAGTAGTTTCCTATGGGACTTTACCTTCTCAGACTTTCAAGGCCCACATTCGTGGCAGGCCAGTAGTCTTCTGGCTCTTTACAAAAGACAAAATTATGAAGGCCTGCATCTCTGTGGCAGACCAGTTAGTCCTGGTTCATACAAAAGACTTCTTCAAGGCCCACATCTCTGTGGCAGACCAGTTAGTCCTGGTTCATATAAAAAGACTTCTTTAAGGACCATTTCTCTGTGGTAGGCAAGTGGTCCATTGGTTCATTATAAAGGACAATATCCAGTTCTGTTTGGATTAGACCTGGAGAGGCACATCTGTTTGATAGATAGATTGCACTTTTCAAGAAGAGGATTTCACAATGCATCCTAGTCAGCACTTCTTTGTTTTGCAGATTTCGTTTCAAGGCCCACATCCGTGGCAGGCCAATAGCCATCTGGTTCATTATAAAAGACACTTGTTTGTGTCGTAAATCTTATGATATTACGTTCTCATGGTTGGTTTGTAGGTCCTATGATACTGCAATACCGTTTCAAGGCCCACATTTGTGACAAGCCAGTAGTCATCTGGTTCTTTATAAAAGACACTTGTTTGAGTTGTAAATCCTATGATGTTACGAGCTAATGTCCCGAAGTATGGATCTTTGGATACCATTTCCTGGTGCATTTCAGTTGGTTGTCGACACTTTTGCAAGGCCTACATCCCTGGTAGGCAGTAGTCTACTGGTTCATTATAAAGGACATTTCTTCATTATTACGGGTTACTATTCATAACATCAGGGTTTTCAAGCAGTGTTTTCCATGGTCAGATTTGTATCCATTTTCTTCTTCAGCGGAGTGCAAATTTTCTAGTTGTTTTTGGTATTCAATCACAGTTTATCTTGAACGTCTGATAGCCAATGCTCTCATCCTTTTCAGGTCAACAGTTGATTGAATATGGGAAGCTGTAACACCCCAAAATTTGCCATATGGTTTTTCCATATTTATCTAGCTTTTTGTTTGCATTCATATGCATTTTCCATTAGATCATACATCAGTTCATATCATTTGCATAAGCTCCTAAGACATGGGGTCGAGATTTTTTTTGGGAATTAGGGTTTCATTCCCTATTTATGGATTATCAGGAGAATTCAAGGTTTTGGCTATGCAGCCATCAGTGGTATTACTTTCTTGTTGCTTCTGTCAATTGTTTAGGGTTTATTTCCCTAATTAAGTGGTATTCAAGGATTTCATTTGCAAAGACTATTCACTGATTCATGTGGCCAATCATCAGCAGTAAAGTGTAACTTATGGGTCTCTTATCAGCATCTCAGGCTATTCCTCTATTCTTCAACAAGTTACAAGGCTATTCTTCTTTCTCAATACCTCAAAAGGTCTGGTTTTAGTACAAGTGTGTTTATTCGGTTACGGTCCAATTCAGATGGATGTTTGGCCTAATCTTGGTCAAATTATCACGAGTTTGAATCAATTCATGTTGTCCATTTCAGTGGATTATTTCTCAAGTGATGTGTATTCAAAGTCAAGATTATGCGGTGTGCTGGATTCATCAGATTATCAAGTTGTGATTTAAAAGAGGTTTTGGGCCAGATTGGTTGTTCATTCGTTCATTAGTGATTCATTTGTGATCGGTTCAGGTGGATTCAAGGCAATTCATGATTTATTTGGCCAGAGATTTTGAGGAGGTTTAATTCAGATGTTTGTTATTTTAGTGGAGAATTGTTTGGTGGTTAAAGGGTGTGTTCATCTATTTTTTTATTATAAGTTGTTGGAAGAAGTTCGAATGTAGTTATTAGATTAAATTCAGTCAAGATGGTTCATATCCATATCCAGTGTCCAATTTATCTTTCTTTCATTTTCCCTTTTTTTAACCTTTTAATTATTTCGACCCATTTTAGACCACTTTTCGATTTTTAAGTCTTTATCCATTATTCACATTCAAATATTCACTTCAATCCATTTATCCTTATACATTTTTATATCTTTCATCAATTCATACTTAAATCTATCCACTCTCATATTCATTCTATTAGCCCAAACTTATTTCTTATAAAAAACCATGCCATATTTTATTACATTGCAAGGCCATTTTTTATAAGCCCATGATACAAGGTCCATCTCTTACTTTTATTGCCACAAAACCATACAAAAAAAAGATTTAAAAAAAATGCAACGATGCACCACCTCTAGCTTAATAAAAGCTTCACAATTCATGCTAGTCAGGCCCCACTCCATCAATACAATACTCCAACCATTTTTCTTTCTTTTCAGCAAAGCCACAATGTATCGCGGACCCCACAAGTCTGCCAGCTCACAAGAATTCACCAGCCAATTCACACCAAAACATGACCCCACCACTCAAAAAGAATGTACGACGCATTTTCCACTCTTCAGCATAATATTTCCTTTGCTGCTCCACAAACTACAACGCACAATGATTTGTACAAGGAAGCCAACACCACACCAACAACAGACTTTTCAAATATTCAGTGACACTCTCTAATCCTGAATAGCCTTTTTCTCACACTAAAACCATTACATAAACTTCTCCACAAAAGATACTCACTCTTCTCCAATCGCAACAACAAAATCGCACCTCAAATCTTCTCCAAACTTTCACACCCTTCATAAAACAAAAACAAACTCTGCATTTTCCATCACAGACACATCTCTTGCAACTTTCAAAATCCTTCACATTCACCTTAACCTCTTCTTCATTCGCATAACCCCTTATCCTCCCCTTACACAACAAACAAACCATAACAACTTGTTCATACATATTATGCATTTTGTAACACCCCAAAATTTGCCCACATATTTATCACCACTAATTAGATTTATGTTTCACATTCATCTACACTTACGAGGTCATAACCCCTACGATCATACATTTGCATCAAAATTCCTAAGGTGCGGAACCAAGGAGGCGCCTGGTGATTCAAGTTTTCCAAAGGATTCAGTCGAGTATTGCATCCAAGATAAAGTAAGAGGTGACTCAGGTTTTTGTTTCCTATGATGATTTTACTGATAAAGGTGGTGATTAGGGCTTTCATGACAAGGACATATTGGTATTCATGATATAAGGAACCCGACACTTATTAATGGTTCTGAGATTGAAGTTGAGGAATCATTAAGAATAGAGGTTTGATTTGGATATGAAGGTCGATGTGAATTAGGCATGTTAAGATTTGGTCAGATGGATTTATTGGAATTCAAACTATACCTCGTACCTTTCTTCTAACTCCACATTGGTATCTCTCTTTTCGTGCCATGAATAATTTTTCCTGATCAAGTTATCAAAATCTACTCATTCATTTCTACCAATTCAAAGGTCAACACGTACCATGTTCTTTTTGGAATTCAATTAATCCTAAACTTTGTCCAAAATCCAAGGCCCACATTGTTATCCGGAAATTAATAAAAAGAAACCCCATTTCAAATTTCAAATCCATTAAGCCGAAGTTTAATCCAAGTTTTATTTCATAATTTAAATTCAGGCCCATGATGCTCACTCATGTGATCATTTATTGCGCTTTGCACTACTGCTTCAGCATCCTTGACAAGTGCAACATATTCCACATTAAAATTAATGCCATTCCTCAGTGCTGGCTCAATAGATAAAGCTCTGCAAGCATCGCGAAATTGTCTTTCGAGAAAAATTGGTGATAAGTCCTTGTTTTGGTAGGGATTAACAACCACAAAAGTTATTGCATGTGACCCAGGAAAATATCCAACATATATGGCTCGTCCCTCTGAGATGTTATGGTATAAGTAAAAAAAAGGGTATTGATTGTTCAAGATAAGCACATTATGTTGTGGTCTTCATGTGCAATTCACTTAAATTCCATGGCTCTTGTAGGCTACGTTTTTTTAGCAGTTTTATCCACCTTACAAATACAACCAAGTTGGACTATAGCGTTGAACTCTAGCAGCACCTTGGTTTCATATATTCCCTCAACATCAGAATTGAAAGAAAGAACCAAATATAAAAACTCAGAAAAGCTATAATAGAAATGAATACAAAAAAGTTCCTTCATATTTATCAGGAAGTAATATATATATATATATATATATATATATATATATATATATATATATATATATATATATAGATATAGTCGTCGTCGGTTACAAAGGTTTCGATTACAGAAGTTCTAGCTTCGGGACCAATTTCTAACAGAGTTACATTAGTCAGGAGGCACCATTTATCCTGTTTTTGAGAGATTGCTTTCCATCCTGGATGTAATTTTCTGTCACTATTCTTCATTCAACTTTCGAACCTTCAATCCATCGTATTCATCAGTTATTCGACAAAAATCCTGCAAGAAACAAGAATAAATTTCAGCAAGCCGCAGTACACAATTACGAAAATAATTCAATTGAAAAGTCCATGAATTTTGCGGAGACTCGCTTTACATCGAGACTGCGATCTAGTCGTTAGTCTTTTGCATACGGTATCATCTTTATTGAGGCACCGTCCTCCCCCTGCGATATTTTGATGTGAGATTTACAAGAATCATCAATACCAATCAACACTTCATGAATGGTAATTCAAAATCACATAGGCAGTGCAGAAAGTATAGAAGGAAAATATTGATGCCAAGATCAGTTACAGAAGATATAAACTCAGAATCTAGAAAATTCCAAGAAGAAAATTCAGAATACCCGAAAACAGCTACTACTCTAACCTCATAACAAACTATAACAAACTCAATAACATAAATCCTAACCGAAAACTTCCAGAATATACCGAGTAATCTCTACATATACCTGGATTCATTCTTCAGGAGAACTTCTTCACTTTTTAATTCCCTCCACCCTCCATTTACATAATTTTCCTTGGTCTTCTCAAGATCATAAACTTCCTCAATCATTCATCATTCTCAGAAGTTCACTCTCAATCGTTTTTCGAACTTCCCTCTTCAATCTTCACTCTCCACCATCACTATCTTTATCATTCTGGCCGAACTCTTCCATCCCTCTCCTTCTTCGATCTCCCTCATCTTTCTTCGTCATTCAACTTTCTGCAGCCTCAAGTTCGTTCCTCGCATGGACACCACTGCATCTTGATCCATCGCTTTACATCAACAGCCTGCAATTTCAAGAAACATCAAAGCTAACTCATATTCACAGCAAAAGAAAAATACAGAAACACAAATTCTACAAGGAAAACCTGAATATCGATCTTCATCACGAATCCTCTGCAACAACCTTCATAGTTTCATCAGCAACTCATTGACGCTGCTGCATAAGCTTCATCAAAGAAGGTGTCGCGCCAACCTGCAGCGGATTCAAACGGATCGCAATTTCAATTTCGATAGCAAGAGTTCAATAAGCAGAAAGCAAAATGAAAAGCGAGAAATGAGGCCGAAGTGCATACCTTAACCGAATTGTGCAACGTTCTTCTTCGTATCGTCGACGTCTTCACTGCTTTCGTAACATCGTCGAAAAAAAAGCAACAACGGCATCCTTCCAAAGTTGAGAACGGCGAAGAAAACTCAATTCACAAGGTTTGAATCCGCACCTCAAGTATGAAATCATTTTTGAGTTTGTTTATGGTTCTTAAATTTGAGAGAGTTTGTGTTTTGTTAAGTTTCGGATTAGAAGTTGAAATGAGGTTTAGATAAGATTCTGGTGAAGATCTTAGGTTCGGGATGAGGTTGCACAAGCATAGGTTTCCTCCGTCGTTTTGGTTCACGGCTAGGAGAAGAAAGGGTTAGGGTTTCGTGTAGAGAGAACAGGTGAGAGAGAGAGAGAGAGAGATAGAGAGAGAGAGAGAGAGAGAGAGAGAGAGAGAGAGAGAGACTAGGTGAGAAGGATGAAGGTGGCGGCGACGGGTAAGTTTGTGGAAGGAAGAAGATGGAGGGACGAAAGGACGGGCGCCGCGACGGAAGGGGGAAGAAGAGGAATTAGGGATTGTTGATGAGGGCAGAAGATGAAGAGTGAGAGAGATAAGAGGAAAGGCGTGAGAGAGGAGATAATTGTTTTAGTCTGAGTTTTTATTTTGAGTTTCATGTTAATTATGATTAATGTCATATTATTATTGAAAATAGAAAGAATTAAAGCTAGGATTAAAAGTCATAAACGGTCATTAAATCCACCGTCCCTTCATGAATTAGGATAAGATTCTGTGGTTGGCGGTCCAATCCGGCGGTGACACTTGTCACCGTCCGGTAGGACCTATCCTGACCAATTCAGCATGCGCTAGCTCACTGAATTATAATGCACCCTCACGTTCCTGGCCTTCTGATCCAATATAGTATATCCAACGATCTAGAGAGGGTCAAAATGTTGACTGAATCCCTATGATGCACCCTCAGGCTTTCCAGCGTAATGGGCCTTCTCTATTCGCTAACGGCACCCCCCATGTGCAAGCCCAATCAGTTTTTAACTAATAATATTTCTATTCTCACCCCATTCTAATTTCTTATTATTTCTTTAATTTCTGTTTTATGTAATTTTCAATTAAAATCCACAAGAAATATTAAAAAGCATAATAAAAATCCCCAAAAATTATAGTAGGATATTAATTCAATTTAGAACTTTTCCCAATTTTTACTTTCTGAATTTAATCATTTTCCAATTTAATTTCGATTTTTCATTTTAATTGATTTTAGATTGAATCCTTCATAAACACATAAATTTGTACATTTTATTTCTGTCACTTCCTATAACATTTTTGGTCCATTCTTTTTGCTATGATTAGAGGACAAATGAAAGAATCTATAATATTTTTGATGGCCTTAGATAGATTTAGGTGGCAATTTGACATAGTTAGACTTTGAATTTTTAAGAGATTTTTTAACACAATGTTATAATCAGGTTAGAGACCCTAGGGAATTAATTTCACATTTTTTCCTTGACTTTTGATATTTTTGTCATTTTAATTCATTTCCATCATATTATGCATATTCATTGTTCATTTCACTTACTAACTATTTCCTTTTTGTGCAAGGTATTTTCCGAGGATTTGCTTATGGATTTGGACTATGTTTTGTCATGCCTCGATTATATTTTATGTACTTTGTGATGTAATACTTGTATGCTTGTATAGTTTCTATAATTAGGATAGAAAAGATAAAACGAATCGATAGAAAACCAAAATCTCAAAAATGAAATAAAGACTCGATCCAACGTCGAGTAAATTTTCAAATAAATAAACAAAGTTTCATGTGACTTTAGGATTCCTCGATTACCATCGTTCCACTCCATCACACCCAAAAGCAAGCCTTGTATGTTGCACACCATAAGTCGTGCGTCTTAGCACCACGCAATCGACCCACCCGATCCATCGTTTCATCCCATTTATGTTTCATACACGTTTTTACCCACCATGACTTAGGAGGACCATATTGTTCACCATTAACCTTTTATACTTGCATCTTTAGTTTAATATCTCTTAGGTAGATTTAATCTTTCAAACCTCACTAACCATAGGTCATCCTTAAATTCAACTAACTTAGGGTAAGTCTAGTTTCCCTTAGAATTTTTTCCTTTTCTTAACTTGAGTCTCAGTTCTCATCTTTAAAAGAAAATAAAAAACAATTAATAAAGGAAAATTTGTACAATGCGTCATGAGCCTTAAGCTATACGGGAAATGATTAGTGGAGGTCTCCTTCACTCTTCTAGGATGCTTTACAAACGTTCCATTGGGGGCGATCTTGGAAAGTATTCGCTCCTGTGTCATAATCTTTAGTGTTGTACATTCAATAAACACAAACTCAAAACACTTCTTCTAAAAGACAACAAACCAAGAAGTCACGTCTTCTCATCTCATCTCATACTCCTTGCGGACAAACGTGAATTGCCTCGACAGTTCAAACAGCGACACGGTAAACACCCTCGAGTCAGAGCCGGTAACACCTGAGCTAGAGCTATGGCAACATCATCCTAAAAATCACAAACAAGTTTCAGCCTTAGTTAGACGAACTACGGTGTCTCTGATCCTCATTTATCCTGATGAGGTACGTAGGCAGTGGGGTAGGGCCCATTCGAGCACAATCTTTCTTTTTCCCTACATTTTCCCCCTTTATTTCTATTTTTCGATTCCATTTCTTTTCTCATTTCCATTCCATTCCAGATAGCCATTCCTTTATTCAAGCAGCATATTATTTCTCACCCTTGGAAACAGACTTATAAGCGTGGATCCCATCAGGTACGACATATGAATTGGGGTGTTAATACCTTCTCAATTCGTAACCGACTTCCGGACCCAGATCTTTGGTTCGCAAGGCCTCGTCCTTTTCCTTCTTCCTTAGGTTTGTGCAACATTACCTTTCCCATTCCTTCGGGATAAAAATGTCTGACTGGCGACTCTAAACTTTTTCGTGCCACTTTCGCGTTTGTACTAGGATGAAAATCCCGGGAGCAATAGCTGGCGACTCTGCTGGGGATTTTTAGAAATTCTGATTTCCCCTTTGAGAGTCAATCCTAGCGCTTGTTTGTTTTTGTTTTCTTTGGGTCATTTGCTGTTATGTTTTAGTTTAGCTTTACTGTTTTGTTTACAAGTTTATCACTTTACTTTATGACTTTATTTACAGCTTTCTGCACTTCACTTTACTGTCGCATGTACTGTACTGGATGTTCTGGTTTTCCTTGGCGGGATGGGATTATTGTGAGATAAGCCAAATACCCGGCTTGAGTATACATATAGGATTTAGAGTGGTCAGTCGTGTGGCTTGCGTGGTTTTGAGCACGTGTAGTTTTCACGAGTCCCACACCCAGATCAGGCTCTCTTGGGATATGTTCTATACTGCCTAGGCAGGCCATAGAATGTTCCCACCTGAGCTGCTAACACTGGGAACCGATCATCGAGGACCTTAGTGGAAACAACCCTCTCCAGTGGTGACAGTGGCAGACCACATTTTGTGGCAAACCCATTCGCACCCGAGGGCCCACTAGGAAATCGCATAGGATGACCTTGTTCTCTCATAGGAACCTAGTTAAAGAAATTGGTCGTATGACGGTAGTATTGTACCCTTCGGGATGAATGTACTATTGTTTCTCGACTTCAGTGCTTGAAGCCGGGAACTTATGAGGGATGCTTGTTTTTCTGGAATTCAGCTGAGGCCTCCCTGAGTAGTACATAATGCCAAACCGATTCCCTGATTTGGTCATGAGCCATTTCTCGGAAATGGTGAACGTATTATTGTTATTCAGCTTTGAGAGTCCGTGATGTTAACCCGTAGTAGCACACCCGTGAGATTGGGAGGGGTTTACAGGTTTGTAGGAAAATTGACCTTCAACCTACCTAGTTCTTGATACTTGGGTTTTCTTTCGATACACACTTATGATCTGGTATTCTTGACAGTCGGTATTCAGGCAAACCAGAAGGCAGTACAACAGTGCCCAGTATATGCAACAGTGATCACATGAAATTGCATTGCATCACATCATTTGCATACTTGCATTCCTAACGCATGTTTATTCATTTGCAGGGTTGCATATCACATCCTTGATTCCAGTTGTGGGTATTGATCTATGAGCATGGAATCCAAGATAAAGACCAAGTGTATTATCTCCTACAAGGTTCATCAGCCTGTTGTGAAAGAAATCCTCAAAGTGAAGGCCTTAGCTCCTCCAGAAGTTCTCAATGTCTTCAAGCAGGATTATGGGTGGATTTTGTATTTCATAGAGCTCATCAGTGACTACGCTTTCAGAGGGATGCACACCTTGCTACAGTTTTATGATCCACAACTTAGATGTTTCGTACTTTCTGACTTCATATTGGCACCTACATTAGAGGAGTACTCGAGCATCCTGAGAGTTTCTGTGAAGGACTGTGCACCATTCTTTGGGTCCAAGATTGACCTCGACTTCAAATATGTAGCAACTGCTCTTTATTTGAGCAGGTCATTATTGGAAGACCGAATTGATAGCAAAGGAGGCTTCCGAGGATATCATTTGAGTTTCTTGTTAGATGAGGCTACTAAAGCAGCTGAGGCAAAAAGTTGGAGTACCTTCAATGCGATCCTAGCTTTGTGTATCTATGGAGTCACTTTGTTCCCGAACATGCCGAACTTCGTGGATGTCGATGCTATTCGCATTTTCATAGCAAAGAATCATGTTCCTACTCTCTTAGGTGATCTCTACCACTCTGTGCATTATAAGAATGAGAAGCGAAGGGGTGGAATGTTGAATTGTTGCGCGACTATATTCTATAAGTGGTTCACACGCTTTCTTCCACAATCAGGGGCTTTTGAGAGGACGAAGAACACACTTGAATGGTCGGAAAGACTGATGGGCTTGCAAGCAAAGGACATTGTCTGGGTTAATCAGGGATTGCGGTGCATCGACATTCTTCATAGTTGCGGAGGATTCCCTAATGTTCCTTTGATCGGGAGGAAAAGGGGAATTAATTATAACCCTTCCCTCACGGTTAGACAGTTCGGGTACGCCTTAAAGGAACCACCAGCCGCTGTGGACATCACAGAGTCCTTGTACTTCCAATCAACAGACAAATTTGAGATTGCTCAGAAAGCTTCTAATGCTAGGTATAGTCGAAAGACAAGAGGGAAGAAGACTTTGGGAGTAGGGAATTGTCGAATGTATCCACCATTTGCAGAATGGCTAAGAGAACGGGTTGAAGTGTTACTGTTACCATTTGGGCCTGCGCCTCTTCTATATCCCACGATCATTGAACAACCTACCACAGTTAGCATTGAAGAGTTCAACAAGATAAAGACGGAAGAGACGGGTTGTTAAAGGAGAATGCACAGTTGAGTCAGGAGCTTGCTAAAGCTAATCACGCCAGACTTGAGATGGAGTGGAAAGCTCAAGAAGATGCTGAGAAGCATGCTATTGCAAGGAAACAGTGTGAAATTGAGTTAGCTCGGTATGAGAGGTTCGAGTTTGCTACTAGAAGTTCTTCCAAGGAACACATTGACACTAGAAGGCAACTGGATCAAAAGACCTTGATGTTCGAGAACATGAAAAAGAGGCATGTTGCTTACAGGATCAAAAGAGAGGAACAAGATAAAATTCAAGCTGAAGAGATCGTGAGTAAGCTAAAGGAGAAAGATGAAGAGATGGCCGGTAAGTTGAGAGAAAAGGATGCAGAACTTGCTAAAGCCCGAGAGGAAGCTTTTTACTACAAGCGGATGATGATCTGCTACAGAAGAAGCTGAAGAGGTTTGAAGACAACCAGGAACAGACGAAGGAATTGGTAGAAGTTCCTAAGACAGGACCGATCATTGACTCAGACCTAGATAGAGGATCGCATTGATAAAGACATCTTTCTGTTTGCTTGTATGTTGTGGGATTACCATCAGGATTGTTGATGGAATCTTTTTATCAGTGCACTTCTGTTTAAAATCCATGTTTTGTGTGTTTTGACTATATCAACAAGTTCTTATCATAAAAGGTCTCTTTACTATCATTATGTATTCTATCGATTTGTGATCATCGACACATCTGACACGTTTGCAAAACACATTGGTCTTCATATTCTCAGAATTGATTGGCACTTCTGCTACACACACACACACTTTATATTATCAAACACTGCTTGTTATTTGTAGCAAAAAGAGCTCCTGTCTTCATCAAACCCACAAAAACTGGAATCAAGGGGATGGAATGCCCTAAGAATGAATCAAAAGGCCATAAGCATTCATTTCCTGCATATCATATTCTTTTGTTTTTGCAGGTTACCAAGAGTTTCTAACTTATTCAACTGCAGGCAATATAGCTGGTCAACGCGTTCACCGATATCCGACTAAAAGAAACCGAGTAAGGATGGCTGAACGAATGCAGACTGATCTCAACGAGCTCCATCAGAGGATGGATCAGTTTATGGACATGATGACTAGCATGGCCCAGAACCAGGAGCGTCTCAGGATGATGGTTGAGCAACCACATGGGAATGTTAATACTAGAATACCGACTGAGAATGTGGATTCTAACGCTGCTCGTAACGGAGAGCCTAATCCAAATAGGACCGCAACACGTAATGCAGGTTTAGAAGACAATCAAGAGGATCAGTTCACTCTACTGGATGCTGATATGGGTAACATGAATGAGATCAACAATCGCAGGTATGAAGAGCTGGCAGAGAAGATCAAGGCCATGGAATGTCAAAATTCCTTGGGCATCGATGTAACCAGTCTCGGGTTAGTACCAGGAGTCAAAATCCCTCCTAAGTTCAAGGCACCATCGTTTGACAAGTACAACGACAACACGTGCCCTAGGACTCACATTCACGTGTACTTCGGAAGAATCTCAGCTCACACTGATGACGAGAAGCTTTGGATGCATTTCTTTCAAGATAGTTTATCTGGAGCTTCGTTGAGCTGGTACATGAAGCTGAGTAGGGTCTCTATCCGAAGCTGGAAAGATCTAGCTGAAGCATTCCTCAAGCAGTATCAATACAATATTGATATGGCTCTGAATAGCACTCAGTTGCAGAACTTGTCTCAAGGACCTAAGGAGAGTTTTAAACAGTATGCCCAGAGGTGGCGTGAGCTGACCGCACAGGTTCAACCTCCATTGCTGGATCGGGAAATGGCCGACATGTTTATGGGCACCTTGAAAGGTGTTTATTTGGATCGTCTGGCCGCCTGCCCGTCCATTGGTTTTTCTGATATCGTCATTGCTGGAGAAAGAATTGAGAATTTTCTGAAGTTGGGAAAAATTCAGGATGCAAGCAGTGCTAGTTCTTCTGGTGTGAGAAAGCCTTTTGGCAACGGCCAAAGAAGAAGAGAAGGCGAGACAAATGCTGTGTATAGAGGCCGAGACAGAAGTTATTCTCAAGGTTACTACCAAGCAGCTGCAGTGACTATTACTCCACAGGTTCAACAACAACGACCACAGGGTCAGCAACAACAGGTACATAAACCGTTTCAGGAAAGAACAAGAGCGAGAAACCGCAGACTTGATCCCGTCCCATGCCTATATGTTTTATTGCTCCCATAGCTGCTAAAGTTGAACCTGGTCGAGCTTCGTACCATGAAACCTCCTCCTCCTGACAATCTACCTCCGAATTTTGATGCTAACGCCAGGTGCGAATTCCATTCGGGTGCCCAGGGGCACATTATTGAGAAATGTTGGGCTTTTCAGAACAAAGTACAGGACCTAGTTGACTCCAAGGCGATCAATTTCGCTCCTCTTCCAAACGTACTCCAGAATCCAATGCCTAATCACAATAGAACCGGTGTCATGGTTGTTTTACCAGATGGTCCATGTTAAGCTGGAATCTTCAGGAAGCAAATAAAGCCAGCAGTATTCAAATACTCTCAGTGATGGTTATGTGTTTTCCTTTCTTCATTGTTCATTTTCATCCCTATTGAAGGGAACTACGTCGCTCTGATTCTTCATTGGTCATCAGTCAATGGAGATATGTAGGCAGAAGATCGACAGGTCTTTCCGAGTAACCTTATGGGGCAACTTTACTCCCCAGCTTTACTTTTTCCTTCAGACGTCTCGTGTCAGAGTCAGAATAGATAGAAGAAGAAGTATGACTACCATGGTTATGTATACAACTGCAAGTTGAAAATTACAAGTCTGTGAAGGAGCTATTGATCACTGAAAGTATCCAAGACTGACAGGTCCAGACGGAGCCAAGCCTCCTCAACTATGGCAATATTCCATTTCTTTCATGCATTTCCATTTGTAGTTTCTTTTATGTGCTAAACATTTATCTACAAATATGAAATTTGTTTGCTTTTGAATGTTAGCAATAATAAAACTCACATGTTTTTCTTGAAGTAATTCATTCGCATTCACTTATAATTTCGCATGTGTACATCGCAATACCAATTTTCATGCTTAAATTCTATGAAGGAGAATGACGAAACAAAAATGCAAAATCTCTAATTGTGTGCTCTCGAGTAAGGCCCTGTTACCGATGTACAAGCTTTGTTTCAAATCCCTAAACACTGGAGATATAAGGCAGATAGACCCTTGCTAACCCCTTTGAGCCTTGAAGTAGGAGTTTCTTTTCACATGAAAAACCCTCGCATGTAACCCAGGGGCAGGGTAGGTGTCAGCTAGTCGGACCAAGCGTTCAGGCTTTCATAAAGGAGTGTATTTGAGGATCCATTACATCCTACTATGCTAATCAAGAGGTCCAAAGACCCGAAACCACAATGGTTATCCAATTCAAAAGGTCCAAAGATTGAAAACCACAATGGTTATTCTTCGTCGACCAAAGAATGAGGCAGTCACAACCCTCATGAAGAAATCAAGACAAACGGTGTCACACGACTTGTTCAAAATGCAAAAAGAAAGAAAGAAGCAAAAAGCCCGCTAAGTCGAAACTTGAAAACAAGCGACTTAGGCAAAAGTTAGGGCATCCCGCTGGACTTCACAATCAAAGATTCACAAGAATCAGTCCAGGAAAAAGTTAGGGATAAGCAAAATAACGCAAAAGAGAAAGACGGAAAGGATTACACAAGAAAGATCCTCAAATGAGAACAAAGTCGTGTGGCACAGACACGAAAGAGAAAAAAGGGTGACTGACTCACAACAATAAACTGATTGGTGCTTGAACCGATAACAACAATGGTTTCTCAATCAACACGAAACCCTTATGAAAGGTGAATGCTTGTGAAAACTAGCTGAACATAGGAATGGAGAACATCACGAAGAGTGGGTGGGCACAAATAAACTTCAAGCCTATATCCTTTGTTTCTATAATCGTGAACCAGACCACGATACAACCTTTAAAAGTCCTAACTGAAACAGGGCTAATTTGAGAGTGTACTACCACGAGATAGCGTTCCTGACTCCTATGGGTTATGGTAAAAGACATTTGTTGGTATTACATGTACATAATTTCATTCAAAATTATGTCGTATCTTAACTAGTGATTCGCTCACGAAGGTTTGTGATCCCTTTTCAAAACTTCAGGATTAACATGTGTTGCATTAGAATTTTCATTCTAAGAATAAACATTTTTTGCTTGCATACATTTGTTTGGCATCATAAATGGTTCACATGCGGAAATTCAATCCAGAAGCTTAAGCTTTCCAAGTTGAGAAGTCCAAAACTTCTGAAAGACAGTCACGTTGAGGTGCACTTTTCCGAGAAAAGCTCCATCGGGTGAAGACTTCCCCAACTAGTCATGTTAAGAGCTAGCCAATCCGGGGCAATTACGATACCTAAGATTTTAAAGACACCAGGTCTTTTGTAAATCCTCTTGAGGTAAAATCCATACAAAAGCAACTGATCCCCAGCACGAGACAACTTGAAATCTTTCCTCCTCAGCAGGATGTGTCTCGGTTTTGTCATCTCCAACAGACAAATGGAGCTTATCCCCAGTGAAGTCACCAAGTTTTTCCTTCATGCAGGTTCCCTTGATCTTAGTTCCTCAACAGATCTAAGGTAACTCATATTCCCCTAGCAGATTTCAGATAAATCGTTCTCTTCCCCAGCAGATCTATGAGAGTGGATAGTCCCTAATGGTCGAGGTATCCCACTAGCACGGTCCTCAAGTCTAAAGTCCAATTTATTTTTGGCAAAGGTGATAATTCGGGACAGATGAATTATTCACGCGCTTCTCCATCAGAGATGTTATTCCCACAGGGCTTCTTGAGATCGTTTTCGCGATCATTGTGTTTCCCCACAGAGTTAGTAGAAACTTATTACTCCCGCGTCAGGAATTCCTTTACACTCACACCAGTTCAATGACGATACTCAAAACCTACCATCCCCAGTGTCATGGGGCAACATGCCATGCAATTCAACATATGTAAAGCCCAGCCACAGACTGGCCAAAGTCCATCTTCGGGTGGCAGATTTCAAAGCCCAGCCACAGACTGGCCAAAGTCCATCTTCGGGTGGCAGATTTCAAAAGTCCAGCCACAGACTGGCCAAAGTCCATCTTCGGGTGGCAAGTTTCAAAAGTCTCCCACAGTGAGCAAACATCCAGCCACAGACTGGCCAAAGTCCATCTTCGGGTGACAAGTTTCAAAAGTCCCCCGCAGTGGGCAAAAGTCCCCCACAGTGGGCAAAAGTCTCCCGCAGTGAGCAAAAGTCCAGCCACAGACTGGCCAAAGTCCATCTTCGGGTGGAAAGTTTCAAACGTCCCCCGCAGTGGGCAAAAGTCTCCCACAGTGGGCAAAAGTCCCCCACAGTGGGCAAAAGTCTCCCACAACGAGAAAAAGTCCAGCCACAGACTGGTCAAAGTCCATCTTCGGGTGGCAAGTTTCAAAAGTCCCCCGCAGTGGGCAAAAGTCTCCCACAGTGAGCAAAGGTCCAGCCACAGATTGGCCAAAGTCCATCTTCGGGTGGCAAGTTTCGAAAAGTCTCCCGCAGTGAGCAGAAGTCCACCCACAGTGTGACAAATATCCAAAGTCCACCCGCAGTGTGGCAAGTTATCCAGAAGTCTCCCGCAGTGAGCAGAAGTCCACCCGCAGTGTGGCAAATTTCCAAAGTCCACCCGCAGTGTGGCAAGTTATCCAGAAGTCTCCCGCAGTGAGCAGAAGTCCACCCGCAGTGTGGCAAATTTCTAAAGTCCCCCGTAGTGGGCAAAAAGTCTCCCGCAGTGAGCAGAAGTCCACCCGCAGTGTGGCAAATTTCCAAAGTCCACCCGCAGTGTGGCGAATCTCAAAAGTCTCCCACAACGAGCAAAGGTCCAGCCACAAACTTGCCAAAGTCCCTCTTCGGGTGGCAAGTGTCTAAAGTCCCCCGTAGTGAAAAAAATTCTCTCACAGTGAGCAGAAGTCCACCCGCAGTGTGGCAAATTCTCAAAGTCCACTCGCAGTGTGGCAAATTTCCAAAGACCACTCGCAGTGTGGCAAATTTCCAAAGACCACTCGCAGTGTGGAAAAATATCTTGAAGTCTAACCGCAGATTGGCAAGAGTCCATCCTCAAGGTGGCAAAGTATCTTAAAATTCGATCGATGAAGGTCCATCCACAGCGTAGCAAGTCAGTAGTCGTCTGACATCATTCAAAAGGCATCCCCCGTTTATGATTCTTCCTATCATAATTATATCCAAGCAGAGTTCATTCGATTGAGTTTACTTCCCTGTTCTTCTGCCACAAAGGGCAATTTTTTGGATGTTTCTAGTATTCAATCCCTGCATACCTCAAATTTCTGAAAGCAACTGCTATCATCCATTCACGTCCACAGTGATTGAATAGGGGCAGCTGTAACACCCCAAAATTTGCCCTCATATTTATCACCACTAATTAGATTTATGTTTCACATTCATCTACACTTACGAGGTCATAACCCCTACGATCATACATTTGCATCAAAATTCCTAAGGTGCAGAACCAAGGAGACGCCTGGGGATTCAAGTTTTCCAAAGGATTCAGTCGAGTATTGCATCCAAGATAAAGTAAGAGGTGACTCAGGTTTTTGTTTCCTATGATGATTTTACTGATAAAGGTGGTGATTAGGGCTTTCATGACAATGACATATTAGTATTCATGATATAAGGAACCCGACACTTCTTAATGGTTCTGAGATTGAAGTTGAGGATTCATTAAGAATAGAGGTTTGATTTGGATATGAAGGTCGATGTGAATTAGGCATGTTAAGATTTGGTCAGATGGATTTATTGGAATTCAAACTATACCTCGTACCTTTCTTCTAACTCCACATTGGTATCTCTCTTTTCGTGCCATGAATAATTTTTCCTGATCAAGTTATCAAAATCTACTCATTCATTTCTACTAATTCAAAGGTCAACACGTACCATGTTCTTTTTGGAATTCAATTAATCCTAAACTTTGTCCAAAATCCAAGGCCCACATTGTTATCCGGAAATTAAAAAAAAGAAACCCCATTTCAAATTTCAAATCCATTAAGCCGAAGTTTAATCCAAGTTTTATTTCATAATTTAAATTCAGGCCCATGATGCTCACTCATGTGATCATTTATTGCGCTTTGCACTACTGCTTCAGCATCCTTGACAAGTGCAACATATTCCACATTAAAATTAATGCCATTCCTCAGTGTTGGCTCAATAGATAAAGCTTTGCAAGCATTGCGAAATTGTCTTTCGAGAAAAATTGGTGATAAGTCCTTGTTTTGGTAGGGATTAACAACCACAAAAGTTATTGCATGTGACCCAGGAAAATATCCAACATATATGGCTCGTCCCTCTGAGATGCTATGGTATAAGTAAAAAAAAGGGGTATTGATTGTTCAAGATAAGCACATTCTGTTGTGGTCTTCATGTGCAATTCACTTAAATTCCATGGCTCTTGTAGGCTATTTTTTAGCAGTTTTATCCACCTTACAAATACAACCAAGTTGGACTATAGCGTTGAACTCTCGCGGCACCTTGGTTTCATATATTCCCTCAACATCAGAATTGAAAGAAAGAACCAAATATAAAAACTCAGAAAAGCTATAACAGAAATGAATACAAAAAAGTTCCTTCATATTTATCAGGAAGTAATATATATATATATATATATATATATATATATATATAGATATATATATATAGATATATAGTCGTTGTCGGTTACAAAGGTTTCGATTACAAAAGTTCTAGCTTCGGGACCAATTTCTAACAGAGTTACATTAGTCAGGAGGCACCATTTATCCTGTTATTGAGAGATTGCTTTCCATCCTGGATGTAATTTTCTGTCACTATTCTTCATTCAACTTTCGAACCTTCAATCCATCGTATTCATCAGTTATTCGACAAAAATCCTGCAAGAAACAAGAATAAATTTTAGCAAGCCGCAGTACACAATTATGAAAATAATTCAATTGAAAAGTCCAGGAATTTTGCGGAGACTCGCTTGACATCGAGACTGCGATCCAGTCTTTAGTCTTCTGCATACGGTATCATCTTTATTGAGGCACCGTCCTCCCCCTGCGATATTTTGACGTGAGATTTACAAGAATCGTCAATACCAATCAACACTTCATGAATGGTAATTCAAAATCACATAGGCAGTGCAGAAAGTATAGAAGGAAAATATTGATGACAAGATGAGTTACAGAAGATATAAACTCAGAATCTAGAAAATTCCAAGAAGAAAATTCAGAATACCCGAAAACAGCTACTACTCTAACCTCATAACAAACTATAACAAACTCAATAACATAAATCCTAACCGGAAACTTCCAGAATCTACCGAGTAATCTCTACATATACCTGGATTCATTCTTCAGGAGAACTTCTTCACTTTCTCTCCACCCTCCATTTACATAATTTTCCTTGGTCTTCTCAAGATCATAAACTTCCTCAATCATTCATCATTCTCAGAAGTTCACTCTCAATCTTTTTTCGAACTTCCCTCTTCAATCTTCACTCTCCACCATCACTATCTTCATCATTCTGGCCGAACTCTTCCATCCCTCTCCTTCTTCGAGCTCCCTCATCTTTCTTCGTCATTCAACTTTCTGCAGCCTCAAGTTCGTTCCTCACATGGACACCACTGCATCTTGATCCATCGCTTTACATCAACAGCCTGCAATTTCAAGAAACATCAAAGCTAACTCATATTCACAGCAAAAGAAAAATACAGAAACACAAATTCTACAAGGAAAACCTGAATATCGATCTTCATCACGAATCCTCTGCAACAACCTTCATAGTTTCATCAGCAACTCATTGACGTTGCTGCATAAGCTTCATCAAAGAAGGTGTCGCGCCAACCTGCAGCGGATTCAAACGAATCGCAATTTCAATTTTGATAGCAAGAGTTCAATAAGCAGAAAGCAAATTGAGAAGCGAGAAATGAGGCCGAAGTGCATACCTTAACCGAATTGTGCAACGTTCTTCTTCGTATCGTCAACATCTTCACCGCTTTCATAACGTCGTCGGAAAAAAAGCAACAACGGCATCCTTCCATTATTGAGAACAGCGAAGAAAACTCAATTCACAAGGTTTGAATCTGCACTTCAAGTATGAAATCATTGTTGAGTTTGTTTATGTTTCTTAAATTTGAGAGAGTTTGTGTTTTGTTAAGTTTCGGATTAGAAGTTGAAATGAGGTTTAGATAAGATTCTGCTGAAGATCTTAGGTTTGGGATGAGGTCGCCGAAGCATAGGTTTCCTCCGTCGTTTTGGTTCACAGCTAGGAGAAGAAAGGGTTAGGGTTTCGTGTAGAGAGAACAGGTGAGAGAGAGAGAGAGACTAGGTGAGAAGGATGAAGGTGGAGGCGACGGGTAAGTTTGTGGAAGGAAGAAGATGGAGGGACGAAAGGAAGGGCGCCGCGACGGAAGGGGGAAGAAGAGGAATTAGGGTTTATTGATGAGGGCAGAAGATGAAGAGTGAGGAATATAATAGGAAAGGCGTGAGAGAGGAGATAATTGTTTTAGTCTGAGTTTTTATTTGGAGTTGCATGTTAATTATGATTAATGTCATATTATTATTGAAAATAGAAAGAATTAAAGCTAGGATTAAAAGTCATAAACGGTAATTAAATCCACCGTCCCTTCATGAATTAGGATAAGATTCTGTGGTTGGCGGTCCAATCCGGCGGTGACACTTGTCACCGTCCGGTAGGACCTATCCTGACCAATTCAGCATGCGCTAGCTCACTGAATTATAATGCACCCTCACGTCCCTGGCCTTCTGATCCAATATAGTAGATCCAACGATCTAGAGAGGGTCAAAATGTTGACTGAATCCCTATGATGCACCCTCATGCTTTCCAGCGTAATGGGCCTTCTCTATTCGCTAACGGCACCCCCCAAGTGCAAGCCCAATCAGTTTTTAACTAATAATATTTCTATTCTCACCCCATTCTAATTTCTTATTATTTCTTTAATTTCTGTTTTATGTAATTTTCAATTAAAATCCACAAGAAATATTAAAAAGCATGATAAAAATCCCCAAAAATTATAGTAGGATATTAATTCAATTTAGAACTTTTCCCAATTTTTACTTTCTGAATTTAATCATTTTCCAATTTAATTTCGATTTTTCATTTTAATTGATTTTAGATTGAATCCTTCATAAACACATAAATTTGTACATTTTATTTCTGTCACTTCCTATAACATTTTTGGTCCATTCTTTTTGCTATGATTAGAGGACAAATGAAAGAATCTATAATATTTTTGATGGCCTTAGATAGATTTAGGTGGCAATTTGACATAGTTAGACTTTGAATTTTTAAGAGATTTTTTAACACAATGTTATAATCAGGTTAGAGACCCTAGGGAATTAATTTCACATTTTTTCCTTGACTTTTGATATTTTTGTCATTTTAATTCATTTCCATCATATTATGCATATTCATTGTTCATTTCACTTACTAACTATTTCCTTTTTGTGCAAGGTATTTTCCGAGGATTTGCTTATGGATTTGGACTATGTTTTGTCATGCCTCGATTATATTTTATATACTTTGTGATGTAATACTTGTATGCTTGTATAGTTTCTATAATTAGGATAGAAAAGATAAAACGAATCGATAGAAAACCAAAATCTCAAAAATGAAATAAAGACTCGATCCAACGTCGAGTAAATTTTCAAATAAATAAACAAAGTTTCATGTGACTTTAGGATTCCTCGATTACCATCGTTCCACTCCATCACACCCAAAAGCAAGCCTTGTATGTTGCACACCATAAGTCGTGCGTCTTAACACCACGCAATCGACCCACTCGATCCATCGTTTCATCCCATTTATGTTTCATACACGTTTTTACCCACCATGACTTAGGAGGACCATATTGTTCACCATTAACCTTTTATACTTGCATCTTTAGTTTAATATCTCTTAGGTAGATTTAATATTTCAAACCTCACTAACCATAGGTCATCCTTAAATTCAACTAACTTAGGGTAAGTCTAGTTTCCCTTAGAATTTTTTCCTTTTCTTAACTTGAGTCTCAGTTCTCATCTTTAAAAGAAAATAAAAAACAATTAATAAAGGAAAATGTGTACAATGCGTCACGAGCCTTAAGCTATACGGGAAATGATTAGTGGAGGTTGTTGCACCCCAAAATTTGCCCTCACAATACAAGACTTTGTGTGCTAAGAAGGTTCACAAGGTTCACAAGTTTCTCAATGCTTATACAACCTTTCATGAGGTTCAGGAAGTCTACAAGTCACTTCTTGAAGGTTCACAAGGTTCACAAGCTTCTCAACATTTACAAGACCTTTCATGAGGTTCATGAAGTCCATAAGTCACTTCTTGAAGGTTCACAAGGTTCACAAGTTCTATAATGCTTTCAATACCTTTCATGAAGTTCATAAAGTCTACAAGTCACTTCTTTAAGGTTCACAAGGTTCACAATGATTACAAAGCTCTCCTGAGGATCATGAGGTCTACAAAGCCACTTCATGAGATTCACAAGGTGCACAAGCTTCACAATACCTCCCATGAGTATCACAAGACATGTTATGATGGTTCACAAGGTTCACAAGGTTCACAATTGGTCAGAAGAATTGATAATTCCCTTAGACAAGGCACCTCCTAGGCAGTGCATCCAAAACTAGGGTTTTGACTTTAATCAGGCTAAATGGACTTCCAATACCTCAAGTGAGCTTCATAACATCTTATATGTGTATAAGAACCCCCATGACAAGTTTCAAGACTTTTCTCAAAAGTTTGCTCAGTCAGATGATCAGATAAGTCAAAATCAGTCAGTACAGTTAAAAAGTCAAACTGAGGTCAACTGTGGTCAAACCAAAGTCAAACTTCATGATTTTTTGCCAACATCAAGTATATGAAGTAAAATTCATCATTTGATCAAGGGTTGATCATGATTCATCAAGGAGATTCCAGATCATCAATAATCAGGGGTTTCTAAATTAGGGTTTCCTCAGTAAAAGTCAACTGAACTTTGACCAGCCATAACTTTCACATACTTCATCACCAAGTCTCCATACAAAGCTCATTTTGAAGGAAATTGAATTCTCTACAACTTTGATGTTGCAAGTTAAGCCCAAAAATGCTTCATTTGGAAGATATGAGCTAAGACATTATAGGTCATTTCAAAAGTCAACAAAAAGTCAACAACTTCAAAAGGGCATAACTTGAGATTGGTAAATGATATGGACCTGAAACCAATGGGGTTGTTTAGAGGACTCTTCAAGCTTTCCAAAAAGTCCAAGAACACCCTCATATCTTTAAAATTGAGGGAGATATGCTCTTGCAAAGTTGAGAAATTTTGTGATGGTTTATATTGAAAATGGGGGTCTAGAACCAATTCCTTCCAAATGGGCTTGCTAAATTGTGATCCAATCCACATCATATCATCATGCACGACCCAATTGACCAAAATTCAGAATTTTTATTATTTTATTTTTATTTATTATTGATTTAATTCATAAAAATCATTTTAAATAAATATAAAATATGAAAATCTATTTTTGGGTGAAGATTGAGCTTCTAGAATTTCATAAATGTTGATTGAATTTGAAAGAGAAAGGAATCATGAGATTGATCCAAGAATAGCAAGTCTTCATGAACAAATATTTGACTTTTACACCATGATCTTTTTCAATCTTTTTTTGGATCAAATCTCCACACAACCAATGAGTTTTCTTAACCTAATTCACTCACATATATATACTAAACACAAACCTAACATTGATTAACGAATTCCAGCAGCCAAGGGTAAGTTTCAAAAACTCAAAAATTCATCAAAAAAGTGAAATTCGGATTCCATCTTCCAAGGCTCTAAAAGGTAAAATAAGAACATGGTTGGCTTCCTTGGACATCATGGATCATGAATCATCATTCATAAGCATTCAAATCATGCCCTAATGACAAACCCGAAGCTTGTTTATGCTTGACAAAACTTTTTTTCGATTGCATTAATTTGTTATGTTTCAATGAAATTTGCTTGGCTAATGTTGTTTGTCATGTGCTATAGATCGTTTCTGGACAAAAAAATTGAAGCTTCCTTGCTTAGAACAGACGCGGCCATTATTAGGGTTTAGAGCTCAATTTTAGGGTTTAATGATTCAACAAATATAAATGAATTCTGGACACATAGGAAGGTTCTATGAGATACAAGGATCATAAAACTGTAATTAATTTCATGAATCATTGCTGTTTGGTATGAGTTTGATTTTCGCAGGTTTGACACCATGAAGAACTTGCAATAGATTTCGCAGGAAAATTCAAAAGGAAATTCGCAGGAAATTTGGGGAAGAAGAAGGTCTTTCGCGCGCTCAGGAAATTCAAATATTGTTGAAAATATTTTATGAATTATGTTTGATTTGTTTATCACAAGCGTGCTTGTGGTTCAGTGGTAAGACTGATGCGTGTATATTGTGAGGACACCAGTTCGATTCTTGGCCAGTGCATTGTTTTTGTTCTTATTTTTCAGGATAATAAGAAGATGTAATATATTATGATACGTTATCACCATATGACCAGAAGGGCTCTCCCAGCCAGGCGGTCAAGCATGCGCGTATACATTCATAAGGTCCTGGGTACGATTCCCACCCCAGGCCTTTTTGTTTCTTTATTTTTCTGGATTTTTCAAGCAAAGCACAAAACAAATTCTCCTCCCTTCATTGTTGCCTGCGTGTGGGCTAGCCTGATGGTTATTGTTGTTGCTGGCAAGTGTGATGTCATGGGATCAAATCCCAACCAGGTAAGTTTCTCTCTTTTTTGCAATTTTTCTATTTTCTTTTATTTAATTATTAAAATCATATGTATATAAATATAATTAAAATAATGTTATAGATATATGTTCAATATAATTCAAATTCTATATTTCTTTTTTTTTCTTCTGAAAAATTATTTTTATAATCATGTAAATAAATTATAATATGTATATTAGCTAAAATAATCTTATAAACCCTAAAAATATTTTCTAAAATAAAACCTAATTATTTTTTTTCCTAAATAATTTTATTTTCTAATCCTTAATGTAATTATTATATATATTCATTTATTTATTTAATATGATTCTTGTAAATTTTGTAAATATATTTATAATCCAAATTATCTTTCTTTTAATATATGTTTAGAAACAATTTAATTTACAATAATTATATTTTTTAGAATAATTTTGTAAATATAATAACTAATAAAATTAAATTTTATAAATATGATTAATTTTGTGAATATAATATTTAAAATTTATTTTCTCCTTATAATATGTAAATAATTGTTTTTTTTAATAAATACTAATATATGTTTAAAAAAAAATGATTAAATTTGTAATAATTAGAATTTATAATTGCATTATGTTTGAAAATTTTTAATTAATTCTTATTAAATGTTATATATTAAAACCCAATTTTTTGTCATTATGATATTTCTTATTTAATTGTATTTATTTTAATTATTGTTACTAACTATATTATTATTTATTATTATCTTATATTTCTTATTATTATTTCTCTAACCTTGTTTATTGTTCTAATTATTATTATTATCATTTTATTCTCACTAACCTTATTTTTTTTTTAATTATATTTATCACTAACCCCTATTTTAATTACTTATTTATTTTTGCTTATTATATTTATTTTGCTATATATTTACATTTTTTGCTATTTATTATTTTTATAATTACGTTGTAATTGCTTCTCGGATGTAAATTTTGTAATATTTTAATTATTTAATTATTGCTATGGTTAGTAATTTAGGGAGTGCAAAAAAATATGTATTCTATTAAAAATAAAATTAGAGCATTTTAATCAAAGATAATTAATATTGAACACTCACACACGTAAGTCGATTTTTAATCGCCGTCTCACTTTCTAAGGTTATCCCTCAAGTTGCCTAAATCATAAGGTCAAGTGGGGTGTATAAAGCAAGTCCCTTTTAAAACAAAAAATCATCAAGTCCCTCATGGTTGCCTTTACGAATCAAGTCCCTTCGAATAAATGATGATAGTCTCTCCTATATGCTTATTACACCCCACAGTTGCCTTCATAAAACAGAATGTCCCTCTTATGTCCCTTACATCCAAGGTAATGACTACCTACTCCTTAATAGTAGGGATAGTCTTACCAATGAAAGGATAAAGAACAAGAAAGACTTAAAACTTTAGGGTAGGTTCCTCTTATGTACTTGCTCACTTCAAACTTTTCAAACACTTAAACAAATTTCAAACCAATTTTCAAAAACAAGTTTTTACGCATCCATACATGGATCATTATCAACTATTCTGAAAATTTTTCTATTCACACACTACACTTTCAAAAACAATTCAAAAGTGAGCTAAGTAACTAAGAGCCCATGGATAACCATGGATGTAAAGGGTGTTAACACCTTCCCTTTACATAACCTACCCCCCGGACCCAAAAATATCTCTTAAGGTCTTTCCTGTTCTTTTATAACCTTTCCTTTTGGATAAAATAAAAGTCGGTGGCGACTCTTACTATTCGCAACATAACTAAAAGTCAGTTCTCCCACCGTGTTACAGAACTGGCGACTCTGCTGGGGATCTATTTTAAGAGGGGTACCCTTAGGAATTAAGATCACTTTAAATTGTTTGCCTTGTTTGATTTATATTATCTTGTTGGGTGCTTTATGTGTGAAAGGTCCTAACCCGGATCTAGTGTACCTTAGGTAAATGGCAATAGACCAAGGAAACTGTACGACGTATATCGATACGGTTGATCTGGTGGCCATAGTTAGTGCGACTTCTTGGTTGGTGCTTATGTTCCTTAAGTCAAGTTGAGGATAATATGAGGCTGCCATATGTTGTCAATGCACTAACTAACTTTTAGAACCCTAGTTAACTCATCTTGGCCTTTAGAAGGTAGTGAGGTAACCGGCTTTGGTGCAGACTGAAGTTGGTTGACACTCGATACTACGCTCATTGAGATTCTAAACTTGGAGGGTTTTGGTTGGCAAGTAAGTGGCCTTCTGAACAACCACCCTTGTAAAGGATCAATGATATTGAGATCCCTTAGAACCCGGTTACTTTTGTAGGACAGGATGAACCAACTAACTTCAGGGGAGGGTACTTCCCTTTAAACCTCATGCAAGCCTTCAAACCTAGGGCTATTGTGTGACTTGTTTGTGTGTGCCACATGTTTGTGATTGAACATAACATCATGACATCATCATGCATCATAAGCATAGCATTTTCACTAACCATTTCAAGGACCAAAGGATTTATCTTTGTTCTTTGTTGCAGGTCATGGCTTCTGCTCGTAGAAACACCATCAGGATCAACTTTGTGGGCATACCTGCCAAGCTTAAAGAGTTGATTTCTCAAGTGTCTGATTACTCCCAGTTCATCAAGAGACATGGTCACCTATTGGATCTAGTCACTTCAGGGTTCAATGAAGACATGATAAGTGTCCTGTTTCAGTTCTTTGACCCTAAGCACCACTGCTTTACATTCCCCGACTATCAGCTGGTTCCTACCATGGAGGAGTTCTCTAAGCTTCTGGGTATACCTGTTCTTGATCAAAGACCTTTCACAGGCTTGGAGAAGGAGCTCAAACCAGAGGTTATTGCTGCAGCTCTACATCTGAAGAAATCTGATATTGTTCTAGAGACGAGAAGCAGAGTCAAGGGTATTCTTGCCAAGGTATTAATGGATAAAGCTCAAATGTTCTTGAAGGCCATGAGCTATGATGCTTTTGAGGAGATCTTAGCCTTGCTGATATATGGCTTAGTATTGTTCCCCAATCCAGATCAGTTCATAGATGTTCATGCCATCAACATTTTCCTGAGTCACAATCCAGTGCCTACATTGCTTGGAGACATCCTGCATTCTCTTCACACCCGTACTACAAGGGCAAGGGGAACTTTGATGTGCTGCATACCTTTACTATCCAGGTGGTTTATTTCTCACCTTCTTCGCTCAGTAATGAAGAATGAGCAAGGGTTCAGGTGGTCCAAAAGGATCATGTCACTTTCTCACTCAGACATCCATTGGTGCTCCAGATCTATGGAGAATGTCACCATCATTGACCGTTGTGGGGAGTTCCCTAATGTGCCACTTCTAGGCATAAGAGGAGGCATCACCTACAACTCCTCTCTAGCTTTACGACAGTTTGGTTACGCTCGGAGCGATGGCCCACATGACATGTTGATTCAGGGCATTGTGTTTGATTACGACAACGATCTTCAGGGTTACCGTCAGAGATTCATACGAGCTTGGGGAAAAGTAAACAGGGTTGACAGCAAGACACTGGAGCCTAAGTACACTATTCCTATGGAGGCTTATCTCAGATGGGTACGATCTCGTGCTCAGACACTCATGATGCCATATCCTGCCGTCCTACCAGTTACCATGGAACCTGTTGCTGAAGGAGACACAGCTTATACCATCCTTCACCCAGACATGCCTACTGATATGGAAGACTTGCAGAGATCATGGATCCAACTGAAGGAGCAAAGGGATACTTTCGAGGCTCATTACAAAGCAAGCCAAACAAGGATCCTAGAGCTAACAAAGCAACTTCATGAGGAACGAAACCTCAATTCATACCTCAACATAAAGAGGAAACGTCCATGGGAGACTTAAAACCCCATCTTTTGTACTTATTTTATTTCATTTCATTTTTGTATGCCTAAAAGGCAAAACAAAGTTATTACTAATAAAAGTTTACTTTCGTGTTTGTCTAAGCAAATTTAAATCCTGCGGTCCTTGAAAACATTGCATATGCATTACCATATCATTTCATTGCATCACAGGTTTATAATTGTGCACAGGTTTCTCATCTTCTCGCTGTTTATTTCAGCAATGGCTCTTGAACAATCAGTTAAGGATCTTCAGGCACAAAATGCACAGTTCCAAGAGCTGATCTTGAACCTGTCCAAGGGGCAGGATGAATTGAAGGCACTGCTGGCCAAGAAGACTAAGAAAACTAGAAGGTCTGCTGGGTTGATCAACATGGGAAGAAGGTTCAAAGGTCTTGCCAAGACCAAGGAACCAGCTGAAGACTATGAATCTGAAGAATCTGAGCAAGAGGTAGGCAGTCTCCACCATTCAATGGGGGACTCTGATTCTGAGGCTAATTACTACCATGAGCCTAATGAAGACAAATTCAAGATGCTGGTGGATAGGATGGATGCCATGGAGTTGCAGAAGTCATCTGGGCTGGATTTTGAGGATTTGAGTCTGATATCTGGGGTAGTCATACCCATTGGTTTCAAGGTTCCTACATTTGTTGTTTATGATGGGGTCTCTTGTCCCAAACTGCATCTGAGGTCCTATGTCAGAAGAATTCAACCCCACACTGCTGATAAAAAGTTGTGGATCCATTTCTTTCAAGAGAGTTTATCTGGAGCTCAGTTGGAGTGGTATTATCAGTTGGAGAGTGTCAACATCAGAGACTGGAATGATCTTGCTGAAGCTTTCTATAAGCAGTACCAATACAATGCTGACTTAGCCCCCACTCGCATGCAGCTTCAGAGCATGTCTATGGGTGCCAAAGAAAGTTTTAAAGAGTATGCTCAGAAGTGGAGAGATTTAGCTGGAAGAGTTCAACCCCCTTTAACTGACAGGGAACTGGTTGATATGTTCATGTGTACGCTGAATGGTCCGTTCTACAGTCATCTCATTGGAAGCTCATCATCTGGCTTCACTGAGTTGATCATGACAGGAGAGCGAGTAGAGAATGGTATAAAGAATGGTAAGATACATGTGGGCACTTCTTCATCAGGTGCTGCAAAGAAGCCTCCCACAGGGAAGAAAGAATCTAATGCTGTTTATGGTCAGCCTGATCATAACAGAAGGCATCAGTCTGTCAGTGCGGTTCATATTTCAAATCCAACTCCTACACCAACAGAGCAGCCACAGGGCAACCAACAGAGGGCTAGAAGACAGTTCACGAAGATCAACATGTCGATGGCTCAGGCATTGCAACATTTGTTGAAGGCTGAACTTATTACTTTGAAAGAGGCTCCTCAGAATCCCAATGTTACCTCTCCCAGGTACAATCCCAATGCACGGTGTGCATACCATTCAAACTGTCAGGGACATGATACTAATAACTGCTGGGTCTTGAAGAATAAAATTCAGGATATGATTGATGCTGGAGAAATTGAGTTTGATCCTCCGGGTACTCCCAATGTGATTACTGCTCCAATGCCGAATCACGAGAAGACCGTCAACGCCATTGAGGAAGATCTACATGTCTATTCAGTTATGGAGTTGACCACACCACTGTCTGTTATCAAAAAGAGGTTAGTACAAGCTGGGATTTTTCCAGGTTGTCGTGAAGATTGTTTGTATTGTACCTATAAGCCAGATAGTTGCTTCATATTGAGAGATGGGATTCAGCGTCTCATGGATAAGTATACTATAGTGTTTGAGAGGACTCCGTCGTCTGTAGAAAGTATGGTGGATCATCTGACTCAAGGTAGGAAGGTTGAAGATGTTGACATGGTTGACAAAGTACCAATAAGAATCACTTCAAAGGGTCCTATTAAAATCACTCATCAGGGTCCAATCAAGATTACTGCTGAAGGTCCTGTGAAAGTTGTTGCTGAAGCCAAAGTAGCTCCTGTGGTCATTACTACTCCTGGTCCTATTCCATATACGTCTGACAAAGCTGTGCCTTGGCACTATGGGTCTGATGTTTACATCCATGGTGTTAAGCAAGAGCCTGTAGCTGATGTGTCTGTTGATGTTGACAATATTGCTGGATCTAGCAAGATCACTCGTAGTGGAAGAGTTTTCTCTCCTCCAGATACTTCCAAGAATGCAGTTACTCCTGCTGCTACCTCCACCACTGATGCTCGGGGCAAGGGTCCTGTTATTGAGCCTATATCTACTGATGTGCCAGCTGCTGATGACCTCTCTAAGCAGATGGAAGAAGTATTGAAAATCATTCGCAAGAGTGATTATGACATTGTTGATCAGTTGGGGCATACTCCCTCAAAGATTTCTATGCTGTCCTTGTTGTTATGTTCTGAGGCTCATGCCAAGTCATTGATCAAGTTTCTGAAGATGGCTCATGTACCCAGTGCAATTTCTGTTGACCAATTTGAGAACTGTGTTGCCCACCTGACCTATGACAATGGGTTAGGATTCTCTGATGCTGATTTGACCCCTGCCAAGAGAGATCATAACAGGGCCTTGCATATTTCAATTGAATGCAGGGGCACTACCCTGTCTCATGTACTGATAGACAATGGTTCCTCTTTGAATGTGTTGCCTAAGGAAGTCCTGAACAAGCTGAGTCCTGAAGATGCTGTGCTGAAGCCCAGTAATATTGTGGTAAAGGCTTTTGATGGTTCTAGAAGAGTAGTGCATGGGGAAATTGATCTTCCAATCCAAGTTGGTTCCCAGGTGTTTACTGCTACATTTTATGTGATGGATATTCGTCCTTCATACTCTTGTCTGCTTGGTCGTCCCTGGATCCATGGGGCAGGTGTTGTGACCTCTACATTGCACCAAAAGTTGAGATATCCGGTGAATGGAAAGGTTGTTACTGTCTATGGAGAAGAAGAATACTTTGTCAGCCATGTAAACACTTTCAAGTATCTGGAAATGGAAGGTGAATACATTGAGACTCCGTGTCAGACATTTGAAGTGGTTCCTTGGGTTGTTAATAATTATGTAGCTCCTCCTGTTGAGAAGAAAGTTCCTGTGGTCACCAGAAAACCTCCAACAATGGCAATGGCTTCCCTCAATGATGCTAGAGCTGTGGTGGATGAAGGTGGTTGTACTATTTGGGGTCAGCTTCCTGATATTCCATACAAGTCTGACAAGTTTGGTTTGGGTTTCACTGCAGAGTCCCAGAAGGCTGTTCGTCGTGCTCGTGCTGCCCGTATCACTAATCAAGGGGTTGTGAAGGACCAGATTAATGTTGTGGGAGATCAAGATGAAGACTACAACTTGGATGCATGGATTTTTCCTACTGTGGGTGCTGGACTCAATAACTGGAAAGCTGAAGATGTTATCCCTATCTCCTTTAGTCAGGAGTAAATACTATTATTGTGTTATATTTTAAATTTGTAATTTCTTAAACAATAAAACTTTCAAGCCATGTGCTTTACCCGGGGCACAATGGTGTGCTTGTTACGGGTTGTCATTTCATTTGCATACTTCATTCAATAAAATCAGTGGACGTTTCGTTTTCGTAAATATTGTGTTCCTCGTCTTTCTTTTCTTTTATTTTTGCTTTATCAGCTATGTGTTCTTACACACACCCACATCACTAAAATGCATATCCTCATCCACTCTGGATCCTGATGATAACAGTTCTACTATCGCCAATTATGATTTCGAGAATCCGATCTATCAAACTGAAGACGGAAATGAGGACGATTGTGAAATACCTGTAGAGCTTGCTAGGTTGTTACAACAAGAAGAGAAAGCTATACAGCCACATGAAGAGCCAGTCGAAGTTGTGAATCTGGGAACTGAAGAAAACAGAAAAGAGGTCAAGATAGGGGCTGATTTAGAGGACGGTGTCAAGAGCAGGTTGATTCAGATGTTACGTGACTATGTGGAGATCTTTGCTTGGTCTTATGAAGATATGCCAGGGTTGGATACAGACATTGTGGTTCACCGTTTACCAGTGAAAGAAGATTGTCGTCCAAAGAAGCAGAAGGTTCATCGTATGCGTCCTGAAATGTCAGAAAAGATCAAGGCAGAGGTAATGAAACAGTTCAATGCAGGGTTCTTAGCAGTGACTTCTTATCCTCAATGGGTTGCTAATGTGGTACCAGTTCCTAAGAAAGATGGTAAGGTACGTATGTGTGTAGACTACAGAGATTTGAACAAAGCTAGCCCCAAAGATGACTTTCCACTTCCTCATATTGATATTCTGGTAGACAACACTGCTCAGCATAAGGTATTCTCTTTTATGGATGGTTTCTCTGGTTACAATCAAATCAAGATGGCACCTGAAGATATGGAGAAGACAACATTTGTGACACAGTGGGGCACCTTTTGCTATAAGGTAATGCCATTTGGTTTGAAGAATGCAGGGGCAACATATCAGCGTGCTATGGTGGCTTTGTTTCATGATATGATTCATCATGAGATAGAGGTATATGTAGATGATATGATAGCCAGGTCACAAAATGAAGAGCAACATCTTGATCATTTGCATAAATTGTTTGAGAGGTTGAAGAAATACAAGTTGAGGTTGAACCCAAACAAGTGTACTTTTGGGGTTAGATCTGGAAAGCTCCTGGGTTTCATTGTCAGTGGAAAAGGTATTGAAGTGGATCCTGCAAAAGTGAAAGCTATACGAGAGATGCCAGCTCCCCGTACTGAGAAGGAGGTTAGAGGTTTCTTGGGACGATTGAACTACATTGCAAGATTTATTTCCCAATTAACTTCAATCTGTGAGCCAATTTTCAAATTGTTGAAGAAAGATCAGGTGATGGAATGGAATGATGAGTGCCAGACTGCCTTTGATGAAATCAAGAGATATCTGCTAGAACCACCAATTTTGATGCCACCAGTTGATGGAAGACCCTTGATTATGTACTTAACAGTGTTAGACAAATCAATGGGGTGTGTGTTGGGGCAACATGACGAGTCTGGTCGAAAAGAGCAGGCAATATACTACCTTAGCAAAAAGTTTACCGACTGTGAAACAAGATACTCACTGCTCGAGAAAACTTGCTGCGCTTTGGCATGGGCTGCTCGCCGACTAAGACAGTATATGTTGACCCATACTACCTTATTGATTTCGAAGATGGATCCAATCAAGTATGTATTTGAGAAACCTGCTCTCTCCGGAAGAATTGCAAGATGGCAAATGATCTTGACAGAATATGACATACAGTATACTACTCAGAAGGCCATTAAAGGAAGTGTTGTTGCTGATCATTTGGCTCATCAAGCAGTGGATGATTACCAGTCAATGAGTTTTGATTTCCCTGATGAAGACATTATGATTATTACCAAAGAACCTGGACAATATGACGGACCTGAACAAGGATCCCGATGGACTATGGTTTTTGATGGTGCCTCTAATGCACTTGGTAATGGTGTTGGTGTTGTGATTAGTTCCCCTGAAGGTTGTCATACCCCGATTACTGCCAGACTTTGTTTCTATTGCACCAATAACATGGCTGAATATGAGGCATGTATCCTGGGTATTAAAGCTGCTATTGATATGAAGATTCAGTTCCTTGACGTGTATGGAGATTCAGCTCTGGTAGTAAGTCAGATTAAAGGAGATTGGGACACCAAGCATGATAACCTCATTCCTTACAGAGAGCATGTGTTGTCTTTGATCCCACATTTCAAAGAGATTACCTTTGGACATATTCCACGAAGAGAGAATCAGTTGGCAGATGCATTGGCCACCATGGCATCTATGTTTGAGATCAGTTGGGATGATGAAGCTCCCAAGATTACCATTGATAGATTTGAGAAACCTGCATACTGCAATGAGATTGACACTGAAGGGGCAGAGGAGAAGCCTTGGTTCTATGAAGTGAAAAGATATCTTGAAGCTCAGGAATTCCCTGAAGGGGCATCTGTCAAAGATAGGAAGTTCCTGAGAAGGTTTTCTGCTAAGTTCTTTCTGAGTAATGGCATTCTGTATAAGCGCAATCATGATTCAACTATGCTTCGTTGTGTGGATAAGAAAGAAGCAACTGAGATTATGGAAGACATGCATGATGGGATCTTTGGCACTCATTCTAGTGGTCATACTATGGCAAAGAAGATATTGAGAGCAGGTTACTATTGGTCTACCATGGAAGCTGATTGCTATCAACACTCCCGAACTTGTCATAAGTGTCAAATTTATGCTGATAAAGTCCATGTACCTCCATCACCCTTGAATGTGTTGACTGCTCCTTGGCCCTTTGCCATGTGGGGCATTGATATGATTGGTGAGATCAAGCCTACTGCTTCTAATGGGCATCGTTTCATCCTGGTTGCTATTGATTACTTCACGAAGTGGGTAGAGGCAGCTTCGTTTGCATTTGTTACCAAGAATGTTGTGGCTCGATTCATTAAGAACAATCTCATATGTAGGTATGGCATCCCTGAAAGGATTATCACTGACAATGGCTCTAATCTGAACAACACTATGATTACTGATCTCTGCACGCAGTTCAAGATTAAGCATCACAACTCTTCTCCGTATCGTCCAAAGATGAATTGGCATGAGATGTTACCATTTGCTCTTCATGGTTATCGTACCACAGTACGTACTTCAACAGGGGCAACCCCATTCTCTTTAGTCTATGGTATGGAAGCAGTTCTGCCCATTGAAGTTCAGATTCCCTCCTTGAGAATTATGAAGGATGCAGGCTTGGATGAAGATGAGTGGATTCAGACTCGACTTGACCAGATAAACTTGATTGATGAGAAAAGGCTAGCAGCAGTTTGTCATGGCCAGATGTACCAGAAGAGAATGATCAAAGCTTTTAACAAGAAGGTTAAGCCAAAGGTATATCAGGTTGGTGACTTGGTAATCAAGCGCATTATATTACCACAGGGTGATCCTAGGGGCAAGTGGACTCCAACGTATGAAGGACCATTTGTAGTCAAGACAGTGTTCTCAGGAGGTGCCATGATATTGACTACAATGGATGGTGAAGACTTCCCACAGCCTGTAAACGCAGACATAGTTAAAAAATACTACGCATAAAAAGAGACCCGCTAGGTTGACAGGCCTAGGCAAAAATAAGGGCATCCCGGAAAACCAAAAGGGTTTGGGCAAAAATTAGGGATATATATATAAAAAGATGTACACCCGACAAGTCGAAAACCTGAAAAGGCGGCTTGGGCAAAAAAGGGTATCCCGGTGGATTGAAAACCTGAAAGGGCAATCCAGGCAAAAATTAGGGATTAAAGCGTATGACTATGGCTCGTTTGGATCACCCATGGAACTGCAACCAGTTGTACTACTTACTCAAGCTCGAACAGATAAAGCTCAATCCATTCGTTTCCGTCTCAACAGCAGAAGATGAGATACTTGAAGATAATGGCAATAGTAGAATTGAAACTCAATAGGATTGTTTCCCACATAGCTGATTCTCTTTGTTTTGTAAAAACTTTATGACAAAATCCTCTTACTAGGGTTTATGTCTCCTTGTACAAACTTACCCGTGTATGGGTCACTTTTTGATATAAATAAATTCCATCTTTTGAATCCAGATTTACTTTTACCCTATTTACATAAGCGAAACGTCCGTTGGTTGTATTTGAATGTATGTATGCTTTTGAATATGATTGATGTTTACCAGAAATGCATGTATACTTTTAATATGATTGATGTTTACCAGAAATGCATGAAAATGCAGTAATAGTATTTACTAAGGACGAACGAGGGAAGGATTTCAACGAAGCTTCGCCGGTTCATCTCTACAAAACAGCTACAAATCCCTCAGTAGGATGAATCCATCTTCATAAAGTCTTATCTCCCCTGGAATTTATATCCATCTCTTTTTTCCTCATACGGATATTCGGGAATTTACTTTCCAATAAGGGGATGACGAACGAAAACGGGAAGTTATATCTACCCTACCATCAAACGAAGCGAAGGTTATATATACCCTACTATCCCCAGCATACGGGAGGTGATATATACCTTACTATCCCCAGCATACGGGAGGTTATCTATACCCTGTTATCCCCAGCAGACGGAGGGTTATGTATAATATATTCTTCAACAACGAATCGAGATTTATTTTCCCTGGCCAACAGTTGTTATACGAAGATATCCAGACTCTTCCGGCAGTGTCATGTCATACATACATCATTTACATCATACCATAACATGCATATCCATGAGTGCATAGTACATTACCTAAGTGCATCATATTATACATGCGTACATAATGCATAAACTAACACTATCATACAGAATGCTACCTTGTTTTCAGGTTAATTATCCAATAAATGATCATCAGGATTGCTCTATCCTCCTGAAGACATGCTGTTACATCAGGATTACTCCAGTCTCCTGAAAGCATATCATACTATTACCTCAGGGTTGCTTCATCCTCCTGACAACTTCTCATTGTTTCAAGACTGCTTTAGAGCTACTGATTGCTCTATCCTCCTGAAATCATATTATTACTTCAAGACTGCTTTAGAGTTATCATTATTGATTGCTCTATCCTCCTGAAATCATATTATTACTTCAAGACTGCTTTAGGGTTATCATTATTGATTGCTCTATCCTCCTGAAGACGTGCTGTTACATCAGGATTACTCCAGTCTCCTGAAAGCATATCATCAATCTCTCAAGATTGCTCTACCCTCTGGAAATTATATTGCTACCTCAGGACAGCTCCAGACTCCTGATAGCTTCTCATATATCAAGATTACTTCTCATCCCCCCTGAAGACATGCTGTTACATCAGGATTACTCCAGTCTCCTGAAAGCATATCATCAATACCTCAGGACTGCTCCAGACTCCTGACAGTTTTCATTATACCTCCATATTTTGGACTGCTTTATCTTCCAAGAAATATATCTGAAGAATTTTCCCTTAGTGGCATCTTTAAGCCCACTCAATCATATTCAACTAGCCATCTGTATCACTCTATGCACTGGCGAGTGCAAATTTTTGGGCTTTTGTGTTCAATCCCCTTCAACCTTCCAGGTCACGATTGGCAAATGTACCAATCTAACCCCTCAGGTTTCAGAAAATTGAACAGGGGCAGCTGTTGCACCCCAAAATTTGCCCTCACAATACAAGACTTTGTGTGCTAAGAAGGTTCACAAGGTTCACAAGTTTCTCAATGCTTATACAACCTTTCATGAGGTTCAGGAAGTCTACAAGTCACTTCTTGAAGGTTCACAAGGTTCACAAGCTTCTCAACATTTACAAGACCTTTCATGAGGTTCATGAAGTCCATAAGTCACTTCTTGAAGGTTCACAAGGTTCACAAGTTCTATAATGCTTTCAATACCTTTCATGAAGTTCATAAAGTCTACAAGTCACTTCTTTAAGGTTCACAAGGTTCACAATGATTACAAAGCTCTCCTGAGGATCATGAGGTCTACAAAGCCACTTCATGAGATTCACAAGGTGCACAAGCTTCACAATACCTCCCATGAGTATCACAAGACATGTTATGATGGTTCACAAGGTTCACAAGGTTCACAATTGGTCAGAAGAATTGATAATTCCCTTAGACAAGGCACCTCCTAGGCAGTGCATCCAAAACTAGGGTTTTGACTTTAATCAGGCTAAATGGACTTCCAATACCTCAAGTGAGCTTCATAACATCTTATATGTGTATAAGAACCCCCATGACAAGTTTCAAGACTTTTCTCAAAAGTTTGCTCAGTCAGATGATCAGATAAGTCAAAATCAGTCAGTACAGTTAAAAAGTCAAACTGAGGTCAACTGTGGTCAAACCAAAGTCAAACTTCATGATTTTTTGCCAACATCAAGTATATGAAGTAAAATTCATCATTTGATCAAGGGTTGATCATGATTCATCAAGGAGATTCCAGATCATCAATAATCAGGGGTTTCTAAATTAGGGTTTCCTTAGTAAAAGTCAACTGAACTTTGACCAGCCATAACTTTCACATACTTCATCACCAAGTCTCCATCCAAAGCTCATTTTGAAGGAAATTGAATTCTCTACAACTTTTATGTTGCAAGTTAAGCCCAAAAATGCTTCATTTGGAAGATATGAGCTAAGACATTATAGGTCATTTCAAAAGTCAACAAAAAGTCAACAACTTCAAAAGGGCATAACTTGATATTGGTAAATGATATGGACCTGAAACCAATGGGGTTGTTTAGAGGAATCTTCAAGCTTTCCAAAAAGTCCAAGAACACCCTCATATCTTTAAAATTGAGGGAGATATGCTCTTGCAAAGTTGGGAAATTTTGTGATGGTTTATATTGAAAATGGGGGTCTAGAACCAATTCCTTCCAAATGGGCTTGCTAAATTGTGATCCAATCCACATCATATCATCATGCACGACCCAATTGACCAAAATTCAGAATTTTTATTATTTTATTTTTATTTATTATTGATTTAATTCATAAAAATCATTTTAAATAAATATAAAATATGAAAATCTATTTTTGGGTGAAGATTGAGCTTCTAGAATTTCATAAATGTTGATTGAATTTGAAAGAGAAAGGAATCATGAGATTGATCCAAGAATAGCAAGTCTTCATGAACAAATATTTGACTTTTACACCATGATCTTTTTCAATCTTTTTTTGGATCAAATCTCCACACAACCAATGAGTTTTCTTAACCTAATTCACTCACATATATATACTAAACACAAACCTAACATTGATTAACGAATTCCAGCAGCCAAGGGTAAGTTTCAAAAACTCAAAAATTCATCAAAAAAGTGAAATTCGGATTCCATCTTCCAAGGCTCTAAAAGGTAAAATAAGAACATGGTTGGCTTCCTTGGACATCATGGATCATGAATCATCATTCATAAGCATTCAAATCATGCCCTAATGACAAACCCGAAGCTTGTTTATGCTTGACAAAACTTTTTTTCGATTGCATTAATTTGTTATGTTTCAATGAAATTTGCTTGGCTAATGTTGTTTGTCATGTGCTATAGATCGTTTCTGGACAAAAAAATTGAAGCTTCCTTGCTTAGAACAGACGCGGCCATTATTAGGGTTTAGAGCTCAATTTTAGGGTTTAATGATTCAACAAATATAAATGAATTCTGGACACATAGGAAGGTTCTATGAGATACAAGGATCATAAAACTGTAATTAATTTCATGAATCATTGCTGTTTGGTATGAGTTTGATTTTCGCAGGTTTGACACCATGAAGAACTTGCAATAGATTTCGCAGGAAAATTCAAAAGGAAATTCGCAGGAAATTTGGGGAAGAAGAAGGTCTTTCGCGCGCTCAGGAAATTCAAATATTGTTGAAAATATTTTATGAATTATGTTTGATTTGTTTATCACAAGCGTGCTTGTGGTTCAGTGGTAAGACTGATGCGTGTATATTGTGAGGACACCAGTTCGATTCTTGGCCAGTGCATTGTTTTTGTTCTTATTTTTCAGGATAACAAGAAGATGTAATATATTATGATACGTTATCACCATATGACCAGAAGGGCTCTCCCAGCCAGGCGGTCAAGCATGCGCGTATACATTCATAAGGTCCTGGGTACGATTCCCACCCCAGGCCTTTTTGTTTCTTTATTTTTCTGGATTTTTCAAGCAAAGCACAAAACAAATTCTCCTCCCTTCATTGTTGCCTGCGTGTGGGCTAGCCTGATGGTTATTGTTGTTGCTGGCAAGTGTGATGTCATGGGATCAAATCCCAACCAGGTAAGTTTCTCTCTTTTTTGCAATTTTTCTATTTTCTTTTATTTAATTATTAAAATCATATGTATATAAATATAATTAAAATAATGTTATAGATATATGTTCAATATAATTCAAATTCTATATTTCTTTTTTTTTCTAAAAAATTATTTTTATAATCATGTAAATAAATTATAATATGTATATTAGCTAAAATAATCTTATAAACCCTAAAAATATTTTCTAAAATAAAACCTAATTATTATTTTTTTCCTAAATAATTTTATTTTCTAATCCTTAATGTAATTATTATATATATTCATTTATTTATTTAATATGATTCTTGTAAATTTTGTAAATATATTTATAATCCAAATTATCTTTCTTTTAATATATGTTTAGAAACAATTTAATTTACAATAATTATATTTTTTAGAATAATTTTGTAAATATAATAACTAATAAAATTAAATTTTATAAATATGATTAATTTTGTGAATATAATATTTAAAATTTATTTTCTCCTTATAATATGTAAATAATTGTTTTTTTTAATAAATACTAATATATGTTTTAAAAAAATGATTAAATTTGTAATAATTAGAATTTATAATTGCATTATGTTTGAAATTTTTTAATTAATTCTTATTAAATGTTATATATTAAAACCCAATTTTTTGTCATTATGATATTTCTTATTTAATTGTATTTATTTTAATTATTGTTACTAACTATATTATTATTTATTATTATCTTATATTTCTTATTATTATTTCTCTAACCTTGTTTATTGTTCTAATTATTATTATTATCATTTTATTCTCACTAACCTTATTTTTTTTTTTAATTATATTTATCACTAACCCCTATTTTAATTACTTATTTATTTTTGCTTATTATATTTATTTTGCTATATATTTACATTTTTTGCTATTTATTATTTTTATAATTATGTTGTAATTGCTTCTCGGATGTAAATTTTGTAATATTTTAATTATTTAATTATTGCTATGGTTAGTAATTTAGGGAGTGCAAAAAAATATGTATTCTATTAAAAATAAAATTAGAGCATTTTAATCAAAGATAATTAATATTGAACACTCACACACGTAAGTCGATTTTTAATCGCCGTCTCACTTTCTAAGGTTATCCCTCAAGTTGCCTAAATCATAAGGTCAAGTGGGGTGTATAAAGCAAGTCCCTTTTAAAACAAAAAATCATCAAGTCCCTCATGGTTGCCTTTACGAATCAAGTCCCTTCGAATAAATGATGATAGTCTCTCCTATATGCTTATTACACCCCACAGTTGCCTTCATAAAACAGAATGTCCCTCTTATGTCCCTTACATCCAAGGTAATGACTACCTACTCCTTAATAGTAGGGATAGTCTTATCAATGAAAGGATAAAGAACAAGAAAGACTTAAAACTTTAGGGTAGGTTCCTCTTATGTACTTGCTCACTTCAAACTTTTCAAACACTTAAACAAATTTCAAACCAATTTTCAAAAACAAGTTTTTACGCATCCATACATGGATCATTATCAACTATTCTGAAAATTTTTCTATTCACACACTACACTTTCAAAAACAATTCAAAAGTGAGCTAAGTAACTAAGAGCCCATGGATAACCATGGATGTAAAGGGTGCTAACACCTTCCCTTTACATAACCTACCCCCCGGACCCAAAAATATCTCTTAAGGTCTTTCCTGTTCTTTTATAACCTTTCCTTTTGGATAAAATAAAAGTCGGTGGCGACTCTTGCTATCCGCAACATAACTAAAAGTCAGTTCTCCCACCGTGTTACAGAGGTCTCCTTCACTCTTCTAGGATGCTTTACAAACGTTCCATTGGGGGCGATCTTAGAAAGTATTCGCTCCTGTGTCATAATCTTTAGTGTTGTACATTCAATAAACACAAACTCAAAACACTTCTTCTAAAAGACAACAAACCAAGAAGTCACGTCTTCTCATCTCATCTCATACTCCTTGCGGACGAATGTGAATTGCCTCGACAGTTCAAACAGTGACACGGTAAACACCCTCGAGTCAGAGCCGGTAACACCTGAGCTAGAGCTATGGCAACGTCATCCTAAAAATCACAAACAAGTTTCAGCCTTAGTTAGACGAACTACGGCGTCTCTGATCCTCATTTATCCCGATGAGGTACGTAGGCAGTGGGGTAGGGCCCATTCGAGCACAATCTTTCTTTTTCCCTACATTTTTCCCCTTTATTTCCATTTTTCGATTCCATTTATTTTCTCATTTCCATTCCATTCCAGATAGCCATTCCTTTATTCAAGCAGCATATTATTTCTCACCCTTGGAAACAGACTTATAAGCATGGATCTCGTCGGGTACGGCGGACGGATTAGGGTGCTAATACCTTCTCAATTCGTAACCAACTTCCGGACCCAGATCTTTGGTTCGCAAGGCCTCGTCCTTTTCCTTCTTCCTTAGGTTTGTGCAACATTACCTTTCCCATTCCTTCGGGATAAAAATGTCTGGCTGGCGACTCTAAACTTTTCCGCGCGACTTTCGCGTTTGTACTAGGATGAAAATCTCGGGAGCGACACATTTTAACACTCATTTTCTCTGCATAACCTTCAAAAATGTTTTCTGGAAAACCACATAAAGCTTCACTCAACATCATACTCATTCCTTAATACAAACCTTCATCTTCATCAACAACTTCAGAACCTCAAATTTCTAACCCTAAACCAACCCATCAACCTTCAACACACACAAATCTGTACAAAATGAAATAGAAGAAGAAGATGGAAAGAGATTTTGAACGAACCCACTAACAAACAGAGACACATCAAAGCGGAGACAAAGTTGAGACGAAGAGTAGATCCGAAATAAAAGAGGCAGAGACAAGATTGATGGAATCGCACAAATCGGATTGAAGAGAGAGAGGACGCGAAGATGATGTTGATGAAGTCGCGGCGGCGAAACATTGATGTTTCTGGAAATGAGATGATGTTGATGATGACGATGAACGGCGAAATAAATCTATAACTGAATTGAGGTTCACGCCGAGACGGAGTAGCCGACCGCAACTTCTCATGGTGAATTGCTTTTCTTTTGCATCGACGATGTTATGTGGAGGAACTTTCACCGATTTTCTGGTGATAGTGAAGAATGAAGAGGAGGATTTTCGTCTCTCTCATATGTTTTTTTTAATATATTTTTTTAGTATGAACCGTGAATTTAAAAAATGTTAGGTTATTTTTTTGTTATTTTAGGCCAAAGGAAACTCTACAATCCAATTGAATTGGGCTTTAGGACCCCAACAGACTGCTAATTTCAATCTTAAAACCGCTTTTGGCACCCATGTGTGGACCAGCTTGTTGGGCCAATATATCTTCATATAAACACTAATACCCAGCGTCCTGCCTCCCCCCCCCCCCCCTTTCCATTGTTTTTATTTTATTTTATGTTGATTTCCTTTTTAATTTAATTAAGCTTTCTTTATAATTTTTGTTAGTTTTATTTGTTAAATTTTTCTTAGTCTAGGATTTATTTAGAATTTTATCAATTTAGCTTTGATTTTAGTTTCGATTATTTTGGTTTAATTAAATAGGATTTTATTTGATCTTTGTTTTAGTGTTTGTGTTTGATGTTTTGTAGGCTTCTTGCTTGATTTTGATAATGGAAGATGTAACTTGGTGATGACTTTGTGATCGATTGTTTTTTGGACTGATGAGATCTCTGGAGGCGAATTGCACTTAGGTTTTGATGTCGTGGAGAGTGATTCCTGGTGTTAATTCTGGTTCTCTTTGTTGGTCATCTTGGACGCTAGATGCTTAGACTTGACTTTTAGTACCCTGATAATTGACAATTGTGCTTGACTATTAACTCCGCTTATTGGTTTGGAATATTCTTGTTTTCTCTCGCACGTATTGAAGAGGCAACAAACCTTCTCTGTTAGGTATCGCTGAAACTATCTTATTCATGCCTCATTCTAGTCCTGATGCCATGTTAAGAGCATACTGGTTGCATCTGAAGTCCTACTGGTGTAAGCTCTCTTTGCGCATTTTCCGACCATTTCATGTTGCATTTTCCCTCATATTTGTAGCTCTTTATTCACTAGCACATTTATTTCTTCCATATCTCAACTTCTTCTTTCATCTCCTTTAAGTTTCCATGCTTGTGTTTGTGATGCGCTTATGTCATCAATGCTTAACTCTTCATCATCCCTCTTCAAGATCAACTTAACTTCTCCTAAGAAGTAAGTTGAATCCTTTGATCCTTTCTTCTTCTTCTCCTTTCTTTTCTTCTTTCCTTCTTCTTCATTAGGATAGAATTCAAACCATACTAACCTAGGACTCCCATGCATGACAACATTTAGGATTGTTAGTCCCCCTTTTGGATTTTACCTTTGAGATCCTTTTGGTGCTCTCTCTTTCTCATCTTCAAACAAAAACCTAAAAAACACTTAATAACGGTTGAGGTGATCTCCCTTTGTCATCCTCACAAAGAAAAAACTAAAAAAACACTTCTTCATTTCAAATTACAAAAAAATACACTTAATAAATTCAATGAGTTAATGAACTTAGGCCCTAATCTTTGGAACCAAGTCTTGGGGGTCTTCCCCTTGCTTGGGTGTGCTTGTTCCTCATTCCATCTTGGGATGTAGTAATAAGTACACATTCCATGGAAAAGGACTTGAATTCACTTTCTTGTGCCAACCACAAATAAAAGCTTCTAAAAGCAACAAACAAAAAATAAACGTCTCTCCTTCGGGACTTATTTTCTCATCACCTTCATTCATAACGTAAGAACTTGCTCCTACTTGTCTCTTTGTAAGACGGTAACGCACTCGTGCCAGATGAGCCTACAACACCTGAACATTGACATAAGCAGTTCAACCTTTAAAAACACAAACAGTTTTCCTCCCTAGTTAGGGGAACTATGACGAATCTAATCCTCATGTCCAGATGAGGTACGTAGTTAGCGGAGTAGGGCTCGTTCAAGCACTCTTTTATTTTCTCTACATTTTTCCCCTTTCTTTTCTTTTCTTATCCAGTTTCAGTCTTTCTTTTGCAGCAGCTTTCATTTCTTTACCCTTTGAAACAGTTTCTTTTCAAGTGTGGATCTTGTCGGGTACGACAGACGATCTGGGGTGCTAATACCTTCCCAGGCCGTAACCGACTCCTGAACCCAGTTTTCTTTGGTTCGCAGGACCTTTGTCCTTCCTTTTCTTTTCTTCGGTTTGTGAAATATTACCATTCTCGTTCCTTCGGGATAAAAGTGACTGGCTGGAGACTCTACCCTTCTCCGCCCCACATTCGCTTTTGTACCAAGATGGAAATCCAGGGAGCGACACTATGAAGTCAGCAAAAATTACCATCATACACCGTTGGAATGTCGTTGGAGCGTTACATAAACCGAATGACATTTTCGGTAAGCAAATATTCCATAGGGGCATGTAAAGGTTGTCTTTTCTTGGTCGTCAGAATGAATAGGAATTTGGAAAAATCCTGAGTAACCATCCAGGTAGCAAACATAAGAATATTTGGCTAATATTTCCAACATTTGGTCGATGAAGGGTAAGGGAAAATGATCTTTCCAGGTAGCTTTGTTCAGTTTTCGGTAATCGATTCACATTCTACTTCTGGTCACTACTCTCTATGTTATAGACTCACCTTTTGAGTTCTTGGTAACTATAATGCCTCCCTTCTTTGGTACAACATGTACTGGGTTGACCCATTGGCCGTCGAAAATCAGATATATGATTACAGCGTCTAGTAACTTCTTTACTTCATCCTTGACTACAGTACTTAGAACCGGGTTGATCCTTCTCTGGTGTTCTCTAGAGGTTTTATAGTCTTCCTCTAGCATAATGTGATGCATACATATTGAAGGACTTATTCCTTTCAAATCAGATATGTTGTAGCCGAACACAGTTGGATATTTTCTTAAGATGTCTAATAATTTTTCGGTTTCGAGTTGTCCTAAGTCTGCATTGACTATGACTGGTCTTTTAAGTTCTAAGTCTAGGAATTCATATATAAGATTATTAGGTAATACTTTGAGTTTTAGAGCGGGTTCCTTTGGGCATGGCAAATGGTCGAGTGTAAGAGCTAGGCATTCATTTAAAATTTCGTCCTAATAAGGTTCTCTCCAATTATCATCTTCCAAGATCGGAGGGGATTGGATCTTCATTATATCTGAATAGGTAGTCTCTTCTTTCTCCATTTCCCTTCGGCACTCGTCAATGACATCTATAAAATAACAAGTATCATATATGGCTGGAGCTTGGAGGAATTGGGTTTAAATGAATTTGACTTTCTCTTCTCCTACTTCGAATGTCAGACTGGCTTTCTTCACATCTATGATAGCTCCGGTGGTGGCTAAGAATGGTCTTCCTAGTATGATAGGAGTCGTGGCATCTTCCTTGATGTCCATGATTATGAAATCAGTTGTGATGTAGAATTGGCCTATTCGTACAGGAAAATTCTCTAAAATACCAATCGGGAATTTTACTGAGTGGTCAGCTAGTTGAACTGACATATTGGTCGGTCTTAGTTGTCCCATATCGAGCTTCTTACATATTGATAATGGCATAACACTTATACTAGCTTCTTGCATATTGTTTTGGTTAATAGCGTTACACTCAGCAGTAAGTGTAACTGTTTCATTCTCCTTGATTTTCTTTTTGTTGGATAAGATCTCTTTTAGAAACTTAGCATATGAGGGCATCTGAGTAATAGCTTCTGTAAAGGGTATCATAATGTTTAACTACTTCAGAAGCTCTACAAATTCCTTGAATTGTTCCATAGTTTTAGAATTGGTTAACCGTTGGGGGGGTACGAAATTGGTGGTTTATACAGTAGCAGAAGTACATAAGGTGTTTCCTTTTCCTCGGACTCTTGTTCGTTGGCTTCCTTTTCCTGTGGTTGATCTTTCTTCTCAGTTGATTTTTCAGGGTTTTGGTACATGGTTGGGTTTTCGGTTCTAGGATCGACATGTCCATCCAACTCTTTTCCACTTCTTAATATAACTGCATTTGCATGACCTTTAGGATTTGGTTATGGTTGTCCAGGGAACGAGCCAACTGGGGTAGCCGTGGATGCGTGTTGTTGGGCTACTTGAGAAATTTGAGTTTCTAACATCTTGTTATGAGTAGCTAAAGTATCTACTTTGGTCTCCAATTGTTTGATCTGCTCACTAGTATGGATGTTCTGGTTCAGGAATTCTTTGTTTGTTTGAGTTTGTGTGACTATGAAGTTTTCCATCATCAGTTCAAGGTTGGATTTCCTATGAGAATTCGGAGTGGGTGCGATAGCATTTTGGTATCCTGGTGGTACAACAGGTGTTTGGTTAGGCGCATACAAGGTGTAACACCCCATTTCTACCCGACTTTAATATTAAATCAGAGTTATAAAAATTCCTCAACACACATGGGATATCACATTTTCAACTTAAAACCAAATGACATAAACTTCGTTAATAAAATTGCTTTGAAAACAACACAACGGATTCAACAAGTTACAACTTTAAAACAACTTCGAGTATTTTCAACATCAAATACTTCAACAGGGTTTTCAAATAGAAACAACTGAAACACTTCTATCAACTAAATAAAATTCAACGTAAGATAAGGCATGCGTTCATCCCCCGAAGTGCTACGTATCAGAGCGATAAACACCAACTCGAAGCTACTAAGCACTCGACTCTTGGTTACCTGCACGTTACTAACAAAGGGAAACATTCAAACAGAAGGGGTGCGATATCAAACCATATAAACAAGAATAGGATAAATAACATGTAAATTCAGATTATATAAATCCCCACTCCACAACATTTAAGCAACTTAAACAACACAAGTATAACACAACACATACTATGTAACTTAGAAATGCGACTTAACAAATGCGATGCATGTGGTACCATTGGAGAAAAACTCCCAACTTATAATCTTGTCAATTAATATTGACTTCAAACAAGGCATAAGCCTTCAACTTTATATCTGTTAATCCAGGCCAAATTTAATGAGCATCAACTCCAACTTAAATATGATATGTTATGCAACTCAATATGATTATCAATCAACAACAACTACAACGACATAACAACATAACAATATTCAACTTTGTCCAAAGGCCTACAACTCATAAACTTTGCCACTTATAAGGCACTACAACATAAACAACCAACAACAACTTTCCAATTATAATGAACAACACAACACAACTTCAACATAGTATACCACACTCATATCTACAAATCCTGACTAACCCATTAATTGAACTAATTAATACATTCTATTATTACTACTTTTTATTAAGTTATTAACATACTTCTATTAACTTCCTGCATCACTGTACTAAGGAATTATCAACACCTACTACTAATTCAAATTTTCTGTTACTTAATTTTCCTCTTCCAATTCATCACAAAATTATTTATTAATCCTCTGCCACTTAATCAATATTTCTAATGCTACTTAAATTGGTATTATTAAGCTTAATTATGCTATTGTATTACTTAAGGCTAAACCAATATGACTAACATAGAAGACAACATGACACATAACCAATTTAACACATTTTGCCTCCCAGACCCGTGTGACTATCGTCACACTTAGTGACCCTCGTCACAGCTTGTGATGGTCGTCCCAAGGGATGTGACGGTCATCACCCATCCCAGACGGTTATTTGGCTTAAGGGGCGATCGTCCCACAGCCAAACCTACAACCTCTTCTCTGTTTCGCTCGTTCTAGTTCTGCAACCTATTCACGATTTCACCTCAGACCAAATTCTAATTACTCCATCACACGATTCACAATAACCCAACACGGTCATCATCTTATTTCTCATTTACACGACTTATTCATCACCAAAAACTTATTACTCAAACAACTTATAAACCAAATACAACTCATTTTATCAGAACAACCTATTTCTCCACTCAAAACACCAATTCACAGCAATTAACAGAAAGGATTTCTATTACCCAATTCTATACGCATTCGTCACATAAACTTGATTATAAGATTAGAACCCCACCCTTACCTTTAAATTGAAGGTGGCTCTAACACTTTTCGATCAGATCCTAGCTTCTGCCTCTCCTATGAACTTCACGTAGCTGCCTCTTTTACAACTTCTGTTCTTCTTAATGTTAACCTTCTAATTAGGTTTTCAACTTAATTAATACCATTATTTCACTAATTAACCAACTTACTAATGGGCCTAAAATAGCATCCCCACCTTTTCTATTCTCACACCACCACCAAGCCTACTTACTAGTATTATTATCTTATTAATAATTCTATTATTAGTTTGACTTAATTAACTCGACCAACCCAACCATGACTTAACCATCAACATAGTTAACCCAACTTAGTCCAAATAACAACAATGCAACTTAAATCAACTTAATCAACCTATTCAACTTAATTCCAACTAACTTAGCAACTTAACGCAAAACAAAACCAAACATACGATTATATTTAATTAAATAAATAATTAAATAATGAGGGCGTTACAACTCTTCCCCACTTGGAACATTTTCTTCCTCGAAAATATTACCTTTTTCAAACAACTCGGGATAAGATTCCCGCATTTTTCTTTCCAACTCCCGCGTCATACTCTCTCTGGTAGCTCTCAACCAAACAACTTTTACCAAAGTAATTTCTTTGCCTCTTAAAGTATTCATTACACGACCCTTAACTCGTACCATCCTCATCTCCACAGTGAGATTATCCCGTACTTGCACATCATCCTGCTAATCACATGAGATGGATCTGAAATGTACTTCCGAAGTTACGACATGTGAAACACATCATGAAAATTCTACATATTAGGCGGTAAATCCACTCTATAAGCAACCTTTCCAACTCTGTCCGAAATCTGATACAAACCAATAAAATGAGGAGTAAGCTTCTTAGACTTTAACGCACGACCAACACTCGTTATAAGCGTAACTCTTAAAAATACATGATCACTAGTTTGGAATTCTAATTTCTTTCTTAGCTTATCATGATAACTTTTATGCCTACTTTGAGAAGCCTTCAACTTCTCTCCAATCAACTTCACTTTCTCAGTAGTCTCTCGAACAATCTCGTGCCCAAGCACTACACTTTCTCCAGATTCATGCCAACACAATGGAGTTCTATATCTCCGACCATACAATGCTTCAAAAGTTGCCATTCCAATACTAGAATGGTAATTGTTAGTATAAGTGAATTCTATCAAAGGAAGATAAGTATCCCATGAACCTCCTTGTTCAAGAACACACGCTCTCAGCAAATCCTCTAACGACTGAATAGTTCTCTCTGTTTGACCATTTTTCTGAGGATGATACGCTGAACTCAACCTCAACTTAGAACCCAATGAATCTTGTAAACTCTTCCAAAATTCAGAAGTAACCCTCAGATCTCTATCTGACACAATGCATAAAGGCACACCATTCAACTTAACAATCACGCGAGTATAAATCTCTGCCAACTTAGCAACTGGAAAATTGATGTTAATAGGAATAAAATGAGCCGACTTAGTAAGCCTATCAACAATCATCCAAATCGAATCATGTCCTCTTGAAGTATCAGGCAATCCCGTTACAAAATCCATTGAAATGCTATCCATTTCTATTCTAAAACTTCTGACGGTTGCATCAACCCTGTAGGCTTCTGATGTTCAACTTTTGACTTCTGACAAGTCAAACATGCATACACAAAACGCGATACATCATTCTTCATCCCAGGCCACCAGAACAAATTCTTCAAATCTTGATACATCTTTGTAGCACCTGGATGAATACTCAACTTACTTCTTTGACTCTCTTCAATAATCATTCTCTTCATCTCCACATCATCTGGAATACAAATTCAATCACAGAACCTCAACACATCTTGCACATCTAAGTTGAAATCACTATTCTCATACAGATCAATTCCCACCATCAAATCTACCAACTTCACATCTAACTTCTGAGCTTCTCTGATTCTGTCTAGAAAATCATTATTAATCTTCAACATTCCCAACATAACACTCTTCGGTGTTACTTCGTAAACTAGACTCATATCTTGGAACCATTCAATTAGTTCCAACTCTTTAACCATCATCGCTGACATATGCAACGTTTTCCGACTTAAAGCATCAACTACAACATTAGCTTTACCTGGATGATAGTTCAATCCAAAATCGTAATCCTTTAATAATTCCAACCATCTTCGTTGCCTCATATTCAACTCTTTCTGATCAAAGAAATACTTTAAACTCTTATGGTCACTAAACACTTCAAATCTAGAACCATAGAGATAATGCTTCCAAATCTTCAACATAAAGACAACTGCATCGAGTTCCAAATCATGCGTAGGATAGTTCTTTTCATGAATTCTCAATTGTCTTGACGCATAAGCAATCACCTCGTTATTCTGCATAAGAACACCTTATAAGCACATCATAGAAGCGTCACAATAGACCAAAAACGGTTCCCCTGCATTTGGTAATGTCAAAACCTCTTCTTCAATCCGGTAAAACTTCTTTTGCATTGAACGTCTCACACAAAAGCCTTACTCTATAAGTCAACTTAGTCAACGGAAGTGCCAACTTAGAAAAACCTTCGATAAACCTCCTATAATAACCAGCTATACCCAAAAAGCTTCTAATCTCAGTAACCGACTTTGGAGTTTCCCATTGCAACACAACATCGAATTTAGATGGATCCACAACAATGCCACTTCCTTAAATGACATGCCCAAGGAAGCTAACTTCCTTCAACCAAAACTCACACTTAGATAACTTCACATACAATTGCTTCTCTTTCAAAACTTGCAATACCAGCTTCAAGTGTTCTGCATGCTCTTTTTCAGACTTAGAGTAAATCAAGATGTCATTGTGAGCAACCCTTTAGTTTTGTATGATAATAAATTTTAGGTGTTTGTGCTTTTATCATATGCTTTATATTAATACACTTTGTATGCATTGCTAGCCTTTATACACATGTCTTATTTTAAACAAATAATGTTCTTGAATTTCTGAAAAATTCGCAAAATAAATCGATTCATTCCATCATGCATCGATTCATGCTGTAGAAATAATTCTGGAAATTCGCAAAATGAATCGATTCATTCCATCATGCATCGATTCATGCTGTAAGAATGATTCTGGAATTTCTTCTATGAATCGATACATACAAACATGCATCGATTCATTGTATGTTCATTTCTCTGCTTTTCTTTATCTGTTCAGTATGTATCAATTCATGATATTATGCATTGATACATAACAGTTTAAATACCATTATGTATCGATTCATTCGTATCTTGAATCGATTCATTTTTCTGTTTTACTTCTAACAGAGTTTGCATAGTATATGTTTTGGTTTTTCTGTTAGCATAGAAGACACAGGAATTGCTTACGAAATTTAAGGTCAAGGATCATTGAAGAGCACATCAAGAAAAGGAATTTTGAGTGTGGATAATTCAATGTGAGCAGGATTGAAACCCAAAATCAAATTCATCTTCATCATCTTATCAAATACCTTGATTCAAGAACATTAACAAGGAATTAGTGTTGTTCTGTGAATTAAAGGTTTATGAGATAATGTTCAGTGGTACGATCGGAGATCCAGCTGAGTTGAAGAGTGAAAGAAGGGTTCAAGGAAAAACGAGTTGGGTTTTCCTTCAAGAACGGGCGTGTTCTTGAGGGTTTGTTAGTCACGTTTACAAAACAGATTCAGCCGCAGCGTAAGGTTTGGAAATTGGGAGATTTCGCAAATAGATCGTGGAACTGGTGAATTGTTTGTATTACTTGCAGGGAATCTTGATTGGGCTCAGATCAAGTGAAGGTTGATACAATAGGAAGATCTAGGTGTATAGATTTTTGGTGTTTGTATAACAACCTTGTAAACGACGATTTCAGCAATATTGATATAAAAGTTCTCAATTTCGGTTTGAAATTGAGAGGGAGACGTACCCACACGCGAGGACGAACGTGGGGAACTTCCTTACCAAATCTCTGCGTATTGTATTCCTTTTTCATCTCTATTTACGTTTTTAATCGTTTTTGATTCATTGGAAATAGCTTTTGTGATAGGTGCATTCAACTCTCTTACAGCTTGTGTGTTTAAACCTTTATCATCTCAATTGTAAATCCAGCACGTTATCACATGTCTGGTCTTCTAGTGGCTGGTCCAGAATAGATGCAAGTATATTTGGGACCGTGATTCCGTTAATCTTTGAAAACTCTGAAAAATCTTTTAAATCCTTGTAAACAAGGAGGTGATCCATTCACCCCCCCTCTAGATCACTAGCCACAGCGTCTAACAAGTGGTATCAGAGCACCGGTTTGCTGGTGCTTTGTGGCTGCCTGTAACGTTATGGATTCTGAACCAAAGGGGGCGTATAATAGAGCTCCTGTTTTCAATGGTGAAAATTATGGCTACTGGAAAGACTGCATGCGAGTTCACATAAATTCTGTGGATAGGCGCGTATGGACTGCCATTCAAAATGGTCCTTTTCAAATCACCATGATGAATGAGGCAGGTGCCATAGTACCTAAACCAGAAGATGGTTGGGATGGGAAAGATGAGAAAAGGTGGTCAAGTGATTGGAGAGCTCGAAATATGCTAATTTCAGCACTTAGTGCAGATGAGTATTATCGAGTATCCCATTGCTCGACAGCTAAAGAAATGTGGGACGCTTTGGAAATTTCACATGAAGGTACAACTGAAGTAAAACAGTCCCACATTAACACACTTAATCAAGAGTTCGAACTCTTTCGCATGAAACAAGGAGAATCTATTCCCGACATGCAAAAGAGATTTGTTCATCTCATTAATCATTTGAATGCACTTGGAAAACCTGTTTCCAATGAAATTGCTACTAATAAAATTCTGAGATGTCTTAGCAGGGAATGGCAACCTAAAGTAACAGCTATCAAGGAAGCCAACGATCTAACGACACTCTCAATGACTACTTTGTTTGGAAAGCTGGAGGAACATCAGCAAGAACTAGAAGGTCTAGAAAAGTTTGAGAACAAAAGTAAAAAGGGAAAGGAGAAGAATAAAGACAAAGAGGGTGAGAAGAGGCCTATAGCTCTTGTGGCTTCTAACTCAAAGTCCTCACAAAAAGAGCTAAACAACAATGATTCAAGTAGTGACGAAGACTCCGGTGACGAAGAAATGGGACTTTTTGTTAGGAGATATAATAGATTCATCCGAAAGAATGGAATCAAGCATTCCGACAAAAATCTCATAAATTTTAGAAGACAATCTATAGATTCAAAACAGGAAGAGATTAAGAAGAATAAAGAAAGAGGATCTTGCTTTAATTGTGGCAAGTCCGGATATTATAAGACGGATTGTCCTTTAAAGAAAAAGGATAAAGGAAAAGTTCCACCAAAAAGGTATAATAAGCAAAGAAGAGCTTACATTGCTTGGGAAAGTGATAGTGATTCATCAAGTACACAATGCTCAAGTGATAGCGATGAAATCGCAAATTTGTGTCTTATGGCTCACACCAAAAACCAGTACCACCACAAGAAGAAAAGTGATGGTAAAAAGGTAAAACAAGCTTACTATAACAATTTCTCTTCTATGTCCTTTTCTGAATTGAAAATAGCCTTTGAAAAACTGCACAATGAAGCTATAGAAGCATTTAAAAGATTATCTTCCGATAAACAAATTTTTTCATACTTGGAAGGTAAAGTACAACATGCTGAAAAATATTTAGAGTACTTGAAAGCTAGCATTGCAGAAAATTCAAAAGCTATTGATATTGATGGTTGTAGTAAAATAAGGCATTGTGAAGCTTGTCACATTTGGCAACAAGAGGTTATTTCTCTTAAAGTCAAATTGGAAAAAGCCTTGCAACCTAAGATTACTTATGCCATTGATACTAGGTTGTTCAAAAAGTCATTAAATCCTCCATATGCAAAATATTCTTTTGTTCCAAAGGATTTAAGGACCAATCATAAACAACAACATTATCGTAGTGTATGTCATTATTGTTGTCATGCTGGCCATACCATTGAAAAATGCAAATTTAGAAGATTTCTAGTGCCTAAAGGTATTTCTCAATGGAAGCCTAAAGACAACCATGTTACCACTTACCCACTTGGACCCAATAAAAATTGGGTACCTACCTCTCTCTTTTGATATTGTAGGATGAGTGTCTTGCATCCATGGAAAGAAGATGGTTTCTGGACAGCGGGTGTTCAAGGCACATGACGGGTGACATATCACTTTTTATTGACTTCAAAGCAAAGAAGAAGGGGTATGTTACTTATGGAGACAATAACAAAGGAGCTATACTTGGTAAAGGTAGTGTAGGTAATCCCTCTACCACTACTATTTCTGATGTCCATCTTGTAGAGGGACTTAAACACAATTTGTTAAGTATAAGTCAATTATGCGACAAAGGTTATAAAGTTTCTTTCACAAAAACTTGTTGCAAAATTGAACATACCGAACATAATGTTGTGTTTAAAGGTGTAAGAGTAAACAACATATATATATGCTTGATCTTTTGAGTGTATATTTAACAAGCACTAAATGTCTAGTAGCCCTAAATGATGATTCATGGCTATGGCATAGACGCTTAGCGCATGTCAATTTCGATTTGCTTAATAAGGTTGTATCTAAGGATCTAGTAGTAGGTCTTCCAAAAATAAAATTTTCAAAAGACCACCTATGTGATGCTTGCCAAATGGGGAAACAAACAAGGGTCTCCTTTAAATCTAAAAACATAATTTCAACTTCAAGACCCCTTGAGCTTCTCCATATGGACCTCTTTGGACCATCTAGGATAAAGAGCTTAGGTGGAAACTATTATGGTTTCGTAATAGTAGATGACTACTCTAGATTCACTTGGACTATATTCCTTCATAGCAAAGATGAAACTTTTTCTGCTTTTAAAAGTTTTGCAAAGCTTTCCCAAAACAAAATGAATTCTAAAATAGTTACAATCCGAAGCGATCATGGAGGTGAATTTCAAAACCATCTCTTTGATAAGTATTGTGACAAGTATGGCATTGAGCACAACTTTTCAGCTCCTCGAACTCCACAACAAAATGGTGTTGTGGAGCGCAAAAATCGAGTTTTAGAGGAATTGGCAAGAACAATGCTCAATGAGGGTGGATTACCAAAATATTTTTGGGCTGATGCAATTAGCACAGTTTGTTATGTTCTGAACAGGATTTTAATTCGTCCTATTTTGAATAAAACCCCTTATGAAATTTTAAAAGGTAGAAAGCCAAACTTGTCTCATCTTCATGTGTTCGGTTGTAAATGTTTTGTTTTAAATAACGGTAAGGAAAATCTTGGGAAGTTTGATGCCAAAGCTGATGAAGGTATTTTTCTTGGATACTCTCAATCAAGCAAAGCATATAGAGTGTATAATAGGTGTTTACTTTCTGTTGAAGAATTTGTCCGTGTTTCTTTTGATGAGTCTTACCCAAAAATTGTCGGAAAAGGTATCTCTTTTGATGATGCAGGTGTATCTACAGAAGACATACTCAAAGAAGCTGTTTTGGAAATTGATCAATCTGAAACGACTGAAATTGAGAAGGAGGAAGATACTAGTCATGAAAAAGATAAAGAGGAAGGAACATCTGAAGTGAAGGACTTTCCACCAGCTTGGAAATCCTCTAAAGACCACCCTATAGACAATATATTGGGAGATATTTCAAAGGGAGTGTTGACTTGTTCTAAGATAAGTAACTTTTGTTCTCACTTCGCTTTTGTATCACAAGTGGAACATAAAAATGCTAAAGAGGCCTTGATTGATGAATTTTGGCTAATGGCCATGCAAGAAGAGCTTAATCAATTTAAAAGAAATGGCGTTTGGGAACTTGTCCCTCGTCCGCGAGATCATCACATCATAGGTACTAAATGGGTGTTTAGGAATAAACTTGATGAAAGCGGAGTGATAACTAGGAACTAGGCACGCTTGGTAGCACAAGGGTATAACCAAGAGGAGGGCATAGATTATGAGGAGACTTATGCTCCAGTGGCTCGCCTTGAAGCTATACGTCTTTTGCTTGCTTATGCGTGTTCTATGAATTTCAAGCTTTACCAAATGGACGTAAAGAGTGCGTTTTTAAATGGTGTCATAAATGAAGAAGTATATGTTTCACAACCTCCCGGTTTTGAAAATTCTGAATATCTAGATCATGTTTACAAATTAAAGCATGCTTTATATGGTCTTAAGCAAGCACCTCGTGTGTGGTACGAAAGACTTAGTAAATTTTTAATTGATCATGAATATTCTAGAGGTAAAGTGGATAATACACTCTTCATTAGACATAAAGGAAAGCACATTCTTTTAGTTCAAGTTTATGTAGACGATATAATTTTTGGTTCAACTAACATACACTTGGTCGAAGAATTTTCTAATGTTATGCAGGGTGAGTTTGAGATGAATCTCATGGGGGAGTTGAACTACTTCTTAGGCCTCCAAATAAAGCAACTCGATGAAGGTACAACAGTATGTCAAACAAAATACTGCAGAGAGTTGCTCAAGCATTTTGGAATGAATAATTCAAAACCAATTGACACTCCCATGCCTACCAACGGAAACTTGGACAAAGATGAAGATGGTAAGTGTGTTGATGTCAAAAGGTATAGAGGTATGATTGGGTCTCTCTTGTATCTTACTGCTTCTAGACCGGACATCATGTTTAGTGTGTGTATGTGTGCACGATATCAATCAAATCCTAAGGAATCTCACTTAAAATCAGTCAAGCGTATATTTAGGTATCTTAATGGAACACCTAATATGGGCTTTGGTATTCCAAAGGGAGCGATGGCAGCTTAGTAGGTTACTCTGATTCTGATTTTGCTGGCTGCAAATCAGATAGGAAAAGCACTAGTGGTACATGTCATCTGTTTTCAAATTCTTTAATAAGTTGGCATAGTAAAAAGCAAGTATTTGTAGCTTTGTCTACTGCAGAGGCTGAGTATGTTGTAGCCGGTAGCTGTTGCGCTCAAATTTTGTGGCCAAGACAACAACTACAAGATTTTGACATTGAACTTAAACGCATTCCAATTAAGTGTGACAACACTAGTGCCATTAATCTCACTAAGAATCCTGTTTTACACTCACGCACCAAACATATAGAGATTAGACATCAATTCCTTCGCGATCATGTTGAAAAAGGAGATGTTGTTTTTGAGCATGTTGACACTAAAAATCAACTTGCTGACATTTTCACTAAACCTTTGGCAACTGAACCATTCTTCAAAATTCGTCGCGAATTAGGGATTCTTGATCTCTCCGCATTAGTGTCTTAAGTTTGTTTGATTTAGTTTATATTTATCTCATCGTGTTTACTAAGTTCTGGATGTAGACTTCACTCGTACCTCATGAGATTATTACGACGGAGGTAATATTGTTCCTCTCTTCACCTTGTTGATATTGTGTGATAAATGTTGTTTGAGCAATTATTTCTCGCTTACATGTACTTCTTTACATATGAATGTTTGAGCATTAATATTAGGTTGTAAAGTATTCTTCAGCATCATTACAATGTTATGATTCATTCTGCATTCTGCATAATTTTTGTTTGCATATTCATTTTGTGTCAATTCATGCTAAATTTCTTTTGTATTTGTAAAAATTATTACAGTATGTATCGATACATTCGTGGTTTGTATCGATACATAGCCACTTGAATTTCAAAAATTTTGCATTATGTATCGATCACATCCATATTGAATCGATTCATGTTCATTTTCTTTTAAATCTGTCAAAATAATTACAGTATGTATCGATACATTCGTGGTTTGTATCGATACATAGCAACCTGAATTTCAAAAAATTTCGTCAAATGAATCGATTCATAAGGTCATGAATCGACGCATACTGTTTTAAATTCAGTTTCTTTCTTATGAATCGACACATCAACAACTGCTATGATATGTACATTAGTTATAAAACTTTATTCTATCTCTTTCTTCATTCCATTTGCATCATTTACAACTTCCTAACCCTAACACCACAAAACCCCTCTTCTCTCAAAACCCTAACTTCATCATTATGCCTCCAAGAGTCATGCTTCCTAGAGCAAAAGGAAAAGGTAAAGGCAAAGAACCTATTGAGGCTTCCCATCAAGCTCCTTCTGTTCCAGAAATTCCTCCCTCTAGGGCTTCCATTCTCCATCCTGCCATTGTTGAAGAGTTTGAGGTTTCTTTTAAGACGAGGTTAGTCATGAAACCACATGTTTTCAATACTAGTGATGTACGTACTCTTTGTTTAGAAGAAGTTGCTGATTTAATCGACGCACAAAATCTTGGGTCCTTTTTAACTGCTAATGATGATTATCATGAGGACTTTATTCGTGATTTTTATGCTGGTGTGAAAACTGGTAAAGGTTACATGTTCAATTGTTCTATTGGTACAAGAACTTACGGTTTTGAGGCTGGTGATTGGCACAGAGTGTTCCAAATGCCATCCCCGTCCCCTGAGTTGCAGATGTGGCATGATCAGAAGTTTGAAACTCACTTTAATATGAAGGAATGTTGTGCATCCATTTCAAAATTGGAAAGACCTCTTGCTGATGATGAGCATTTGACTTCTGGAATGATAAAGAGCATTCCCAGAATTCTGCATTGGATTCTTTCGCATATCTTGCGTCCAAGGTCCGGTGGGCACTCTCGATTGGATAAGCCAGACATCCATCTCTTGTATATTCTGCAGAAGAAGATCCCATTGAATTGGCCCAATTACTTTGTAAAGCGTATCTTTCTTACACAGAATAGTTCAAAGAACATCACTCTTGCATATGCCGCACAGATTATGCGGATCCTTAAGTTTTGGAAAGTGGTTTTCCCCCCTGTGCCTCTCTTATCTTCTTCTAGTGTTCAAGAATTCAACAATGCTACTCTCTCTCATATGGGATATAGGCGGGACATCGAGCGTCGCTGCTATTACTTCTTTGAACGCAACACTAGAACCAGAATCTACAACTTTGATATTCCTTCTGCACAGATTTTTGTTGAAGAACAAAGAGATGAAGATATGGAGGATGTAAATGCAGAAAATCCTCCTGATGCAAATGCCAACACTGCTTGGGGTGAGTGGGTGCCACAAAGGTGGTCTCCTACTAACTATGAACCGGCTCCTTCATCGGTTCCACCGACTTCATCTACTACAGCTCCGGCATATCTTACTCAAATGTTTGAGCAAATGGAAATTGCATACAATGCCCGGCATGAAGAAGCACGTGCGTGGCATGTACAACAAACGGAGTGGCATAAAGAACACCGAGAATGGCATGATGAACATACTCGGATGTATCATAACCAACACTCATGGTATACAAACTTGGTCAAATGGCATCAAGTTTTCTATAATGAGATGTCCGGTTTCATGGATGATTGTCGTGCGCATCCGGGGATTATGGAAAGATTTCAAAGCACAGAGGTTCAGAATCGGTTCAGGCGTTACACCTTCATGGGGCAGAATCCTGATGAGATGCCTCCTCCACCTCCTCCTCCAAGTTTCCGAGATCCCGATAGAGATGATGCGGAGTCTTGTGGTGGCTATTTTCCTCACTGAGGCTGCATTTCATTTTGCATAACATCATTGTTTTTGCTTAAGTTTCTTTGCATTTTTATGTTTAAACATTGTTTGCGTTTGGTTTGCTTCTGTAATTCTCAACTCTAATAGACAATATCAATGCCTATGCTTGTTGTTGCTTTTGACTAATTTGTTTGCCCTTTATATTTCATTCTTTGTGAGTGAATTTTGCTTATATATCTTGGTATTGCTGTAATTTTGCTTAACCTATGCATTCTTTCTTGATGTTGACAAAGGGGGAGAAAGGCTTAAAGTGTGAAAAATGACAGGCATGCACAAACTCAGGGGGAGTGGTTCTCACACTTCTTGCAAAAATTTGTCATCATCAAAAAGGGGGAGTTTGTGAGCAACCCTTTAGTTTTGTATGATAATAAATTTTAGGTGTTTGTGCTTTTATCATATGCTTTATATTAATACACTTTGTATGCATTGCTAGCCTTTATACACATGTCTTATTTTAAACAAATAATGTTCTTGAATTTATGAAAAATTCGCAAAATGAATCGATTCATTCCATCATGCATCGATTCATGTTGTAGAAATAATTCTGGAAATTCGCAAAATGAATCGATTCATTCCATCATGCATCGATTCATGCTGTAAGAATGATTCTGGAATTTCTTCTATGAATCGATACATACAAACATGCATCGATTCATTGTATGTTCATTTCTCTGCTTTTCTTTATCTGTTCAGTATGTATCGATTCATGATATTATGCATTGATACATAACAGTTTAAATACCATTATGTATCGATTCATTCGTATCTTGAATCGATTCATTTTTCTGTTTTATTTCTAACAGAGTCTGCATAGTATATGTTTTGGTTTTTCTATCAGCATAGAAGACACAGGAATTGCTTACGAAATTTAAGGTCAAGGATCATTGAAGAGCACATCAAGAAAAGGAATTTTGAGTGTGGACAATTCAATGTGAGCAGGATTGAAACCCAGAATCAAATTCATCTTCATCATCTTCTCAAATACCTTGATTCAAGAACATTAACAAGGAATTGGTGTTGTTCTGTGAATTAAAGGTTTATGAGATAACGTTCAGTGGTACGATCGGAGATCCAGCTGAGTTGAAGAGTGAAAGAAGGGTTCAAGGAAAAACCAGCTGGGTTTTCCTTCAAGAACGGGCGTGTTCTTGAGGGTTTGTTAGTCACGTTTACAAAATAGATTCAGCCGCAACGTAAGGTTTGGAAATTGGGAGATTTCGCAAATAGATCGTGGAACTGGTGAATTGTTTGTATTACTTGCAGGGAATCTTGATTGGGCTCAGATCAAGTGAAGGTTGATACAATAGGAAGATCTAGGTGTATAGATTTCTGGTGTTTGTATAGCAACCTTGTAAACGACAATTTCAGCAATATTGATATAAAAGTTCTCAATTTCGGTTTGAAATTGAGAGGGAGACGTACCCACACGCGAGGACGAACATGGGGAACTTCCTTACCAAATATCTGCGTATTGTATTCCTTCTCCATCTCTATTTACGTTTTTAATCGTTTTTGATTCATTGGAAATAACTTTTGTGATAGGTGCATTCAACTCTCTTACAACTTGTGTGTTTAAACCTTTATCATCTCAATTGTAAATCCAGCACGTTATCACATGTCCGGTCTTCTAGTGGCTGGTCCAGAATAGACGCAAGTATATTTGGGACCGTGGTTTCTGTTAATCTTTGAAAACTCTGAAAAATCTTTTAAATCCTTGTAAACAAGGAGGTGATCCATTCACCCCCCCTCTAGATCACTAGCCACAACGTCTAACAGTCATCAATGAACACCACCATGAAATGATCCAAATAGGTATGAAAGATACGGTTCATGTATTCCATAATACTCCTGGAACATTAGTAACACCTAAAGGCATCACTAAATACTCGTAATGCCTATAACGTGTTCTGAACACCGTCTTCTAAATATCCTCCTCTTTCACCTTAATCTGATGATAGTCTGACCTCAAATCGATCTTGCTAAATACACAAGCACCTACCAACTAATCCATCAAATCATCTATTCTCGAAAGCGGATACTTGTTCTTAATCGTCACTTTATTCAGCTGCCTATAATCGACACAAAGTCTCATACTTCCATCTTTCTTCTTCACTAACATTGGAGCTCCCCACGGTGATACACCAGGTCTCACAAACTTCTTCTCAAGTAGCTCATCTAACTGCTTCTTCAATTCCGACAATTCAGATGCAGACATCATGTATGGTGCTATAGACACATGTCTAGTACTAGGTACAAGATCAATCGCAAATTCAACTTCTCTCTCTGGCGGTTCATCAGGAATTTCATTAGGGAAACTTTAGGAAATTCTCGCACCACCTGCAACTCTTCAATCTTGGCTTTGCTCTCAATAGACAATGTCGCCATCAAAGAAAACATTTGAGCTTCTTCCTTCATCAACTGCTGCAATTCTCTAAAAGACAACAAACCAACTTCTTCCTTTTCAGGAGTAGAAAACCTCACCTACTTACTATAACAATTGATATGAACATAGTTATGCTCTAACCAGTTCATCCCCAAAATCACGTCCATTATGGTTAATGGAAAACACACCAAATCAACAACAAAATCTCTATCAAAGATAGACAAAGACAACTTAGACACACAAGAGAAGTAGTCATCGACCCCTTAGCCAGAATCTCAACGACTAGTTCTCCATACATAGCATACAACTTAAGATCCAGTCTTTCAACACAATTAGCAACAATAAAACAATGTGTTGCACAAGTATCAATAATAGTAATTAAAGGAGTAATATTAATGAAACATGTACCTCAGATGAGTCCATCCTCATTAGCTTTTTGAGTTCCAGCCAACGCGAACACCTTCCATGTCTGCGCCTTCTTTGGTTTCTCACACTGACTACCAATGTGTCCTTCTTCACCACAGTTGAAGCGGACCATCTCCTTACGATTGCATTCAGATATTGCATGCCCATTCTTACCACAACGAAAACACCTCTTAGCCTCAGTAGTATACACATTACTCTTGTGACCAGGTCGTCCATATTTGAAATAGACAATACCAACAGGAGCATCTCCCCCACTAGTTCTCTTACCATCAACCACTTTCAGTTTACCCTTCCCAGTTGGAGCATCATAAGGCTTGCCACGACTCTGATGGTGCTTGCCTTTCCTCTCATTAATGATCTTATAATGAGCATTATTATCCTCTTCATAGATCCTACGACAATCCACCAAATTGGTGAAGACACGAATCTTCTGATATCTAACAACCTTCTTAATCTCGGGACGCAACCCATTCTCAAACTTGATGCACTTCGAAAATTCAGCATTCGCTTCATTGTAGTGTGAATACAACTTAGCCAACTCCACAAACTTCGCAACATAGTCAGTAACCGACATGTTACCTTGCTTCAGCTCGAGAAATTCAATCTCCTTCTTTCCACGAACATCCTCTGGGTAATACTTCCTCAAATATTACCTACGAAACATAACCCAAGTGGTCACCTCACCTGCAACATCCAATCTCTAGCGAGTCTCTAGCCACCAATCATCAGCCTCGACTGCCAACATATGAGTCCCATACCGAACCTTCTGCTCTGGAGTGTAATCCATCGCACGAAAGATCCTCTCAATCTCTTTCAACTAAGCCAATGTTGCATCAGGATCGTACTTACCCTTGAAGGTAGGCAGATTCTCTCTTTGAAAAGTCTCCAAACTACGAGATCCAACACCCTCACCAATGTTCGGAAAATTCTGCATAGCCTGAGCCATTTCTTGCATAGCAGCAACCATCGCAACATCGTTCTTTCCAGCTATCTCAACTTAATTACTACAACATAACAAAATTTAGAACTAGTTAACAATACTCGATTGTTAAACAACTATGACTCGACAATTTGGCCGGACAGACCGACCTGCTCTGATACCACTAATGTAACACCCCATTTCTACCTGACTTTAATATTAAATTCGAGTTATCAAAATTCCTCAACAAACATGGGATATCATATTTTCAACTTAAAACCAAATGACATAAACTTCGTTAATAATAATGCTTAAAAAACAATGCAGCGGATTCAACAAGTTACAACTTTAAAACAACTTCGAGTATTTTCAACATCAAATACTTCAACATGGTTTTCAAATAGAGACAAATGAAACAAGTCTATCAACTAAATAAAATTCAACGTAAGACAAGGCATGCGTTCATCCCCCCGAAGTACTACGTATCAGAGCGAAAAACACCAACTCGAAGCTACTAAGTACTCGACTCTTGGTTACCTGCATGTTACCAACAAAGGGCAACATTCAAATAGAAGGGGTGAGATATCGAACCATATAAACAAGAATGGGATAAATACCATGTAAATTCAGATTATATAAATCCCCACTCTACAATATTTAAGCAACTTAAACAACACAAGTACAACACAACACATACTATGCAACTTATATATGCGACTTAACAAATGCGATGCATGTGGTACCATTGAAGAAAAACTCCCAACTTATAATCTTGTCAATTAATATTGACGTCAAACAAGGCATAAGCCTTCAACTTTATATCTACCAATCCAGGCCAACTTTAATGAGCATCAGCTCCAACTTAAATATGATATGTTATGCAACTCAATATGATTATCAAACAACAACAACTACAATGACATAACAACATAACAACAATCAAATTTGGCCAAAGGCCTACAACTCATAAACTTTGCCACTTATAAGGCACTACAACATAAACAACCAACAATAACTTTTCACTTATAACAAACAACACAACACAACTTCAACATAGTATACCACACTCCTATCTACAAATCCCGACTAACCGATTAATTGAACTAATTAATACATTCTGTTATTACTACTTGTTATTAAATTATTAACATGTTTCTATTAACTTCTTGCATCACTGTACTAAGGAATTATCAACACCTGCTACTAATGCTACCTTACTGTTACTTAATTTTCCTCTTCCAATTCATCACAAAATTATTTATTAATCTTCTGTCACTTAATCAACATTCCTATTGCTACTTAAATTGGTATTATTCAGCTTAATTATGCTATTGTATTACTTAAGGCTAAACCAGTATGACAGACATAGAAGACAACTTGATAGAGAACTAATTTAACACTTTTTGCCTCCCAGACCTGTGTGACTATCGTCACAGCTTGTGACGGTCGTCCCAAAGGATGTGGCGGTCGTCACCCATCCCAGACGGTCGTCTGGCTTATGTGACGATCGTCCCACAACCAAACCTACAACCTCTTCTCTGTTTCGCTCGTTCTTGTTCTGCAACCTATTCACGATTTCACCTCAGATCAAATTCTAATTACTCCATCACACAATTCATAGCAACCCAGCATAGTCATTATCTTATTACTCATCTAGACGAATTATTCATCACAAACAACTTATTACTCAAACAACTTATGAACCAAATACAACTTATTTTATCAGAATAACCTATTTCTCCACTCAAAACACCAATTCACAGCAATTAACAAAAATGATTTCTAATACCCAATTCCATACGCATTCGTCACATAAACCCGATTATAAGATTAGAACCCCACCCTTACCTTTGAACTGAAGGTGGCTCTAACACTTTTCGATCGGATCCTAGCTTCTGCCTCTCCTATGCACTTCACGTGGCTGCCTCTTTTACAACTTTTGTTCTTCTTAATGTTAACCTTCTAAATAGGTTTTCAACTTAATTAATACCATTATTTCACTAATTAACCAACTTACTAATGGGCCTAAAATAGCACCCCCACCTTTTCTATTCTCACACCACCACCAAGCCTACTTACTAATATTATTATCTTACTAATAATTCTATTATTAGTTCGACTTAATTAACTTGACCAACCCAACCACGACTTAACCATCAACATAGTTAATCCAACTTAGTCCAAATAACAATAATGCAACTTAAATCAACTTAATCGACCTATTCAATTTAATCCTAACTAACTTATGAACTCAACACAAAACAAAACCAATCATACGACGATATTTAATTAATTAAATAATTAAATAATTAGGGCGTTACACAAGGCGCTGTTGTTCTTGTAAGAGAAATTTGGATGATTCTTCCAACCTGTGTTATAGGTATTAGAGTATGGATTTCCTTGAGCATAATTCACCTGGTTTGTGGTTAATCCGACAAGAAGTTGACATTCGGTTGGTGTGTGTCTTGGGATTCCACATATTTCGCAATTAGAAGTCACGGTAGCCATGGTGGCTGGTGGTGTTATGGTCAAGTTATCAATCCTTTGGGTGATGGCATCCATCTTAGCGTTGACGTGATCTAATCTGCTCAATTCATACATTCCTCCTTTTGCTTGGTTCTTCTCTGTAGTTGTTCTTTCACCTCCCCATTGACAATGGTTTTGAGCCATATTCTCAATGAGGCTGTAGGCATCTTCGTAAGGTTTATCCATAAGAGCACCACCTACGGCAGCGTCTATCGTCATCCTCATGTTGTATAGAAGTCCATTGTAGAAGGTAATGATGGTCACCCAGTTTTCAAACTCGTGGTGTGAACATAGTCTCATCAAGTCCTTCTATCTCTCTCACGCTTCATAAAGTGATTCGACATCTTTCTGTCGAAATCTATTAATCTAGGCTCTCAGCATAGTTGTCTTGCTAGGTGGGAAATATCGTGATAGGAAGACATTCTTCAGTTCTGCCCATGATGTAACAGAGTTGGCTGGTAAGGATTGTAACCATGCCCAAGCTCTATCTCTTAGAGAGAACGGGAAAAGTCTTAATCTTATTGCATCTTGAGTTACACCATTTGCTTTCACGGTATCTGCGTATTACACAAACTTCATCAGATGTTCATTAGGGTCGTCTGTAGGTGTAACACCCATATAATATATATATCTAGAATAATATCATACAAGTGTTATTTTTGGTACTGACACCATCATAAGTGCCTAATAGTACAATTCTCATTCTTGACCAATTCCACAAATCTATACAACAATGGTACAAGACATGGAAATCATACAAAAAATACTAAGATCGAATACAATATCCATTATTGTACAAGATACAAGAAAATACACAACGGAAGTCTTAATCTAGGCTTCACTTGAAACATCCCGAGCATAGATCCACTTGTAAATCAAACCTGCAAAAGAAACCTGAAAAGCAACAACAATAGTGGGGTGAGATAACAACATCTCAGTGAGTTCCCTATCTCGTCTCTAAAAGGTTCGCACTAGACACTACTCAAGTCGGGGGGAAACATAGACTTCGAGTTCACATAAAACTAGAGACACAAAGTAAAACAAAATGGAGCACACACAAGGTGCTTTGAGGCATCTTTCCCCGTGTCGCTCCCGATAAATGAAATGGATCCAGATAAAGGTACAGACGCGAACGGTCGGCGAAAGGGACAATGAGAACACGCAGCCGTGAACTCACTGGAGATGAATAGAGTCGCCAGCTAGGCATTTTTATCCCGGAGGAAAGGTAATGCTGCATAGACCTAGAAAGATATGGATAAGACGGTTGCGAACCAGAGAGACTGAGAAAGGGGGTTGGTTACAACCTGGGAAGGTATTAGCACCCAGATTGTCCGTCGTACTCGACGGGATCCACGCTTAAAAGATTTGTGTTTTAAAGGGGTAGTGTCAGTGCAATCTGTGTATACAATAGCTGGAAAAGATGTACAGGTGTCAGTGCAAGGGAAAAGTGAAGTGAAATATGAAAGTGTCAGTGTAAGAACAAGAGTATGCTCATGATCATGAGGCTAAGAGAATGGTGAAAGGAGGGGGAATATACAGAGACTTTTGTTCGATAACTGTTAAGTTATGCCTACGTATCCTCTCGTGCAATGAGGAAGTCAGAACACCGTAGTTCGACCCAAAGAGACTGAAAGGTGAGTTGACTTGTGAACTGCTTACTTGCCTATGCTCAAGTGTATGACCCGTCTGGCCCAGGTGCAAACTGTCTTGCATTAGACGGAAGAAGCAAGTTCTCGTTTATGAATGAAGGTGATGAGAAAAGAATCCCGGAGGAGACGGTTATTGTCTGTTTTTGGTTTTCAGTCTTTTATTGCTTTTGAAAGTTTGTCGTAAGTTAATGAGCTTAAGCCTAAACCAATGGATTAGTAAACTCATCACATCCTCCCTCTGATTAGGGGTAATGAGAGTACCTTAAGTGTGAAGTCAGATTCTCACACTTAATCACCTTTGGTGTAGGATTAAGATCATTATCTTACTTGATTATTTACATGTTTTTGGTGTTTTTGTTTAGTGTTGAGTAATGAGGTTAAGCCATAATCAGGGATTAAACAGACTCATTACACCATCCTAAAAGAAGGATAATAGATGAGAATGTTTAAGCTGAGGAATGCTCCTCAACTTAATCCATGATTAGGGATTAAACTCATGACAAAACAAGCCTTTGATTAAGTGGATTTTATTTAATGGTGAAATGAAGAAGTGATTTTTAGGGTTTGTAAGACAACTTGAGGGGGACTTGTCCATTAACACTAGGGTTAGTCCTTCTTAACCAATTAAGGAAGAATTAGAACCCTAATGCAAGGCCCAAGTTACAAGTGTGATGTCTTGATGGTTATTAGATGGATTGATTAAAGGAGTTAAACACATTAAGGGTTTAACACTTAGGATTAAAGTTATACACTCCATCCTAAGAGAAGGATGCAGGCATAAGCTTAATCACAAAGCCTTAAAGCCTTTAGGGTTTAGTCCCTGATTATGAGATGAGAAGAGAAGACTCAAAAGAGACACAAAGGTAAAACTAAGAGGGGAGACTAATCAAAACCCTAATCATTGTCATACATGGTTGTTCCTAAGGTTTGTGTGGTTTTCAAGAGAAGTCTTCAATGGAACCACCAGGAAGCAGATGAACAAGATCAAGAGAAGCAAAGTGACTTGCTTCATTCAAGAAGTCAAGTCACTTGAAGAAAGAAAGTGGGAAGAAGAAGAATGAGCAAGCTCAATCTCAAACACAAACATAAATGCAGCAATGGATGCAAGAGATATGAAAAGAAAAGTTATGAGAAGTGAAGGCAAATTCACTTCTCAAGGTTACTTACCACCTGAAAGGTTAGGAAAGAAATGCAATACAATGCAAACTGGGATGAGATGACATGGTGAGAAACAAAACCAGAAGCATGTTGATGATAATAATGATGCTATGAGACGCTACTAACATGAGACAAGGCATGGAAATGTTCACACAAGTTCATGGATGCAAATGATGCAAGCTTAGAAGCATGGATATACATGAAAAGTTAGGAAGCATACAAAACATACAACATGGCAAATGCAAGATGCAATGATCAAAGATGCTTTCTACATGTCTTATGATGTCAAATGAATCAAATGGAAGCATGGAATGGCATGGCAAGTCAAGTTATGCAAGAGAATGCAAGAAGGATGCAAATGGAAGCCCAAATTAGGGTTTATGGATCAAACATCAAACAAAACTCAAAAACAGAAGCAAACCCTAAGATAAAAAATGGAAAATGCCATCCTAAGAAACCCTAAACCTATACTAAACCAAGGTCTAAAGGGGAGGTCTCAACTCTCAACCAATCTCAAGTTATGATTTTTCTAAGTTATTAGGGTTTTTAGGGTTCCTAAACAAAAGAAATGCCAAACAAATGGAAAATGCAAGATCAAATCATGGCCATTTTACCCTAGAAACTACATGCTAGACACAAAACAATGCAAGAAGAATCAATGTCCAACTCTTCTTAGATAGGCAGAAATGAATTTTTGAACTTATGATCAAAATAATGCACCAAAAATAATTTAATTCAATGAAAAATTCTTAAAATGCATCAAGATCAAAAAAGAAATTTGGTTTGAAGGTTGGACAATGTTTCTAAATGTCTTAGAACATTTCCTGAATTTTTTGGTGATTTTTAAATACCTAAAAGTATTTTTAATTAATTAATTTCCATTAATCAATTAAAAATAATCTTTTAAATATTTAAAAATACTTTTTAAATGATAAAAAATAAAATAAAAATATTTTTGGGTCTTAAAAATTAATAAAACTTTTAAGAAAAAGTTTCATAATTTTTAAGACATTTTTGCTATTTTTAATAAATTATGCAAATAAAATGAAAAGAAAATGAATTAAAATTAAATAAAAGGGAAAGTAATCAGAATGGAGGGATGAGATTGAGTCTGGATTTGAATCTGTTGACCACGCGCGTCATCCAAGGGTCCAGGTTGTTTCTGACCAAATTAATTAAATTATGGATTAATTAAGTTAAACACGTGGATTAGGGCATAATGACTTGATCTGAACCATCCATTCGCGCGGGGAGTCAAACATTTCAACGCATCCAATGGTCCAAATTCAAATGGCAATTAATTACACAATTAGGGCTTAAACACTTTCAGGCTGCCGGAGAAGACTCCCGGTCGTCTTCTCCGGCCAGCATCCTCCCTGAAAAATCCCCAAAACCCTAAAAAGCTAACTAAAATGAAATCTAAGAATTGGGAAATGTTCTCCAACCACTCACGAATCAAAACCCTCTCTCAAAACAAATTTATAATTCCTAACTAAGCTGAATCGAAGAAAATAAGAACTAGGGCACGCAAGTTTCAGAGATCAATTAAATGTTCATTTCATCACCATTTCAAAAACCAAAGGTACCAGGATACTCAGTGAAGTATAGAGAACAAGTCTATAACATGAAAAACGATTTCTGGAAAAATAATTTTCAAGCTACCTGAGATTCGAAGCTTTCACTCTGATGACTTTCTGGCCACTTCTCCTTGTGCAATCCACTCCACTTGATCCCCAGATGATGCTTGAATGCTCAAAAGGAATTTATGTTGGCTGGATGAGGAGTTTGACAAGCTTCTGCTCAAACTCAGTCAGAAATGGCAATGGAGTTTCAGGCAGCTTCAGGTCATGGTAAATGGTTCTTTGTGTTCCAGATGGTGAGTGGAGAAGATCTGTGGTGTTTGTTTGTATGTTTGTGTGCTGTGGAAAGAGTTTCGAATGAAACTGCAAGTTGAAGTGAGAAATGGCAATGGGGTGTTCTTGCTTGTTTCAGGCCTGGCTCTTGGTGGTTTGAGGTCTATGAAGTATGGTGAGTTGAAGTGTGGAAATGGTTTTTGTGTTTGAAGGCTGGGCAGAGAGTTTCGAAGACAAATGCAGCTTGGTGTGTTTTGGTGTATGTGATGAATGAGTGAGTTTTCCCCTTGCTTCTTGATATCTTTGGCTTGCCAAATGATAATGTATTTTAATCCTATAGGTCAGATGATGTGACCTGGCCTATAGTGATTGGTAAGTTTGCTTTTGCAAAAAGTCAAATTTTGTGTAAGGAAAGTATGGCTCATGATCTAGGCAAGTACAAGCATGGGGCTGCGCAGCAAGGGTGAGGGGAAAGGCTAGCCAAAGTCAGCAGCCAATGTCACAAGTTGTAGGAAGTGAAATGAGTGGTTTTGCAACTTGTTACACCTTTGGTTCACATGTGATTTCTTTGGCCAACCAAACATAAACCATGGGCATTCTTGGTCCAATTCTGACTTTTAAGGCCTAAGGAATGTTTGTGTCATGGTTTGAAATGAATTAGAGGTTGCAATTGGCTTTAGTTCATGATCTTGCAAAATTCTCATTTGAAGCATGCCTTGAAAATCAATGATTTTTGCCAACTTTGTCACACCATAACTTTTGATCCAAGAAGAGTTTGATCATGTTCTTGTACTTTTTGGAAAGGGAAAGATGAGATCTACAACTTTCATGACCAAAGTTTTTCCATTTGAAGCATTTTTGGATCAAGAATCAAGGCTTGAAAAATGACCTAAAATGAAGCATTCTTGAAAAGTCAACCATGCCCAAAAAGTCAACATTTGCAAAACTTCCAAATTCTTGATTTCTATGAACTTTAAACTTCTTCCATGATCAAATAAAGATCATATACACTCAAAATGATGAAGATCACCCATTGGTTGGGTCATTGGGGGCCTCAGATGCCCTGATTTTGCACTGACTTGTCTGAAAAGTCAACCCTTGATCAGATGACTTTCCCATGGAATTTATTCATGAAAATTGACATGCATACTCCCTATACCATATAGAGACCAATGGAAACAAGAATGACCAAAAAACTTGGAGTTATGGCCTCTGAAACCAAAACCCTAATTTTAGGTCAACTGTGCAGTCAAGCTTGGCTCTGCATCCACTCAAACCCTAGTTCTTGTGATTCCTTTGCATTTTTGACTTTGTGAGGATGTAATATGATGCTTGAACACACATGGATCCCTTTGAAGTGATTGGTGGCCTTTGGAGTGACTCAAGTGGCTCTTGGATTGCTCAGATCACAAACCCTAGGTGCAGATGCCTTAGAAACTATGCAGTGAACCAAAAGTGAGATATGAGGTGATATGATTGTGTTTATGCATATGAGAAGATCACAAGCCATGGTGTGAATTGGTGAGAGCAAATTTGGGGTGTTTACAGCTGCCCCTATTCAAACATGAGTTAGCTGTGCAGGATGTAAGCAACGGCTTAACAGGCAAACAAGATAACTTGTGATTGAATACCAAAGACAGTCCAAAATTTGCACTCACAGAATGAAGAAGAAAAGGGATATAGATTGTAAAGGAAAATAAAGTATATTGTGAAGTGGATGATAGAGCAATGACGGGGACGGCCGACATGCTGGGGATAAAAGGTAAAGCCAAGGCGGGGACGGCCAACTAGCTGGGGAAAATCAAATTATGATGGGGACGGCCACCAGTATAAAGCTGTAAAATTTCTGGGAGTTAATGAAACATGACGGGGACGGCCATCAAGTCCATAAAGGTAAAGTAACCAACGATGGGGACGGCCATCGGGCTAAAAGAAAAGTAAAAGGGACCACGACGGGGACGGCCATCGGGTTAAAGAATAAATGCAATAAACAGATGATGGGGTACGACCATCAAAGGTGAAGGACGATCACCTAGCAGGGGACGGCTGCTCTGTTGGGGGTAAAAGAAATATGATGGGGACGGCCATCAAAGGTGGAGGACGACCACCTGGCAGGGTACGGCTGCCGAAAATATCAACGATGGGGACGGCCATCGGATAGAAAAGGTCAACGATGGGGACGACCATCGGACGAGCATGATGGAGGACGACCATCAAGAAGTGGAGGACGACCACTCAGCAGGGTACGGCTGCTCTCGAGGTTTCTCATGACATAGGACGAATGCCAGATAACCAAAATCAACAATGGGGACGGCCATTGGATGAAATGATGAAGGACGATCATCAAAAGGTGGAGGACGACCACCTAGCAGGGGACGGCTGCTAAAACAACGATGGGGACGGCCATCGGATGAGCATGATGGAGGACGACCATCAAGAAGTGGAGGACGACCACTCAGCAGGGTACGGCTGCTCTCAGGTTTATCATGACACAGGACGAGTGTCAGATAAAAAGGAAAATTTGTTTGCGATCTACTGGGGAATAGTAAACACGGACGAGTGTTTACAACCAAGAGAAGAAAGTATAAGTGTTTAGATGTTGTGTATAGATTAAAGACGCGGACGAGCATCCCTAAGACTACGATACGGACGAGTATCGGGTAGAAACAAACTGACACATGTTCAGAGATGATGATACGGACGAGTATCAACTGGTTAACAGAGAACACGTACGAGTGTTGAATCTGAAAGAACTCTTCTGGGGATAGTAGATACAGACGAGTATCTATATCCAAGAAGACACAAGTGTTTGACACGGTGTATGGGTTAAAGATGCGGACGAGCATCCTTAAGACTATGATACGGACGAGTATCATGTAGAAACAAACACTAGACGCAATGTTCTGAGATGATGGTACGGACGAGTACCAACTGGTTAACAAAGAACAAAGACTACTGTTGGATCTGTGGGTATATAACTGGTATATACAAGATACGGACGAGTATCTGCGTAAGAGCGAATGGTGTAAAGATGAGTGTTTAATTTGCTGGGGAGAGTGACACGGACGAGTGTCAAAAGGGGAAAAGTATAATATCAACAAGTATACGGGTCGTAGAAGTGTAGGCGACTGCGCTGGGGATATGACACGGACGAGTATCAAGACAATGTATATAAGTATATGTGAGTGCAAAGATGATGTCTTTGGCTTTCTGCTGGTGGTTTGACACGGACGGGTGTCATGAAGTATCCGTGATATGGGTGATTTGTTTGTAAAGAGTGTTCAGGCAACTTTACTGGGGAAAGATGGCACGGACGGGTGCCAAAAGGAAATATATACTGGTGTTTGTGATTTATGAGGCAACTGTTTTTTTTTTTTTTTTTTTTTTTTTTTTTTTTTTTGGGACCCTGGTGGGGATTTTTTGTACAATGGTGATGAACGGTTATTATTCACAAGTGTTAATTCAGGACATGGCTTATGAGTATGTTATGCGTTTGACTTTTGCCGTAATGCTCCGTTTTAGACGGAATGCTACGCTTTGTGGGTGAATATGATGCAAATGCCATGATTATGCAAAGGTATCAAATCGGGATTCGGATCCCGTTGCCGTGAAGATCTCTGGCTGGTCTGTTTGAAATGGACCTCCCAGCTGGGGATGAGATCATTGATAGACTTGGGGAGATGTATCCACTTGGGGATATATGCTACCTGGTTGACATATCCTTATAATGCGGGACCCAGCTGGAGTTTGTAGAAGTCTTCTGTACTCTGTTGTGATCTTCATGCGTTGCTCTTCCGGATAGAGGCTGGGGCTTTGTGGGGAGATGATTCCCTGACTCCTGCCTTCTGCTGAGGAAGAATAAATGGTACTATAGCTGGGGAATGTTGTTGGCCACTCAGCTGGGGGAGCAACGAGAGGCAACTCAGTTGGGGATAGAGCATTTCGGATGCTGAGATCATTTGTTGATCTGCCAGCTTGTTGAGATGTAACTTGCATGCCCCAAGTTGCGTTCTGGATACCTGCAATCCTGCAAAGATAAGGAAACGCACAAATGGTCCCGAGATATCCCTTATTGGATTCCGTCATAGGAGTTAAGTACTTTCGAGAGTAAGTATATTCCCTGTAAGCATGTGTTCTTTTATTTTCTTAAAGAAAAACATCTGTATTCTTATGCAATTAGTTTTTAGAGACATCAGACATTCTTTGCAAACGAAATATGTACAAGACGAAACATGACTGAAAAATCTGATTTTATTAATTCATGTGCCCTGAATTGGCAAGATACAGTCAAAGAAACAAATCCCCTGAAATGAGGAGATTGTTACAAATTGAGAAACAAAATGTTGGCAGTGTTGGCGACGCTTTCAAAGGAGCTTCCTCTTCTGCTACGACTCGTATGACAATGACGTTCTTCTCGTCTTGCTTTCTGAAGAAGGCTGATTCTGATTGAAGCTTGATCCTTTTGAAGCTTTCCAAGTTGCAAGCGATACAGACGAATTCAGAATGCAGTTGTTCGCTTATTCCCTTATTTTGCATGGGTCGCCCTTTCGGGTTTTCAATCCATCGGGATACCCATTTTTGCCTGAGTTGTCCAATGCGGCTTTTCAACTCAGCGGGTGTACACTTTTTCATTTATTTTCCCTTATTTTTGCCCGAGTCTTTTATTCTGTTTTTGACTCGCCGGGATGCCCTATTTTTGCCTGGACTTTCATTCTGTTTTTGTGTCCAGCGGGTCACTTTATGCGAAGTATTTTTTAACTGCATCTGAATTCACAGGGGACGGGAAATCTTCACCATCCATGGTGCTGAGCATCAGTGCTCCACCAGAGAAAACTTTCTTCACAACAAATGGTCCTTCATAATTTGGAGTCCACTTGCCCCTGTGGTCTGTATGAGGAGGGAGGATTCTCTTCAGCACAAGATCTCCCACTTGGTACTCTCGGTGCCTGACTTTCTGATCGAAGGCTCTCTTCATTCTCTTCTGATATAGCTGCCCATGACAGATTGCAGCCAATCTTTTCTCTTCGATCAGACTCAGTTGCTCGTATCGGGCTCGGACCCATTCTGCTTCGTTCAGCTTAACATCCATCAGTACCCGCAGAGAGGGTAATTCAACTTCAACAGGTAGGACTGCCTCCATACCATACACAAGCTGATACGGTGTTGCCCCAGTGGACGTTCTGATTGACGTGCGGTACCCATGCAAGGCGAACGGTAGCATTTCATGCCAGTCTTTGTAAGTGACTACCATCTTCTGCACAATCTTCTTAATATTCTTGTTTGCCGCCTCAACAGCGCCATTCATCTTCGGCCTGTAAGGAGAAGAATTGTGATGTTGAATTTTGAAGTCCCGGCACAGTTCTGCCATCATCTTGTTGTTTAGATTAGAACCATTATCAGTAATGATTCGCTCGGGCACTCCATATCGACAGATGATCTCTCTCTTCAGAAATCTGGCTACCACCTGTCTTGTAACATTTGCGTAGGAAGCTGCTTCAACCCACTTGGTAAAATAGTCAATGGCGACCAGGATGAATCTGTGGCCGTTTGAAGCAGTTGGCTCAATCTTGCCAATCATATCAATGCCCCACATGGCAAAGGGCCATGGTGAAGACATGATATTCAAAGGATTGGGAGGCACATGCACTTTATCTGCGTAGATCTGGCATTTGTGGCATTTTCTGGCGTAGGCACAACAGTCTGCATCCATTGTGATCCAGTAATAACCTGATCTTAACAATTTCTTAGCCATGGCATGCCCTCCAGCATGGGTACCAAAGGATCCTTCGTGCACCTCATGCATCAGTAAATCTGCTTCTGTCTTATCGACACATCGGAGGAGTACCATATCAAAGTTCCTTTTGTATAAAGATCCATCAGTGTTCAGAAAGAAACTTCCAGCAAGCCTTCTCAAAGTCTTCTTATCATTGGAAGATGCCCCAGGGGGGTATGTTTGATCCTCCAAGAAGCACTTAATGTCATGGAACCAAGGCTTATCGTCTTTGACAACATCGGCTGCAAACACATATGTTGGTCTATCAAGTCTCGACACTGAAATCTGAGGTACAAAGTTAGCAGCTTGAACTTTGATCATGGATGAAATGGTAGCAAGAGCATCTGCAAACTGATTCTCGTCCCGAGGGATATACTCAAGCTTGACCGTTGTGAAGAAAGTCAATAACCTCCTTGTATAATCCCTGTAAGGTATCAGATGATCCTGGTGGGTGTACCATTTGCCGTTGGTTTGATTGACTACCAGAGCTGAATCTCCGAATACGGTCAATGTCTTGATCCTGAGATCGATGGCTTCCTCAAGACCCATAATGCAAGCTTCGTATTCAGCTTCGTTGTTAGTGCAGTTGAAAGTGAGTTTTGCCGAGAAAGGCATGTGAACTCCTTTAGGTGTAATGAGTACTGCACCAACACCACGGCCATTCATGTTAACAGCCCCATCAAACATCATAGTCCATTCTTCCTCCGGGTCGGGCCCTTCAGTGTGAATAGGCTCTTCATGATCTTTTGATTTAATGAACATGATGTCTTCATCAGGGAAGTCAAATCTCATAGGCTGGTAGTCATCAATGGGTTGCTCAGCAAGATATTCAGATAGTACACTGCCCTTGATGGCTTTCTGAGATGTGTACTGTATGTCGTATTCTGTGAGAATCATTTGCCATCTTGCAACCCGTCCGGTAAGAGCTGGCTTCTCGAAAATGTACTTAACTGGGTCCATTTTGGATATCAACAAAGTAGTGTGGGTCAACATATACTGTCTCAGTCGGCGAGCAGCCCACGCTAAAGCACAGCAAGTTTTCTCGAGCAGTGAATAACGTTGTTCACAGTCGGTAAACTTTTTGCTTAGGTAGTATATTGCATACTCTTTTCGACCAGACTCGTCATGCTGGCCCAGCACACACCCCATTGACTCTTCTAATACTGTCAAGTACATAATCAGAGGTCTTCCTTCAACTGGAGGCATAAGGATTGGAGGTTCTTGCAGATATTCCTTGATCTTGTCAAAAGCCTTTTGGCAGTCTTCATTCCACCTGACCGTCTGTTCTTTTCTTAACAGCTTGAACAAGGGTTCACAGGTTGCTGTGAGGTGAGATATAGTTCAATCGACCTAAGAACCCTCGAACTTCTTTCTCAGTTTTCGGTGCAGGCATCTTTTGGATGGCTTTGACTTTATCAGGGTCAACTTCAATCCCTTTCTCGCTTACAATAAAGCCCAGCAGCTTACCAGATCTCACCCCGAATGTGCATTTGTTGGGGTTCAACTTCAGTTGGTACTTCCTCAGATGCTTGAATAACTTGAGCAGATTCACCAGGTGATCTTCCTCTGTAAGGGACTTGGCGATCATGTCATCCACATAACATTCGATTTCCTTATGGATCATATCGTGGAATAGTGTCACCATAGCCCGTTGATACGTTGCACCGGCATTCTTGAGCCCAAATGGCATTACTTTGTAGCAGAACGTGCCCCAAGGTGTGATGAATGTTGTCTTCTCCATGTATTCAGGTGACATCTTGATCTGGTTGTATCCTGAAAATCCATCCATGAAGGAGAATACCGAGAACTGAGCCGTGTTATCCACCAATACATCAATGTGAGGTAATGGGAAGTCATCTTTCGGGCTGGCTCTGTTCAGATCCCGGTAGTCAACACACATCCTTACTTTACCGTCTTTCTTAGGCACAGGTACTATGTTAGCAACCCACGGCGGATAGCTGGTCACAGCAAGGAACCCGGCGTCCCATTGCTTTTGTACCTCTTCTTTGATTTTCATTGCCATGTCCGGACGAGTACGGCGCAGTTTCTGTTTGACCGGTGGGCATTCTTCCCTCAAAGGCAGCTTGTGCACAACAATGTCGGTATCCAACCCTGGCATATCTTGGTAAGACCAAGCAAACACGTCCACATACTCTTGAAGCAGGTCTATCAGTTGTCTCTTCACTGAGTCTTGCAGGCAGGCCCCGATTCTAACTTCTTTCACGTCTTCATCTGTACCAAGATTGATCACTTCAACCTCCTCCTGATGGGGAGTAATAACCTTTTCCTCTTGTCTTAACAACCTGGCTAGCTCTTCAGGAAGCTCATATTCTCCTTCAACCCCTTCGTCAGCTTGATTGATTGGATTGTCAAAGTCATACGGAGTCATAGCCGTGCTGTTGTCAGTGCTGTCTGGAAGGCACTCTCTGCAAGGGTTAAGTTTTGTTCATTTTAGTGATCTGATTTTAGTCTTGTTTAGAAAAGTGAAATGAAGTTATCATTTTGAAAACACCGCCATTTATTTTTTGTACAAAAAAGAAAAATGGAAAAACAGTGAGCAGAAAAGAAAAAGACCCGTTTGCAAAAAGATGTCTGATATTTCATTAATTGATCTTGTTTGCACAAAAAGTACAGATGGCCCGATTACAAAATGAGTCTTGTCATCTTGGGCAAGATGCAAGACTTTGATGCATGCTTATAAAAATACAGGAAATAATAATTACTCTGCATGAGTAACTCTTATAATTTCCTGGGAAGACCAGTTTGAGATACTGCTCCCCGGGATCTTTGGACGGATCCAGCTTTCCAGGTTGCGCTCCTCTTCCAGCTCGTCTTCCAGACAGTTGATAGCATCAGGGGTAAGCATCCCCCCACTCACAAAATTGGGCTCTTTCGCAGCCGCTGTTTGATCTTGTTGAGTTGGTCTGTAACCCAACCCAAATCTGTCTTCTTTCTTCTCCACCGATAGCAGTTTGCCCCAGCCTTGGGCAGTTCCTTCCTCAACAACCTTCCGGGCTTGTTGGTATTATGACATTGGAGTACCAGATACAGCAGATGCCTCATTTACATTCAAAGCTTCAAACCCCTGGCTCATTGTTTCATGGATCTCCCCATCCATTTCAATGTACTTATAGGTTGCCAGGTGGCTGACAAAAATGTCCTCCTCTCCACAGATTGTGACAACTTGGCCTTCCCACTCAAATTTTAACTTTTGGTGAAGGGTAGACGTTATTGCGCCGGCGGCGTGAATCCAAGGTCTACCCAACAAACAGCTGTAGGCGGGCTGAATGTCCATCACATAAAAGATAGTTGTAAAGGTCTGTGGGCCAATTGTCACAGGTAGCTCAATCTCTCCCAGAACCGATCTCTTAGAACCATCAAAGGCTCTTACTACCAGGTTGCTGGGTCTCAATGCCAATCCATCATATTCTAACTTCACCAGGGCCTTCTTTGGTAAGACATTAAGGGATGACCCCGTGTCTACCAGCACATGGGAAAGGACAGCACCTTTGCATTCCATGGTTATGTGCAAGGCTTTGTTGTGGTTGCGGCCATCCGCTGTCAAGTCAGTATTGGTGAACCCTAGCCCATTGCTAGCAGTAACGTTTCCAACCACGGTTTCCAACTGGTTGACAGTAATCTCTTCAGGCACGTAAGCTGCGTGCAAGACTTTGAGTAGTGCATTCCGATGGGCTTCGGAGCACATAAGCAGTGAGAGGATAGAGATTTTGGATGGCGTCTGGTGAAGTTGATCCACAATTTTGTAATCACTCTTTTTGATGATTCGCATAAACTCATCAACTTCTTGATCGAACGGCGTCTTCAAGGCTTCCTTAACGGCTTAATCTTCCTGCACCGGGCTCTTTCCTTTTGCCTTGGCAGCAGCTTCTGCTTCAGCAGTAGGTCTTTGAATTGGTGGAGCAAAGAGACGTCCGCTTCGAGTGAAGCCTCCGCCTCCGCCCACATTATCTATTTGTGGTGCAGGTGTTGATGTTTCAAGAGTGATTCTTTTTCCTTCGCAGTACACGTCAGAGCCATAGTGCCAAGGGATGGCCCTATTGCTTTCATATGGTACTGGTCCAGGCACCGTGACAGTGACTGGACTGATTGCTGCTGCTGAAGGGATTGTGATAGTTTGCGGATCATAATAAATTGTGACTGGTGCTCTGGTGGGAGCAGCACCTTCTGAATGGTAGGCAGAGTTGTTTTCAGGATCATAGAATATGGTGACAGTAGAGACATCTTCATGATTGGTTGCTGGCGTTGTAGGAGATATCGTCGGAAGAAATGATGTTGTGGTTGTAGAAGTCTCAAAATGGAGTGAAGCTGAAGTTGTAGCAGGAAAATTTGTTGTAAACTGATCAGTTGAGATGATGGATGAAGTACTTGTTGATGAAACCGAAGAATTGTCAGGAACAATAGTTGCTGCAGTTGTAGGAGGTTCTGAAACCGTTGCTGATGATATTGCTGGATTGGTTGGAAATGATGTAGTGATCTGAAGTTGGCCACTCTGAATTAGGTTGTCTATACCATTCCTCAAATTATCGCACCCATTTACAGAGATATTGCAGTAAGCACAACCTAACTCACACCCTGGGAACATCTGACATTCCAAGAGCTGAGCCTTGATTTCTACCAATGGCGTCCTGATCTGTCCCACACTGGTTATTAAATAAGACGACTTGTCTTCTTCAATAGCGTTAATTCTAGGACCACCGTGGTTTGGCATAGGATTTTTGTTGACATTGGGTGGTGGTGCGAAATTCAGAGCTTTCGAGTCTACCAGGTCTTGTACCTTCATATGCAGGGCTCTGCACTTTTCTGTACTGTGGCCAGGTGCGTTTGAATGGAAGGCACACCTAGCGTTGGAGTCATAGTTCCTGGGTAGACTGTTGGGATCTGGAGGTGCCAGCGTCCTTAGCTCAACTAGGTTGAGTTTCAGGAGTTGTGGCAGCAAAGTAGCATATGGCATTGGGATCGGATCGATCACTCTGTTAGCTTGAGAAGGCCTCTGCTGAAATGGCCTCTGTTGACTGTTGTTGTTAGTGTTGCTGTTGTTGTAGTTTCTTGGAGGATACTGATTTTGTTGATGGTACTGAGGTTGTGGCTGATAGCTTTGTTGAGGAGGTTGATAGACTGGTTGAGGATGAGCTGGAGCAGGGATGGTGACTGCTGCTATTGACCTCTGAACATACTGGGGCCTGCCCCTGTTTGAATGGATGGCATTGGTCTCGCCAGTTCTTCTCGGGCCTACAAAAGGCTTTCTTGTACTACTGGACGAGCTTGCACCGTTGTCTGAGATCTTTCCCATTTTTAACAAGCTTTCAATTCTCTCCCCGGCTATGACAACATCTGCAAAGCTAGTGGAAGAGAAAGCAGCCAACCTGTCAATATATGTTCCCTGAAGGGTGTTCATGAACATATCTGCCATTTCTCGTTCAGACATAGGTGGTTGAACAGCAGCAGCCAGTTGCCTCCATCTCTGGGCATATTCTCGGAAACTCTCCCTTGAAGACTGTGACATCCCCATTAGGAGGGTCCTGTTGGGTGCCATGTCTAGATTATACTGATACTGTCTGATGAAGGCCTCTGCCAGGTCCTTCCAGCATCTAATAGTTGCCCTTGTCAAGTGAGAGTACCATTCTCTCGACGCTCCAGTCAAGCTATCTTCGAAATAGAACATCCAAAGCTTCTCATCCATTGTATAGGCCTTCAACCTCCCCAGAAATGACTGTAAATGAGTCCGGGGGCATGAGGTCCCATTGTATTTTTCAAAGCAAGGAGGCTTGAACTTATGGGGGATCCTGACCCCGTCTACCAAGCCCATGTCCATGACGTCGAAGCCCAAAGAGTTTTGAGATTCTAAGGACCTCAACTTCTCAGCTATCTCATCCAATCTTCTATCATAAGCTTCTTCACCAGCGCCCATTACTGTGAATTGGTCCTCCTGGGGATCCTCTTGAAGTACCCTAGCTGCGGTGGCAGTCCCTTGAACATTTGCAGGAATATTGACCTCAGGATGGAGGTGTGGTCCAAATACCGGAGGGTTGACGTGAGGTTGGACCCTCTCGTTGTTACTTGTGCCAGCAGTTCCCACATGGGGCTCTTCTTGATTCTGCCTTTCCACCATGGCTCTCAATCTTTCCTGGCTCTGAGCCATGTTGTTCATAACTTCCATAAACTGAGTCATTTGATTCCTCATCTCTAGCCTTTCATTTGCCATTTGATTTCTGACCTCAGTAAGGTCCTGCTGCATCTGATCCATTTGAATTCCCGGAAGGTTGTTTCGGGTTGGATAACGGTGCGGACGGTTGAGGGGAAATACCCGGCGCCTAGCAATAGTTCCTGAGGTATCACAACAGAGGTTAGCAACAACAAAACCTACAAAACAAACAAAGGGTTAGCATGCAATGCAGTTATGCTTATTTGCTTCTCAAGGTATCCGGTTTGGCATTCAGTTTTGACCCTTCCAGACCCTTGAAGATATTGTTGATGCTGCTTTCAAAACGAACTCAGATGGAACAAACTAACACAAATATATTACAGAAGGTGAAATAATACAACTTGTTCATTTTACAACACAAGCCCTCTAAGGGGTCAAAATACAGTACAAGAAAATAAAAGTACATGGAAAGAAAGCAACAACAAACAAATGGTCAAACACCGAGACCAAACTCATCCTCACGAACTTCCTTGAGAAGTGCTTCGGTCACAGGATCAGCCGGACGCTCCGTGAGATTCCTGATGAGGAGATTCCGGGTCGCAACAGCTGCTGTTAGCTTATTGTGCTGATTTTGTTCTTTGGACCTCTTCACCCCTGCTTTGATCTTCAGCTCTGATATCTCCCTCTGGGCGGCTGCCAGGGCTTCTTGTTGTTCTTTTGCGTTAGCTTCAAGTTGCTCCATCTTGTCTTGAACTCTCTTGTCTTCCAGAGTACGAGCCTCGGTGATCCTGACCCACCGAGCCTGACTCTCCTTCAGATACAAGTCTGTCCTTGCTCTCTGGAACTGGGCTTCTTTGCAAGCATTCTTCAGAATTTGTTCTCCAGCCTTAGACTTTTTGATATAATCCCCAGACTTCTCAATCTTAGTCAGATGCTCTACTCTTATTTTCTCCAACCTCTCAATCTCCCTCATACCTTCACTCCTCTCCCGGAGGGTCTTCTGCAAGGCCTGGGTTAGCTTCTCATTCCTCTCCTTCAAGCTCTCATACTCCTCCAAACTGATAGTGGCAGGGGGTGGTGCTGAAGATGACTCAGGCATGTCTTCTATGGTAAAGGGCATCCCAGAGAATTGGGCCCTGGCACGGGACCACTCATAATATTGTGCTGATGCCACATTATTGCACTTCCCTAGAATGGTCACTCCCTTGGTTTGAACATTATCCCAGGCCCAGGCAGCCTGCCTAACAACAGTCAAATTAATCTTGTTCTCACAATAGAGAGTCTCAGCCAAGTCCTGTGCCCTAGGAGCATGGACCAGTGCGTAGCCCAATTGCCTTCTGAACAGCAGAGGATTGTAATTAATACTGCCCTTAACTCCTGTCAAAGGCACATTAGAAAAATGCCCACAGCTGGTGATGATATCCCTGCCTTTGGTGCTCTGAGTGCACCATCTGATGTCAGCTGAAGTTAGAACAGTGAGTCTCTTAGCCCAGTTGCTTTGCTGATGAGGGTTTAAAAATGCATCCGTCCTGGGTAGGTGCCTGATAAGCCAAGTGTGGAACAATGGAGCACAACACCTCACTAATCTCCCCCTCTGCTTTTCATTTCTCTGATGCACTGAGTAGTAAAGATCCCCCAATAAAGTTGGCACTGGGTTCTTCAGGATGAACAGATGGATTGCATTCTTGCTAATGAATCGAGGCTCATCTGCAAACAATACAATTCCATATATGCTTAAGGCCAGTAGAGCACAAACAGCTTTCCACTCTCCTAGAGAAGCTTTCAGGGTAGCTTGAGAGACCAAGAAGTCCAGATGAAAACCAGGGATTCCAGCTTTAGAAGTCATATGCTGCTCAATCAGGACAGGTTCCAGATGCAAAGCCTTTGCTACTTCTCCATCAGCAGGAAAGACCATCTCAGGGTTGAAAGGAATTTCTCTCCTGATAGGCATACCAACTAATGAGGAGTACTCTTCCAATAAGGGGCCCAACTGAAAGTCTTGAAAAGTAAAACATCTCAGTGGAGGATCATAAAACTGAATGCAGGTGTGGATCAGGCTTCTTTGTGAAGGGTCCAGATCCATGACCATGTCTAGTATATCCCCATAATGCTCCCTGAACAAAGGTATGTGATCTGGAGTGATCAGGGTTTGAATCCTCCTGATGTCTGATAACTCTGGTTGGAAGAAGTGATAGGTGATATTGCTCTTCTTAGGAGCCATGATGCTGAGCCTGAATAGAGACAGGTGCTGATGATAATACTGAAGAAGTGGGCCACTGATTGGCTGGTGCAGGTGATAACTGAAGCAGATAGCTGATGAAGACAAGTCAAAACTGAAGATGGGGTCAAAACCAAAACCAAATGAAGATGGATACCCTGAAACACAAATAAGCAAATGTCAACATGATGCAATGATTATGTATGCAAATGAAATGCAAGGGTCTGTGACTGAGCTGGATCTGATCAAAACTCTGATATAGGTCCAAGTGTGTAAGAAATCCAGATGGAGGTCTATAAATCCAGTAACCAAGGTGGGGGACTCAAATAAAGAGCCACATATCCAGGGTTTTAGAATCACAAGAACTGTCCCAAATTGGAGTACTCTTAATAAATCAAAGCAACAGGGTATTCTGAGGTCAAGGTACCTGCAAACCTGTAAACAGCCCAACCCCCTCACAGGTGGTGTTCTAGAACAAGGATCCTCAGACTTGGATCAGTTATGAGAAGTGTAAACACTTCCAACCCGGAGGTACAGTGTTTACAATAACCATAACAATTCCTCCTCTAATTCACCTCAGTTTCTGAAGGTCAATACTAAAAGGTCATCCATACTTAGCAGGCTTCCCAGATAGCCCTAGCATTGCAGGAAATCTGCAACACAGAGTTCTCAAGAAGAAACCCATATCTGAACCGTGTTTCATATTCCCGCACCAGACCGAAATGGAATGGGAAAGAATATGATTCACTCTAGCCTAGGTGTCACTCAGGTCCCAGGTGTAGGACCTTAACTCTCAATGGCACACCCACCCACCAAAACAAAAACCAGATCCAGCAAGTAGCATGACAGTATGATATATACAAAAGCAATAAAGAAAGCAGTAAAGCAGCTGTACATAAAACAAAAATAAATACAAAAAAAAACAAACACAAATAAGCACATAACACCCCAGTAAACACAAATCAATCAAGCGCTAGGAGGAACCCACAAAAAAGAACCAGAAGCCCTGGTTGCAATACAAGAGGGTCCCCAGCAGAGTCGCCAAGCTGTCGCTCCCGATAAATGAAATGGATCCAGATAAAGGTACAGACGCGAACGGTCGGCGAAAGGGACAATGAGAACACGCAGCCGTGAACTCACTGGAGATGAATAGAGTCGCCAGCTAGGCATTTTTATCCCGGAGGAAAGGTAATGCTGCATAGACCTAGAAAGATATGGATAAGACGGTTGCGAACCAGAGAGACTGAGAAAGGGGGTTGGTTACAACCTGGGAAGGTATTAGCACCCAGATTGTCCGTCGTACTCGACGGGATCCACGCTTAAAAGATTTGTGTTTTAAAGGGGTAGTGTCAGTGCAATCTGTGTATACAATAGCTGGAAAAGATGTACAGGTGTCAGTGCAAGGGAAAAGTGAAGTGAAATATGAAAGTGTCAGTGTAAGAACAAGAGTATGCTCATTATCATGAGGCTAAGAGAATGGTGAAAGGAGGGGGAATATACAGAGACTTTTGTTCGATAACTGTTAAGTTATGCCTACGTATCCTCTCGTGCAATGAGGAAGTCAGAACACCGTAGTTCGACCCAAAGAGACTGAAAGGTGAGTTGACTTGTGAACTGCTTACTTGCCTATGCTCAAGTGTATGACCCGTCTGGCCCAGGTGCAAACTGTCTTGCATTAGACGGAAGAAGCAAGTTCTCGTTTATGAATGAAGGTGATGAGAAAAGAATCCCGGAGGAGACGGTTATTGTCTGTTTTTGGTTTTCAGTCTTTTATTGCTTTTGAAAGTTTGTCGTAAGTTAATGAGCTTAAGCCTAAACCAATGGATTAGTAAACTCATCACATCCTCCCTCTGATTAGGGGTAATGAGAGTACCTTAAGTGTGAAGTCAGATTCTCACACTTAATCACCTTTGGTGTAGGATTAAGATCATTATCTTACTTGATTATTTACATGTTTTTGGTGTTTTTGTTTAGTGTTGAGTAATGAGGTTAAGCCATAATCAGGGATTAAACAGACTCATTACACCATCCTAAAAGAAGGATAATAGATGAGAATGTTTAAGCTGAGGAATGCTCCTCAACTTAATCCATGATTAGGGATTAAACTCATGACAAAACAAGCCTTTGATTAAGTGGATTTTATTTAATGGTGAAATGAAGAAGTGATTTTTAGGGTTTGTAAGACAACTTGAGGGGGACTTGTCCATTAACACTAGGGTTAGTCCTTCTTAACCAATTAAGGAAGAATTAGAACCCTAATGCAAGGCCCAAGTTACAAGTGTGATGTCTTGATGGTTATTAGATGGATTGATTAAAGGAGTTAAACACATTAAGGGTTTAACACTTAGGATTAAAGTTATACACTCCATCCTAAGAGAAGGATGCAGGCATAAGCTTAATCACAAAGCCTTAAAGCCTTTAGGGTTTAGTCCCTGATTATGAGATGAGAAGAGAAGACTCAAAAGAGACACAAAGGTAAAACTAAGAGGGGAGACTAATCAAAACCCTAATCATTGTCATACATGGTTGTTCCTAAGGTTTGTGTGGTTTTCAAGAGAAGTCTTCAATGGAACCACCAGGAAGCAGATGAACAAGATCAAGAGAAGCAAAGTGACTTGCTTCATTCAAGAAGTCAAGTCACTTGAAGAAAGAAAGTGGGAAGAAGAAGAATGAGCAAGCTCAATCTCAAACACAAACATAAATGCAGCAATGGATGCAAGAGATATGAAAAGAAAAGTTATGAGAAGTGAAGGCAAATTCACTTCTCAAGGTTACTTACCACCTGAAAGGTTAGGAAAGAAATGCAATACAATGCAAACTGGGATGAGATGACATGGTGAGAAACAAAACCAGAAGCATGTTGATGATAATAATGATGCTATGAGACGCTACTAACATGAGACAAGGCATGGAAATGTTCACACAAGTTCATGGATGCAAATGATGCAAGCTTAGAAGCATGGATATACATGAAAAGTTAGGAAGCATACAAAACATACAACATGGCAAATGCAAGATGCAATGATCAAAGATGCTTTCTACATGTCTTATGATGTCAAATGAATCAAATGGAAGCATGGAATGGCATGGCAAGTCAAGTTATGCAAGAGAATGCAAGAAGGATGCAAATGGAAGCCCAAATTAGGGTTTATGGATCAAACATCAAACAAAACTCAAAAACAGAAGCAAACCCTAAGATAAAAAATGGAAAATGCCATCCTAAGAAACCCTAAACCTATACTAAACCAAGGTCTAAAGGGGAGGTCTCAACTCTCAACCAATCTCAAGTTATGATTTTTCTAAGTTATTAGGGTTTTTAGGGTTCCTAAACAAAAGAAATGCCAAACAAATGGAAAATGCAAGATCAAATCATGGCCATTTTACCCTAGAAACTACATGCTAGACACAAAACAATGCAAGAAGAATCAATGTCCAACTCTTCTTAGATAGGCAGAAATGAATTTTTGAACTTATGATCAAAATAATGCACCAAAAATAATTTAATTCAATGAAAAATTCTTAAAATGCATCAAGATCAAAAAAGAAATTTGGTTTGAAGGTTGGACAATGTTTCTAAATGTCTTAGAACATTTCCTGAATTTTTTGGTGATTTTTAAATACCTAAAAGTATTTTTAATTAATTAATTTCCATTAATCAATTAAAAATAATCTTTTAAATATTTAAAAATACTTTTTAAATGATAAAAAATAAAATAAAAATATTTTTGGGTCTTAAAAATTAATAAAACTTTTAAGAAAAAGTTTCATAATTTTTAAGACATTTTTGCTATTTTTAATAAATTATGCAAATAAAATGAAAAGAAAATGAATTAAAATTAAATAAAAGGGAAAGTAATCAGAATGGAGGGATGAGATTGAGTCTGGATTTGAATCTGTTGACCACGCGCGTCATCCAAGGGTCCAGGTTGTTTCTGACCAAATTAATTAAATTATGGATTAATTAAGTTAAACACGTGGATTAGGGCATAATGACTTGATCTGAACCATCCATTCGCGCGGGGAGTCAAACATTTCAACGCATCCAATGGTCCAAATTCAAATGGCAATTAATTACACAATTAGGGCTTAAACACTTTCAGGCTGCCGGAGAAGACTCCCGGTCGTCTTCTCCGGCCAGCATCCTCCCTGAAAAATCCCCAAAACCCTAAAAAGCTAACTAAAATGAAATCTAAGAATTGGGAAATGTTCTCCAACCACTCACGAATCAAAACCCTCTCTCAAAACAAATTTATAATTCCTAACTAAGCTGAATCGAAGAAAATAAGAACTAGGGCACGCAAGTTTCAGAGATCAATTAAATGTTCATTTCATCACCATTTCAAAAACCAAAGGTACCAGGATACTCAGTGAAGTATAGAGAACAAGTCTATAACATGAAAAACGATTTCTGGAAAAATAATTTTCAAGCTACCTGAGATTCGAAGCTTTCACTCTGATGACTTTCTGGCCACTTCTCCTTGTGCAATCCACTCCACTTGATCCCCAGATGATGCTTGAATGCTCAAAAGGAATTTATGTTGGCTGGATGAGGAGTTTGACAAGCTTCTGCTCAAACTCAGTCAGAAATGGCAATGGAGTTTCAGGCAGCTTCAGGTCATGGTAAATGGTTCTTTGTGTTCCAGATGGTGAGTGGAGAAGATCTGTGGTGTTTGTTTGTATGTTTGTGTGCTGTGGAAAGAGTTTCGAATGAAACTGCAAGTTGAAGTGAGAAATGGCAATGGGGTGTTCTTGCTTGTTTCAGGCCTGGCTCTTGGTGGTTTGAGGTCTATGAAGTATGGTGAGTTGAAGTGTGGAAATGGTTTTTGTGTTTGAAGGCTGGGCAGAGAGTTTCGAAGACAAATGCAGCTTGGTGTGTTTTGGTGTATGTGATGAATGAGTGAGTTTTCCCCTTGCTTCTTGATATCTTTGGCTTGCCAAATGATAATGTATTTTAATCCTATAGGTCAGATGATGTGACCTGGCCTATAGTGATTGGTAAGTTTGCTTTTGCAAAAAGTCAAATTTTGTGTAAGGAAAGTATGGCTCATGATCTAGGCAAGTACAAGCATGGGGCTGCGCAGCAAGGGTGAGGGGAAAGGCTAGCCAAAGTCAGCAGCCAATGTCACAAGTTGTAGGAAGTGAAATGAGTGGTTTTGCAACTTGTTACACCTTTGGTTCACATGTGATTTCTTTGGCCAACCAAACATAAACCATGGGCATTCTTGGTCCAATTCTGACTTTTAAGGCCTAAGGAATGTTTGTGTCATGGTTTGAAATGAATTAGAGGTTGCAATTGGCTTTAGTTCATGATCTTGCAAAATTCTCATTTGAAGCATGCCTTGAAAATCAATGATTTTTGCCAACTTTGTCACACCATAACTTTTGATCCAAGAAGAGTTTGATCATGTTCTTGTACTTTTTGGAAAGGGAAAGATGAGATCTACAACTTTCATGACCAAAGTTTTTCCATTTGAAGCATTTTTGGATCAAGAATCAAGGCTTGAAAAATGACCTAAAATGAAGCATTCTTGAAAAGTCAACCATGCCCAAAAAGTCAACATTTGCAAAACTTCCAAATTCTTGATTTCTATGAACTTCAAACTTCTTCCATGATCAAATAAAGATCATATACACTCAAAATGATGAAGATCACCCATTGGTTGGGTCATTGGGGGCCTCAGATGCCCTGATTTTGCACTGACTTGTCTGAAAAGTCAACCCTTGATCAGATGACTTTCCCATGGAATTTCTTCATGAAAATTGACATGCATACTCCCTATACCATATAGAGACTAATGGAAACAAGAATGACCAAAAAACTTGGAGTTATGGCCTCTGAAACCAAAACCCTAATTTTAGGTCAACTGTGCAGTCAAGCTTGGCTCTGCATCCACTCAAACCCTAGTTCTTGTGATTCCTTTCTATTTTTGACTTTGTGAGGATGTAATATGATGCTTGAACACACATGGATCCCTTTGAAGTGATTGGTGGCCTTTGGAGTGACTCAAGTGGCTCTTGGATTGCTCAGATCACAAACCCTAGGTGCAGATGCCTTAGAAACTATGCAGTGAACCAAAAGTGAGATATGAGGTGATATGATTGTGTTTATGCATATGAGAAGATCACAAGCCATGGTGTGAATGGGTGAGGGAAAATTTGGGGTGTTTACACCCCGCCCAGCCATAATCATAGCAGACGAGTACGGGTCACTCAATCCTCAACATATAGATAATTTTCCCCGCCCAGCCACACAAGGGCACTACATCACGGGTCACTCATTATCTACCTAAGGTACTTTCCCCGCCCAGCCACCCAGGGCACCTCAGCACGGGTCACGGTACCTTGCCACAAAGTAACTTTCCCGGCCACCCCACACACGGAGATCTCGACACAGGTCACTTGTTACTTGTCCTAATGGATAACTTTCCTCGCCCAATCACACCAGGACGAGCACGGGTCACGGTCCATCCATTAACGGATTCGAATCCACAAATTAATTATATCTCCCCAGCCGTACCGCCTCGTGGGACCTCGACACGAGCTAGATATATTTAAATTAAGATTATAACGCAAAGGAAACAAACTTCCATCCTATCACAATTTCCTAGCCCGAAGACACTATTCGAGTGTCGACGCCTAAGTATTGTCATATTTCTAAAACAATTCCGTAACAACCTAGGGTAACCTAGATACCTCACAAGTTTGACCTTTTATTTCCTTTAGCTCACAAATTCCCTAACTTAACATAATTACGTTTTATTCGAAAAGTCAGGAAAAAGTCAGGTAAAAATAATATTTTTCGGCATCATGTGATAGTACATAATTTTAGCTTTCAAATGGTATAAAGAACACTTAAATCGGATAAACGAGTAAAAAGTTATGAATTTTCAAAGTTTGGAATTAAAACAATTTTTCCCAAGGCTACAACGTTAACCAGTTAACGCATGGGGTTAACCGGTTAACTGAATCAAGACAGAACACAGAAGCATAGAACAAATAGCATTAACCGATTAACACCCTGGGTTAACTGGTTAACCAGGAACCAGAAGCAGCATATTCACGTTTTTGTGATATCAGTACTTACCAAAACCAAATCAAAACATTACCAAACATCAAAACAAGCCATAACCATGTTCATACACCTAAGGTCAACATGTTCAAGCATTTTTATCGATTTCTAACCGTTTAATCTACCGATTTTAAGATGTTTCCATAAAAACCCTAAAACTTATCAACTCTAAAACTCAACCAAAACTAAAAGTAAGAGTTTCTAGCTATGAACCCACCTCTAACCATGAAGAGGAGTTTGATGAAGATGATGATAGATGAAGAAGAATGATGATCCAAGAATCTATTGAGCTTCTAGGTTTCCAACTTTCATTTTCTCTCTTTATTTCTCCATTTCTCTTCTTCTTTTCTTTCTTTCTTTTCCTCCTTCTTATTAACTTTCTCTTCATTTCTCTTTGTATAACAAATACAACAATATCTATCAGTTTGTAACACTAATTGGTCCAAATTGAGAGTATCCAAAAAATGTCTCTGAGTCAGATAATACTAATTAATCAATTTAAGTTCTTCAGTTGCTCTAATTATTTTAATTGAAAACTCTTAGAGTACACTGAAACCTTATTAAATTCAATGAATATTATCCAGAGCATTTTATTAAATACAGGGTATTACATCATTCCCCCCTTAAATTGAAATTCGTCCTCGAATTTCCTTTACTCATCCACTACGAAAGTCCACAACACTGTCTTAGATTCATACTTAACCTTACTTCTGAAACATACTCTAACATATTCAAATTTCAATCTTACTTCACATCCTTGTTTCATAACAACCAAACTATTTTCGTAATTCGTCTGTTGTTTCACACTAAACCACTTAGTCTCGTTTCTTTTTCGGAGAAACATACCATTCTAATTCCTTTTATTGAGTCACAATACCAAGGCATAACCCTCCAAATTGATTTCGGGACAACCATTACTCGACACAACTCCACAAGGTATCTTGGTGAAATCTTATCTACACATAATATCCAATAAAAGCTCTTATTAAAATCCTTCAATTACTATAACCATCTTAAAAGTTGGCAAATGACTTCCTTGTCAATTCCACCTGTCCGACATCACACATTGTAACCGTTTACATCCGACACTCCATCCTTTCAGTGTCTTACCATATACAACACACTTAGAACAAAATCCTTTTACCTCAATACTTATAAATAATTCTCTTCTGATTTTCAACAATCCGACTGAATTCTTTCATCTGTCTCCTTCCACTATGCTTTCAAAGCCTAACAATGGAGATACCACGAATTCTCAATCAATACTAGGTAGTTGGTAGTCTGTGGAGAACACAGGTATCCATTGGAGTTCTCACTAACCAACGAAACAAAACTTGTAGACATTCAGGGATAGGACAAATTACGTGCCAAAGGTACAATAATAACTTTGGTCCAAACTCTCCAACAACAGAGATACAGGGGTTGTACCGTTCCAATCATAACTAATGCAATTCCAATTTCAATTCTAAACTCAAAACAGTTTATCCAATTCGACTTAACAAATCTGACCATGGTTACTATTCTCCATATCAATTCTCTTCACAGGGTTCCATTCACTCAAAGTTTCTATTGACACAAGGTCTCCCTTAACAACAATGTAGTAATGTCACACAATTCACAGTCGATAGCGAGTCACCAGTACCAAACTCAAATATCCTTATATACTTGCGGATTCCTACAACACTCGCCTATCGCATACAACATTCCGCATACTCACCTTTGAAGACCGCAAAAAACTTCTCGTTCAAATCCATTTTTCTCAAAGGTCTCGTAACTTAAACGATCCGATTTACATGCTTAACTTCTAAACATTCACCTCTCACTCTAACTTAGAAGGTAACTTAAAATCCATATCTCTAAGTGCAACTCAACTGCACACATCTGGTATTACTCTTACGGAGTCCGTAACTTGATGTTAAGAATTAATGATACTAAAACTGACCGGTCGTTCATCTCTTAACCACACAATAATTCTGGTACCAAAATGTTTCCTGGAAGATTAACACTTCATAAGTCTCTTATAACTTCTCAATTTAGGTCCTTAGTAGTCACAACGACAACACACCAAAACTTTCAGATCATTTACTGTCTACTAATCATGCTCAAGAGAAAGTCTATCACTTTATCCTCTGATACTTCGATCGGAAACCAAAACGGACTTACAGTTCAGAAAATACAATTCTCTAAAGTCTCCAACAAGGTCATGTGTCAATCGATTACCCATCTAAGGCTAAACGGTCAAACACAATTGAACTTGTTCCTCTTGCTAACAAATAATCCAACTCAAAATTACCAATCCAGACCATACTAACTTACAATATGATTCTCACTCGCAGTTTCTAAACATGTGTAACAATCTCCCACCGTTCACAACTCAAGGTAACACAGGACGGACACAACATGCAGCTTACATGATCCAATGAATGACTAAGTAGAACAACCATTATGTTATGGTCACATCACAAATACTTAACGGAATAGTTCGGTTCCACTCATATGACGATGTTAGTAGGAAAACGACAATGACAACACCAAAAAGGGTTTTAGTCGCAAACTAACACTTGGTTCGTTCATAAGCAAAATTCAATGCACAGTCCTTATCGAGTAAACAGAACAACGGATATCTCATTTATTAGCATAAAACATTGTCCCCTCTCTTGAATTCCTTGGCAATAATTAAAACAACAACTTTATTAATCCCACTAGAGGTATATTCCAAATATTCAGATCGTTCACAAATACATGGGTTTTTCCTTACACCTGAAAACTGAGGTAATGCACTCCTCTGAAAGACCTTCGATATCTCTACTTACATATTAACTTGGGTTTCCTTACCCTCTACCAATCATTTCATAGAAAGTCTCCATAGCTTCCTATCGGTACCAAGAACGCTTCAATCGGGTACTCCAGTCAAAATGTAAGGATCTTAGAAGATAAGTTTCCAAAACTTAACAATGATAATCGGCCGCTACCAGGAGGGTAACTGATTACTCCATGCAATACTTAACTTCCAGTAGATAAAAAAAGATTTAGAAACACAATTCTGTAACCGGGTACTACCCAGAGGGTAATCTGATTACTTCAAACACAAAAGCACAATTCTGGTTCTCATTGCTACCTAAACCTCCCAAACTTATTTCAATCACGTCCCAAAAGTTACAACCATACTAACAAACGATTCTACGCATATAGTAATCACACTACCAGATTCCTAATGGGAGAACCATCATTGATTACACTTCCTTAGCTTTAGTTCCAATAACAACTTAACAACTCGATAGTACATTCGTCCAAGAATATTTTTCGATATCACTTTCTCATAATATACTGTCATTACTGTTTCCATACCGTGTTTACTTCACGTTCTCCGGTAATCCTCTCATACCCAACATAATTCATCTTACTAGAATTCTCTCGAGTCTAAGGTGCTTACTCTAACACTTAACACAACCTCATATAGTTGTTGCACCCCAAAATTTGCCCTCCCCAAGACAAGACATTGTGTACTAAGAGGTTCACAAGGTTCACAAAGTTCACAATTAGTCAGAAAGTTTGACAATTCCCTTAGACAATGCATTCCCCTAAGCAAGGCATCCTAAACTAGGGTTTTGACTTTCATCAGGTTAAATGGACTTCCAAGACTTCAAGTTAGATTCATAGCATCCTATATGTGTTCAAGAATCACCATGTCAAGTTTCAAGAATTTCCCAAAAGATTTGCTCAGTCAGATGATCAGATAGGTTAAAATCAGTCAAAGCAGTTAAAAAGTCAAACTGAGGTCAACTATGGTCAAACCAAAGTCAAACTTCATTATTTTTTGCCAACATCAAGTATATGAAGTAAAATTCATCATTTGATCAAGGGTTGATCATGATTCATCAAGGAGATTTCAGATCATCAAGAATCAGGAGTTTCTAAATTAGGGTTTTCACAGAAAAAGTCAACTGAACTTTGACCAGCCATAACTTTCACATGCTTCATCAAATTTTTTCCATTCAAAGCTCATTTTGAAGGAAATTGAATTCTCTACAACTTTGTGTCTCACAAGCCAAGCCCAAAAATGCTTCATTTGGAAGGTATGAGCTAAGACATTATAGGTCCTTTTAAAAGTCAACAAAAAGTCAACAATTTCCAAAGAGCATAACTTGAGAATGGTAAAAGATATGGACATGAGACCAAATAGGTTGGTTATAGGACTCTTTAAGCTTTACAAAATTTCCAAGAACACCTTCATAGCATTAAAATTGAAGGATTTGTGCCCTTGCAAAGTTGGGAAATTTTTGGGAGGTTTATGAAGCAAATGGGGTCTTAAAACCATAATTCACCAAATGGGCTTGCTTTTTTATGAACCAAACACTTCCATGACATCATGCACGAATTAAAATTTATTTATTCATAATTTTATTCATTTTATTTTATTTATTATGATTTTTTATGTTAAAAATCATTTTAAATTAAAATAAAATATAAAAGGATGGATATTTGATTTGATTTTGGTTCTAGAAGGTCTTAACACTCATTTAAACTTGATTGATATCATAATATTTGAAGTCATACCAAAATAGCAATGTTAGATTAAGAAAATTCAAGTTTTAAGATCATATCTTTTTCAATCTCACAAGGTCCAAAAATCCATAAGTTTTGTGAAAGTCTTGACCTAATTTCATCGTGTGATATATAAACAACATTAAGCAATCACAAAAACACGAATACACAGCCTCAAGGATAAGTTTCAAAAGTTCAAAATTCATAAAAAATTTGAAATTTGGATTCTAATATTTTGTGGTTTTTCAGGTGAATTAAGGGCACCAATCTCTTCCTTGAACATCACTGATCATGTAGCAATAGTCATATGCATCTCAAACCCCAAGAATTGATCAAACCGAATCAAAGTTCTTGAACTTTTATGAATTTCTCGTTTTCATATATTTGTGCGAAATAAATTGTATTTGATGGCTGTTTCATGTTTGTAACAAGCTAATGATTGTTTCTGGACATTTTAATTTGAGTTTTCATATATTTGTGCTAATGATAGTCATATGCACCATTGTTAGGGTTTGAGGTAGCCGATTAGGGTTTCTCAATGGAACTAATATAAATGAATTTTAAGAACGTCAATGAATCGTGGATGATGTAAGGGTCATGTGTATGTGATCAATCTGTTGAAATTTTACGTATTAAGCAAGATCCAAGTTTTGTAGGTTCTTGAAGGTACGAAAAACGCAGGGAAATTCGCAGGTATAATCGCATGAAAATTCGCAGGTATGATGAAGAAGATGAAGACCATTGGCGCGAAATCAGATTTCAAATTTTGAGTTATTCTTATAATATACGTTAGTTATACTGTTATCAAATAATGTGTGTGGTTCAGTTGGTAAGTGCATGCGCGTATGGAGACAAGGGCAGGGGTTCGAATCCCAGCTTCACCATTTTTTTTGCTTTATTTCACTTGTATTTCCAGGTTTAATGTATAAGGACTTGTACTCATCTCTTGTTCACAAACGCCCGCGCAGCCTGGTGGTAGCCTTATGCGACCAGGGGAAGCAGAGCCTAGGGCGTGGGTTCAATCCCTGCCCCAAGTAAGTTTTATTTCATTGTTTTTTTTCAAATTATTTTGCTTTGTTATTTTGTTTTCTAATTTATTATAATCATATTTCTTATATATTTAGATAATAATATGTAAATATATATATTAATTTCATATTTTCTAAAAAAAAACCTCTAATTTATTTTCTAAAATTTTAATCCTAGTTTTTTTTAATTAAAAAAAAATATGTATATATTATATTTATTTTTATAAATAATCAAGTTAATATTGTAAGTTAAATTATAAACCCTAATTTTATTTTTAAATCTCTAACCCTAGTTTTTATTTAATCTTAAATATTAAACTTAATTAATTTTCTTTAATGTCTAATTAAATAATTAATAATGTTTTCTTTGTAAATATTTATTCTATTATTATTCTCATTATATTTTCTTTCAAAAATTCTTTTAAAAATGTTTATTTAATTTAGAAATATTTAATTAACTTGTATATACTTTTGTATTCATGCTAACCTCTTTTTCTTATAATTGTTTTATTACTAACCCTTTTTATTATTTATTTATTTATTATCCGATCGTTTCTATATTTATGTAAATGCGAAAGCCTTGTAATAGTTGTAGGTTTTATTTTCGTCTTTATTTTATTATCTATAAATGTTTATATTGCCATGGTTAGTAATTATAGGGAGTGATAACATGTTTGCGTTTTAAAATTAATTTAGATCACTAATCATAAGATAAATACTTGACCATATACACGCACACACGTAAGTCGATCTTTGATCGCCATCTCAGACTTCCTAAGGTTATCCCTCATGTTGCCTAAATCAAAAGGTCAAGTAAGGTGTCTAAAAAGCAAAGTCCCTTCTCATGAAATATCATCAAGTCCCTTTAAGATTATAAGGTCAAGTCCCTTCGATGTTGCCTACGGTAAATGATCTTGTCCCTTCGTATTGCTAAGACACCTTACAATGGCCTAAACACAGATGACCCTTCACATGTCCCTTATAACATCCAAGGTAATGACTACCTATTCCTTAATAATAGGGATAGTCTTACCATTGAAAGAACATTTAAGAACAGTAAAGATTTAAAACATAGGGTAGGTTCCTCTTAAGTACTTGCTCACTTCTTCAAAAATATTTCATTACACTTCACATTTTCAAAAAAAATTTCAAAACAAAGTCTTTATATACATCCATACAAGGATCATTATAAAGTACTTAAGAAAATTTTCGATCATACACTACACTTCTCAAAACAATTTAAAGTGAGCTAAGTAACTAAGAGCCCATGGATAACCATGGATGTAAAGGGTGCTAACACCTTCCCTTTACATAACCTACCCCCCGAACTCAAAAATCTTTTAAGGTCTTTCCTGTTCTTTTATGCCCTTTCCTTTGGATAAAATAAAAGTCGGTGGCGACTCTTGCTATCCGCAACATTTAACTAAAGTCAGTTCTCCCACCGTGTTACAGAACTGGCGACTCTGCTGGGGAATTAATAAAAGAGGGGTACCCTTAGGAATTAGATAACTTTAAAATTGTTTGCCTTGTTTGCTTTATACTTATTTGTTGGGTGCTCTTATGTGTGAAAGATCCTAACCCGGATCTAGTGTACCTTAGGTCAATGGCAATAGACCAAGGAAACTGTACGGCGTATACCGATATGGTTGATCTGGTGGCCATAGTTAGTGTGACTTCTTGGTTGGTACTTATGTTCCTTAAGCAAGTTGAGGATAATATGAGGCTGCCATATGTTGTCAATACACTAACTGACTTTTAGAACCCTAGTCATCCCATCTTGGCCTTTCGAAAGTAGTGAGATAACCGGCTTTGGTGAAGACTGAAGTTGGTTGATACTCGATACTACGCTCATTGAGATCCTAGACTTGGAGGGTTTTGGTTGGCAAGTATGTTGCCTACTGAACAACCACCCTTGTGAAGGATCAATGATATTGAGATCCCTTAGAACCTGGTTACTTTGTAGGACAGGATGAACCAACTAAACTTCAGGGGAGGGTAATTACCTTTAAACTTCATGCAAGCCTTTAAACCTAGGGTTATGGTGTGACTTGTTTGTATGTGCCACATGTTTGTGATTGAGCATAACATCATAGCATCATCATGTATCATAAGCATAGCATTTTCACTAACCATTTCAAGGACCAAAGGATTTATCTTTGTTCTTTGTTGCAGGTCATGGCTTCTGATCGTAGGAATACTATCCGGATCAACTTTGTAGGGATACCTCCTAAGCTTAAGGAATTGGTTTCTCAGGTTTCTGAAAACTCCCAGTTCATCAAGAGGCATGGTCACCTACTGGATCTAGTCACTTCAGGGTCCAATGAAGACATGATGAGTGTTCTGTTTCAATTCTTTGATCCTAAATATCATTGCTTCACATTCCCCGACTATCAGCTGGTTCCTACAATGGAGGAGTTCTCCAAGCTTCTGAGTATACCTATTCTTGATCAGAAGCCCTTCACAGGCTTAGAGAAAGAGCCTAAACCTGAAGTCATTGCTGCAGCCCTACATTTAAAGAAATCAGACATTGTCCTGGAAACAAGGAGTGGAGTTAAGGGTATTCTTGCTAAGGTATTGATGGAGAAAGCTCAAGTGTTCCTGAAGGCTATGAGTTATGATGCTTTTGAGGAGATCTTAGCCCTATTGATTTATGGCTTGGTGTTGTTCCCCAATCCAGACCAGTTCATAGACGTACACGCCATCAATATATTTCTGACTCGCAATCCAGTGCCTACTTTACTTGGAGACATCTTACACTCTCTTCATACCCGTACTACGAAGGCACGAGGAACTCTGATGTGTTGTATACCTTTACTATCTAGGTGGTTTATTTCTCACCTTCCTCGATCAGTGATGAAGAATGAACAAGGGTTCAGGTGGTCCAAGAGGATCATGTCACTTTCATATTCAGATATTCATTGGTGCTCTAGATCTATGGAGAATGTTACTATTATTGACCGTTGTGGGGAATTACCTAATGTGCCACTTCTTGGCATAAGAGGGGGCATTACCTACAATCCTTCCTTAGCTCTACGTCAGTTTGGTTACGCTCGGAGTGATGGCCCTCATGACATGCTTATTCAGGGTATTGTGTTCGACTACGACAACGATCTTCAAGGTTACCGTCAAAGGTTCATATGAGCATGGGGTAAAGTGAACAAGGTTGACAGCAAGACTCTGGAACCCAAGTACACTATTCCTATGGAAGCTTACCTCAGATGGGTGCGATCTCGTGCTCAGACTCTTATGATGCCATATCCTGCTATCCTGCCAGTTACTATGGAGCCTGTTGCTGAAGGAGATACTTCTTATATCATTCTTCATCCAGACATGCCCAATGACATGGAGGAGTTACATAGGTCCTGAATCCAGTTGAAGGAGCAAAGAGATACTTTTGAGACTCATTACAAAGCAAGTCAAGAAAGAATCTTGGAGCTAACAAAACATCTTCACGAGGAGCGGAATCTCAACTCATACCTCAACACAAAGAGGAAACGTCCATGGGAGACTTAAAACCCCATTTTTGTATTCATTTCATTTTTATTGTAAGCCCAAGGGGCAAACAAATTTATTACTAATAAAAATTTACTTTTTGGTTGTTTAAACAAATTTAAATCCTACGGTCCTTGAAAACATTGCATACGCATTTATACACCATATCATTGCATCATAGGTTTCTTATGTACAGGTATCTTATCTTCTCGCTGTTTATTTCAGCAGAAATGGCTCTTGAACAGACTGTCAAAGATCTCCAGGCTCAGAATGCACAATTCCAAGAGTTAATTCTGAACTTGTCCAAGGGACAAGATGAGTTGAAGACACTGCTGGCTAAGAAGACTAAGAAAGATAGAAGATCAGGAGGCCTTATCAATATGGGAAGAAGGTTCAGAGGTCCTATCAAGACCAAGGAACATGTTGATGATTATGAGTCTGAAAATTATGAGAAAGAGAGAGGCAGTCTCCATGACACTGTGGGAGATTCTGATTCTGAAGCAAATTATTATCATGATCCTAATGAAGATAAGTACAAGATGCTGGTAGACAGGATGAATGCCATGGAGTTACAAAAATCTTTTGGGCTGGATTTTGAAGATCTGAGCTTAATATCTGGAGTCGTTATACCTATTGGTTTCAAAGTTCCTACTTTTGTGGTGTACGATGGTGTCTCATGTCCCAAGCTGCATTTAAGGTCCTATGTCTGGAGGATTCAACCACATACTGCTGATAAGAAGTTATGGATTCATTTCTTCCAAGAGAGCTTGTCTGGAGCTCAATTGGAATGGTACTATCAATTGGAAAGTGCCAACATTCGTGATTGGAATGATATTGCTGAGGCCTTCTACAGGAAATACCAATACAATGATGATTTAGCACCTACTCGCATGCAACTCCAAATCATGTCTATGGGTACTAAGGAGAATTTCAAGGAGTATGCCCAGAAGTGGAGAGACCTGGCTGGCAGAGTTCAACCTCCTCTGACTGACAGGGAGCTAGTGGATATGTTTATGAGTACGCTGAATGGTCCTTTCTATAGTCATCTCATTGGAAGCTCATCATCTGGTTTCACTGAGCTGATAATGACTGGAGAGCGTGTGGAGAGCGGTATAAGAAGTGGAAAGATACAGGTGGGTGCCTCTTCATCAAGCACTGCAAAGAAGCCCCCTAGTGGAAAGAAGGAGTCTAATGTTGTGTATGGTCAACCCAGTCGTAACAGGAGTCACCAATCTGTGGGAGCAGTTCACATTTCTAATCCTACTCCTGCAGCACCGGAGCCACCACAGAACCATCAACCAAAGCCTAGAAGACAGTTCACCAAAATAAACATGTCACTGGCCCAAGCCTTGCAACACCTATTGAAAGGGGAACTCATTACTTTGAAGGACCCTCCTCAGAATCCTAATACTTCCTCTCCTCGGTACAATCCTAATGCACGATGTGCCTATCATTCTAATTGTCCGGGACATGATACCAACAACTGCTGGATATTGAAAAACAAGATTCAAGATATGATTGATGCGGGAGAGATTGAATTTGACCCTCCTGGGACTCCAAATGTGATTACTGCTCCCATGCCAAATCATGAGAAAACTGTTAATGCCATTGATGAAGTTTCATATATATCCTCAGTTGCAGATGTGACTACTCCATTATCCGTTATCAAGAAGAAGTTGGTACAGGCTGGATTCTTTCCAAGTTGTAATGAAGACTGTTTCTATTGTGCTTACAAACCTGATAGCTGCTGGAAGTTGAAGGATGGTATTCAACACCTCATGGACAATTACACTATATTGTTTGAGAGGACACCTTCTGTGGAAAGTATGGTTGAACATCTAACTCAAGGTGCGAAGGTTGAAGATGTGGATATGGTTGATAAAGTGCCAGTGAGGATTACCTCCAAAGGCCCTGTCAGGATCACCTCTAAGGGTCCTGTCAGGATTACTACTGAAGGCCCTGTGAAGACTGTTGCTGAAGCTAGAGTGGCTCCCATGATTATTACCACTCCTGGCCCTATTTCGTATACTTCTGATAAAGCTATACCCTGGAATTACGATTCCGATGTTTATACCCATGGTGTTAAGCAAGAACCTTTGACTAATACCCCTGTTGCTAATGATAACCTTGATGTTGATAATATTGCTGGATCTAGTAAGATCACCAGAAGTGGAAGAATTTTCTCTCCTCCGGCTACCTCAAAAAGTGCAGTTACTCCAACCACTACCTCCACTTCTGAGCCAGGTACTGATGCTCGGGGGAAAGGTCCTGTAATTGAACCTGTGCAAGCTGAGGCACCGACTGTTGAGAATCTTTCTAAACAGATGGAAGAAGTACTGAAGATCATTCGTAAGAGTGATTATGATATTGTTGACCAGTTGGGGCATACTCCCTCCAAAATTTCCATGTTATCGTTGTTGTTGTGTTCTGAGGCTCATGCTAAAGCCTTAATCGAGTTCTTGAAGACTGCTCATGTACCAAATGAAATTTCTGTGGATCAGTTTGAGAATTGTGTTGCACATCTAACTTATGATAATGGGTTAGGTTTTTCTGATGCTGACTTGACTCCTGCCAAAAGGAACCATAACAGAGCTTTACATATCTCTATTGAATGCAGGGGCACTACCTTGTCTCATGTGTTGATAGACAATGGTTCTTCACTGAATGTACTTCCCAAAGAGGTTCTGAACAAGCTCAGTCCTGAAGATGTTGTGTTAAGACCAAGTAATATAGTGGTGAGGGCCTTTGATGGCTCAAGAAGAGTGGTGCATGGAGAAATAGATCTCCCGATCAAAGTAGGCTCTCAAATTTTCAATTCAACCTTCTATGTAATGGATATTCGTCCTGCGTACTCCTGTTTTCTTGGGCTCCCCTGGATCCACGGGGCAGGTGCTGTGACTTCTACTCTACATCAGAAGTTGAGATATCCGGTGAAGGGAAAAGTTGTCACTGTTTACGGAGAAGAAGAATATATGATCAGTCATGTGAATACGTTTAAGTATGTTGAAGTGGAAGGTGAATATGTTGAGACTCCGTGCCAGACATTTGAAGTAGTTCCTTGGGTCGTTCCTGCTACTGAAGCTCCTCCTGTTGTCAAAAGAGTTCCTGTGGTTACCAGAGTACCTCCTACAATGGCCTCCCTCAAAGATGCTAGAGTTGTGGTTGAAGAAGGTGGTTGTACTATTTGGGGTCAGCTTCTTGACATTCCTTACAAGTCTGACAAGTTTGGTTTGGGTTTCACTGCAGAGTCCCAGAAGGCTGTCCGTCGTGCTCGTGTTGTTCGTATCACTAATCAAGGGGTCATGAGAGATCAAATCAATGTTGTGGGTGACTACAATGAAGACTACAACCTGGATAACTGGATCTTTCCTACTGTGGGTGATGGGCTCAACAATTGGAAGGATGAAGACGTTATTCCTATCTCCTTTAGTCAGGAGTAAATACTATTACTGTGTTGTTATTTTTTAAAAATTTGTAATTTTGAACAATTAAACTTTTAAGCCTTGTGTCTTACCCGGGGCACAATGGTATGCTTGTTTCGGGATGTCATTTCATTTGCATACTTCATTCAATAAGAATCAGTGGACGTTTCGTTTTCGTAAATATTGTGTTCCTTGTCTTTCTTTTCTTTTATTTTTGTTTTATCACCTATGGGTTCTTACACACACCCACATCACTAAAATGTAGATCCTCATCCACTCTGGATCCTGTTGATATAAGTTCTACTATTGCCAATTATAATTTCGAGAATCCGATCTATCAAGCTGAAGATGGAAAGGAGGAAGATTGTGAAGTGCCTGTAGAGCTTGCTAGGTTGTTACAACAAGAAGAGAAAGCTATACAGCCACATGAAGAGCCAATAGAAGTCGTAAATCTGGGAGCTGAAGAGAACAGGAAAGAGGTCAAGATAGGGGCTGAATTAGAAGACGGTGTTAAGAGCAGATTAATTCAGATGTTACATGATTATGTGGAGATCTTTGCTTGGTCCTATGAAGATATGCCAGGGCTGGATACAGACATTGTGGTTCACCGTTTACCAGTAAAAGAAGATTATCGTCCAAAGAAGCAGAAGGTTCGTCGCATGCGTCCTGAAATGTCAGAAAAGATTAAAGCAGAGGTGATGAAACAGTTTGATGCAGGGTTCTTAGCTGTGACTTCTTATCCTCAATGGGTTGCAAATGTGGTACTGGTACCTAAGAAAGATGGTAAGGTACGTATGTGTGTAGATTACAGGGATTTGAACAAGGCCAACCCCAAAGATGACTTTCCACTTCCTCATATTGATGTTCTGGTAGACAACACTGCTCAGCATAAAGTATTCTCTTTCATGGATGGTCTCTCTGGTTACAATCAAATAAAGATGGCACCCGAAGATATGGAGAAGACTACAATTGTTACACAGTGGGGCACGTTTTGTTATAAAGTGATGCCATTTGGTTTGAAGAATGCAGGGGCAACATATCAGCATGCTATGGTGGCTTTGTTTCATGATATGATTCATCATGAGATAGAGGTATATGTGGATGATATGATAGCCAGGTCCTAGAATGAAGAACAACACCTTGATCATCTGCATAAGCTGTTTGAAAGGTTGAAGAAATACAAGTTGAGATTGAATCCAAACAAATGTACTTTTGGAATTAGATCTGGCAAACTCCTGGGTTTCATCGTCAATGGAAAAGGTATTGAAGTGGATCCCGTAAAAGTAAAAGCTATACAAGAGATGCCAGCTCCCCGTACTGAAAAGAAAGTTAGAGGTTTCTTGGGACGATTGAATTACATTGCAAGATTTATTTCCCAATTGACTGCTACCTGTGAGCCAATCTTCAAGTTGTTGAAGAAAGATCAGGTAATGGAATGGAATGATGAATGCCAGACAGCCTTTGATGAAATCAAGAGATATCTTCTAGAACCTCCAATTTTGATGCCACCAGTTGATGGAAGACCCTTGATTATGTACTTAACAGTGTTAGACAACTCAATGGGGTGTGTATTGGGGCAACATGACGAGTCTGGTCGAAAAGAGCAGGCAATATACTACCTTAGCAAAAAGTTTACCGACTGTGAAACAAGATACTCATTGCTCGAGAAAACTTGTTGCACTTTGGCATGGGCTGCTCGCCGACTAAGACAGTATATGTTGACTCATACTACCTTGTTGATTTCGAAGATGGATCCAATCAAGTACATATTCGAGAAACCTGCTCTCTCCGGACGAATAGCAAGATGGAAAATGATCTTAACAGAATATGATATACAATACACTACTCAGAAGGCCATTAAGGGTAGTGTGGTAGCTGATCATTTGGCTCATAAAGAAGTGGATGATTATCAGTCAATAAGTTTTGAGTTCCCTGATGAAGACATTATGATTATTACCAAAGAACCTGGACAATATGACAGACCTGAACAAGGATCCCGATGGACTATGGTTTTTGATGGAGCTTCTAATGCACTTGGTAATGGTGTTGGTGTTGTGATCATTTCCCCTGAAGGTTGTCATACCCCGATTACTGCAAGACTTTGTTTCTATTATACCAATAACATGGCTGAGTATGAGGCATGTATCCTGGGCATCAAAGCTGCCATTGATATGAAGATTCAGTTCCTGGATGTATATGGAGATTCAGCCCTGGTAGTAAGCCAGATCAAAGGAGATTGGGATACCAAGCATGATAATCTCATTCCTTACAGAGAGCATGTGTTGTCTTTAATCCCATATTTTGAAGAGATGACCTTTGGACATATTCCACGAAGAGAAAATCAGTTGGCAGATGCACTAGCCACCATGGCATCTATGTTTGAAATTAGCTGGGATGATGAAGCTCCCAAGATTACTATTGATAGATTTGAGAAGCATGCATACTGCAATGAGATTGACACTAAAGAAGTAGAGGGGAAGCCTTGGTTCTATGAAGTGAAAAGATATCTTGAAACTCAGGAGTTCCCTGAAGGGGCATCTGTCAAAGATAAGAAGTTTCTGAGGAGGTTCTCAGCTAAGTTCTTCTTAAGTAATGGAATTTTGTACAAGCGTAATCATGATTCAACTTTGCTTCGTTGTGTGGATAAGAAGGAAGCAACAGAGATTATGGAAGACATGCATTAGGGGATCTTTGGAACTCATTCTAGTGGTCATACTATAGCAAAGAAGATATTGAGAGCAGGTTACTATTGGTCTACTATGGAAGCTGACTGCTATCAACATTCCAGAACATGTCACAAGTGTCAAATCTATATTGATAAAGTGCATATACCTCCAGCTCCATTGAATGTGTTGACTGCTCCTTGGCCTTTTGCTATGTGGGGGATTGATATGATTGGTGAGATAAAACCTACTGCTTCTAATAGGCATCGTTTCATCCTGGTTGCTATTGATTACTTTACAAAGTGGGTGGAGGCAGCTTCATTTGCATCTGTTACTAAGAATGTGGTGGCTCGATTCATTAAGAATAATCTCATATGTAGGTATGGCATCCCTGAAAGGATTATTACTGACAATGGCTCTAATCTGAACAACAATATGATTACTGATCTCTGCACGCAGTTCAAGATTAAGCATCACAACTTTTCTCCGTATCGTCCGAAGATGAATGGGGAAGTAGATGCTGCTAATAAAAACATTAAGAAGATTCTACAGAAGATGACTGTCACTTACAAAGATTGGCACGAGATGTTACCATTTGCTCTTCATGGTTATCGTACTACAATACGTACTTCAACAGGGGCAACCCCGTTCTCCTTAGTCTATGGTATGGAAGCAGTTCTGCCCATTGAAGTTCAGATCCCTTCCTTAAGAATCATGAAGGATGCAGGCTTGGATGAAGATGAGTGGATTCAGACTCGACTTGACCAGATAAATTTGATTGATGAGAAAAGGTTGGCAGCTGTTTGTCATGGTCAGATGTACCAGAAACGGATGATCAAGGCTTTCAATAAGAAGGTTAAGCCAAAGGTATATCAGGCTGGTGACTTGGTAATCAAGCGTATCATACTACCACAGGGTGATCCTAGGGGTAAGTGGACTCCTACTTATGAAGGACCATTTGTGGTCAAAACAGTATTCTCAGGAGGTGCCATGATGCTTACTACTATGGATGGTGAAGACTTCCTACAGCCTGTAAACGCAGACATAGTTAAAAAATACTACACATAAAAAGAGACCCGCTAGGTTGACTGGCCTAGGCAAAAATAAGGGCATCCCGGTGAACCAAAAGGGTTCGGGCAAAAATTAGGGATATATATATTTAAAAAATGTACACCCGGCAAGTCGAAAACCTGAAAAGGCGGTTTGGGCAAAAAAAAAGGGTATCCCGGTGGATTGAAAACCTGAAAGGGCAATCCAGGCAAAAGTTAGGGATTAAAGCGTATAACTATGTCTCGTTGGGATCACTCATATAGCCCCAACTAGTTGTGCTACTTGGCTCAAGCTCGAACAGATAAAGATCAATCCAATCGTTTCCGTCTCAACAGCAGAAGATGAGATACTTGAAGATAATGGCAATAGTAGAATTGAAACTCAATATGATTATTTCTCACATAGCTGTTTTCTTTGCTTTGAAATTTTTTTATGACAAATTCCTCTTACTAGGATTTATGTCTCCTTGTACAAACTTGCCTATGTATAGGTCACTTTGTGATATAAATAAAATTTCATCTTTGAATCCAGATTTACTTTTACCCTATTTACATAAGCGAAAACGTCCATTGGTTGTGTTTGAATGTATGTATGCTTTTGAATATGATTGATGTTTACCAGAAATGCATGAAAATGCAGTAATAGTATTTACTAAGGACTAACGAAGGTAGGAATTCAACGAAGCTTCGCCGGTTCATCCCCCACACGACAACTACAAATCCCCAGCAGGGCAAATCTATCTTTATAGATACTTCAAGTTACATCTCCCCTTGAATTTATGTCCATCTCTTTTATCCTCAGTCGGGATATTCAGGAACTTATTCCTTCAATAGAGGTACGACGAACGAAGACGGGAGGTTATAAATACTATACTATCAAACAAGACGGGAGCGAGTTCCTCATATTCTTCAGCAACGAATCGGGATTTATTTTCCCTAGCCAGCAGTTGTTATACAAAGATATCCAGACGCTTCAGGCTGCATGATTCATACATACATCATTTACATCATACCATAGCATATCCATAAATGCATAATACATTTACTTAGATGCACCATGCCATGCATGCATACATATTGCATAAACTAACCTTTTCCTTGCAGGATGGTTATATACAGATAAAATACTATCAACAATTCACAACAGGTCAGAAATGATCTATACATTACTCAAGATGTCCTCGGAGAGTAGGCAAACGGTCTGTACAAAGATCTATTCCCTAATCCAGGATATTTTTAGGAGATTTAATCCTGAAACTCTTTTGTCCTCGGAGAGTAGGCAAACAGTCTGTACAAAGATCTATTCCCTAATCCAGGATATTTTCAGGAGATTTAATCCTGACACTCTTTTGTCCTCGGAGAGTAGGCAAATGGTCTGTACAAAGATCCATTCCCTAATCCAGGATATTTTCAGGGAATTTAATCCTGACACTCTTTTGTTCTCGGAGAATAGGCAAACGGTCTGTACAAAGATCCATTCCCTAGTCCAGGATACTTCCAGAAGATTTCATCTATCTGGTCTTGAATAGTAGGCAAACGGTCTGTACAAAGATCCATTCCCTAGTTCAAGATATTTTCAGAAGATTTAATCTATTTGCTCTTGAATAGTAGGAAAACGGTCTGTACAAAGATCCATTCCCTAATCCAATATATTTTCAGGAGATTTAATCCTGACACTATTTTGTTCTCGGAGAATAGGCAAACGGCCTGTACAAAGATCCATTCCCTAGTCCAAGATACTTCCAGAAGATTTCATCTATCTGGTCTTGAATAGTAGGCAAACGGTCTGTACAAAGATCCATTCCCTAGTTCAAGATATTTTCAGAAGATTTAATCTATTTGTTCTTGAATAGTAGGCAAACGGTTTGTACAAAGATCCATTCCCTAGTTCAAGATATTTTCAGAAGAATTAATCCTGATATTCTTTTGTCCTTGGAGAGTAGGCAAACGGTCTGTGCAATGATTCATTCCCTAATCCAAGATATTTCCAGAAGAGATAATCCTCACGAAGATTTATTTCTACTGGTCTATTCACCAATCCAAATCATGTTGCATAAACGATTCAGAGACGGCCTATGCGAAGACCTAGTACTGATATCCAGTATCAACGTAAAGATATTATCACCTCCTGATATTATGGATGGCATCTATAAGCCCATCTCCAGTTCTTCCAAGTGGCATCTTCAATCCCACTCAAGCATATACAACTAATCATCAGTGTTACTTTGTGCACCGGCGAGTGCAAATTTTTGGGCTTTTGTGTTCAATCCCCTTCAACCTTCCAGGTCACGACTGGCACATATACCAATCTAACCCCTCGGGTTTCAGAAAATTGAACAGGGGCAGCTGTTGCACCCACAAATTTTCCCTCCCCAAGACAAGACATTGTGTACTAAGAGGTTCACAAGGTTCACAAAGTTCACAATTAGTCAGAAAGTTTGACAATTCCCTCATACAAAGCATTCTCCTAAGCAAGGCATCCTAAACTAGGGTTTTGACTTTCATCAGGTTAAATGGACTTCCAAGACTTCAAGTGAGCTTCATAGCATCCTATATGTGTTCAATAATCCCCATGTCAAGTTTCAAGACTTTCCCAAAAGATTTGCTCAGTCAGATGATCAGATAGGTTAAAATCAGTCAAAGCAGTTAAAAAGTCAAACTGAGGTCAACTGTGGTCAAACCAAAGTCAAACTTCATGATTTTTTGCCAACATCAAGTATATGAAGTAAAATTCATCATTTGATCAAGGGTTAATCATGATTCATCAAGGAGATTTCAGATCATCAAGAATCAGGAGTTTCTAAATTAGGGTTTTCACAGGAAAAGTCAACTGAACTTTGACCAGCCATAACTTTCACATGCTTCATTAAAATTTTTCCATCTAAAGCTCATTTTGAAGGAAATTTAATTCTCTACAACTTTGTGTCTCACAAGCAGAGCCCAAAAATGCTTCATTTGGAAGGTATGAGCTAAGACATTATAGGTCCTTTTAAAAGTCAACAAAAAGTCAACAACTTCCAAAGATAATAACTTGAGAATGGTAAACGATATGGACATGAGACCAAAGAGGATGGTTAGAGGACTCTTTAAGCTTTCCAAAATGTCAAAGAACACTTTCATAGAATTAAAATTGAAGGATTTGTGCCCTTGCAAAGTTGGGAAATATTTGGGAGGTTTATGAAGCAAATGAGGTCTTAAAACCATAATTCACCAAATGGGCTTGCTTTTTTATGATCCAAACACTTCCATGACATCATGCACGAATTAAAATTTATTTATTCATAATTTTATTCATTTTATTTTATTTATTATGATTTTTTATGTTAAAAATCATTTTAAATTAAAATAAAATATAAAAGGATGGATATTTGATTTGATTTTGGTTCTAGAAGGTCTTAACACTCATTTAAACTTGATTGATATCATAATATTTGAGGTCATACCAAAATAGCAATGTTAGATTAAGAAAATTCAAGTTTTAAGATCATATCTTTTTCAATCTCACAAGGTCCAAAAATCCATAAGTTTTGTGAAAGTCTTGACCTAATTTCATTGTGTGATATATAAACAACATTAAGCAATCACAAACACACGAATACACAGCCTCAAGGATAAGTTTCAAAAGTTCAAAATTCATCAAAAATTTGAAATTCGGATTCTAATATTTTGTGGTTTTTCAGGTGAATTAAGGGCACCAATCTCTTCCTTGAACATCACTGATCATGTAGCAATAGTCATATGCATCTCAAACCCCAAGAATAGATCAAACCGAATCAAATTTCTTGAACTTTTATGAATTTCTCGTTTTCATATATTTGTGCGAAATAAATTGTATTTGATGGTTGTTTCATGTTTGTAACAAGCTAATGATTGTTTTTGGACATTTTAATTTGAGTTTTGGTACAGGATTAGAGATTCACCATTGTTAGGGTTTGAGGTAACCGATTAGGGTTTCTCAATGGAACTAATATAAATGAATTTTAAGAACGTCAATGAATCGTGGATGATGTAAGGGTCATGTGTATGTGATCAATCTGTTGAAATTTTACGTATTAAGCAAGATCCAAGTTTCGTAGGTTCTTGAAGGTACGAAAAACGCAGGGAAATTCGCAGGTATAATCGCATGAAAATTCGCAGGTATGATGAAGAAGATGAATACCATTGGCGCGAAATCAGATTTCAAATTTTGAGTTGTTCTTATAATATACGTTAGTTAAATTGTTATCAAATAATGTGTGTGGTTCATTTGGTAAGTGCATGTGCGTATGGAGACAAGGGCAGGGGTTCGAATCCCAGCTTCACCATTTTTTTTTTTTGCTTTATTTCACTTGTATTTACAGGTTTAATGTATAAGGACTTGTACTCATCTCTTGTTCAGAAACGCGCGCGCAGCCTGGTGGTAGCCTTATGCGACCAGGGGAAGCAGAGCCTAGGGCGTGGGTTCAATCCCTGCCCCAAGTAAGTTTTATTTCATTGTTTTTTTTCTAATTATTTTGCTTTGTTATTTTGTTTTCTAATTAATTATAATCATATTTCTTATATATTTAGATAATAATATGTAAATATATATATTAATTTCATATTTTCTAAAAAAAACCCTCTAATTTATTTTCTAAAATTTTAATCCTAGTTTTTTATATTAAAAATAATATATGTATATATTATATTTATTTTTATAAATAATCAAGTTAATATTGTAAGTTAAATTATAAACCCTAATTTTATTTTTAAATCTCTAACCCTAGTTTTTATTTAATCTTAAATATTAAACTTAATTAATTTTCTTTAATGTCTAATTAAATAATTAATAATGTTTTCTTTGTAAATATTTATTCTATTATTATTCTCATTATATTTTCTTTCAAAAATTCTTTTAAAAATGTTTATTTAATTTAGAAATATTTAATTAACTTGTATATACTTTTGTATTCATGCTAACCTCTTTTTCTTATAATTGTTTTATTACTAACCCTTTTTATTATTTATTTATTTATTTATTATCCGATCGTTTCTATATTTATGTAAATGCGAAAGCCTTGTAATAGTTGTAGGTTTTATTTTCGTCTTTATTTTATTATCTATAAATGTTTATATTGCCATGGTTAGTAATTATAGGGAGTGATAACATGTTTGCGCTTTAAAATTAATTTAGATCACTAATCATAAGATAAATACTTGAACATATACACGCACACACGTAAGTCGATCTTTGATCGCCATCTCTCACTTCCTAAGGTTATCCCTCATGTTGCCTAAATTAAAAGGTCAAGTAAGGTGTCTAAAAAGCAAAGTCCCTTCTCATGAAATATCATCAAGTCCCTTTAAGATTATAAGGTCAAGTCCCTTCGATGTTGCCTACGGTAAATGATCTTGTCCCTTCGAATAAAAGATGATAAGTCCTTTCGTATTGCTAAGACACCTTATAGTGGCCTAAACACAGATGACCCTTCACATGTCCCTTATAACATCCAAGGTAATGACTACCTATTCCTTAATAATAGGGATAGTCTTACCATTGAAAGAACATTTAAGAACAATAAAGATTTAAAACATAGGGTAGGTTCCTCTTAAGTACTTGTTCACTTCTTCAAAAATATTTCATTACACTTCACATTTTCAAAAAAAATTTCAAAACAAAGTCTTTATATACATCCATACAAGGATCATTATAAAGTACTTATGAAAATTTTCAATCATACACTACACTTCTCAAAACAATTTAAAGTGAGCTAAGTAACTAAGAGCCCATGGATAACCATGGATGTAAAGGGTGGTAACACCTTCCCTTTACATAACCTACCCCCCGAACTCAAAAATATTTTAAGGTATTTCCTGTTCTTTTATGCCCTTTCCTTTGGATAAAATAAAAGTCGGTGGCGACTCTTGCTATCCGCAACATTTAACTAAAGTCAGTTCTCCCACCGTGTTACAATAGTCCATACCAAATACGCCTCAAATCACTAAATAAATCTTTTTCTTCCTCCGATATTATACCTCATACCATTCACTGGGTAATTCAACACTTTCCGAATTGATCCTTTACTAAATATAACATCTTGATATATTACTCTAAACCTTGTCTCCTCGATCATAATCGAAAATAAAACAACGACCTTCTACTCTTCATCTGGGTATACTTGTCTCACTTGAAACATGTAATCACATCCTAGTGTTTCTCTTCACACTTCAACACAACTTTACGTTCCCATAAGTAAGCAGCGTTCTTTACCTGTAACTTCTATCCATCTGTAAGGTATCATCCAAATACATTCCTTGAAGTATGCTCGCTCATCCAAGATGCCACCCCGACCTTAGAACTAAAACGCTAATAATTTACTCACTCCCGAACCTTAAGTCACACGTTCCACAAAACATCTTCTCTTTTCATTGAATGAGATACCTCAAAACTCTTGTCTATACCAGTAACCAATACCGATTCACCAGTGACCTTACATACATCTTGATATATTGACCGCTTATCCTGCAGATATTTGTACCTTTCAGACTTTTTCCACTCCAAAGGATTTCTCGAACAACAAACTTCTCTACAACTCCATGTTATAGGAAGTAAACTTTTAATAAGACTCCAATTGAGCTGACCTAAGCTCCCTCTACTAACTCTTAGCTTGAACCTACTCTCACGGCACAAGATGCGACAACACTTTGGAGTCCTCATAGTCGCACAACCATGATTTTACCTATCACATACATAACATAAGGTTGACCAGGCCCAATACTAAATAATATGATATTAAGGACCATGTCATCAAGACACACTTAAGAGGCAGAGAAGATTTACTTATGATGTTTCAAGGATAGGTCGAGGATACGACCTTCTCTGATACCAACTTTAACGCCCATATAATATATATCTAGAATAATATCATACAAGTGTTATTTTTGGTACTGATACCATCATAAGTGCCTAATAGTACAATTTTCATTCTTGACCAATTCTACAATTCTATACAACAACGGTACAAGACATGGAAATCATACAAAAAAAATACTAAGATCGAATACAATATCCATTATTGTACAAGATACAAGAAAATACACATCGGAAGTCTCAATCTATGCTTCACTTGAAACATCCCGAGCATAACTCCACTTGTAAATCAAACATGCAAAAGAAGCCTGAAAAACAAGAACAATAGTGGGATGAGATAACAACATCTTAGTGAGTTCCCTATCTTAGATTTCCCTCGGCTCTAAAAGGTTCGAACTAGACACAACTCAAATCGGGGGGAAACTTAGACTTCGAGTTCACATAAAACTTGAGACACAAAGTAAAACAAAACGGAGCACACACAGGGTGCTTTGAGGCATCTTTCCTCGCCTAGCCATAGCCATAGCAGACGAGTATGGGTCACTCGATCCTCAACATATAAATAACTTTCCCCACTCAGCCACACAAGGGAACTATAACATGGGTCACTCATTATCTACCTAAGGTACTTTCCCTGCTCAGCCACCCCATGGCACTTCAGCACGGGTCACGGTACCTTGCCACAAAGTAACTTTCCCCAGCCATCCCACACACGGAGATCTTGACACAGGTCACTTGTTACTTATCCTAATGGATAACTTTCCCCGCCCAGCCACACTAGTACGAGCTTGGGTCACGGTCCATCCATTAAGGGATTTGAATCCACAAATTAATTATATCTCCCTGGCCGTCCCACCTCGTGGGACCTCGACACAAGCTAGATATAATTAAATTAGGATTATAACACAAAGTAAACAAACTTCCATCCTATCACAATTTCCTATCCCGAAGACACTATTCGAGTGTCGACGCCTAAGTATTGTCATGTCTCTAGAACAATTCCGTAACAACCTAGGGTAACCTAGCTACCTCACAAGTTTTAACTTTTATTTCCTTTAGCTCACAAATTCCCTAACTTAACATAATTATGGTTTATTCGAAAATCCAGGTAAAAATAATATTTTTCGGCATCATGTGATAGTACATAATTTTAGCTTTCAAACGGTATAAAGAACTCTTAAATCGGATAACCGAGTAAAAAGTTATGAATTTTCAAAGTTTGGAATTAAAATAATTTTTCCCAAGGCTACAGTGTTAACCAGTTAATGCATGGGGTTAACCGGTTAATCGAATCAAGACAAAATACAGAAGCATAGAACAAACAACATTAACCGATTAACGCCCTGGGTTAACCGGTTAACCAGAAACCAGAAGCAGCGAATTCACATTTTTGTGATATCAGTACTTACCAAAACCAAATCAAAACATTACCAAACATCAAAACAAGCCATAACCATGTTCCTACACCTAAGGTCAACATGTTCAAACATTCTCATCGATTTATAACCGTTTAATCTACCGATTCTAAGAATTTTCCATAAAAACCCTAAAACTTATTAACTCTAAAACTCAACCAAAACTAAAAGTAAAAGTTTCTAGCTATGAACCCACCTCTAACCATGAAGAGGAGTTTGATGAAGATGATGATAGATGATGAAGAATGATGATCCAAGCATTTATTGAGCTTCTAGGTTTCCACCTTCCCTCTTCTCTCTTTATTTCTCCATTTCTCTTATTCTTTTCTTTCTTTCTTTTCCTCCTTCTTACTAACTTTCTCTTCTTTTCTCTTTTTATAACAAATACAACAATATTTATCAGTTAGTAACACTAACTGGTCCAAATTGAGAGTATCCAAAAAAATTCTCTGAGTCAGATAATACTAATTAATCAATTTAAGTTCGTCAATTTCTCTAATTATTTTAATTGAAAACTCTTAGAGTACACCGGAACCATATTAAATTCAATCAATATTATCCAGAGCATTTTATTAAATACGGGGTATTACAGTAGGATTTCCAGAAAATTGATTTTGTTGCACAACTTTCAGTAGTGAAGGTTTCAAATTAAAATCATTTCGGGCAATGACTGGTGAAGCAATACTATTATGCGGTTCTCGTTGAATTGGGGTCGCATAAGACTTGAGTGGACGGTTTTGTGGTCCTCCGTTTTCAGCCATGATTGGTTCTTCAACTGGTTCTGGTATAAGATCTTCAGGTGAAAGGGTTTCGTTAGTTTTGGCTCGACGTCTCAAAGTTAAGAAATGCTCTACTTCGTCGATTTGTGGTTCTAAGTCTTCGCCTCGAGAGGGATTACCGGGCATACAATCAACAAAAAAATAAAAATGAATGGTTGCCTTAGTCTATACACCGTAACAAACGACTTGCACTATTCCTCGACAACGACGCCAAAAACTTGATCGCGACTTACCGAGTCTTAAGATTCTAACTTAAAGTATACAGCCTTATCGCGTAGTAATAAAAGATATCGATCCTATAAAGACTCGATAATCAACCTAGCGTTACCGGGATGTTACTATGTTTAGCTAAGGAGGGTGATGTTTTAGTTTTTAAGGAACAAGAAAGTAAGAATTTTAAATTAAATTAAGTTATGATAGGAATATCGGTATGTAATTGGTATGCCTTCATGAATTCAATAAAGGTCGGCTTATAAAGGTTTGTCCAATTACCTTTCTGTAGAAAATGTTGGTTTAAAAGTCGTCAACTCACACTCTCGTGGTATTGCCTATTACTATACTCCTAAGTCAGATTGAGCGCTCTCGATGTATAAATTCGAGTTTATAGTACTTTTTGAAAACCTAGAGATTTTAATTGGTTTTAAAGCGCTTCCGATGTATTTAAAATTAATGTTCGATTTCAGCTATCTGGTTAAAATCTCACACCCTCGTGGTCTTAATTCTAACCTTTTTTACTTTTTTACTTTCGTAACAAAAGTTGTTTCAAATTAAGAAATCGAAACCAAAAAGTAAATTGAGTTTAAGGTTTTAGCCTAGATATATTGAATTCATTCTGGTTATTCAATTATATACCGATTAAAGGGGTTTAGCCAAACATATTAATTAGATCAGAAGAAAATAAGTAGAAGGAATGAATAAAAGCATAAGACATAATAATTAGAAAATAAGACATATAATTGATTGAAGTACACTTGGATTAAGAATTCTTGCAGAAAATTTAAACTAAAGAAAGGCAGTGGCTGGAAATAAGTAAATGACAATAACTTCCCGATGTAGGAAGCTATCACTATGGTTCGAAAACAGAAACTAAATTAATGCTGAAAAATAAACAAAAAGGAAAAGCTCTAAACAAGGAAAATAAATGGCTTCGATTGGTAAAACAGTAGAAATTTGGTAGAATGGTCCAAGCTCCCCTTTGAAACTCAAACATCTTCTATTTATAGCTTTCACGTGGTCTTGTTGTTGAGAATTTGCAAGAACTTAAATTGCATGGGCCTTGAATGTGTATGTGGACTGAGACTGGAACGAGTGAGAAAATATCTGAGTTGAATGAGAGAATGTCATGGTAACAGCTCTCTATTATTGACTGAGGCGCGCTTTAGGATTCTGGATTTTTGACCTGTGACGATCGTCTTATGGTATGACTATCGTCTGAGCATGGCAATGTGGGACGGTCGTCCCAATGGTGTGACCGTCTGGCTTCCAAAATGCAAAAACTTTCTTTTCAGCTACGGGCTTCAAATCTTCTGCTAAAAACCTCATTTTTGTCTCATTTTAACTCTTTTCTTCCATAAGTCATATAAATATTAATACCTGCAAAACAAACACAAACTTCGCATAATATCATTCAAAATATAGAAAATAGTAACTTAAATAATCGATATAAAATCGTGCTATCAAACTCCCTGCTGGGAAATAAACCCAATAACTCCGGAAGGGAAGAAAGAACTTCCATATCTGCTTCTCATATACTATGTGGGGAAATACCAAGCCTGTTGGGGAATCTGCCATTCAACAGGAACCTCTTCTAAGTAACTCTTAAACTTTGATTACTGATAACCATTGGATTTTAAACTGCGGGGATGAAGACTTCGCTGGGGAACCATTCATCTGAAACACCTTGCTTGCGGATAACCTATGACCATAATAATCTTTCAACTTTGCTAAGGAGAGGATGCATCCACTACCTCGTTAGAAAGAATGTGCCAATGAAGATTAGACTATGAACATGTTATAGACGAGGCTTTCTTCTACACTGCTGGGGTAAGAAAGGGCTCATAAAAAACTTCTGCTGGAGAAATGCGTTTCTGCTTGGAGAGAACACACAACCATAATATTTGGATGGGGAAAGTCACATCTTGCTGGGGAGAATGTACTCAAATATTTTCTTTGCTGAAGCCAACTCACTCTACTAGGGATAAGCAACAACATGTTAGGGATGAAAAGTCGCACCAAGACTCTGGTTGGGGATGACTCTCTACTTCAAGCTTCTGAAGGAACAATGGTCATTGTGAGTAAGCATCAGTACCTGCAATCATGAAACAAAAATAATATGCCATGGGGTATTATACGACATCTGTATTCGCCACCCAAGATACTCAACCATTCAAGCAATTTTCAATCGTTTCTTACATGCGTATGCAAGGCTTCAATGTTTCAGATGTAATGTTTATAAAAAACGAACATTTTTGCAAACAAAACAGTAAAATGAAAACAATAAAGAAACCCATTTGAATGAAATGCAACTTTTATTGATTGAAGTAGCCTCTAAATAAGAATTTACAATAGGAAGCAATTCCCAGAAAGAGGTAATTTCAAGGAAAAAAAGGAACTACACTAATGGCAATATGAAAGTGGATTTCCAATGAGTTCCAATTCTGTTATGACTCGTATGTCTTCCAAAACTCTCTAAGCACTTAGCTTTCTTAGGAGGATGATTGGAATGATTCTTATCCTTCGAAAGTTCCCATTTGAAGTGTTGTAAAGTGACATGACAGATCAAACACAGACCGCAACCTTTCGCTTTCAATCCTTAATTTTGCCTTGATCGCCCTTTTCGAGTTTTCAATCCACCGGGATACCCATTTTTTCCTAAGTTTCCCTTTCAGATTTTCAACTTCCCGGGTGTACATTCTTTTATTTTATCCCTAATTTTTGCCCGAACCTATTTTCCTTTTTTTATGGTTCGCCGGGATGCCCTTTTTTTTTGCATAGACTCTTATTTTTACTGTCCATCGGGTCTATTTATGTGAAGTATTTTTTGAATGTGTCTGTGTTTACAAGGGACACGAAATCTTCATCGTCCATTGTAAATAACATCAAGGCTCTACCAGAGAAAACCTTGTTCACAACATATGGACCTTCATAATTAGGAGTCTATTTTCCCATGTGATCTGTTTGAGGAGGGAAAATCCGCTTCAACACTAAATCACCATTCTGGAAGCACCAAGGACGCATCTTCTGATCAAATGTCTTCTTCATTCTCCTTTGATACAACTGCCTATGGCACATGGCTGTCATTCTCTTTCCTCAATAAGGCTCAACTCATTAAACCTTTTTCTAACCTGTTCCGCTTCATCAAGCTTCACATCCATCAATATCCTCAAGGAAGGAATCTATACTTCAACTAGCAGGACAACTTCCATGCCATATATGAGAGAGAAAGGATTTTCCCCAGTTGACGTACACACTGAAGTATTATACCCATGCAAAGCGAAATACAACATCTCATGTCAATCCTTATACGTCACAACCATCTTCTGCACAATCTTCTTAATGTTCTTGTTTACTGCATCAACACCACCATTCATCTTTGAACGATATGGAGAAGAATTGTGATGTTCTATTTTGAAGCTCTAGCAAAGCTCCTTCATCATCTTGTTATTAAAATTTGAACCATTATCAGTAATGATTCTTTCAGGAATTCCATAACGACAGATGATGTCCTTCTTGATGAAACGAGCAACCACCTGTTTAGTAACATTGGCATAAGAGGTTGCTTCCACCCACTTAGTGAAATAATCAATGGCAACCAAAATGAAGCGATGTTCATTGGAAGAAGTTGGATTGATCTTATTAATCATATCAATGCCCCACATTGTAAAGGGCCATGGAGAAGTCATCACATTCAAATGAGATGGTGGCACATGTACTTTGTCCACATAAATCTAGCACTTGTGACACTTCTTCACAAACTTGAAACAATCTACATCCATAGTCATCCAATAGTATCCTTCCTGCAATAGCTTTTTAGCCATAGTGTGTCCACCGACATGAGTACCAAAAGTCCCTTCGTGCACTTCTTGCATTAACAGGTATGCCTCGTGTCTATACGCGCATCTGAGTAGAACCGCGTCAAAGTTTCTCTTGTACAAAACATCTTCATTCAGAAAGAAGTTACCAACCAACCTCCTTAGAGTCTTTTGACCATTGTTATATGCTCCAAGTGGGTACTCTTGGCTCTTAAGGAAACATCTAATGGCATGATACCACGACTTTTCATCAACAACTACATCTGCAGCGAACACATGTGTGGGCCTGTCGAGGTGCATGACATCGATCTTTGGGGTATGATTCCACCAGTTTACCTTGATCATAAAATACAAAGTGGCCAGAACATTTTCCATTTGATTCTCCTCACGAGGTACATGACGTAACTTCATAGTTTTGAAAAAGGTCAGAATCTCCTTGCATAGTCACGATAAGGAATCAAGTTAGGCTGACGAGTTTCCCACTCTCCTTTAATCTAATTAATCACCACAGTCGAATCACAAAATATGTCAAAAGTCTTGATCCATAAATTAATGGCCTCTTCTATCTCCGTGATGCAAGCTTCATACTCGGCTTCATTATTGGTGCATTCAAAGGTTAATCTGGCAGAAAAAGGAATATGTGAGCCCTTCAAAATTATGATAACTTCCCCTGCACCACTACCACGTGAGTTAACTGCCCCATCAAAAATTATTCCCCACTTTGATTCAGGATCTGGTCCCTTTTCAATAACGGTTCTTCATAATCTTTCGCCTTCAAGAACATGATGTCCTCATCAGGGAAGTCAAACCTCATATGTTGGTAGTCATCAATCAACTGATGAGCAAATTTGACAGAATACTACCCTTGATGGCTTTGTGTGAATTGTACTGAATGTCATATTCTATTAAGATCATTTACCAATGAGCAACCCTTCCGGTGAGAGCTGACTTTTCAAAAATGTACTTGACTGGATCCATCTTGGATATTAACAAGGTTGTGTGAGTGAACATATATTACCTCAAACATCTCACTGCCCATGCCAGTGCACAACATGTCTTCTCAAGTAGTGTGTATCTCGACTCGCAATCTGTAAATTTCTTGCTCAGGTAGTAGATGGCGTGTTCCTTTCTACTCGTCTTGTCGTGTTGACCGAGTACACAACCCATGGAATTCTTGAGCATGGTAAAATACATAATCAAAGGGCTTCTAGGAACTGGCGGCTTAAGGATCGGAGGATCTTATAAATACTCTTTTATTCTCTCGAAAGCCTTTTGGCAGTCGTGATTCCACCTGACTGTCTGGTCTTTTCTCAGCAATTTGAAAATTGGTTCACATGTGGCCATTAGATGAGATATGAACCGAGCAATGTAGTTCAATCTCCCTAAGAAATCACATGCTTTTTTCTCTATTCTAGGCTCATGCATTTCTTGAATTGCTTTTACCTTTGCAGGATCTACCTCAATACCTCGTTCGCTGACAATAAAACCTAGTAACTTACCAGATCTCACCCTAAAGGTGCACTTGTTCGGGTTTAACCTCAGTCTGAATTTCCTCAACCTCTCAACCAACTTTTGTAGATTAATCAAATGTTCCTCCTTAGTTTGCAACTTCGCAATCATGTCATCAACATAAACTTCAATCTTATGATGAATCATATCATGAAAGAGAGTCACAATAGCTCTTTGATAAGATGCCCCAACATTTTTTCAGACCGAAAGGCATGAACTTGTAGTAGAAGGTACCCCACGGGTTAATAAAGGTAGTTTTCTCCATATCCTCCAGTGCTATCTTAATCTGATTATACCCCTAAAAAACTGTCCATGAAAGAATACATAGAAAATTGGGTTGTATTTTCAACCAAAACATCGATGTAGGGAAGCGGGAAATCATCCTTTGGACTTGCTCTATTTAGATCCTAATAATCGACACATATCCAGACCTTGCCATCCTTCTTAGGTACCGGTAAAATATTAGCGACCTACGGTGGATATTTGGTTACAACCAAGAAGCCTGCGTTGAACTATTTCTGAAATTTTTCATTAATCTTAATAGACATGTCTAGTCTGGTTCTTCTGAGCTTTTGTTTGACAAGTAGAAATTCCTCTTTAAAAGGAAAATGATGCACAACAATATATGTGTCAAGCCTAAACATGTCTTGATAAGACCAAACAAATACATCAACAAACTCACGCAACATCTCTGTCAACCTTCTATCTACCTCTTCTCCCAAGGAAGCCCCTATTTTGACTTCTTTTCCCACATCCTCGGTGCCCAGATTAATCACTTCCACTGACTCCCTGTGCGGTTGAATAACCTTCTCCTCTTGTTTCAACAATCTGGCCAACTCTTCTGGAAGTTCACAATCTTCCTCACCCTCGTCTTCAGCGTGGTAGATCGGATTGTCAAAGTCATATTGAGCCATAACATAATTGTTATCCAAGGAATTAGGTGACATTAATATGCACGATTGATGGTTCATGCCTTATTTTAGAATGAGTGTGAAAATGGAAAATAAAAAGAAAAATTGCCATTTATTTTTATTTTGTTTTAAAAGTGAAAGATAAAAAATGAAAACGAAAGATAGAGAACAAAATATTTGAATGAAAAATTTCCTTTATTGATGATAAACATTAAAATTGAAACAATGAATGCCCTACAATGGATCATTACGCCTTGGGCAGAACGTAGGATTTAACATGCAAAATACAAAAACATAAATATTCCTCTCGAAGAGTAACTTGGATGAGCTCCTCAGAAGACCATTTGAATAATTCTTTCTCGAGAACACACGGACAAACCCAATTGTCCATATCACAATCACTGTCTCATTCGTCATCATACAAAGCAAATATCTGGTTATCATCAACAATGTTGGTGCTGGAAATTCTGATCGGACGTCAGCGGCCCTGAACTGGTGGTGGTGGCAATGACACTGGTTTGTATCTAATGTCAATCATATCCTTCTTCACAGGTACATCAATAACCTTCCCTCAACCTTCTGCACTTCCCGATTCTACAATAGCATTTGCCTGCTTTAAAGAGGTAATGGAAACTCCTGGCTTCTTCTGTTCTGGTGGAGGGCTCTTCGTAAGATTGATAATTTCAAAGTCCTGGCACAGGGTTTCATGTATTTCCCTTTCTACTTCAACATACTTGAACGAAGACAAATGACTAACAAAGATGTCTTCCCCACCGCAAACCATCACTAAAATCCCATCAAGCACATACTTTAGTTTCTGATGTAAAGTGGATGTCACCGTGCTCGCGGCATGAATCCAGGGACGAACCTAGAGGAAAATATATATACAGGTTGGATGTCCATAACATATAAAGTAGCATCAAAAACTTATGGTCCTATCTTGACCGACAGCTCGGCTTTTCCAAACACTGATCTTTTCGAACCATCAAAGGCCCTCACAACTAAATCACAAGGTCTCTGCACTACCCGTTCAACATTGAGCTTACTCAAAGCTTTCTTCGGCAATACATTCAATGATGAACCCATATCCACCAAAAAATGAGCAAGACAACGCCTTTGCATTCCATCATGATGTGAAAAACTTTGTTGTGCTTCCTCCCGTCAGGCGTCAAGTCAAAATTTGTAAAATCGAGACCATGCTTAGCATTCAAATTAGATACAACCCCCTCCAACTGACTCACATTGATCTTATGCGGTACAAAGGCATTATTTCAGATCTTCAACAAAGCATTTATATGGGCCTTTGAGCATAGAAGAAGAGATACGATTGAAATCTTAGATGGTGTTTGGTTGAGCTGGTCTACCACCTTATAGTCACTCTTCTTGATCAATCTCATTAGTTCCTCCACATCTTTAGAAAAAGTCTCTTTGGGTGTTGGACTAGGAACTGCATTATCATTAACAACCTGCTTGCCTTTGGACTTAGCCAAAGCATCTTCCTTATCATTTTGAACCACAATTAGGGAAGCAAAGAGCATACCACTCCTTGTGAAACCTCCAACACCTACAATATTATCAACTGCAGTATTCTCCACAAAACTCCTTTCCACCTCCTACTTGTGACCTTGGTAATATACTTCAGAACCATAGTGCCACGAAATTGCCTTGTCATTCTCATAAGGAACTGAGGCTGGAACAATGATACGAACAGGAGTCGGCCTTACCTGCACGAGATCATGATAGTCTTATAAGGAATGGTTATAGTAGAGACACTCCCTTTGACCCTAGAAACATCATCAAATTGTAAACAACCTTCATCAGTCAAGCTCTGAATACCATCTGTCACACCCTAAATTTTGACCTGACTTTTTCAAAAAAGTTCATTCGCCTGATGCATTTTTATCGCAGTATCAATCGTCATCCATTCTTACATTTTTTGTTAAATATTTCCTTAATCATATTTTAGTCAATTTCTATCATTTCATATCATTTTTATTCTATCCTTGATTTTTTTTTTTAATTCGTTTCGATTTAAAAATAGAATTTTTGTTTCATTTGGTAATGGTTATTTGAATTTCTTTGATAAATGTATATTTTTTAGATTATTTAGAATTAATTTTAGTTTAACTTTTAATTTAGTGTAATTTAATTTAGTTTAATTTTTTATTTTAGTTTAATTCATATTTTGTAATTCTAATTTAATCATTTTTACTTTCAATTTTTATATTTCTACGTATTTAATTTATTTTTTTATTTTATTTTTTATTTCATTTTCTATTTATTTAGTTTTAATTTTAGTTCTAATTTAATTAATTAATTTTTTAGTATTGATCTTAATTTTATTTTAGTTGGTTTATATTATGTTTTTAATTGGTGTGATATTTTAATTTATGATAATTAAGTTTTAATCTCAATTTGTTTTTTTTTTATTTAGAGTTAGTTTTAGTTTTTAAAACCTGCTACCCACACCATTTACATAAAACAAGCAGCCTACTCTACTCCCTCATGCACCATGTGATACTGCTAAACCTGCACACCAAAATGCAAAGCCTGCAGACAACCTTACACCAAAATACATTACACAAACCTGCAGGAGATAAAGGTAGTCAAACAACAACAATATATTTGCAATTAACAATGACAATACAAACCATATGCAAGACAAACATCTGAACACTGAAAATGACTTGACAAGAATGTAGTGGAATCAAAAAAGGAAGAGGAAATAAGAAGTTTGAAAAATAGTTTTAAAAAATGGAGCTTAACATAAGGCTGAGGGAGAGGGTCTGATACATAAAAAAAAGAAGGGGAAGACCCTCCATATTTCACAAGAAAATCACTTCCGACCACCTTCATCATCCTTCAACAACCCTCTTAAATTATCACACAAACTGAAACAGAGCCTAACAATAGAGAGAGAGAGAGATACGATTCAAAACCGGAAAAAACGTGAAACCTTTCACGTCAACAACCATTAACCACACCCTTCCATCACAGTCGCGGAAACCCAAAAGCCACCGCAGAAAACCGACTAAGAGAGAACCGAACGCCTCCACCACCTTCGAAACGCTATCAGAAAACCAAACAAAATCCAAAAAATGATCCAAACTGTGAAAGCTGAACCGAAAACAATCACCGCACCACCACCGTTGACTTTCTAAAATCGCAGAAACATAAACGTGAACAAAATTGCGACCCACCACCCTCATCCTCCACAAACTGCTGCCACCATAAACCACCAACTCAGCCACGAACAAAAACATGCATAACTCTGAATTACAGACCTTTCCCTACAACACAGAAAAATCAGAAATCAAACCGTGATGTTGACTTGAGTTGTGAAAACACGGACCATCGTGAAAAAAACCAACGCGAACCTCACCGCGAAACACCACAGAACCGCCGAAGCCAAACCGCCAAAACCAGAAATTGAGTTGTGAGACAAGCAAACCAAAAAAACACCGCGAGTTCGAGAGTGAGAGGTTGCAAGCGGCAGAACTCCTTTGGTGTTTAAGCGATTTCAAAGGAAAAGGTTTTGTGGCTACCTCTGTTTTTTATGCTGATATTTTCTTAATGTCACCCTTTATTTCTGATTTTTTTTTTCTTTCTATTTTTCATTATTTTATTTGTTTTCTATGTTAAGTTTTGTTAGTAAGCTTTTGGGCTTTTCTTTCAACCCATGGATCTGCTATCCACACACTGCATTCACACGATTTCACCCTCTCCATTATGTGTTTTTTTAGTTTTTTATTTAATTTTTTTTAAATTTTGTTGGGCTTGTAGCCCATAGCTGATTTATTATCCACCCACTACTGTTCTTATGGTTTACTCCCCCTTTTATTTCAATTTTCACATTGTTTTTTTTTACAAATAGTTTTATTTAGTATTCTAACCTCTATTTAAATTCTTGTTTTTTTATGTTGTTTTAACCCCTTTGTGGTCGATGATATAACAAAAAGTCTGATTAATTCGATCCCGATAAGTCGATAAATTGTGACCAATATGAGGCCATTCAACTTAGTTTATCTTATTTTATTTTTATTTAGTATATTTGTTTTATTTATTTTATTTTCGCATTTTAATACAATATAAATGATCTACTCCTTATAGAACCATTCTAACAATTGAATCGGTTCCAAGGTAGTAAATGAGCCACATTTTGACGGCTCCAAATAGCTAATACACTGCACACACGCTTTCTCTTGGGCAAAATACAACGAGACCCTTTATTTCATCACAATCTCGTGTAACTTACTTGTATCCCTCTCCCGATTATCATGTACGCATTTTATTTATCTCTTTTAATTCACTCGTTAACCCTTGGTCCAACACCAAGTGGTTTCACCTACACACTCGCACATTTCATTCGGTTATGATTTCGTATTTCTAGGAGTACCCCTAGGGACTAGGATTCGAATCCACCTAATCAACCAAACAATTAACCTTCATTTTCATTTCACCCATAAGTCGAGTGCTTCATGCATCGCCATCTAACTTTTCTAACTTAACAATCATTTTCCTAATTAATTATACGAAAGAACTGAACTCTAGAGTCTAGCATTCCACATAGTTCTTGAGTGGATCATTCCTGAGGCCATCCCCACGAGACGTGGTTCATTCACTCTTTCGTACTTAAAACACTTAAAACATTCAACTTCCTTCGAAAATATGAGACATGATTCATCTCTATAGGAAAGATATTTCTCATATTCCCACAAACACAAACAAATCAATTTTCTCAAATAATTTCTCTCAAGGAAGAATGTGACAATCACTTGTTGATCATATATCCAAGTTTGAAGCTTCTTCCCCTTCTATTCTCTCTCTTAAACGTTTGTGGTGGAATAGGTGAAATATTTCCCTTAAAGATGACGACTTGTCTCTTTCTTTCAAATCCATCTTAAAACATACCCAACGAATACTAAAATCATTTTTATAATTAAACGGAGGAACTGAATTCTGGAGTCTAGCATTCCACATAATTCTTGAATGAATCATTCCTGAGGCCATCCCCACGGGACGTGATTCATTCGCCCTCTCGTATTTCAAGACACTTAAATACCACATGTCAAATAATGAAAAAGCTGAATTCTGGAGTCTAGCATTCCATAGGTTCTTGAGTGGATCATTCCTGAGGCCATCCCTATGGGATGATATTCATTCGCCCTTTTATTCTTAAAACACCCTAAATAAGATCAAACCCTTTCTCTAAACGAGCATTGTTTAAGATCTTTATACCTCGAAGACAAGCTAGCACTTCAGCCTCCTATCGCGAGCAGATAAGCCAACGTTTAGCAGTTAGAAAGCATTTAAAACAATCATTCATTAAAAAACACCAACAAACCATAGTCGCACGAACTACGAAGCCTTGACTTTCCCATTGCACAAGGGAATACGTAGGCACATGGATTTTTATCATCCGCGAGCACAATAATAAAAAATTTAATCTTTTCTCCATCATAAATCACAATAATAAAAATTTAATCTTTTCTCCGTCATAATAACAATATTAAAAATATTCATTTCCCTTATAACAAACATTTTAGCAAACCCTTTAGAAGACAAAGACATAAATCAACATTCAATCACATAGTTAGACTAAGAGGTTCCCGACGAGTACAACGGACGCGAGGGGTGCTAATACCTTCCCTTTGCATAACCGACTCCTGGACTTAGAATTTGGTTTCATTGACCATTTCTTATCCTATTTAGGTTGTATCTATATGTCCCTTTTCTTTAGTTAGAATAAATAGAATTAGGTGGCGACTCTGTTTTTTTTTTCCGCATCCATCGCGAGGATCGTATTTTTCGAGGTACGTAACCATCTTTCAAATTTCACACCCATTTACACAAATCAAACAATCTTCACAATCAGGAACACACCACCTTTAAGAAACCTCTCATTAACCACCGCTAACAGCGTCTTCAACAAATTCACATCCATAATCATGTTTAAACACTTCTCCTCTACAATAGCATTCACCACTGGATTATTATGGGATGGCATCGGGTTTGCAAGCTCATTGGGAACAACTGGCCCAAAGTCAATGGCTTCCGAGTCCACTAAATCTTAAAATGTGTGCTTAAAAGCATTACAACTCTCAATAGTATGCCAAGGAGATCTAGAATGAAAGGAACAATAGGAATTAACATCATAGCTATAAAGAATATGGCTAGCTTTAGGAGGTGCTAATGTTCTTAACTGGATCAGTTGCAGTTATAAAAGATATTGCAATAATTCCACAGGAAGCATAGGTAGAGGATCAAAATGCCTATCATGTCTCCTATCTAACTGCTGATAATTCTGATGAGGAGTATATTGTTGACGTTGTTGTTATTGCTGTTGAGGTTGACATTGTTGATGTTATGGTTGACGTTGTTGTTATTGATACCGAGGCATCGCTTCCGGAAAGGATACGACAGCAGCCTGATGATACTGATTGTGAAAAGAACGATCTTGATATCCCTTATTTGCTCCTTAATGAGATGACACAAAACTGATTTCCCATTCTCTCCGCTTTGGAGGGTTCACAAACGGTTTTTTGTACTAGAAGATGATCTAGAACTCCCTTGGATCTTTCCCAGCTTGATAAGATTCTCGACTCTCTCCCCAGCAATGACAATATCAGTGAACCCGGTAGATATGAAAGCAACACTTTGTTTCAACAACGGACCCTGAAGAGTCCCCATGAACATGTCCTCCATCTCGCGATCATTCAGAGGGGGTTAAACCCTAGCTGCTAATTCACGCCACCTCTAGGCGTATTCCTTGAAGCTTTCATTCTGCTTTGGTGTCAGACTCTGGAGATGAGTCTGATTAGGATCCATATCGATGTTATACTGATATTGCTTGATGAACACTTCAGCAAGATCTCTCCAGCACCGGATATGAGTACTCCATCCTAAAATATAAGAGAAAAAAACAAAAACACAATTATTAAGAAAAGTAAAAAAACATAATAGTTTGACTAATGTTTTGTTAAGAAATTGTTTTGAAAGATGTAAAAACAATTCTTATTGGTTGTTTATTATGGAAAATATGAGTCAGAATGTAAATTAAATGCAACTTGCATTTAATGTTAATTTGAAAAAGATGTAAATTGTTCTTTTCTCTTATATTTTGGGACAAGAAAAATACACTTTTCTCTCTTATATTTTGGGACGAGGGAGTACTTTACAATTTCATGTACCATTCAAAAGATGACCTAACAAGACTGTCTTGAAAGAAGTACAATAACAATTTATCATCATCAGAATAAGCTGACATTTTATGAAAGTATGCCCGAATATGAGTCTTGGGACAAGTGGTACCCATATATTTGTTAGACCCTGTCGCTGTGAACTTATAAGGTACCTTCACCCCAGGGACCAACCTAAGGTCAGCAGCATCAACATCCAAGCTACCTTGTCCTTCCATGGCTTTAATCTTCTCAACCAGCATACAATACTTTTCAGCACCATCAACAACATTGAAAATTCCCATCTCAATATTACGCATAGAAAAATGATCATCATGTTCATCCTCCAGATGACAAGCAAGAATAATAACATGATTACCAGTACCATTTCCATCACCAGCTCCATCAATACCTCCACCAGCTCCACCAATACCACCATCTCCACCCAAAACCTTCTGGATCACTTCAGTCCTCTAAACTTGATTTATGAGCTCTTCCTGCCCATGTATCATGTTCTGCATGTGGTCCATAAACTACCCCATTTGAACCTTCATCTCAGCCAATTCCGTTTGTAGTTGTTCCATAACCCTCTATTGATTAGCCCTGGTTTGGTATCTGTAAATATTGTGATCCGTAATCCTGCTGAAGAAAACCAAATAGGATGAGAAAAAATGGTCACGAACACCTGTTATGCAAAAGATGAAATGCGTGAATGCATGCAAATGCCATGTTTTAATTATTTCCAAGGTATTCTACCTGTTGATTCCGGTTTGTACCACAAGAGAAAATATAAGATCAAATAGGTTGTTAGAGAATCTCATCAGATAATAAGAAGCACTCATGTGAAAAGATTCATACAAACAATCTGAACAAGCACATGCCAAAAGTACATTAAATAAATGGTTCTATCAACAAGCCTGGAGGTAACCATAACAAAACATCAAAAGGAAAAGTAAAGAAACAACTCAATCCCAAATGTTCACTCCATGAAAACAACTTCTGACTTCTTCAAGAAGTGCTTCAGTCTCTAGATGAGTTGGATGCTCTGTCAGCCCATTGATCAACAAATTCCTCTTCCTGATAGCTTCGTTTAGTTTGTCGATGTGCTATGTGTAGTACTTACTGCCATCCTCTCCAAAGACGTCTTTGATTCTTGCTTTCTTCACCTCTGCTTGAACTTTGGTCAACGTATCCTGAAAATCCATTTTTCTCTCCCTCAATTCATTTTCTTTCTTCTTCAACTTCTTTTCAGCTCTAATTGCATCTTCTATATGCCTTCGGCTCTCTAAGAAGTCGTCCCACTTTTTTTGCCATCCTACAAGTAATTTATTAGCCTTATTCAAATTTTTCTTGGTCTGTTTGTGTGCTCTGGCTGAAGCCTCCAAATTTAGAGTAGTCCTGCCAAACAATGCCTTATCTTTTTCAAAATTTGCTTCAGTTCTAGCCTTCCATTCAACTGTCTCCTGCATTTTGTACTCAACCTCACTCTTGACATACCGAGCTTTATACAGATCACCACTTAGCTCAACATTTTCCTTTTGGAGTTCTTCATTCAGAGCCTTCAGCTTGTTGAACTCTTCAATACTTACTGTAGTGCGTTGATCGACTATTGTCAGATACAAGGGTGTCTCCACAGGGAAAGGTATAATAATAATTTTGGCCCTTTTTCTTCAACCACTCTTAAAAAGGAAGATAAGTCCTACAATCTCATTTCCCCATAATGGTCTTCCCATTTTTAACAATCTTATTCCATGTGTTGGCGGATTCTATTGATATTTCAAATCCATCCTCCATCTGAAAGTACAAGGATTCCTCAATATCCTTCTCCTTTGGTGGGTTCCTCAAAGCATATCCGAAATGCCGGATAGCCAAACTATTATATTGGATTTAATTCATTTAAAATCAATTTTAATTAAGATAAACATTGAAAAATCAAATATTTGATCTTAGGTCTATTTTGGGATCAAATATTTGATGATTATGATGATTGAGAAGAATCAAATTCGTGCAAAACCAAAAAGGCATGATTTTATCAAATTTTTGGACCAAATTAGAAATCACTTTTCTTCATCTTCAAGCAACCTCAAATTCATCCACAAAGGCCCAACTTTTTGACCTAATTCCATCACTTATAAGTACACAACACAACCAAATGCAAAAGACACAAAAATTCCTACACCAAAAAACCCTAAAAAATTTCAAAAAATACTTCATAGTAAGTTTTCAACCTCTTTCTTCATCCAATCATCATCAATAAACTTCCAGGAGGCCAGCCTATGAACACATGTCGCCTCTTGCTTTTTCTTGATCTCAAATATTTTGTTTCATAACATTTTAATACATTTTTTTCATAATATTGTTTATAATCATGTATCGATGCTTTTTGATCGTTTGTTTTTTAGTTATGATGTAGGTTTCGAACAACACCATTGTTAGGGCACCATGGAGAACTAAACTGTTGGTTAATCTGCTGTAATCTGTTTCCGCCGATACTTTGAAGGTTGCAGTAGTGATAGGAATTTCAGTCTGACAGGTAAGTCAGGTAAGTGTTATTGTTTCGATTTACTCCGAATTTTTTCCAGAAGTTCAGAAAAAAATCGAAGAACAATACTCTTTTAGAATAAAATTCTAAAATATTTCGACCCTCAAAATCGCAAATTCATCTTTTTCCTATTTTATTTGATTTATTTTCTATTTCCATATTTTCAAAAAAATCTGAAAAATATTGTGCGCCCTTTATTTGATTTTATTAGATTTTTAGCATCATTTTAATATTTTTTAGATTTTATTTTAATCGCTCTTCTTATTTTCCATTTTTTTAAAATCTGTAGTGATTTTATCTGACTCTGTTTTTTTATTCTTCTAATAGCATGATAAAAAATATATCTTTCTCTCATCTCAAAGACTCAATATTCTTCTGAACTTTTCGTTTCGATTATTTTACGATTTCTAAAGATAATGTAACTGCTAAAGCCCTGTAATAGTTTTAGGTTTTACTTTCCGCACTTTACATTTTCTGTCAGGTTTTATTTATGTATCTGCCCCGAAGCCATGTAATAGCTTAGGGTTTCCTTTTTTTTTGCTTTTTATTTTTCGTATAAAATTTAAATTGCGTGGTTAGTAATTTAGGGAGTGCAAAGAACAAATGAAAAATAACTTGGACTTAGATCACTAATCATAAGATAAATAATTGAAAATAATATCCACACACATAAGTCGATCGTTTTACGATCGCCATCTGCACCTCCCAGGGTTTCCCCTCTTGGTTGCCTTTAATAAATGGTCAAGTCCCTCAAACGTGGGGGCGTCTTAGTAAATGTCCCTTCAAACAAAAATCATCATAGTCCCTTCAAGATTAAAAGATCATAGTCCCTTCGAAGTTGCCTACGAGATAAATGATCTTGTCCCTCGATGACTCTACGAAAATGATGATAGACTCTTCGAGTTACTAAGGCACCCCTTCCAGTTGCCTTCTATGACCCTACGCCCGTCCCTTAATAAATCCAAGGTAATGACTACTTACTCCTTAATAGTAAGGGCAGTCTTACCCTTGAAAGGAAATAAAAAAACATGAAAGACCAACTTAGGGTAGGTAACACTTAATTACTTGCTCACTCTTTCAAAATTCTTTTCACACCCCACTTTTAAAACATTTTCAAACTCAATACTTTGTATACATCCATACGAGGATCATTACAAAGACTTATGAAAATTTTCTAAACACACACTACACATTTTTCAAACAAGTTAAAGTGAGATAAGTAACTAAGAGCCCATGGATACAAAGGGTGTTAATACCTTCCCTTTGTATAACCTACCCCCCCCCCCCCCCCGAACTCAAAAATATCTTTAAGGTCTTTCCTGTTCTTTTATACCCTTTCCTAAATTGGATAAAATAAAATTCGATGGCGACTCTTGCTATCTGCACATGTTTTTGTCAAACAAAAACACCCAAGTCAGTTCTCCCACCGTGTTACAAAACTGGTGACTCTGATGGGGATGTATTAAGTAAAAGAGGGGTTACCTTAGGATTAGATCACTTTACTTGCTTGAATTGTTTGATTTATCTTTATTTGTTATGGGGTAACTGTGAGAAAGATCTTAACCCATATCTAGTGTACCTTAGGTAAGTAGCAATAAACCAAGGAAATTGTACAACGTATACCGATATGGTCGATCTGGTGGCTACAGTTAGTGTGATTTCTTGGTTGGTTCTTATGTTTGTTAAGTCAGTTGAGGATAACATGTGGCTGCCATATCTTGTCATTAACACTAACTTACTTTTAGAACCCTAATTGACCCATCTTGGCCTTTAGAAAGTAGTGATATAACCATCTTTGGTGAAGTCTGAAGTTGGTTGATACTCGATGCTACGCTCATTGAGATTCTAATCTTGGGGAGTTTTGGTTGGCAAGTCAGTTGCCATACTGAACAACAACCTTTGAGAAGAATCAGTGATATTGAGATCCCTTAGAACACAGTTACTATTGATAGGACATGATGAACCAACTAAACTTCAGTGGGGAGGGTACTTACCTATGGACTCCATGCAAGCCTTTAAACCTAAGGCTATTGAGTGACTTGTTTGTGTGTGCCACTTGCTTATGTTTGAACATAACATCATAATATCATGACATCATAATATAGCATTTTCACTAACCGTTTCCAGGACCAATGGATTTATCTTTGTTCTTTGTTGCAGGTTATGGCTTCTGCTCGTAGGAACACTATCTGAGTCAACTTTGTAAGGATACCTTCCAAGCTTAAGGAATTGGTCTCAAAAGTTTCTAAAAGCTCTTAGTTCATCAAAAAGCATGGTCATCTACTTGATTTGGTTACTTCAGGGTTTAATGCCCACAATGGAAGAATTCTCCAAATTACTTAGTGTGCATATCCTTAATCAAAAACCTTTCACAGGCTTAAAGAAATAGCCTAAACCTGAAGTTATTGCAACAGCCTTGCATTTGAAGAAATCAAACATTGTACTGGAAACTAGAAGTGGAACTAAGGGTATTCTTGATAATGTATTGATAGAGAAGGCTCAGGTGTTCTTGAATGTAATGAGTTACGATGCTTTTGAGGAGATCTTAGCCTTGCTGATTTATGGTTTGGTATTGTTCCCTAATCCAGACCAATTTATAGATGTACACGCCATCAACATATTTCTGACTCACAATCCGGTGCCTACCTTGCTTGGAGATATCTTGCACTCTCTTCACACTCGTAATACGAAGGCGCGATGAACTCCGATGTGTTGCATACCTCTACTATCAAGGTGGCTTCTTTCACACCTTCCTCGATCTGTGATGAAGAATGAACAAGGTTTAAGGTGGTCTAGAAGGATAATGTCACTCTCTCATTCATACATTCATTGGTGTTCCCGATCTATGGAGAATATTACTATCATTGACCATTGTAGAGAGTTCCCTAATCTACCACTCCTTGGTATAAGAGGGAACATTACCTATAATCCTTCTTTAGCATTACGTCAGTTTGGTTATGCTCGGAGTAATGGTCCTCATGATATGATTATTTAAGGCATTGTGTTTGGTTATGACAATGATCTTCAAGGATAGCGTCAAAGGTTTATACGAGCTTGGAGCATGGGGAACAAGATTAATAGAAACACTCTAGAACCAAAATACTCCATTCCTATGGAGCCTTACCTCAGATGGGTGCAATCTCGTGCTCAGACTCTTATTATGCCATATCCTGTTGTTCTACCAGTAACTATTGAGCCAATTGTTGAAGGAGATGTTCCTTATACCATTCTTCATCCTGACATGCCTGCGAATCTGGAAGAGCTGCAGAAATCTTGGATTCAAGTGAAGAAGGAAAGGGATACTTTTGAGGCTCAGTTCCATGATTACAAAGAGAAAGTGTTGGAGCTAACAAGGCAACTTCACGAAGAGCGGAACCTCAATACATATCTCAACCCAAAGAGAAAATGTCCATGGGAGACTTGAGTCTCAGATGTTCTTATTTTCTTTGAAAAATTTTGTTTTCTTTCATTGTAAGCCCAATGGACAATTATATTTTAAAACTTACTAATGAAAGTTTTGTTTTTTTTTGTTTTCCTTTAACAAATTTAAATCCTATCTGGTCCTTGAAAACATTGCATATGCATCTACATACCATACCATTGCATAATAGGTTTTTGCGACAGGTTTCTTATCTTATCGTTGTTTATTTCAGTGGAAATGGCTCTCGAACAGACTGTCAAAGATCTCCAAACTCATAATGCTCAATTTCAAGAAGTGATCCTGAATTTGTCCAAGGGGCAAGAGAGTTGAAAGTCCTCCTCACTAAGGACGCAAAAAAGAAGAATCCTGAAGACAACTAGGGAAATCAGTTGGAACAATTGCAAGTTGAGATGGCAGAGATGAGAATCCAAATGAATGTCCAGGTGGCTCTTATCCAAGACTTAGCCCAGGGGCAAGAAGAGCTGAGAGTCTTCGTCAATAAACTTCAAGGTAACAGAGTCGGGAATCTAATCATCAGTCAACCTTCGATGAAACAAGTTGACTTGGTTGAAAGGAAGATGATGATAAGAGAAATAAAGAGACAGGCTACTACTGATAGCTCTGCAATTAAAGGAAGAAGGTCTTATAGGGTTAATCCGCCTCAATGTAAGGAATATAAAAGACAGTTTATCAAAATCAACACGCCAATGTCGCACACTTTGCAATGCTTGTTGGAGATGAAGCTAATTACCTTGAAAGACCCTCCTCTGAATCCCAATACGTCCTCTCCTCGCTATAATCCCAATGCAAGGTGTGCATATCACTGCAACTGTCCTGGACATGACACTAATAATTGTTGGGCATTGATGAATAAGATTCAAGACCTGGTTGACGAAGGAGTCCTCAAGGTTATGCTAGAAGACCAAATTGAATTCTCCTATCGTCCATCAAACATCAAAGCTGCCATACATCTGGAGTGATAAGTTTAGAGGAGGAGACTTTGAGAACATTTGAATTTTCATTTGTAATTTCTTTTGTCAACTTAAACATTTATTATTATGTCAGACTCTTGTTTTCACGATAATGCATTGCATATGTTTGTCTTGAATTAATCCATTCGTTTCACTATATTTAAACTATGCTTATTACTTCTCTTTTGTGATATTTAAATCTTGTTAAAGCTGTAAACCTTTAGAGGGAGGATGACAAAGACAATACCATAATTTCATATAGTATGCTTTTGAACAGACTATGCTGACGATGTGCAGGCGTTGTTTAGATTCCTAAACAATGGAGATATAAGTAAGTTAGTCCCTAGTCAACCCTTTTGAGCCTATGAAGTAGGAGTTTTCATTCTCACGCAAATTAAAACCCTTAATCATAACCTAGGGCAGGGTAGTTCCTCGGTTAACTCAATTATGCCAGTTATCGATCATCTAGCATGCATTAATACTAACATCATTTTGACCGGGCTCGTTGTAGGGTGACTTCTATATAAGTAACTTGGAGATTGCTTAACATAACACTACATTTTTCCCTCCTTCTTCCTTATCGAAACTTGAAATTTCGCTGCCCAAGTTGACGCTTGACAAGCCCAAACATGGTTGTTCTTTGTATTAGGATCATAATCTTCGAAACATGTCGTTGTAGAGGCTTTGATTCTATCAATCTTCTGGCAAGTCTTCATTAAACATGAATTAAGTACATTGTTCAACCATATAGTTCAAGACGCGAGATGGAATAATCGATGTTGCTTTTTGAGGCTTATGGCATTGTTTTCCTTGTGGATGATTAAGTTCACCACATTTATGATACATTTTTTATGTTTCTTTCTTGCTCCCTATCCCTTTTACTTTCCTTCTTGCTCCCTTCTCTTTATTTCTTATGCTTTATATAATCCATTATCATGTTTATGTTTATGTCATTTCCTTTTGTCTACTTGGACCTTATTATCTTGTTTGTGCTTTTTCTTTTGCCCATTTGGACACAAAAACATTAATAAAGGCCTAAACACTTTAAAAGACTTGTGCTCTTAATTATGGACTATAGTTACTAGCCATTGCATTGGATGATCTCAACATTTGAACTTCTCGGCATGATTGTGGACTTATAGACTTAGTACTGGGATCCCTCCCTTTGCTTAGATTATCATGGAATCGTTACTCTAGCCTTTATTTGGCTCATCATTTGCTTAAGAGGATGGAATTATATTTTTTCTATGCTTTGAAGTGTCTTCAAGTGGTTATATTTTTCCTACCTTAGCTTTTATATTGTGCTTTAGGACAATCACTTCATCTCCTCCACTTCTTTAATCTTCAAAACTCTCATCCTTTTTCAAAGGATTATTCTTCTTAAAACTTTCACATATTACATAAATTTAAACCTTGACTTTTGTCAAGTGATAAAACTTCTTCTTTTTCTTTTAATAAATGCTAATGAACTTAAGCATATTGACATTAATGTTCAAAATTTAAAATAAAAAAAAAAACTCACTCAAGTTGTTTTATGCCTTTGTTGTATGTTACAATTTCTCAATATAAATGATAAAAAAAAGTACAATGATTAAAAACTCACCACTTTCACTAATAAAAGCATAAAAAAAGTTCCAAGTTAAAAAACTCAATAATTTCACTGTAGAAACCATTAAGAATAAAAGTTCCTAGTTTAAAAACCCAACAATTTAACTATAAAAAGAATAAAAAAAAGTTTCAAGTTAAAAAATTCAACAATTTCTCAATAAAAATGATAAAAAAGTTCCAAGTTAAAAAAATTCAACACTTTCACTAATAAAATCATAAAAAAAGTTCCATGTTAACTAACTAAACAATTTCACTATAAAAACCACAAAAAATGATCTAAGTTAAAAACAACTCAACAATTTCATTAGAAAAACCATAAAAAAAAGTTTCAAGTTAAAAAAATCTACAATTTCGCAATAAAAATGATAAAAAAAAGTTCCATGATTAAATACTAAACACTTTCACTATTAAAATCATAAAAAAAAGTTCCAAGTTAAAAAACACAACAATTTCACTATAAAAACCATTAAGAATAAAAGTTCCTAGTTTAAAAACCCAACAATTTAAATATAAAAGGCATAAAAAAGTTTCAAGTTAAAAAATTCAACAATTTTTAAATAAAAATGATAAAAAAGTTCCAAGTTAAAAAAACTCAACATTTTCACTAATAAAATCATAAAAAAAGTTCCATGTTAACAAACTAAACAATTTCACTATAAAAACCACAAAAAAAGATCTAAGTTAAAAACAACTCAACAACTTCATTAGAAAAACCATAAAAAAAGTTTCAAGTTAAGAAAATCTACAATTTCGCAATAAAAATGATAAAAAAAAGTTTCATGATTAAAAACTAAACACTTTCACTAATAAAAGCATAAAAAAAAAGTTCCAAGTTAAAAAACTCAACAATTTCACAATAAAAACCATTAAGAATAAAAGTTCCTAGTTTAACCCAACAACTTTAATATAAAAGGCATAAAAAAAGTTTCAAGTTAAAATTTTTAACAATTTCTCAATAAAAAGGATAAAAAAGTTCCAAGTTAAAAAAAACTCAACACTTTCACTAATAAAAGCATAAAAAAAGTTTCATGTTAACAAACTCAACAATTTCACTATAAAAACTACAAAAAATGATCTAAGATAAAAACAACTCAACAATTTCATTATAAAAAATATAAAAAAAGTTCCAAGTTAAAAAAATCTAAACTTTCTAAATAAAAATGATAAAAAAAAGTTCCATGATTAAAAACTCAACACTTTCACTAATAAAAAAAGTTCCAAGTTAAGAAACTCAACAATTTCACTATAAAAACCATTAAGAAAAAAAGTTCCTAGTTTAAAAACCCAACAATTTAACTATAAAAAGCATAAAAAAAGTTTCAAGTTAAAAAATTCAACAATTTCTCAATAAAAATGATAAAACAAGATTCAAGTTTAAAAAAACATTACATTTTTACTATAAAAAAATAAAAAATGTTCCAAGTGAAAAAAATGAACAATTTCACTATAAAAAGCAAAAAAAAAATGTTCAAAGTTAAAAAACTCAATAATTTCACTATAAAAACCATAAAAATGATCCAAGTTAAAAACAACTCAACAATTTCATTAGAAAAATCATAAAAAAATCCAAGTTAAAAAATTCAACAATTTCTGAATAAAAAGGATAAAAAAAAGTTCCAAGTTAAAAAATTCAACACTTTCACTAATAAAAGCATAAAAAATGTTCCAATTTAATAAACTCAACAATTTCACTATAAAAACCACAAAAATAATGATCCAAGTTAAAAACAACTCAACAGTTTCATTAGAAAAACCACAAAAAAAAGTTCCAAGTTAAAAAATTCAACAATTTCTGAATAAAAAGGATAGAAAAGTTCCAAGTTAAATAAACAAAACACTTTCACTAATAAAAGCATAAAAAAGATCCAAGTTAAAAAACTCAACAATTTCACTATAAAAAACATTAAGAATAAAAGTTTCTAGTTTAAAAACTCAACAATTTAACAATAAAAAGCATAAAAAAAAGTTTCAAGTTAAAAAATTCAACAATTTCTCAATAAAAATGATAAAACAAGATCCAAGTCTACAAAAACTTTACATTTTTACTATAAAAAAAAATAAAAAATGTTCCAAGTGAAAAAATTGAACAATTTCACTATAAAAACCATAAAAAAAATGAATAAAGTTAAAAAAATTCAATAATTTCACTATAAAAACCATAAAAACGATCTAAGTTAAAAACAACTCAACAATTTCATTATTAAAACCATAAAAAAAAATCCAAGTTAAAAAATTCAACAATTTCTGAATAAAAAGGATAAAAAAAAGTTCCAAGTTAAAAAATTCAACACTTTCACTAATAAAAGCATAAAAAATGTTCCAATTTAATAAACTCAACAATTTCACTATAAAAACCACAAAAATAATGATCCAAGTTAAAAACAACTCAACAGTTTCATTAGAAAAACCACAAAAAAAAGTTCCAAGTTAAAAAATTCAACAATTTCTGAATAAAAAGGATAGAAAAGTTCCAAGTTAAATAAACAAAACACTTTCACTAATAAAAGCATAAAAAAGATCCAAGTTAAAAAACTCAACAATTTCACTATAAAAAACATTAAGAATAAAAGTTTCTAGTTTAAAAACTCAACAATTTAACAATAAAAAGCATAAAAAAAAGTTTCAAGTTAAAAAATTCAACAATTTCTCAATAAAAATGATAAAACAAGATCCAAGTCTACAAAAACTTTACATTTTTACTATAAAAAAAAATAAAAAATGTTCCAAGTGAAAAAATTGAACAATTTCACTATAAAAACCATAAAAAAAAATGAATAAAGTTAAAAAAATTCAATAATTTCACTATAAAAACCATAAAAACGATCTAAGTTAAAAACAACTCAACAATTTCATTATTAAAACCATAAAAAAAAATCCAAGTTAAAAAATTCAACAATTTCTGAATAAAAAGGATAAAAAAGTTCCAAGTTAAAAAATTCAACACTTTCACTAATCAAATGATAAAAAAACATTCCAATTTAATAAACTCAACAATTTCACTATAAAAACCACAACAAAATGATCCAAGTTAAAAACAACTCAACAATTTCATTATAAAAACCATAAAAAAATCCAAGTTAAAAAACTCAATAATTTCTGAATAAAAAGGATTAAAAAGTTCCAAGTTAAAAAATTCAACACTTTCACTAATCAAATGATAAAAAAACATTCCAATTTAATAAACTCAACAATTTCACTAAAAAAACCACAACAAAATGATTCAAGTTAAAAACAACTCAACAATTTCATTATAAAAACCATAAAAAAATCCAAGTTAAAAAACTCAATAATTTCTGAATAAAAAGGATAAAAAGTTTCAAGTTAAAAAAACTCAACACTTTCCTAATAAAAGCATAAAAAAAGTTCCATGTTAATAAACTCAACAATTTCTATATAAAAACCACAAAAAATGATCTAAGTTAAAAACAACTCAACAATTTCATTAGAAAAACCATAAAAAAAGTTCAAACATAAAAAAATCTACAATTTCGCAATAAAAATGATATAAAAAAAAGTTCCATGATTAAAAACTAAACACTTTCACTAATAAAAGCATAAAAAAAAGGTCCAATTTATAAAAACTCAACAATTTCACTATAAAAACCATTAAGAGTAAAAGTTTTTAGTTTAAAAACCCAACAATTTCACTATAAAAAGCATAAAAAAAAGTTTCAAGTTAAAAAATTCAACAATTTCTCAATAAAAATGATAAAACAAGATCCAAGTCTAAAAAAACTTTATATTTTTACTATAAAAAAATAAAAAAATGTTCCAAGTGAAAAAATTGAACAATTTCACTATAAAAACCATAAAAAAATGTTCAAAGTTAAAAAACTCAATAATTTCACTATAAAAACTATAAAAATGATCCAAGTTAAAAACAACTCAACAATTTCATTATTAAAACCATAAAAAAAATCCAAGTTAAAAAATTCAACAATTTCTGAATAAAAAGGATAAAAAGTTCCAAGTTAAAAAATTCAACACTTTCACTAATAAAATCATAAAAAATGTTCCAATTTAATAAACTCAACAATTTCACTATAAAAACCACAACAAAATGATCCAAGTTAAAAACAACTCAACAATTTCATTATAAAAACCATAAAAGAAAAAATCCAAGTTAAAAAACTCAATAATTTCTGAATAAAAAGGATAAAAAAGTTCCAAGTTAAAAAAACTCAATATTTTCACTAATAAAAGCATAAAAAAAGTTTCATGTTAATAAACTCAACAATTTCACTATAAAAACCACACAAAAAATGATCTAAGTTAAAAACAACTCAACAATTTCATTAGAAAAACCATAAAAAAAAAGTTTAAACATAAAAAAAAATCTATAATTTTGCAATAAAAATGATAAAAATAAAGTTCCATGATTAATGATCGTACCTGGAGATCAGGATCCGATATGGCCGCGTCGAGCGTGGATGAGTGCTATTGTCGATGGAGAAAATGTGGGGGTGTACCTGCAAAGGCACTCCAATGCTAAAGTCAGAAAGCGAGCAACGAGTGAGCAAGTACAATTTTTTGGGTCAAGATTTGAATACCTGATCCTCTCAAATGAAAGTGTTTTTATACTGGTCAGAGTGGATGGTTATTGGCCCAAATTGTTGGGAGTGGATCGCGGATTCCATAATAACCGTTGACGGTTATGAACTAGCCGTTGGGGCAGAATAGATCAGCTCGACTTGTCCTTGGTTGGATATCCTTAGCACCGAGCAAGGGGTTTGTCGAGAAATTGTTCCTCAGGATTCCGAGCATCGTTGAATCATTGGTTCGTTGGGCCGCGAGATAAATTTGGCCAAATCCCGAGGGTTGGTCCAGTCCGGAAAAGGAGCCCCCCAAGTCGTTGCTTTCGGTCAAGGAAATGATGACTTAAAGATAGCTCGGTGCTCGGGAATATAGGCGAACGTCGGGGATCGACTTTCCAAGCATCTTGTCTATAGGTCGACACAAAGAAAGTGGAAACGAAAAGGTGGCGTGTTTCGGGATGTATGCCAATTTAATGCTTTGACGGCTAGCATAGGGCCTAGTGCGTAGGCAATTATTGCCTAGGGATATGGGTCACGCTTCAGTGCACGTGCCCTTTTCCCTATAAATAGTAACGTTGTCCTACAGAGGGAACTTTTCGCTTTGTCTTCTACCTCTTTACACTGCTCATGCAATTGTCTGCCGCTCACCATTGTCGATCACCGCAAGCCATCGTCGACCACCGTACTTCTCAAGTCATTTTCTGTGATGGCGTCTCAAGGCAAGTTTAGACCTCTATTCTGATTTTTTAGGCTTAGTCTTTAAGAAGTAGTAATGCATGCAGCTTAGGACTTGATTTTATCGGTAGATTAGAGTAATGTGTAGGTTTTAGATTTTGGTAAAAGTTGTACCGTTGCCTGCTATGAACATTGTTCACGGTGGGCGGTGGTCGAGCTCGTCGTTTGACCAAGGTTAGGGTTTTGCGACGAGCTCACGGACACAGTGAGTCACGTGTGTTAATGATCCCCGCTTAATGCCGATCGTCTGTCACGGACATCGGTCGTTAAAGGGATTAATGATTGGGACCCTGTTTTTGGGTCGTTGCGTGCCCTTTCACTTTATAGGTAGTGGAAGGGTGGATTTGATATTCTGATCGAATTCACTGACGTCTTTCCTCTGCTTTTCAGGTGAAAACGTGTTTGTCGATCCCTTCGACATATCCTCGGAAGAGAGTTCGTCGGAAGATTCGGGCTCCTCGGCGACTGTCCCGTCTGGTTCCGAGAGTTCTTCAGGAGAGACCGAAGCGAATGACGCTGGGATAGCTTCTAGTGACGAGGTTAGTGTTCCCGAAGTTAGGAAAGAGGAAGAGAGGGTGTTGGCTCCCAAGGAATGGGTCGTTGAGGATCTGTTGGGCAAGGTTTCGTCCTACGCCCGACCGAGCGCGGATCCTCTGCCAGTAGTGGGGGATCCCGATCACTAGAGAGTGACCTGCCCGGGTGACGATGATCGAATCTTCTCGGAGTTCGGTGGGAGAAAGTTCTCAATGTATGAATACACTATCACGACCCTTGGGATCAGGATGCCCTTCAGCGACCTGGTTTGCTCGGTGCTTGGTTATCTGGGGGTTGCACCCTCACAACTACACCCTAACTCCTATGTTTTTACGAGGGCATTCGAGATGACGTGCGCGCACCTGGGGGAGAGGGATACTCTCCCTTTATTCTTCCGGTTGTTTTCTCTACAACGCCAGGTGGGGCGTGGAACTGCTCGAAAAGGGTTTGTATCCTTCAAGTAACAGGCCAAAATTTTCAAGGCGCATTCGGAGTCCATCCAGTCATTTAAAGGGGATTATATTCTGATCGAGCCAATGACTAAAACGGCGACCAGGTCGATCAGTTTCATGGGGAAAAAATTTGATGAGAATGACGTGTCCCAGTTGGACGCTGAAGGTCGACCGATTCGTAGGAGGATCTGGAGATTCCCCTTCTCTTGGGAGTATAGTCACTACGGGCGACCGGTGTGTGACTTTGTCCAAGTAGGGGATAACCTTGGCGAGGACGATGCGACCAGTTTCGAAGAATTCCGCAAGTTGGTATCATCCTTCACTCTGATCCCTTTGGTCGACAAAGAGGGGAAGGTGATGCTGGCCTCCGATGGAGGGGAAGTTGTGGAACGTCCTCTGATTGACGTCACAGCTCTCTTGGGCTGCAAAAGCGGGCAAGAAGTGTATGATTTATTTGGTATTTCTTGCTTTATCTAGATTGTTTGTTTATTGTGATTCTATGTTCGTGGTCGATCTGACCCTTGTTTACCTTGTTTTGCAGGCTCGATGATATCTCTGGACAAGATCCAGGAACAATTGATGCAGGGCAACAAATGAAAAGCTAAGACCATCCAAACCCAACTGGTCGGAAACGATATGAGCGGCTCTGGCTCGGGTCCTATAGCTCGAGGGTCTCCGGGCATGACCTCTGGTTCAACCCTCAAGAAGCACAAAGTCGGAGCGGTCGTAACAAATTTGATGACCAATGCCTCCGCGAAACCGAAGCATCCTTTTCCTCCGTGTTTCGTGCAATAAAACTATTTTGAGCGCACATCTCTGGAGGTTGATCAGGTGGATTCGCTGTACCTCAAACAAATGGACTGCCCTAGTCGAAGGTTGTCCTTGGTGCAGGATGCTAGCGCAGTGACGAGGGTGCTGTCGATGTTTGCTGAGGGGAGCTTTGGGCAGGAGCTAGAAATAACCCGCTTGAAGGCTCTCCTGGCTGCTTCAGAGGAAAAAGCCAAGAAGGCCGCCGAGGATGTTGAGGCCACGGCCACAGAGTTGACGGTGCAGGTGGATGTGATCGCTAAGCTGGAGGTCGACAAAAAGAAGGTCGTCGATCAGAACAGGAAGCTAAGAGACACCTTCTTCCCCAAGGATGATGAGGATACTAAGGGGTTGATGAGTCAGGCGCATTTCCTTGCGCGACTGGATCAGGATCTCGAGGATCTGAGAGACTCGACCAAGTTGAGCTTCTAGAATGCCGTGGACCAGATAAAGGCCCTCCATCTTGAGCTAAACCTCGATGCCGATCAGATCAGCTACTTGTACAATGTTGAAGATGGTCGGGTCGTGCTTCCCGATTACATGGTCGTGGATGATTCTCACCCTGGGGAATCTGAGCAGCCGATCCAGCCAACCGCCCAGTAACTTCCGGACGAACATCAGCCTGGGGTGCCAGAGGGAGAGGGTAATTAGGTCGGCCTGCGAGCCTAGATTACTTGTAATTTTAAATCTTTGTTTGGGGGACGTGGTCCCCTTTTGTGTAATCTTGAACAAGTCGGCCTTTAGGGGTCGCACCTTTTAATTAACATTTCCGACCTTGGTGGTCGTTTTACAATTTATGCAGTTTTTAATTATGTGTATGATTGCTCGTCCGTCGGAGGACTTTCGTTTTAAACGTTATTTTTTGTTAAGTGTTTTACGCACGTAATGGTTGATAAATGGGGATAAATGCTCGTAGGGGGTGTGATCTATCGGTTTAGGGGACCGATCAGATGTATGGAGTTTGATCCAGGGTCGGTATCCGGGCCAAGTTAGTGGCTCGGATATCCGTGGCTTGAACGTCCCATCGCGAGCTGGGGTTCTGCCTGGTCGTGGTACTTAGGCGACGTCGGGCTCGTTTGAGTATTCGTTCGTGCAACAGTTACTTTCCTCGGTACGACGAGGATGTTCTGTTGGTTAAACGTTTTGGACTACGATGCTTGTACCTGGGCACGCAGGTTTGGTCGGGCCTTTCTCCCTTCGTAGGGGGTAAGGTGACTTTCATACTAACTGTAGTATTGTTTAAGTTTCTCGGCGTTCCATGGCCGTGCGAGCTCTTCCCCTTGAAGATTTTCTAAGTAGTAGGCTCCGTTTTTGGTCTTTGCTTGGACGCGATACGGGCCCTCCCAGTTTGGTGCTAGCTTCCCTTCTCGGGAGTCTTTGTGGTTTTTTCTCAATACGAGGCTCCCGACTTCGAATGCTCGTTTAATAACTTTCGCGTTATGTCGAGCTGCGATTTTTTGTTTGAGTGTGACTTCTCGAACAGCTGCTCCTGATCGGATTTCTTCTACCAAGTCGAGCTCTTCTCTTAGCGTTTCCAAGTTAGTGTCTTGGTCCATCGGTGACTCTGTGCGCATGGACGGTATGTGCATCTCTATGGGGAGGATAACTTTGGTTCTGTATGCCAGTCGGAATGGGGATTCTCCGGTCGTCGAATGAGGTGTGGTCCTGTATGCCCAAAGGACGCTATGTAGCTTTTCGACCCAGCGTTTTTTGTGTTCGTCCAATCTTCACTTGAGGCCCCTCAAGATTACCCTGTTAGCAGCTTTAGCTTGCCCGTTAGTCTGGGGGTGTTCGACAGAAGCGAAGTGTTGTTTGGTTCCAACTGAGGATACAAATTCTTAGAAGTGTTTGTCGGTGAACTGTGTTTCGTTGTTCGTCACGATGGCGAGCGGTATTCTGAACCGAGCGAAGACGTTTCGCTTGAAAAAACGTAGGATGTTCAGTGCGGTGATTTTGGCTAGGGCCTCTGCTTCGATCCATTTGGTGAAATAGTCGACGCCTACGATGAGATACTTGTTTTGGCCGGTGCCGATGACGAAGGCCCCTAAGATGTCAACAGTCCCCACCAGGCGAACGACCATGGGGACGACAATGATTTTAACTCAGTAGGGGGTGTTATGTGTATGTCACCATGTCGTTGGCATTTGTCATATTTTTTAACGTGCTCCTTCGCATCGTCCTGCATCGTCGACCAGTAGTATCCTGCTCGTAGGATCTTACGAGCAAGTGATCTTCCGCCCGGGTGTTGCACGTTGATCCCCTTGTGGACTTATCTCAGTACGTATGGGACGTCTTCTTCCTCGACGCATCTGAGGAGTGGTGTGGAGAAGCCTCGACGGTACATCTTCCCTCCGACCATCGTGTACGAGCACGATCTACGCAGTATGATGCTGGCCATTTTTGGGTCAGCTGGTAACTCGTCTTTGGTCAGATAATTGAATATCGGGGTCATCCAATAGTTAGCGTCGCCTATGATGTTGATGTCTATTGGCGTTGACGTTTTTCCAATGCTGGGTTGGGGGAGTATCTCTTGTATGACGAATTTGTTGCCCCCTTTCTCTTGGTGCTCGCCAGCTTAGACAATATATCTACTTGGATGTTGTTCTCGCGCGGGACGTGCCTGACTTCCACGGATGTGAATCGTTTTTGAAATTCTGTGATCAGGTATGAGATGTCCTAAGAGATGTCCCAACACTTGACAGATTTAACCAAAACTTAAATAGCAAGAAAAGTAAACAACACAAAAGTTTGTTAACCCAGTTCAGTGTATAACCACACTTACATCTGGAGGCTACCAAGCCAGGAGGAAATCCACTATAAGTAATATTAATTCTAGACTTAAACCACCCTGTTTAATCTATCACTTAATAACTACCCAATGCAATTTCTACCTAAGACACAACTTAGATAAGAGTACCCTACTCACTCCCCCTCAATCACACAGTGATCAAGTTTACAAGTTTAATAAAATTGAAGACATTCTTCAAACAAAACAGCTTGATCTTACTTCACAGTTTCAATCAAGTCACAAATGCACTTTTGCTTAAAAGCTCATAAAGTGGTACAACTAAAACAACCTGCTATTAAAACTCTAGACACCCTATTTGGTCTTCTGAAATTCGTACTCAATTCTATGAGTTTCTGTTGATTAAATAGGTATCTGTAATTTGGGTTTTCTGTAGGATGATCCAGCCCTAATGCGCATGCAGCTTCCACCTTGAATTTAGGGTTTGTTACTTCCTAGATTCTAGGTGATTTAGGCCTTTTGTTTTAATCTGAATCCTCAATATAAAACTCCCTACAGATGCGCCTTGTTCTGTTTTTATCCATCATTAATTAATTCCAGATAACTCTCCTTAAATATCTCTGATCAGTTAGTCAATAATTAATTCTGGTAGCAGGTTTGAAATGTCTCAACATCTGTTGGGACATCCTGAAAAACTGAACTTAAGTCATTTACATAATGTCCCAACATCTGGTGAGACATCCTGAAATAAGTTCATATACTCTGTTTGATAATGTCCCAACATCTGATAGGACATTCTGAACTGAATTCAATATTTCTTGTTGGTCAAAAATTCTGCCAATTCTTAAACATCTACAAACTCCCCCTTTGGCTAATTTTTGGCTAACATCTTTTCTGGTTATCAGAGTGCAGCAGAAGTTCTTTTTATCAGATTATAGCATTACTTTTCTGTTGATTCATATTTGAGATTACTCCCCCTCAAACATATATGTATCCAGTCTTGTTTCAACAGAAATATTTATCAAAACACACTGATTCAGTTCAGAAACAAACAAACAGATTTTTCATTCATAATTAAACAGCAATACATTTTGTTGTTGTTGTTCTCCCCCTTGTTAGACACAAATTTTGGGGCCAAAGACACTAATCCAGAAATACAATGCAGTGCTGTCATTACAATTGCCTCACATACAATGATCACTCAGACTCCTCACTTTCAGTTTCTTCATCAGCTTCAGTTTCTTCATCAGAGGCAGTTTCTTCATCAGAGGCAGCTTTCTGATCTCCTTCACTCTCCAGCCTTTGAATGATTTCCTCAAGCTTCTGCTTTCTAGCTTCAAGCTCTTTGCAAGTGCTCTTGAGTTCAGCAATTAATGCATTCTTGGAAATTGGAGTCTTAGCAGTTGAAGGACCTGCAGATGTCCCAGAAGGTGTTTCAACATCTGCTGCATGATGACTGAGGAACAGTTTGTAGTGAAATGCCAGGGGGCTTTCTCTCTTGCAGACTGTGTCCTTCTCAGTGAGAATCCCAGGGTATTGACTTAGTACTATACCACACAGCAAAGAGGGAAAAGCTATTGGCAGCTTTGTTGCAGAAGAGCTAGCATGCTTCAAGGTCTGTTCAAATATGTAGGCACCATAATCCAGCTTAGTCTGAGTTCCCACAGCATAGATAAACCTGGCCAGGCCAGTGGATATTGAAGATGTGTGGTTGGTAGGCACCCAGTTTGCTGTACCAATCCTGTTCAGCATGGCATATTTTCTTGTTAGCATGCTCACTGAGAGCTTTCCTTTAACAGGCCATGCCTTGACCTGGTTTGCAGTGATAACCTTGCAGACTTGGTTATCTGTCTTACCTAGCTCATTTGGTCCATCTGTTTCTCTTCCTAGGTATTGGTTGATGATCTGAGGAGAGAACTCTACACACCTACCTCTAACAAAGACTTTTCTAAATTCAGAGGACTTACCATTGGCACAATCCTCCTGAAGATTAACAATGAATTCTTTGACAAGAAGTTCATAGCAGGGAGAGAGATATGAGACTGTTTTGAAGAGGCCTGCAGCAGAGATGAGATCAATCAGTTCAGTGCATTCAAGTGCATTACTGCTTAGCTCTCTTTCAAGGGCAACCCTTCTTTGGTACACAAACTTCCATCTGTTTACACTTGAAACATGATGAAATGAGATGTTGTCCAAGGGAGCTTCTAGAACAGCAGTTGAAGCCCTAGATGGTGCTGGTTTCTTCTTGGGAGGAGATGTTGGGACATCTGATTCAACATCTGAGTCTGATGGGGTGACAGCTTTCCTCTTCTGGGTTTGGACTTTACTCCATTGTTTTGTTGGACCAAAGGCAGCTTTAGCTTTGCCTTTCTTTGGGGTAGCTTTCTTCTTCTCAGGAATTTCAGGTTCAGCTTGCATCTTTCCTTTCCTAGACCTGAGCCTTTTGGCTATGCTAGGTCTTACAGAGGCTATGATCTCTGTATCAGAGTCCTGCTCCAAATTCACCACAGGAGGAGATTGAGTAGTCTCCTCTTCAGCTGGTTGATCATCAGAGATTTGATCTTCAGTTGAGGCTTTGGTCTGATCCTCAGAGTCTTCTTCATCACTTTCATTTGAGGCCTTTTTCTGGTCCTCAGTTTGTTCAATATCAGCATCAGATGAGTTCTTTTTCTCATCCTCAGATGTTCCAACATCTATTGGGACATCCTGTTGAGCAGGAGTGTCCTCTGCAGCTTGAGCTTGTTCTTCTTGAGGGGCAGGCATGGTGTTCAGAGGAATAGAAATCCCACTAACCACTCTCTGTTCAAAAAGAATCTTGTTGACTATCTCCTTGATGGAAGCATCCACATATTCTGAAGATTTTGGGGGCATGTTAGCTGGTGAAGGAATGCCTTTGGATTTGCTGCAGACTTGATCTTTTGCTCTTTTTGGAGTTCTTGGCTTTTTAGCATGAGAAGCACTTCCTCTGAGTTCGTCCAATGGGGTTGATTTCATTGGTACCACAGAGATGGGAGTTGCATGAACTACATCTTCTTTGTTGAGAACTTCTTCAGGAGTGCTAGGGTTTTGAGACATTGTCAAGGAAGATGGATGAAGAGTTTTAGGGTTTATGATTTCTGAATAACAGCTTGATAATATGATTCGCTTTTGATGGTGTGATGAGAAAATTGATAGCTGATTATAAGCTGTTACTAAATAAGTAGCCGTTATATTGAAAATGATTAGGAATGGAATACCCAAGGTTCTTGTCCAGACTGGTGTTGCCATCTGGAACTTATGCCATACAATGTCATATGACATGTTGGCACATCTCATTAACTGCTAAATCTTACATAAACAGATTCCCAGTTTGCCCCTTAAGTTCTCAAATTGTGTAGCATCCAATGCTTTTGTAAAGATATCAGCCAACTGCAGATTTGTAGCTACATGTTCCAATGAAATCACCTTTTCTTCAACAAGATCTCTGATGAAATGATGTCTGATATCAATATGCTTGGTCCTGCTATGTTGGATAGGATTCTTTGATATGTTGATTGCACTTAAGTTGTCACAGTACAATGTCATGACATCCTGTGGGACATTGTACTCAGTGAGCATTTGCTTCATCCAAACCAACTGAGAACAACTGCTTCCAGCTGCTATATATTCAGCTTCAGCTGTAGATAAGGATACACAATTTTGTTTCTTACTGAACCAAGAAATCAAATTGTTTCCTAGAAAGAAGCATCCTCCTGAAGTGCTTTTTCTGTCATCAGCACTTCCAGCCCAATCAGCATCACAGAAGCCAGTGAGAATTGGTTTACATCCATGAAAGTACATTATGCCATAGTCACAAGTACCATTAACATATTTAAGAATTCTCTTGACTTGATTGAGATGACTGACTTTTGGATCAGCTTGATATCTTGCACATACACCTACTGCAAATGCTATGTCAGGTCTGCTAGCAGTCAAGTATAACAAGCTTCCAATCATGCTTCTGTATAAGCTTTGATCTACATTCTCACCCTTTTCATCTTTAGTCAGCTTTAAATGTGTGGGGGCAGGAGTTCTCTTATGAGTAGCATTTTCCATTCCAAATTTCTTGACTATGTTCTTGGTATACTTGCTTTGGGAAATGAACATTGAGTCTTCCATTTGCTTTATTTGCAGACCAAGAAAGTAGGTTAACTCTCCTACTAGGCTCATTTCAAATTCAGATTCCATCTGCTTGACAAAATGTTTGACCATCCTGTCAGACATCCCACCAAAGACAATGTCATCAACATATATTTGAGCAATCATGACATTTCCTTCTTCATCTTTAACAAACAGGGTTTTGTCAATTCCACCTTTTCTGTACCCTTGCTTGATAAGAAATGTGGTCAGTCTTTCATACCATGCCCTTGGAGCTTGCTTCAGACCATAAAGTGCCTTCTTTAGTTTGTATACATGATTTGGACAGCTTGGATCAACAAATCCTTTAGGCTGTTCTACATATACCTCTTCATTAAGATAGCCATTTAAAAAGGCACTTTTCACATCCATTTGAAATAGCTTGAACTTTAAGATACAAGCAATTCCCAAAAGTAGTCTGATTGATTCAAGCCTTGCTACTGGTGCAAAGGTTTCATCAAAGTCTACTCCTTCAATTTGAGTGTATCCTTGAGCTACAAGTCTAGCTTTGTTCTTTGTAACAACTCCTTGTTCATTTGACTTGTTCTTATACACCCATTTTGTTCCAATCACATTTATGTCATCAGGTCTAGGAACAAGATTCCACACTTCATTCCTTGTGAATTGACCTAATTCCTCTTGCATAGCACAAATCCAGTATTCATCAGTAAGAGCTTCCTTGATGTTTTTAGGTTCTATTTTAGAAACAAAACATGAACCTGAAATCACTTCTCTTGATCTAGTGCTCACACCTCTGTTGGGATCACCAATTATCAAATCTTTGGGATGATCCTTATGTATTCTGATGGAGGGAGGTTTGCTGGATTCTTCTGTCCTTGTATCAGTTTGAGTGAAGTTATAATGATCATTCTTTTCTTCAGCTTCAATCTTGATATCAGCAGATGTTCCAACATCTTCTGGGACATCTGGAGGAGCATCATCAATTATCACATTTATGGACTCCATGATAACCTTGGTTCTAGAATTAAATACTCTATATGCTCTGCTGTTTATAGAGTATCCAAGGAAAATCCCTTCATCACTTTTAGGATCCATTTTTCTCCTTTGCTCCCTATCTGCCAGAATATAACAGTTACTTCCAAATACATGAAAGTACTTAACTGTGGGTTTTCTGCCATTCCAGACTTCATATATTGTGGACAAAGTTCCTTTCCTTAAAGTAACTATGTTATGGATGTAACAAGCAGTGTTCATAGCTTCAGCCCAGAAGTACAAAGGTAACTTTTTAGCATGGATCATAGCTCTTGCTGATTCTTGAATAGTTCTATTCTTCCTCTCAACAATCCCATTTTGTTGAGGAGTGATAGGTGAAGAATATTCATGATTGATTCCTTCTGAAGAGCAGAAATCTAAGAACTTTTGGTTCTCAAATTCTTTTCCATGATCACTTCTTATTCTGATCACACAGCTGGATTTTTCCCTTTGTAATCTTTGACATAATTCTTTGAATACATCAAATACATCAGACTTTTCTTTGATGAAATTTATCCATGTATATCTTGAAAAGTCATCAACCACCACATAGGCATACCTCTTACCACCATGGCTTTCAACCTGCATAGGTCCCATAAGATCCATATGCAAAAGTTCCAAAACTTTGGAAGTTGTCAGATGTTGGAGCTTTGGATGGGACATCTTGGTTTGCTTGCCTATTTTACATTCACCACATATTTTGCCATCATCAATCTTCAGTTTAGGAATACCTCTTACAGCATCCATAGATATTATCTTCTTGATGCCTCTGAAATGAAGATGACCTAGTCTTTGGTGCCATAGTTTCACTTCTTCTTCTTTAGCTAAAGAGCAAGTTGAAGTGAGACTGAGGTCTTGAGATTCCCACATGTAACAGTTGTCTTTAGATCTGGCTCCTCTCATGACAACCTCTTGTTCTTTGTTAGTCACTATGCATTCAGTTTTGGTAAAGTTTACACTGTACCCTTGATCACATAATTGACTTATGTTGATCAGGTTAGCAGTTAAACCTTTAACTAGCAGCACATCATCTAGTCTTGGAACATCTTGACAGTCCAAGGTCCCAATTCCCTTGATTTCTCCTTTAGCTCCATCTCCAAAGGTTACATACCTGGATGAATGTGACTTTAAGTTTACTAGCAGGTTCTTCAATCCAGTCATGTGTCTTGAACATCCACTGTCAAAATACCAGTCTTCCTTAGCTGATACTCTTAGTGATGTATGTGCTATATATGCAACACTTTTCTTTGACCATTTGAGTTGAGATTTCTTTTGATGTCTCTGCCCTGTGTGTTGTTCAATAGCAGATCTCCAAGATTTATTGTTGATCTTGTTCTTGGGTATGTAGCCTTGATCAGCCTGAATGCTAGTTTTTGGTCTCCATACCTTCTTGATGACTTCTGTCTTCTGCTTAGGAGGTTGCTGATTTCTTTGATGTCTATGCAGCACTTTCTTGTTAGCTTCTATTTTCTGCTTAGAAGGTTGCTGACACATCTGATTTGGATATCCATGTAGCTTATAACAATGAGGTTTGATATGTCCAAATCTTCCACAGTGATGGCATCTCCATCTTTGATACTTCTTCTTCATTTTGTTCTTTCCAGAATGTTGAGACATCTGTTGGAACATTATGTTTGACTTTGTGTTCTTTTCCTGATGTTGAAGCATCTGTTGGGACATCTTGTTTGACTGTATGGATTTTGAATTTGTTTTGCTAGAGCTAGCTTCATCTTTATGTACTCTGTTAAATCCCAGTCCACTTTTATCCCCTGAGTGCTTATTGTTGTTGAGAATAACATCCAGTGTATTTGAGCTGCTGTTCATCATTCTAACAGATTTGGACATATGTTCCAACTTGGAGTTGAGAAGACTTACTTCACTTTTCAAGGTGTCAATGATCTCTTGATCACTTGCTTTTTCATCTTCTAATGCCTCATTCTGCTTCTTTAGCTTTATAACCTCACTGCATATTTCAGTGCTTCTTTTGTATAGATCTTTGAATGCTTGCTCAAGTTCTTCATAAGTAAGCTCTCCATCACTGGATTCACTTTCAGACTCACATAATCCAGCTAAAGCAGTGATATGCTTAGCTGATTCTTCTTCTGAATCACCTCCTGAGTCTTCATCAGACCAGGTTACAGATAGTCCTTTCTTTTGCCTTTTTAAGTAGGTATGACATTCATTCTTGATGTGTCCATATCCTTCACATCCATGGCATTTGATTCCTTTTTCTTGACTGGTCTTTTCAGCAAAATTTGACCTTCTGTTAGCATCATTAGATCTCTTGTTCTCAGAAGAGTTTGTGTATCTTCCACTGGGATTGGATTTGCCTTCCATTCCTCTGAGAATCTTTTTGAATTGTCTTCCAAGCATAGCAAGGTTGTCTGATAAGCTTTTATCATTTGATTCATCATCTTCTTCTTCATCAGTATTTGTCACCAGGGCTATGCTTTTGTTCTTCTTAACATTTGTGTCATTCATTCCCATCTCAAAAGTTTGAAGAGAACCAATGAGTTCTTCAACTTTCATAGAGCATATGTCTTGAGCTTCTTCTATTGCTGTGACTTTCATGTCAAATCTTTTTGGCAAAGATCTGAGGATTTTTCTTACAAGCTTTTCATCAGTCATCTTTTCTCTCAAAGCTCCAGAAGTATTAGCTACTTCTAAGATGTTCATGTAGAATTCATGAACTGTCTCATCTTCCTTCATTCTCAAGTTTTCAAACTTGGTGGTGAGAAGTTGAAGTCTTGACATCTTTACCTTTGATGTTCCTTCATGAGTTGTTTTGAGAGTATCCCACACATCTTTGGCTAGCTCACAATGATGCACAAGTCTAAAGATGTTCCTATCAATGCCATTGAATAAAGCATTTAAGGCCTTTGAGTTGCCTAGTGCTGAATCTTCTTCCTCTTTACTCCATTCTTCTTCAAGTTTCAGCACTTTTGATCCATCTTTGGTATCTTGGACAGGATGATCCCATCCAACATTGACTGCTCTCCATGCCCTGTTGTCAAGTGATCTTAAGAATGCAATCATTCTTGGCTTCCAGTAGTCATAATTAGATCCATCCAGTATAGGTGGTCTATTTACTGACCCTATATCTCTGTCCATGTTACAGAATTTGTATTCCCTAGATCTCACCCAGTATAAACAGGCAGGGTGCCTGCTCTGATGCCAATTGAAATTCTATGATCAGGTATGAGATGTCCTAAGAGATGTCCCAACACTTGACAGATTTAACCAAAACTTAAATAGCAAGAAAAGTAAACAACACAGAAGTTTGTTAACCCAGTTCAGTGTATAACCACACTTACATCTGGAGGCTACCAAGCCAGGAGGAAATCCACTATAAGTAATATTAATTCTAGACTTAAACCACCCTGTTTAATCTATCACTTAATAACTACCCAATGCAATTTCTACCTAAGACACAACTTAGATAAGAGTACCCTACTCACTCCCCCTCAATCACACAGTGATCAAGTTTACAAGTTTAATGAAATTGAAGACATTCTTCAAACAAAACAGCTTGATCTTACTTCACAGTTTCAATCAAGTCACAAATGCACTTTTGCTTAAAAGCTCATAAAGTGGTACAACTAAAACAACCTGCTATTAAAACTCTAGACACCCTATTTGGTCTTCTGAAATTCGTACTCAATTCTATGAGTTTATGTTGATTAAATAGGTATCTGTAATTTGGGCTTTCTGTAGGATGATCCAGCCCTAATGCGCATGCAGCTTCCACCTTGAATTTAGGGTTTGTTACTTCCTAGATTCTAGGTGATTTAGGCCTTCTGTTTTAATCTGAATCCTCAATATAAAACTCCCTACAGATGCGCCTTGTTCTGTTTTTATCCATCATTAATTAATTCCAGATAACTCTCCTTAAATATCTCTGATCAGTTAGTCAATAATTAATTCTGGTAGCAGGTTTGAAATGTCTCAACATCTGTTGGGACATCCTGAAAAACTGAACTTAAGTCATTTACACAATGTCCCAACATCTGGTGAGACATCCTGAAATAAGTTCATATACTCTGTTTGATAATGTCCCAACATCTGATAGGACATTCTGAACTGAATTCAATATTTCTTGTTGGTCAAAAATTCTGCCAATTCTTAAACATCTACAGTTTTAGTTTTTCCTTTACCAAGACTAAGTATTCGGCCATGTTGTCGTTCTTAGCTTGAAAATCGCCTCGTACTTGGTTAGCGACCAACTGTGAGTCTGTGCATATTATTATTTCTTGGGCTCCTAGGTCGTCTGCAAGGCATAAACCGGCCAAGAAAGCTTCGTATTCTGCCTGATTATTGGATGTGGGGAAAGACATGGTTAAGGATGCTTCGATGAGCGTTCCCTCATCGTTCTCCAACATCACCCCGGCCCCGCTGCCTGTCGAGTTGGATACTCCATCGACGAAGATGGTCCATTTAGATGGAGATGTTACTATTTGCTCGTTGAAGGTAAGTTCTACTACAAAGTCGGCTAATGCCTGAGCCTTGAGGGCCTGTCGTCCTTCGTATTTGATGTCAAACTCGGCTAATTCTAACGACCATTTAAGCATTCGTCCGGCCATGTCTGGCCTTCCGAGCATCTGTCGGATGGGTTGGTCTGTTCTGACGACGACAATATGGGCCAAGAAGTAGTGTCGTAACCTCCTTGCTGCGAAGAGTAGGGCTAGAGATACCTTTTCGATTTGTAAGTACCTGAGTTCAGGGCCGTTCAATGCCTTGCTCATGAAGTATATGGGTTTTTTCCCCTCGGGGAGCTCTCGAATAAGGGTTGCGCTAACCGCTTCGTTCGATACGACGAGGTAAAGGTATAGCGTTTCACCTTCATTGGGCCTGGAAAGTACTGGTGGTTCGGATAATTATTTTTTCAATTGAGCCAAGGCTTGCTCGCATTCGTCGGTCCACTCGAAAGCTGACTCTTTGCGGAGGAGCTTGTAGAACGGGAGCGCGTGTTGGGCGGATTTAGCCACAAATCGAGCGAGAGAGGCGAGAACTCCGTTTAACGATTGTATGGATTTTTTAGAGTTTGGGGTAGGTGTTTCTGTGAATGCTCGACATTTATCCGGGTTGGCTTCGATCCCTCACTCGGTCAAATAAAACCTGAGGAATTTACCTGCTCGAACTCCGAATGTACATTTTTCAGGGTTGAAACGCATCTTGCATTTTCGAGCTTGGTCGAACACCTTCCATAGGTGGGAAGCATGGTCTGTTTATTCCTGGGATTTGACTATCATGTCGTCCATGTATACTTTGAGCATGTCCCCAATTTTAGCTCGGAAAACTTTGTTCATCATGCGCTGATAAGTGGCGCCCGCGTTTTTTAGACCGAAGGGCATAACGTTGTAGTAGTAGTTGCCCGATTCGGTCATGAAGGCCGTGTGTTTTTTGTCGGCCACAACCATGGGAAATTGATTATATCCCGAATAAGCATCCATAAATGATAGTAGTTTGAAACCGACCGAGTTGTCAACCAATTTATCAATATTTGGCAAAGGGTAAGCATCTTTCGGGCAAGCCCGGTTAAGGTCGGTATAATCAACACACATTCGCCATTTTCCATTAGATATTTTCACAAGTACAACATTGGAAAGCCAGGTGGTGTACTTGGTCTCCATTACAAAGTTTGCCTCTAGGAGGTCTTCTACAGCTTTTTCGGCCGCTTTAGCTTTTTCGGTCGACTATTTTCTCCTCCGTTCGGCGACGGCCTTGTGATTCGGGTCGATGGATAAATGGTGGCATGCTACGTCTGGATCGAGTCCGGGCATTTCTGCTGCACTCCATGCGAATAGGTCGGTGTTCCCCTTCAGGCATGCTTCCACCTGTCTTTTTGCTAATTCTGGGAGGTGTGCTCTGATCTTCACGCATCTGCTCGGATCCTCCCCTAGGGGGATAAGCTCGAATTCCCCGTCAGGGATAGGTCAGGCTAATGAAGAGGAGGGCTGCTGGGAACTCTCGACCTCATCTAGAAACCTGCAATCGACCCGGGGAGAGGCGCGGGTATATCAGTGTTCAGGGAGGAAGCTAAAGTGGATGCTTTTGGCTGGTAAGATATCGAGCTAAGGCCTTTAGAGTCCGCTTCGAAACAACGACGGACGGCCTCCACGTCACCATGCAGGGTGGCAACTCTTCCTGAAGTGGTGTAGTATTTCATCTTTAGATGGACGGTGGAGGGGACGGCTAGGAGGTCGGCTAGAGTTGGTTGACCTAGATGCATTGGTACAAAGAAGGACAATCGACGGCCAGGAATTGGACGTGGATTGATCGGGCAGTTTTTGCGGCTCCGAACGTGACTATGAGATCGACGTAGCCCCACGGTCGCGATACTACATCGTTGAAACCTTGTAGGTCTGATCCTACGTACGGTGTCAGGTGAGTTTTGTTCAGCTGGAGTGTAGCGAATAGTTGCGAATACATGATGTTGCATGAGCTACCCTGGTCGACCAGTATCCTGTGGACATCGAAGCTGGCCATTTGGGCTCGGATGAGCAGTGGAATGCTGGCATTAGGAGCTCCTCCTAATAGTTCTTCTTTATAGAAAGAGATGGGCACTGAATTGTCTTTAGGGGGTCCAGTGTGGCGTTCAGGGCCGGCCCTTTCGCAATTAGCTGGTCGAACTTACTTTTTACGGAGCCGACTGTGATCTTGTTAAATCCCCCGCCTGAGATCACCATGGCGAAAGGAAAGGCTTCCCACGGGCTATGGGAAGAGAGATAACCTGTATTCGCCGGACAGTCGAGCAGAAAGAAGTCTTCCGGGCGATAGATGCTGAGGGCCACTTGCATATTGGTGTCTGCAGGGACTGACGCTGCTTCCTCGATTTTGATGGCTTCTTACATCTCTGTCCTGGAGGTCTCTTTAATTTAGTGAACTGTTTGAGGTGGCCATCTTTGATGAGTATCTCTATTGCATCCTTCAGGTGGATGCAATCCTCGGTGTTGTTCCCATGGCTCTTGTGAAACCGGCAGTACGTTTTATCGGTGCCCGGTTTGGCGGGTAACTGCTTGGGGAAGCGCACTCTTGCTTGGCGAAACTCCGAATTAGTGCATTCGGACAATATTTTCTCCCTCGACACCAGCAAAGGCGTATATTCACGAAATCGGCCTACCGGTCCTCTTTGCTCTTGCGGTTCACGGGAGCGGTCTTCCTTTCTTTTGTCGCTTCCCCAACGAGATGTCGAGGGTTCATCTGATTTGGAAAGGCTTGCGTCCTCTCAACGTCGAGCATCGTGGAAGGAACTAGCTGCTTGTTTTTCCTCGTATTGGATATACGCTTGAGCTTTCAAGAGGAACGCATCCAGAGTAGCGGGCGTCTCAATACCCACTGCTAGGTGAAAGTCGGTAGATGGGCGTAATCCACGTTCCAACAAATATTTCTTCATGTCGTCCGTGGTTGAGACTTGGACGGCTTTTTTATTGAACCTCTCGATGTATGTTCTGAGGGGCTCGTCTTTTCCTTGGATTATGGCCTCAAGTGATGCTTCCGTCTTTGGATGGCGTCTGGAAGTGGTGAAGTGCCTGGAGAAGGTTCAACCAAGCTGTCTCCAGGAAGTGATGGATTCGGGCTGAGACTTTTATACCAAGTCATCATCCCTTTCCTTAAGGTGGTCGGAAAGAGACGACACTTGATTGCTCCTCGGACGCCCCTGTAGTCGAGTAGAGCGTCGATGTTCTCAATATGCTCGTCGGGGTCGGTCGTTCTGTCGTACGAACCCAATGGAGGGGGCTTCTCGAGTCCTCTTGGTAATCTGGCGGCCATGATCTCAGAGGATAGGGGTCCTCTGATATCATCATCATCTCTAGAGGTGACCGTACGGGATCTTGAACGGCGTTTCCGGTCTCGTCGCAGAGACGGAGAATTCGATCTGCTCTTCTTTGATCGTTTCGGGGATGGAGATTGAGATCGTCTTCCTTTTTGGGGAGGGGAACGACGATCATCCTCTTGTGACCCGTGGTGATTCTTGGTCGGTACTGGTGAATGAGGTCTTCATGGAGGTGACCGACTGCGGTTCCGGATAGAGGATTCGTCGTGGTGGCCCTTATCTTTCTTCTTTCGGGGGGAAAGGTTGTGTTGGCCTCGGTGCCTTTTGGGCAATCAAGATGATCGATGTCCGGCATCTTCCAGACGGGCTATCTTAGCATCGTGATCTAGGAGAAGGAGATGTGTTTGATTGATTGTTTCAACCAATGCAGTGAAGTCTGATCCGGTGGGCGCGGCCACGGAAGGTACGATCTCTGGTTGGCTCTCGAGGGGTTGGTCGCGCTCGGGAGACGATGAAGCAATCTTTCCGTCCTGGCGATCTTAGACGGTTTCTTCGTGTGAGGGGGTGAAGAGGTTGCTCCCCTGTTGAGTAATGAGGACACCATCAGATGTGTGGGCTTCGCACGGTATGTCATTAGCGGCCATGGATCTTTATGAATAGTAACTTTGGTTCTTGAATTTCTTTGGTGAAGAAGAACGGGGAAGTTTGATTCCCACAAACGGTGCCACCTGATCGTACCTGGAGATCAAGATCCGATATGGCCGCATCGAGCGTGGATGAGTGTTGTTGACGATGGAGAAAAGGTGGGGGTGTACCTGCAAAGGCACTCTGATGCTAAAGTCAGAAAGCAAGCAACGAGTGAGCAAGTACTATTTTTTGGGTCAAGATTTGAATACCTGACCCTCTCAAATGAGAGGGTTTTTATACTGGTCTGAGTGGATGGTTATTGGCCTAAATTGTTGGGAGTGGATCGCGGATTCCGTAATAACCGTTGACGGTCAGGAACTAGCCGTTGGGGCAAGAATAGATCTGCTCGACTTGTCCTTGGCCGGATATCCTTAGCACCGAGCAAGGGGTTTGTCGAACAATTGTTCCTCAGGATTCCGAGCATCGTGGAATCATTGGGTCGTTGGGCCGCGAGATAGATTTGGCCCAATCCCGAGGGTTGGTCCAGTCTGGATCAATTAAAAACTAAACACTTTCACTATATAAAAGCATAAAAAAGTACAATTTAAAAAAACTCAACAACTTCACTATAAAAACCATTAAGAGTAAAAGTTCCTAGTTTAAAAACCTAACAATTTCACTATAAAAAGCATAAAAAAAAGTTTCAAGTTAAAAATTCAACAATTTCTCAATCAAAATGATAAAAAAAAGTTCCAAGTTAAAAAAACTCAACACTTTCACTACTAAAATCATTAAAAAAAATTCCATGTTAGCAAACTCAACAATTTCACTATAAAAACCACAAAAAATGATCTAAGTTAAAAACAACTCAAAAATTTCATTAGAAAAACCATAAAAAAAAGTTCAAAGTTAAAAAAGTCTACAATTTCTCAATAAAAATGATAAGAAAAATGTTCCATGATTAAAAACTCAACATTTTCACTAATAAAAGCATAAAAAAAGTTCCAAGTTAAAAAATCTCAACAATTTCACTATAAAAACCATCGAGAATAAACGTTCCTAGTTTAAAAACCCAACAATTTAAATATTAAAAGCATAAAAAAAGATTCAAGTTAAAAAATCCAACAATTTCTCAATAAAAATGATAAAAAAAAGTTCCAAGTTAATAAAACTCAATGTTAACAAACTCAACAATTTCACTATAAAACCCCCAAAATCATAAAAAAGCTCCATGTTAACAAACTCAACAATTTCACTATAAAACCCCCAAAAAATGATCTAAGTTAAAAAACAACTCAACAATTTCATTAGAAAAACCATAAAAAAAGTTCCAAGTTAAAAAAATCTACAATTTCTCAATATAAATGATAAAAAAAGTACAATGATTAAAAACTCAACTCTTTCACTAATAAAAGCATAAAAAAAGTTCCAACTTAAAAAACTCAATAAATTCACTGTAAAAACAATTAAGAATAAATGTTCCTAGTTTAAAAACCCAACAATTTAACTATCAGAAGTAAAAAAAAAAGTTTCAAGTTAAAAAATTCAACAATTTCTCAATAAAAATGATAAAAAAAATTCCAAGTTCAAAAAACTCAACACTTTCACTAATAAAATCATAAAAAAAAAGTTTCATGCTAACAAACTCAATAATTTCACTATTAAAATCACAAAAAATGATCTAAGTTAAAAACAACTCAACAATTTCATTAGAAAAACCATAAAAAAAAGTTCCAAGTTAAATAAATCTACAATTTCACAATATAAATGATAAAAAAAGTACAATGATTAAAAACTCAACACCTTCACTAATAAAAGCATAAAAAATTTTCCAAGTTAAAAAACTTAACAATTTCACTGTAAAAACCATTAAAAATAAATGTTCCTAGTTTAAAAACCCAACAATTTAACTATCAAAAGTATACAAAAAAGTTTCAAGTTAAACAATTGAACAATATCTCAATAAAAATGATAAAAAAGTTCCAAGTTAAAAAATCTCAACACTTTCACGAATAAAATAATAAAACAAGTTCCATGTTAACAAACTAAACAATTTCACTATAAAATTTACAAAAAAATGATCTAAGTTAAAAACAACTCAAAAATTTCATTAGATAAACCATAAAAAAAGTTCAAAGTTAAAAAAATCTACAATTTCTCAATAAAAATGATAAGAAAAAAGTTCCATGATTAAAAACTCAACATTTTCACTAATAAAAGTATAAAAAAAGTTCCAAGTTAAAAAATCTCAATAATTTCACTATAAAAACCATCGAGAATAAACGTTCCTAGTTTAAAAACCCAACAATTTAAATATTAAAAGCATAAAAAAAGATTCAAGTTAAAAAAATCCAACAATTTCTCAATAAAAATGATAAAAAAAAGTTTCAGGTTAATAAAACTCAACACTTTCATTAATAAAATCATAAAAAAAGTTCCATGTTAACAAACTCAATAATTTCACTTTTAAAATCACAAAAAAAGATCTAAGTTAAAAACAACGCAACAATTTCATTAGAAAAATCATAAAAAAAAAGTTCCAAGTTAAAAAAAAATCTACAATTTCTCAATAAAAATGATAAAAAAAAAAGTTCCAAGATTAAAAACTAAACACTTTCACTAATAAAAGCATAAAAAAAAAGTTCCAAGTTTAAAAACTCAACAATTTACCTATAAATTCAATAAGGAATAAACATTTCTAGTTTAAAAACCCAACAATTTAAATAAATAAAAATCATAAAAAAAGCTCCATGTTAACAAACTCAACAATTTCACTAAAAAGCCCTCAAAAAATGATCTAAGTTAAAAAAACAACTCAACAATTACATTAGAAAAACCATAAAAAAAATTCCAAGTTAAAAAAATCTACAATTTCTCAATATAAATGATAAAAAAGTACAATGATTAAAAACTCAACTCTTTCACTAATAAAAGCATAAAATAAGTTCCAAGTTCAAAAACTCAATAAATTCACTGTAAAAACAATTAAGAATAAATGTTCCTAGTTTAAAAACCCAACAATTTAACTATCAAAAGTAAAAAAAAAAAAGTTTCAAGTTAAAAAATTCAACAATTTCTCAATAAAAATGATAAAAAAGTTCCAAGTTAAAAAACTCAACACTTTCACTAATAAAATCATTAAAAAAAAGTTCCATGCTAACAAACTCAATAATTTCACTATTAAAATCACAAAAAATGATCTAAGTTTAAAACAACTCAACAATTTCATTAGAAAAACCATAAAAAAAAGTTCCAAGTTAAATAAATCTAAAATTTCACAATATAAATGATAAAAAAGTACAATGATTAAAAACTCAACACCTTCACTAATAAAAGCATAAAAAAATTTCCAAGTTAAAAAACTTAACAATTTCACTGTAAAAACCATTAAGAATAAATGTTCCTAGTTTAAAAACCCAACAATTTAACTATCAAAAGTATACAAAAAAGTTTCGAGTTAAACAATTGAACAATATCTCAATAAAAATGATAAAAAAGTTCCAAGTTAAAAAATCTCAACACTTTCACGAATAAAATCATAAAACAAGTTCCATGTTAACAAACTAAACAATTTCACTATAAAATTTACAAAAAAATGATCTAAGTTAAAAACAACTCAAAAATTTCATTAGATAAACCATAAAAAAAGTTCAAAGTTAAAAAAATCTACAATTTCTCAATAAAAATGATAAGAAAAAAGTTCCATGATTAAAAACTCAACATTTTCACTAATAAAAGCATAAAAAAAGTTCCAAGTTAAAAAATCTCAACAATTTCACTATAAAAACCATCGAGAATAAACGTTCCTAGTTTAAAAACCCAACAATTTAAATATTAAAAGCATAAAAAAAGATTCAAGTTAAAAAAATCCAACAATTTCTCAATAAAAATGATAAAAAAAAGTTTCAGGTTAATAAAACTCAACACTTTCATTAATAAAATCATAAAAAAAGTTCCATGTTAACAAACTCAATAATTTCACTTTTAAAATCACAAAAAAAGATCTAAGTTAAAAACAACGCAAAAATTTCATTAGAAAAATCATAAAAAAAAAGTTCCAAGTTAAAAAAAAATCTACAATTTCTCAATAAAAATGATAAAAAAAAAGTTCCAAGATTAAAAACTAAACACTTTCACTAATAAAAGCATAAAAAAAAAGTTCCAAGTTTAAAAACTCAACAATTTACCTATAAATTCAATAAGGAATAAACGTTTCTAGTTTAAAAACCCAACAATTTAAATAAATAAAAATCATAAAAAAAGCTCCATGTTAACAAACTCAACAATTTCACTAAAAAGCCCTCAAAAAATGATCTAAGTTAAAATAACAACTCAACAATTTCATTAGAAAAACCATAAAAAAAATTCCAAGTTAAAAAAATCTACAATTTCTCAATATAAATGATAAAAAAAGTACAATGATTAAAAACTCAACTCTTTCACTAATAAAAGCATAAAATAAGTTCCAAGTTCAAAAACTCAATAAATTCACTGTAAAAACAATTAAGAATAAATGTTCCTAGTTTAAAAACCCAACAATTTAACTATCAAAAGTAAAAAAAAAAAAAGTTTCAAGTTAAAAAATTCAACAATTTCTCAATAAAAATGATAAAAAAGTTCCAAGTTAAAAAACTCAACACTTTCACTAATAAAATCATTAAAAAAAAGTTCCATGCTAACAAACTCAATAATTTCACTATTAAAATCACAAAAAATGATCTAAGTTTAAAACAACTCAACAATTTCATTAGAAAAACCATAAAAAAAAGTTCCAAGTTAAATAAATCTAAAATTTCACAATATAAATGATAAAAAAGTACAATGATTAAAAACTCAACACCTTCACTAATAAAAGCATAAAAAAATTTCCAAATTAAAAAACTTAACAATTTCACTGTAAAAACCATTAAGAATAAATGTTCCTAGTTTAAAAACCCAACAATTTAACTATCAAAAGTATACAAAAAAGTTTCGAGTTAAACAATTGAACAATATCTCAATAAAAATGATAAAAAAGTTCCAAGTTAAAAAATCTCAACACTTTCACGAATAAAATCATAAAACAAGTTCCATGTTAACAAACTAAACAATTTCACTATAAAATTTACAAAAAAATGATCTAAGTTAAAAACAACTCAAAAATTTCATTAGATAAACCATAAAAAAAGTTCAAAGTTAAAAAAATCTACAATTTCTCAATAAAAATGATAAGAAAAAAGTTTCATGATTAAAAACTCAACATTTTCACTAATAAAAGCATAAAAAAAGTTCCAAGTTAAAAAATCTCAACAATTTCACTATAAAAACCATCGAGAATAAACGTTCCTAGTTTAAAAACCCAACAATTTAAATATTAAAAGCATAAAAAAAGATTCAAGTTAAAAAAATCCAACAATTTCTCAATAAAAATGATAAAAAAAAGTTTCAGGTTAATAAAACTCAACACTTTCATTAATAAAATCATAAAAAAAGTTCCATGTTAACAAACTCAATAATTTCACTTTTAAAATCACAAAAAAAGATCTAAGTTAAAAACAACGCAACAATTTCATTAGAAAAATCATAAAAAAAAAGTTCCAAGTTAAAAAAAAATCTACAATTTCTCAATAAAAATGATAAAAAAAAAGTTCCAAGATTAAAAACTAAACACTTTCACTAATAAAAGCATAAAAAAAAAGTTCCAAGTTTAAAAACTCAACAATTTACCTATAAATTCAATAAGGAATAAACGTTTCTAGTTTAAAAACCCAACAATTTAAATAAATAAAAATCATAAAAAAAGCTCCATGTTAACAAACTCAACAATTTCACTAAAAAGCCCTCAAAAAATGATCTAAGTTAAAATAACAACTCAACAATTTCATTAGAAAAACCATAAAAAAAATTCCAAGTTAAAAAAATCTACAATTTCTCAATATAAATGATAAAAAAAGTACAATGATTAAAAACTCAACTCTTTCACTAATAAAAGCATAAAAAAAGTTCCAAGTTCAAAAACTCAATAAATTCACTGTAAAACAATTAAGAATAAATGTTCCTAGTTTAAAAACCCAACAATTTAACTATCAAAAGTAAAAAAAAAAAAGTTTCAAGTTAAAAAATTCAACAATTTCTCAATAAAAATGATAAAAAAGTTCCAAGTTAAAAAACTCAACACTTTCACTAATAAAATCATTAAAAAAAAGTTCCATGCTAACAAACTCAATAATTTCACTATTAAAATCACAAAAAATGATCTAAGTTAAAAACAACTCAACAATTTCATTAGAAAAACCATAAAAAAAAGTTCCAAGTTAAATAAATCTAAAATTTCACAATATAAATGATAAAAAAAGTACAATGATTAAAAACTCAACACCTTCACTAATAAAAGCATAAAAAAATTTCCAAGTTAAAAAACTTAACAATTTCACTGTAAAAACCATTAAGAATAAATGTTACTAGTTTAAAAACCCAACAATTTAACTATCAAAAGTATACAAAAAAGTTTCAAGTTAAACAATTGAACAATATCTCAATAAAAATGATAAAAAAAGTTCCAAGTTAAAAAATCTCAACACTTTCACGAATAAAATCATAAAACAAATTCCATATTAACAAACTAAACAATTTCACTATAAAAATTACAAAAAAATGATCTAAGTTAAAAACAACTCAAAAATTTCATTAGAAAAACCATAAAAAAAAGTTCAAAGTTAAAAAAATCTACAATTTCTCAATAAAAATGATAAGAAAAAAGTTCCATGATTAAAAACTCAACATTTTCACTAATAAAAGCATAAAAAAAGTTCCAAGTTAATAAATCTCAACAATTTCACTATAAAAACCATCGAGAATAAACGTTCCTAGTTTAAAAACCCAACAATTTAAATGTAAAAAGCATAAAAAAAGATTCAAGTTAAAAAATCCAACAATTTCTCAATAAAAATGATAAAAAAAAGTTCCAGGTTAATAAAACTCAACACTTTCATTAATAAAATCATAAAGAAAAGTTCCATGTTAACAAACTCAATAATTTCACTATTAAAATCACAAAAAAGATCTAAGTTAAAAACAACGCAACAATTTCATTAGAAAAACCATAAAAAAAAAAAGTTCCAAGTTAAAAATAAATCTACAATTTCTCAATAAAAATGATAAAAAATACTTCCAAGATTAAAAACTAAACACTTTCACTAATAAAAGCATAAAAAAAAGATCCAAGTTTAAAAACTCAACAATTTACCTATAAAATCCATAAGGAATAAACGTTCCTAGTTTAAAAACCAACAATTTAAATAAATAAAAATCATAAAAAAAGCTCCATGTTAACAAACTCAACAATTTCACTAAAAAACCACCAAAAAATGATCTAAGTTAAAAAACAACTCTACAATTTCATTAGAAAAACCATAAAAAAAGTTCCAAGTTAAAAAAATCTACAATTTCTCAATATAAATGATAAAAAAGTACAATGATTAAAAACTCAACTCTTTCACTAATAAAAGCATAAAAAAAGTTGCAAGTTAAAAAACTCAATAAATTCACTGTAAAAACAATTAAGAATAAATGTTCCTAGTTTAAAAACCCAACAATTTAACTATCAAAAGTATAAAAAAAAAGTTTCATGTTAAAAAATTCAACAATTTCTCAATAAAAATGATAAAAAAGTTCCAAGTTAAAAAAACTCAACACTTTCACTAATAAAATCATTAAAAAAAAGTTCCATGCTAACAAACACAATAATTTCACTATTAAAATCACAAAAAATGATCTAAGTTAAAAACAACTCAACAATTTCATTAGAAAAACCATAAAAAAAAAGTTCCAAGTTAAATAAATCTACAATTTCACAATATAAATGATAAAAAAAGTACAATGATTAAAAACTCAACACCTTCACTAATAAAAGCATAAAAAAATTTCCAAGTTAAAAAACTTAACAATTTCACTGTAAAAACCATTAAGAATAAATGTTACTAGTTTAAAAACCCAACAATTTAACTATCAAAAGTATACAAAAAAGTTTCAAGTTAAACAATTGAACAATATCTCAATAAAAATGATAAAAAAGTTCCAAGTTAAAAAATCTCAACACTTTCACGAATAAAATCATAAAACAAATTCCATATTAACAAACTAAACAATTTCACTATAAAAATTACAAAAAAATGATCTAAGTTAAAAACAACTCAAAAATTTCATTAGAAAAACCATAAAAAAAAGTTCAAAGTTAAAAAAATCTACAATTTCTCAATAAAAATGATAAGAAAAAAGTTCCATGATTAAAAACTCAACATTTTCACTAATAAAAGCATAAAAAAAGTTCCAAGTTAATAAATCTCAACAATTTCACTATAAAAACCATCGAGAATAAACGTTCCTAGTTTAAAAACCCAACAATTTAAATATAAAAAGCATAAAAAAAGATTCAAGTTAAAAAATCCAACAATTTCTCAATAAAAATGATAAAAAAAAGTTCCAGGTTAATAAAACTCAACACTTTCACTAATAAAATCATAAAGAAAAGTTCCATGTTAACAAACTCAATAATTTCACTATTAAAATCACAAAAAAAGATCTAAGTTAAAAACAACGCAACAATTTCATTAGAAAAACCATAAAAAAAAGAGTTCCAAGTTAAAAATAAATCTACAATTTCTCAATAAAAATGATAAAAAAAACTTCCAAGATTAAAAACTAAACACTTTCACTAATAAAAGCATAAAAAAAAGATCCAAGTTTAAAAACTCAACAATTTACCTATAAAATCCATAAGGAATAAACGTTCCTAGTTTAAAAACTAACAATTTAAATAAATAAAAATCATAAAAAAAGCTCCATGTTAACAAACTCAACAATTTCACTAAAAAAACCACCAAAAAATGATCTAAGTTAAAAAAACAACTCAACAATTTCATTAGAAAAACCATAAAAAAAAAGTTCAAAGTTAAAAAAGTCTACAATTTCTCAATAAAAATGATAAGAAAAATGTTCCATGATTAAAAACTCAACATTTTCACTAATAAAAGCATAAAAAAAGTTCCAAGTTAAAAAATCTCAACAATTTCACTATAAAAACCATCGAGAATAAACGTTCCTAGTTTAAAAACCCAACAATTTAAATATTAAAAGCATAAAAAAAGATTCAAGTTAAAAAATCCAACAATTTCTCAATAAAAATGATAAAAAAAAGTTCCAAGTTAATAAAACTCAATGTTAACAAACTCAACAATTTCACTATAAAACCCCCAAAATCATAAAAAAGCTCCATGTTAACAAACTCAACAATTTCACTATAAAACCCCCAAAAAATGATCTAAGTTAAAAAACAACTCAACAATTTCATTAGAAAAACCATAAAAAAAGTTCCAAGTTAAAAAAATCTACAATTTCTCAATATAAATGATAAAAAAAGTACAATGATTAAAAACTCAACTCTTTCACTAATAAAAGCATAAAAAAAGTTCCAAGTTAAAAAACTCAATAAATTCACTGTAAAAACAATTAAGAATAAATGTTCATAGTTTAAAAACCCAACAATTTAACTATCAGAAGTAAAAAAAAAAGTTTCAAGTTAAAAAATTCAACAATTTTTCAATAAAAATGATAAAAAAAATTCCAAGTTCAAAAAACTCAACACTTTCACTAATAAAATCATAAAAAAAAAGTTTCATGCTAACAAACTCAATAATTTCACTATTAAAATCACAAAAAATGATCTAAGTTAAAAACAACTCAACAATTTCATTAGAAAAACCATAAAAAAAAGTTCCAAGTTAAATAAATCTACAATTTCACAATATAAATGATAAAAAAAGTACAATGATTAAAAACTCAACACCTTCACTAATAAAAGCATAAAAAATTTTCCAAGTTAAAAAACTTAACAATTTCACTGTAAAAACCATTAAGAATAAATGTTCCTAGTTTAAAAACCCAACAATTTAACTATCAAAAGTATACAAAAAAGTTTCAAGTTAAACAATTGAACAATATCTCAATAAAAATGATAAAAAAGTTCCAAGTTAAAAAATCTCAACACTTTCACGAATAAAATAATAAAACAAGTTCCATGTTAACAAACTAAACAATTTCACTATAAAATTTACAAAAAAATGATCTAAGTTAAAAACAACTCAAAAATTTCATTAGATAAACCATAAAAAAAGTTCAAAGTTAAAAAAATCTACAATTTCTCAATAAAAATGATAAGAAAAAAGTTCCATGATTAAAAACTCAACATTTTCACTAATAAAAGTATAAAAAAAGTTCCAAGTTAAAAAATCTCAATAATTTCACTATAAAAACCATCGAGAATAAACGTTCCTAGTTTAAAAACCCAACAATTTAAATATTAAAAGCATAAAAAAAGATTCAAGTTAAAAAAATCCAACAATTTCTCAATAAAAATGATAAAAAAAAGTTTCAGGTTAATAAAACTCAACACTTTCATTAATAAAATCATAAAAAAAGTTCCATGTTAACAAACTCAATAATTTCACTTTTAAAATCACAAAAAAAGATCTAAGTTAAAAACAACGCAACAATTTCATTAGAAAAATCATAAAAAAAAAGTTCCAAGTTAAAAAAAAATCTACAATTTCTCAATAAAAATGATAAAAAAAAAGTTCCAAGATTAAAAACTAAACACTTTCACTAATAAAAGCATAAAAAAAAAGTTCCAAGTTTAAAAACTCAACAATTTACCTATAAATTCAATAAGGAATAAACGTTTCTAGTTTAAAAACCCAACAATTTAAATAAATAAAAATCATAAAAAAAGCTCCATGTTAACAAACTCAACAATTTCACTAAAAAGCCCTCAAAAAATGATCTAAGTTAAAATAACAACTCAACAATTTCATTAGAAAAACCATAAAAAAAATTCCAAGTTAAAAAAATCTACAATTTCTCAATATAAATGATAAAAAAAGTACAATGATTAAAAACTCAACTCTTTCACTAATAAAAGCATAAAAAAAGTTCCAAGTTCAAAAACTCAATAAATTCACTGTAAAACAATTAAGAATAAATGTTCCTAGTTTAAAAACCCAACAATTTAACTATCAAAAGTAAAAAAAAAAAAGTTTCAAGTTAAAAAATTCAACAATTTCTCAATAAAAATGATAAAAAAGTTCCAAGTTAAAAAACTCAACACTTTCACTAATAAAATCATTAAAAAAAAGTTCCATGCTAACAAACTCAATAATTTCACTATTAAAATCACAAAAAATGATCTAAGTTAAAAACAACTCAACAATTTCATTAGAAAAACCATAAAAAAAAGTTCCAAGTTAAATAAATCTAAAATTTCACAATATAAATGATAAAAAAAGTACAATGATTAAAAACTCAACACCTTCACTAATAAAAGCATAAAAAAATTTCCAAGTTAAAAAACTTAACAATTTCACTGTAAAAACCATTAAGAATAAATGTTACTAGTTTAAAAACCCAACAATTTAACTATCAAAAGTATACAAAAAAGTTTCAAGTTAAACAATTGAACAATATCTCAATAAAAATGATAAAAAAAGTTCCAAGTTAAAAAATCTCAACACTTTCACGAATAAAATCATAAAACAAATTCCATATTAACAAACTAAACAATTTCACTATAAAAATTACAAAAAAATGATCTAAGTTAAAAACAACTCAAAAATTTCATTAGAAAAACCATAAAAAAAAGTTCAAAGTTAAAAAAATCTACAATTTCTCAATAAAAATGATAAGAAAAAAGTTCCATGATTAAAAACTCAACATTTTCACTAATAAAAGCATAAAAAAAGTTCCAAGTTAATAAATCTCAACAATTTCACTATAAAAACCATCGAGAATAAACGTTCCTAGTTTAAAAACCCAACAATTTAAATGTAAAAAGCATAAAAAAAGATTCAAGTTAAAAAATCCAACAATTTCTCAATAAAAATGATAAAAAAAAGTTCCAGGTTAATAAAACTCAACACTTTCATTAATAAAATCATAAAGAAAAGTTCCATGTTAACAAACTCAATAATTTCACTATTAAAATCACAAAAAAGATCTAAGTTAAAAACAACGCAACAATTTCATTAGAAAAACCATAAAAAAAAAAAGTTCCAAGTTAAAAATAAATCTACAATTTCTCAATAAAAATGATAAAAAATACTTCCAAGATTAAAAACTAAACACTTTCACTAATAAAAGCATAAAAAAAAGATCCAAGTTTAAAAACTCAACAATTTACCTATAAAATCCATAAGGAATAAACGTTCCTAGTTTAAAAACCAACAATTTAAATAAATAAAAATCATAAAAAAAGCTCCATGTTAACAAACTCAACAATTTCACTAAAAAACCACCAAAAAATGATCTAAGTTAAAAAACAACTCTACAATTTCATTAGAAAAACCATAAAAAAAGTTCCAAGTTAAAAAAATCTACAATTTCTCAATATAAATGATAAAAAAGTACAATGATTAAAAACTCAACTCTTTCACTAATAAAAGCATAAAAAAAGTTGCAAGTTAAAAAACTCAATAAATTCACTGTAAAAACAATTAAGAATAAATGTTCCTAGTTTAAAAACCCAACAATTTAACTATCAAAAGTATAAAAAAAAAGTTTCATGTTAAAAAATTCAACAATTTCTCAATAAAAATGATAAAAAAGTTCCAAGTTAAAAAAACTCAACACTTTCACTAATAAAATCATTAAAAAAAAGTTCCATGCTAACAAACACAATAATTTCACTATTAAAATCACAAAAAATGATCTAAGTTAAAAACAACTCAACAATTTCATTAGAAAAACCATAAAAAAAAAGTTCCAAGTTAAATAAATCTACAATTTCACAATATAAATGATAAAAAAAGTACAATGATTAAAAACTCAACACCTTCACTAATAAAAGCATAAAAAAATTTCCAAGTTAAAAAACTTAACAATTTCACTGTAAAAACCATTAAGAATAAATGTTACTAGTTTAAAAACCCAACAATTTAACTATCAAAAGTATACAAAAAAGTTTCAAGTTAAACAATTGAACAATATCTCAATAAAAATGATAAAAAAGTTCCAAGTTAAAAAATCTCAACACTTTCACGAATAAAATCATAAAACAAATTCCATATTAACAAACTAAACAATTTCACTATAAAAATTACAAAAAAATGATCTAAGTTAAAAACAACTCAAAAATTTCATTAGAAAAACCTTAAAAAAAAGTTCAAAGTTAAAAAAATCTACAATTTCTCAATAAAAATGATAAGAAAAAAGTTCCATGATTAAAAACTCAACATTTTCACTAATAAAAGCATAAAAAAAGTTCCAAGTTAATAAATCTCAACAATTTCACTATAAAAACCATCGAGAATAAACGTTCCTAGTTTAAAAACCCAACAATTTAAATATAAAAAGCATAAAAAAAGATTCAAGTTAAAAAATCCAACAATTTCTCAATAAAAATGATAAAAAAAAGTTCCAGGTTAATAAAACTCAACACTTTCACTAATAAAATCATAAAGAAAAGTTCCATGTTAACAAACTCAATAATTTCACTATTAAAATCACAAAAAAAGATCTAAGTTAAAAACAACGCAACAATTTCATTAGAAAAACCATAAAAAAAAGAGTTCCAAGTTAAAAATAAATCTACAATTTCTCAATAAAAATGATAAAAAAAACTTCCAAGATTAAAAACTAAACACTTTCACTAATAAAAGCATAAAAAAAAGATCCAAGTTTAAAAACTCAACAATTTACCTATAAAATCCATAAGGAATAAACGTTCCTAGTTTAAAAACTAACAATTTAAATAAATAAAAATCATAAAAAAAGCTCCATGTTAACAAACTCAACAATTTCACTAAAAAACCACCAAAAAATGATCTAAGTTAAAAAAACAACTCAACAATTTCATTAGAAAAACCATAAAAAAAAAGTTCAAAGTTAAAAAAGTCTACAATTTCTCAATAAAAATGATAAGAAAAATGTTCCATGATTAAAAACTCAACATTTTCACTAATAAAAGCATAAAAAAAGTTCCAAGTTAAAAAATCTCAACAATTTCACTATAAAAACCATCGAGAATAAACGTTCCTAGTTTAAAAACCCAACAATTTAAATATTAAAAGCATAAAAAAAGATTCAAGTTAAAAAATCCAACAATTTCTCAATAAAAATGATAAAAAAAAGTTCCAAGTTAATAAAACTCAATGTTAACAAACTCAACAATTTCACTATAAAACCCCCAAAATCATAAAAAAGCTCCATGTTAACAAACTCAACAATTTCACTATAAAACCCCCAAAAAATGATCTAAGTTAAAAAACAACTCAACAATTTCATTAGAAAAACCATAAAAAAAGTTCCAAGTTAAAAAAATCTACAATTTCTCAATATAAATGATAAAAAAAGTACAATGATTAAAAACTCAACTCTTTCACTAATAAAAGCATAAAAAAAGTTCCAAGTTAAAAAACTCAATAAATTCACTGTAAAAACAATTAAGAATAAATGTTCATAGTTTAAAAACCCAACAATTTAACTATCAGAAGTAAAAAAAAAAGTTTCAAGTTAAAAAATTCAACAATTTTTCAATAAAAATGATAAAAAAAATTCCAAGTTCAAAAAACTCAACACTTTCACTAATAAAATCATAAAAAAAAAGTTTCATGCTAACAAACTCAATAATTTCACTATTAAAATCACAAAAAATGATCTAAGTTAAAAACAACTCAACAATTTCATTAGAAAAACCATAAAAAAAAGTTCCAAGTTAAATAAATCTACAATTTCACAATATAAATGATAAAAAAAGTACAATGATTAAAAACTCAACACCTTCACTAATAAAAGCATAAAAAATTTTCCAAGTTAAAAAACTTAACAATTTCACTGTAAAAACCATTAAGAATAAATGTTCCTAGTTTAAAAACCCAACAATTTAACTATCAAAAGTATACAAAAAAGTTTCAAGTTAAACAATTGAACAATATCTCAATAAAAATGATAAAAAAGTTCCAAGTTAAAAAATCTCAACACTTTCACGAATAAAATAATAAAACAAGTTCCATGTTAACAAACTAAACAATTTCACTATAAAATTTACAAAAAAATGATCTAAGTTAAAAACAACTCAAAAATTTCATTAGATAAACCATAAAAAAAGTTCAAAGTTAAAAAAATCTACAATTTCTCAATAAAAATGATAAGAAAAAAGTTCCATGATTAAAAACTCAACATTTTCACTAATAAAAGTATAAAAAAAGTTCCAAGTTAAAAAATCTCAATAATTTCACTATAAAAACCATCGAGAATAAACGTTCCTAGTTTAAAAACCCAACAATTTAAATATTAAAAGCATAAAAAAAGATTCAAGTTAAAAAAATCCAACAATTTCTCAATAAAAATGATAAAAAAAAGTTTCAGGTTAATAAAACTCAACACTTTCATTAATAAAATCATAAAAAAAGTTCCATGTTAACAAACTCAATAATTTCACTTTTAAAATCACAAAAAAAGATCTAAGTTAAAAACAACGCAACAATTTCATTAGAAAAATCATAAAAAAAAAGTTCCAAGTTAAAAAAAAATCTACAATTTCTCAATAAAAATGATAAAAAAAAAGTTCCAAGATTAAAAACTAAACACTTTCACTAATAAAAGCATAAAAAAAAAGTTCCAAGTTTAAAAACTCAACAATTTACCTATAAATTCAATAAGGAATAAACGTTTCTAGTTTAAAAACCCAACAATTTAAATAAATAAAAATCATAAAAAAAGCTCCATGTTAACAAACTCAACAATTTCACTAAAAAGCCCTCAAAAAATGATCTAAGTTAAAATAACAACTCAACAATTTCATTAGAAAAACCATAAAAAAAATTCCAAGTTAAAAAAATCTACAATTTCTCAATATAAATGATAAAAAAAGTACAATGATTAAAAACTCAACTCTTTCACTAATAAAAGCATAAAAAAAGTTCCAAGTTCAAAAACTCAATAAATTCACTGTAAAACAATTAAGAATAAATGTTCCTAGTTTAAAAACCCAACAATTTAACTATCAAAAGTAAAAAAAAAAAAGTTTCAAGTTAAAAAATTCAACAATTTCTCAATAAAAATGATAAAAAAGTTCCAAGTTAAAAAACTCAACACTTTCACTAATAAAATCATTAAAAAAAAGTTCCATGCTAACAAACTCAATAATTTCACTATTAAAATCACAAAAAATGATCTAAGTTAAAAACAACTCAACAATTTCATTAGAAAAACCATAAAAAAAAGTTCCAAGTTAAATAAATCTAAAATTTCACAATATAAATGATAAAAAAAGTACAATGATTAAAAACTCAACACCTTCACTAATAAAAGCATAAAAAAATTTCCAAGTTAAAAAACTTAACAATTTCACTGTAAAAACCATTAAGAATAAATGTTACTAGTTTAAAAACCCAACAATTTAACTATCAAAAGTATACAAAAAAGTTTCAAGTTAAACAATTGAACAATATCTCAATAAAAATGATAAAAAAAGTTCCAAGTTAAAAAATCTCAACACTTTCACGAATAAAATCATAAAACAAATTCCATATTAACAAACTAAACAATTTCACTATAAAAATTACAAAAAAATGATCTAAGTTAAAAACAACTCAAAAATTTCATTAGAAAAACCATAAAAAAAAGTTCAAAGTTAAAAAAATCTACAATTTCTCAATAAAAATGATAAGAAAAAAGTTCCATGATTAAAAACTCAACATTTTCACTAATAAAAGCATAAAAAAAGTTCCAAGTTAATAAATCTCAACAATTTCACTATAAAAACCATCGAGAATAAACGTTCCTAGTTTAAAAACCCAACAATTTAAATGTAAAAAGCATAAAAAAAGATTCAAGTTAAAAAATCCAACAATTTCTCAATAAAAATGATAAAAAAAAGTTTCAGGTTAATAAAACTCAACACTTTCATTAATAAAATCATAAAGAAAAGTTCCATGTTAACAAACTCAATAATTTCACTATTAAAATCACAAAAAAGATCTAAGTTAAAAACAACGCAACAATTTCATTAGAAAAACCATAAAAAAAAAAAGTTCCAAGTTAAAAATAAATCTACAATTTCTCAATAAAAATGATAAAAAATACTTCCAAGATTAAAAACTAAACACTTTCACTAATAAAAGCATAAAAAAAAGATCCAAGTTTAAAAACTCAACAATTTACCTATAAAATCCATAAGGAATAAACGTTCCTAGTTTAAAAACCAACAATTTAAATAAATAAAAATCATAAAAAAAGCTCCATGTTAACAAACTCAACAATTTCACTAAAAAACCACCAAAAAATGATCTAAGTTAAAAAACAACTCTACAATTTCATTAGAAAAACCATAAAAAAAGTTCCAAGTTAAAAAAATCTACAATTTCTCAATATAAATGATAAAAAAGTACAATGATTAAAAACTCAACTCTTTCACTAATAAAAGCATAAAAAAAGTTGCAAGTTAAAAAACTCAATAAATTCACTGTAAAAACAATTAAGAATAAATGTTCCTAGTTTAAAAACCCAACAATTTAACTATCAAAAGTATAAAAAAAAAGTTTCATGTTAAAAAATTCAACAATTTCTCAATAAAAATGATAAAAAAGTTCCAAGTTAAAAAAACTCAACACTTTCACTAATAAAATCATTAAAAAAAAGTTCCATGCTAACAAACACAATAATTTCACTATTAAAATCACAAAAAATGATCTAAGTTAAAAACAACTCAACAATTTCATTAGAAAAACCATAAAAAAAAAGTTCCAAGTTAAATAAATCTACAATTTCACAATATAAATGATAAAAAAAGTACAATGATTAAAAACTCAACACCTTCACTAATAAAAGCATAAAAAAATTTCCAAGTTAAAAAACTTAACAATTTCACTGTAAAAACCATTAAGAATAAATGTTACTAGTTTAAAAACCCAACAATTTAACTATCAAAAGTATACAAAAAAGTTTCAAGTTAAACAATTGAACAATATCTCAATAAAAATGATAAAAAAGTTCCAAGTTAAAAAATCTCAACACTTTCACGAATAAAATCATAAAACAAATTCCATATTAACAAACTAAACAATTTCACTATAAAAATTACAAAAAAATGATCTAAGTTAAAAACAACTCAAAAATTTCATTAGAAAAACCATAAAAAAAAGTTCAAAGTTAAAAAAATCTACAATTTCTCAATAAAAATGATAAGAAAAAAGTTCCATGATTAAAAACTCAACATTTTCACTAATAAAAGCATAAAAAAAGTTCCAAGTTAATAAATCTCAACAATTTCACTATAAAAACCATCGAGAATAAACGTTCCTAGTTTAAAAACCCAACAATTTAAATATAAAAAGCATAAAAAAAGATTCAAGTTAAAAAATCCAACAATTTCTCAATAAAAATGATAAAAAAAAGTTCCAGGTTAATAAAACTCAACACTTTCACTAATAAAATCATAAAGAAAAGTTCCATGTTAACAAACTCAATAATTTCACTATTAAAATCACAAAAAAAGATCTAAGTTAAAAACAACGCAACAATTTCATTAGAAAAACCATAAAAAAAAGAGTTCCAAGTTAAAAATAAATCTACAATTTCTCAATAAAAATGATAAAAAAAACTTCCAAGATTAAAAACTAAACACTTTCACTAATAAAAGCATAAAAAAAAGATCCAAGTTTAAAAACTCAACAATTTACCTATAAAATCCATAAGGAATAAACGTTCCTAGTTTAAAAACTAACAATTTAAATAAATAAAAATCATAAAAAAAGCTCCATGTTAACAAACTCAACAATTTCACTAAAAAACCACCAAAAAATGATCTAAGTTAAAAAAACAACTCAACAATTTCATTAGAAAAACCATAAAAAAAAAGTTCAAAGTTAAAAAAGTCTACAATTTCTCAATAAAAATGATAAGAAAAATGTTCCATGATTAAAAACTCAACATTTTCACTAATAAAAGCATAAAAAAAGTTCCAAGTTAAAAAATCTCAACAATTTCACTATAAAAACCATCGAGAATAAACGTTCCTAGTTTAAAAACCCAACAATTTAAATATTAAAAGCATAAAAAAAGATTCAAGTTAAAAAATCCAACAATTTCTCAATAAAAATGATAAAAAAAAGTTCCAAGTTAATAAAACTCAATGTTAACAAACTCAACAATTTCACTATAAAACCCCCAAAATCATAAAAAAGCTCCATGTTAACAAACTCAACAATTTCACTATAAAACCCCCAAAAAATGATCTAAGTTAAAAAACAACTCAACAATTTCATTAGAAAAACCATAAAAAAAGTTCCAAGTTAAAAAAATCTACAATTTCTCAATATAAATGATAAAAAAAGTACAATGATTAAAAACTCAACTCTTTCACTAATAAAAGCATAAAAAAAGTTCCAAGTTAAAAAACTCAATAAATTCACTGTAAAAACAATTAAGAATAAATGTTCATAGTTTAAAAACCCAACAATTTAACTATCAGAAGTAAAAAAAAAAGTTTCAAGTTAAAAAATTCAACAATTTTTCAATAAAAATGATAAAAAAAATTCCAAGTTCAAAAAACTCAACACTTTCACTAATAAAATCATAAAAAAAAAGTTTCATGCTAACAAACTCAATAATTTCACTATTAAAATCACAAAAAATGATCTAAGTTAAAAACAACTCAACAATTTCATTAGAAAAACCATAAAAAAAAGTTCCAAGTTAAATAAATCTACAATTTCACAATATAAATGATAAAAAAAGTACAATGATTAAAAACTCAACACCTTCACTAATAAAAGCATAAAAAATTTTCCAAGTTAAAAAACTTAACAATTTCACTGTAAAAACCATTAAGAATAAATGTTCCTAGTTTAAAAACCCAACAATTTAACTATCAAAAGTATACAAAAAAGTTTCAAGTTAAACAATTGAACAATATCTCAATAAAAATGATAAAAAAGTTCCAAGTTAAAAAATCTCAACACTTTCACGAATAAAATAATAAAACAAGTTCCATGTTAACAAACTAAACAATTTCACTATAAAATTTACAAAAAAATGATCTAAGTTAAAAACAACTCAAAAATTTCATTAGATAAACCATAAAAAAAGTTCAAAGTTAAAAAAATCTACAATTTCTCAATAAAAATGATAAGAAAAAAGTTCCATGATTAAAAACTCAACATTTTCACTAATAAAAGTATAAAAAAAGTTCCAAGTTAAAAAATCTCAATAATTTCACTATAAAAACCATCGAGAATAAACGTTCCTAGTTTAAAAACCCAACAATTTAAATATTAAAAGCATAAAAAAAGATTCAAGTTAAAAAAATCCAACAATTTCTCAATAAAAATGATAAAAAAAAGTTTCAGGTTAATAAAACTCAACACTTTCATTAATAAAATCATAAAAAAAGTTCCATGTTAACAAACTCAATAATTTCACTTTTAAAATCACAAAAAAAGATCTAAGTTAAAAACAACGCAACAATTTCATTAGAAAAATCATAAAAAAAAAGTTCCAAGTTAAAAAAAAATCTACAATTTCTCAATAAAAATGATAAAAAAAAAGTTCCAAGATTAAAAACTAAACACTTTCACTAATAAAAGCATAAAAAAAAAGTTCCAAGTTTAAAAACTCAACAATTTACCTATAAATTCAATAAGGAATAAACGTTTCTAGTTTAAAAACCCAACAATTTAAATAAATAAAAATCATAAAAAAAGCTCCATGTTAACAAACTCAACAATTTCACTAAAAAGCCCTCAAAAAATGATCTAAGTTAAAATAACAACTCAACAATTTCATTAGAAAAACCATAAAAAAAATTCCAAGTTAAAAAAATCTACAATTTCTCAATATAAATGATAAAAAAAGTACAATGATTAAAAACTCAACTCTTTCACTAATAAAAGCATAAAAAAAGTTCCAAGTTCAAAAACTCAATAAATTCACTGTAAAACAATTAAGAATAAATGTTCCTAGTTTAAAAACCCAACAATTTAACTATCAAAAGTAAAAAAAAAAAAGTTTCAAGTTAAAAAATTCAACAATTTCTCAATAAAAATGATAAAAAAGTTCCAAGTTAAAAAACTCAACACTTTCACTAATAAAATCATTAAAAAAAAGTTCCATGCTAACAAACTCAATAATTTCACTATTAAAATCACAAAAAATGATCTAAGTTAAAAACAACTCAACAATTTCATTAGAAAAACCATAAAAAAAAGTTCCAAGTTAAATAAATCTAAAATTTCACAATATAAATGATAAAAAAAGTACAATGATTAAAAACTCAACACCTTCACTAATAAAAGCATAAAAAAATTTCCAAGTTAAAAAACTTAACAATTTCACTGTAAAAACCATTAAGAATAAATGTTACTAGTTTAAAAACCCAACAATTTAACTATCAAAAGTATACAAAAAAGTTTCAAGTTAAACAATTGAACAATATCTCAATAAAAATGATAAAAAAAGTTCCAAGTTAAAAAATCTCAACACTTTCACGAATAAAATCATAAAACAAATTCCATATTAACAAACTAAACAATTTCACTATAAAAATTACAAAAAAATGATCTAAGTTAAAAACAACTCAAAAATTTCATTAGAAAAACCATAAAAAAAAGTTCAAAGTTAAAAAAATCTACAATTTCTCAATAAAAATGATAAGAAAAAAGTTCCATGATTAAAAACTCAACATTTTCACTAATAAAAGCATAAAAAAAGTTCCAAGTTAATAAATCTCAACAATTTCACTATAAAAACCATCGAGAATAAACGTTCCTAGTTTAAAAACCCAACAATTTAAATGTAAAAAGCATAAAAAAAGATTCAAGTTAAAAAATCCAACAATTTCTCAATAAAAATGATAAAAAAAAGTTCCAGGTTAATAAAACTCAACACTTTCATTAATAAAATCATAAAGAAAAGTTCCATGTTAACAAACTCAATAATTTCACTATTAAAATCACAAAAAAGATCTAAGTTAAAAACAACGCAACAATTTCATTAGAAAAACCATAAAAAAAAAAAGTTCCAAGTTAAAAATAAATCTACAATTTCTCAATAAAAATGATAAAAAATACTTCCAAGATTAAAAACTAAACACTTTCACTAATAAAAGCATAAAAAAAAGATCCAAGTTTAAAAACTCAACAATTTACCTATAAAATCCATAAGGAATAAACGTTCCTAGTTTAAAAACCAACAATTTAAATAAATAAAAATCATAAAAAAAGCTCCATGTTAACAAACTCAACAATTTCACTAAAAAACCACCAAAAAATGATCTAAGTTAAAAAACAACTCTACAATTTCATTAGAAAAACCATAAAAAAAGTTCCAAGTTAAAAAAATCTACAATTTCTCAATATAAATGATAAAAAAGTACAATGATTAAAAACTCAACTCTTTCACTAATAAAAGCATAAAAAAAGTTGCAAGTTAAAAAACTCAATAAATTCACTGTAAAAACAATTAAGAATAAATGTTCCTAGTTTAAAAACCCAACAATTTAACTATCAAAAGTATAAAAAAAAAGTTTCATGTTAAAAAATTCAACAATTTCTCAATAAAAATGATAAAAAAGTTCCAAGTTAAAAAAACTCAACACTTTCACTAATAAAATCATTAAAAAAAAGTTCCATGCTAACAAACACAATAATTTCACTATTAAAATCACAAAAAATGATCTAAGTTAAAAACAACTCAACAATTTCATTAGAAAAACCATAAAAAAAAAGTTCCAAGTTAAATAAATCTACAATTTCACAATATAAATGATAAAAAAAGTACAATGATTAAAAACTCAACACCTTCACTAATAAAAGCATAAAAAAATTTCCAAGTTAAAAAACTTAACAATTTCACTGTAAAAACCATTAAGAATAAATGTTACTAGTTTAAAAACCCAACAATTTAACTATCAAAAGTATACAAAAAAGTTTCAAGTTAAACAATTGAACAATATCTCAATAAAAATGATAAAAAAGTTCCAAGTTAAAAAATCTCAACACTTTCACGAATAAAATCATAAAACAAATTCCATATTAACAAACTAAACAATTTCACTATAAAAATTACAAAAAAATGATCTAAGTTAAAAACAACTCAAAAATTTCATTAGAAAAACCATAAAAAAAAGTTCAAAGTTAAAAAAATCTACAATTTCTCAATAAAAATGATAAGAAAAAAGTTCCATGATTAAAAACTCAACATTTTCACTAATAAAAGCATAAAAAAAGTTCCAAGTTAATAAATCTCAACAATTTCACTATAAAAACCATCGAGAATAAACGTTCCTAGTTTAAAAACCCAACAATTTAAATATAAAAAGCATAAAAAAAGATTCAAGTTAAAAAATCCAACAATTTCTCAATAAAAATGATAAAAAAAAGTTCCAGGTTAATAAAACTCAACACTTTCACTAATAAAATCATAAAGAAAAGTTCCATGTTAACAAACTCAATAATTTCACTATTAAAATCACAAAAAAAGATCTAAGTTAAAAACAACGCAACAATTTCATTAGAAAAACCATAAAAAAAAGAGTTCCAAGTTAAAAATAAATCTACAATTTCTCAATAAAAATGATAAAAAAAACTTCCAAGATTAAAAACTAAACACTTTCACTAATAAAAGCATAAAAAAAAGATCCAAGTTTAAAAACTCAACAATTTACCTATAAAATCCATAAGGAATAAACGTTCCTAGTTTAAAAACTAACAATTTAAATAAATAAAAATCATAAAAAAAGCTCCATGTTAACAAACTCAACAATTTCACTAAAAAACCACCAAAAAATGATCTAAGTTAAAAAAACAACTCAACAATTTCATTAGAAAAACCATAAAAAAAAAGTTCAAAGTTAAAAAAGTCTACAATTTCTCAATAAAAATGATAAGAAAAATGTTCCATGATTAAAAACTCAACATTTTCACTAATAAAAGCATAAAAAAAGTTCCAAGTTAAAAAATCTCAACAATTTCACTATAAAAACCATCGAGAATAAACGTTCCTAGTTTAAAAACCCAACAATTTAAATATTAAAAGCATAAAAAAAGATTCAAGTTAAAAAATCCAACAATTTCTCAATAAAAATGATAAAAAAAAGTTCCAAGTTAATAAAACTCAATGTTAACAAACTCAACAATTTCACTATAAAACCCCCAAAATCATAAAAAAGCTCCATGTTAACAAACTCAACAATTTCACTATAAAACCCCCAAAAAATGATCTAAGTTAAAAAACAACTCAACAATTTCATTAGAAAAACCATAAAAAAAGTTCCAAGTTAAAAAAATCTACAATTTCTCAATATAAATGATAAAAAAAGTACAATGATTAAAAACTCAACTCTTTCACTAATAAAAGCATAAAAAAAGTTCCAAGTTAAAAAACTCAATAAATTCACTGTAAAAACAATTAAGAATAAATGTTCATAGTTTAAAAACCCAACAATTTAACTATCAGAAGTAAAAAAAAAAAGTTTCAAGTTAAAAAATTCAACAATTTTTCAATAAAAATGATAAAAAAAATTCCAAGTTCAAAAAACTCAACACTTTCACTAATAAAATCATAAAAAAAAAGTTTCATGCTAACAAACTCAATAATTTCACTATTAAAATCACAAAAAATGATCTAAGTTAAAAACAACTCAACAATTTCATTAGAAAAACCATAAAAAAAAGTTCCAAGTTAAATAAATCTACAATTTCACAATATAAATGATAAAAAAAGTACAATGATTAAAAACTCAACACCTTCACTAATAAAAGCATAAAAAATTTTCCAAGTTAAAAAACTTAACAATTTCACTGTAAAAACCATTAAGAATAAATGTTCCTAGTTTAAAAACCCAACAATTTAACTATCAAAAGTATACAAAAAAGTTTCAAGTTAAACAATTGAACAATATCTCAATAAAAATGATAAAAAAGTTCCAAGTTAAAAAATCTCAACACTTTCACGAATAAAATAATAAAACAAGTTCCATGTTAACAAACTAAACAATTTCACTATAAAATTTACAAAAAAATGATCTAAGTTAAAAACAACTCAAAAATTTCATTAGATAAACCATAAAAAAAGTTCAAAGTTAAAAAAATCTACAATTTCTCAATAAAAATGATAAGAAAAAAGTTCCATGATTAAAAACTCAACATTTTCACTAATAAAAGTATAAAAAAAGTTCCAAGTTAAAAAATCTCAATAATTTCACTATAAAAACCATCGAGAATAAACGTTCCTAGTTTAAAAACCCAACAATTTAAATATTAAAAGCATAAAAAAAGATTCAAGTTAAAAAAATCCAACAATTTCTCAATAAAAATGATAAAAAAAAGTTTCAGGTTAATAAAACTCAACACTTTCATTAATAAAATCATAAAAAAAGTTCCATGTTAACAAACTCAATAATTTCACTTTTAAAATCACAAAAAAAGATCTAAGTTAAAAACAACGCAACAATTTCATTAGAAAAATCATAAAAAAAAAGTTCCAAGTTAAAAAAAAATCTACAATTTCTCAATAAAAATGATAAAAAAAAAGTTCCAAGATTAAAAACTAAACACTTTCACTAATAAAAGCATAAAAAAAAAGTTCCAAGTTTAAAAACTCAACAATTTACCTATAAATTCAATAAGGAATAAACGTTTCTAGTTTAAAAACCCAACAATTTAAATAAATAAAAATCATAAAAAAAGCTCCATGTTAACAAACTCAACAATTTCACTAAAAAGCCCTCAAAAAATGATCTAAGTTAAAAAAACAACTCAACAATTTCATTAGAAAAACCATAAAAAAAATTCCAAGTTAAAAAAATCTACAATTTCTCAATATAAATGATAAAAAAGTACAATGATTAAAAACTCAACTCTTTCACTAATAAAAGCATAAAAAAAGTTCCAAGTTCAAAAACTCAATAAATTCACTGTAAAAACAATTAAGAATAAATCTTCCTAGTTTAAAAACCCAACAATTTAACTATCAAAAGTAAAAAAAAAAAAGTTTCAAGTTAAAAAATTCAACAATTTCTCAATAAAAATGATAAAAAAGTTCCAAGTTAAAAAACTCAACACTTTCACTAATAAAATCATTAAAAAAAAGTTCCATGCTAACAAACTCAATAATTTCACTATTAAAATCACAAAAAATGATCTAAGTTTAAAACAACTCAACAATTTCATTAGAAAAACCATAAAAAAAAGTTCCAAGTTAAATAAATCTAAAATTTCACAATATAAATGATAAAAAAGTACAATGATTAAAAACTCAACACCTTCACTAATAAAAGCATAAAAAAATTTCCAAGTTAAAAAACTTAACAATTTCACTGTAAAAACCATTAAGAATAAATGTTCCTAGTTTAAAAACCCAACAATTTAACTATCAAAAGTATACAAAAAAGTTTCGAGTTAAACAATTGAACAATATCTCAATAAAAATGATAAAAAAGTTCCAAGTTAAAAAATCTCAACACTTTCACTAATAAAATCATAAAACAAGTTCCATGTTAACAAACTAAACAATTTCAGTATATAAATTACAAAAAAAAATGATCTAAGTTAAAAACAACTCAAAAATTTCATTAGAAAAACCATAAAAAAAGTTCAAAGTTAAAAAAATCTACAATTTCTCAATAAAAATGATAAGAAAAAAGTTCCATGATTAAAAACTCAACATTTTCACTAATAAAAGCATAAAAAAAGTTCCAAGTTAAAAAATCTCAACAATTTCACTATAAAAACCATCGAGAATAAACGTTCCTAGTTTAAAAACCCAACAATTTAAATATTAAAAGCATAAAAAAGATTCAAGTTAAAAAATCCAACAATTTCTCAATAAAAATGATAAAAAAAAGTTCCAGGTTAATAAAACTCAACACTTTCACTAATAAAATCATAAAAAAAGTTCCATGTTAACAAACTCAATAATTTTACTATTAAAATCACATAAAAAGATCTAAGTTAAAAACAACGCAACAATTTCATTAGAAAAACAATAAAAAAAAAGTTCCAAGTTAAAAATAAATCTACAATTTCTCAATAAAAATGATAAAAAAAACTTCCAAGATTAAAAACTAAACACTTTCACTAATAAAAGCATAAAAAAAAGTTCCAAGTTCAAAAACTCAACAATTTACCTATAAAATCCATAAGGAATAAACGTTCCTAGTTTAAAAACCAACAATTTAAATAAATAAAAATCATAAAAAAAGCTCCATGTTAACAAACTCAACAATTTCACTATAAAACCCCCAAAAAATGATCTAAGTTAAAAAACAACTGAACAATTTCATTAGAAAAACCATAAAAAAAGTTCCAAGTTAAAAAAATCTACAATTTCTCAATATAAATGATAAAAAAGTACAATGATTAAAAACTCAACTCTTTCACTAATAAAAGCATAAAAAAAGTTGCAAGTTAAAAAACTCAATAAATTAACTGTAAAAACAATTAAGAATAAATGTTCCTAGTTTAAAAACCCAACAATTTAACTATCAAAAGTATAAAAAAAAAGTTTCATGTTAAAAAATTCAACAATTTCTCAATAAAAATGATAAAAAAGTTCCAAGTTAAAAAAACTCAACACTTTCACTAATAAAATCATTAAAAAAAAGGTCCATGCTAACAAACACAATAATTTCACTATTAAAATCACAAAAAATGATCTAAGTTAAAAACAACTCAACAATTTCATTAGAAAAACCATAAAAAAAAGTTCCAAGTTAAATAAATCTAAAATTTCACAATATAAATGATAAAAAAGTACAATGATTAAAAACTCAACACCTTCACTAATAAAAGCATAAAAAAATTTCCAAGTTAAAAAACTTAACAATTTCACTGTAAAAACCATTAAGAATAAATGTTCCTAGTTTAAAAACCCAACAATTTAACTATCAAAAGTATACAAAAAAGTTTCGAGTTAAACAATTGAACAATATCTCAATAAAAATGATAAAAAAGTTCCAAGTTAAAAAATCTCAACACTTTCACTAATAAAATCATAAAACAAGTTCCATGTTAACAAACTAAACAATTTCAGTATATAAATTACAAAAAAAAATGATCTAAGTTAAAAACAACTCAAAAATTTCATTAGAAAAACCATAAAAAAAGTTCAAAGTTAAAAAAATCTACAATTTCTCAATAAAAATGATAAGAAAAAAGTTCCATGATTAAAAACTCAACATTTTCACTAATAAAAGCATAAAAAAAGTTCCAAGTTAAAAAATCTCAACAATTTCACTATAAAAACCATCGAGAATAAACGTTCCTAGTTTAAAAACCCAACAATTTAAATATTAAAAGCATAAAAAAGATTCAAGTTAAAAAATCCAACAATTTCTCAATAAAAATGATAAAAAAAAGTTCCAGGTTAATAAAACTCAACACTTTCACTAATAAAATCATAAAAAAAGTTCCATGTTAACAAACTCAATAATTTTACTATTAAAATCACATAAAAAGATCTAAGTTAAAAACAACGCAACAATTTCATTAGAAAAACAATAAAAAAAAAGTTCCAAGTTAAAAATAAATCTACAATTTCTCAATAAAAATGATAAAAAAAACTTCCAAGATTAAAAACTAAACACTTTCACTAATAAAAGCATAAAAAAAAGTTCCAAGTTCAAAAACTCAACAATTTACCTATAAAATCCATAAGGAATAAACGTTCCTAGTTTAAAAACCAACAATTTAAATAAATAAAAATCATAAAAAAAGCTCCATGTTAACAAACTCAACAATTTCACTATAAAACCCCCAAAAAATGATCTAAGTTAAAAAACAACTGAACAATTTCATTAGAAAAACCATAAAAAAAGTTCCAAGTTAAAAAAATCTACAATTTCTCAATATAAATGATAAAAAAGTACAATGATTAAAAACTCAACTCTTTCACTAATAAAAGCATAAAAAAAGTTGCAAGTTAAAAAACTCAATAAATTAACTGTAAAAACAATTAAGAATAAATGTTCCTAGTTTAAAAACCCAACAATTTAACTATCAAAAGTATAAAAAAAAAGTTTCATGTTAAAAAATTCAACAATTTCTCAATAAAAATGATAAAAAAGTTCCAAGTTAAAAAAACTCAACACTTTCACTAATAAAATCATTAAAAAAAAGGTCCATGCTAACAAACACAATAATTTCACTATTAAAATCACAAAAAATGATCTAAGTTAAAAACAACTCAACAATTTCATTAGAAAAACCATAAAAAAAAGTTCCAAGTTAAATAAATCTAAAATTTCACAATATAAATGATAAAAAAGTACAATGATTAAAAACTCAACACCTTCACTAATAAAAGCATAAAAAAATTTCCAAGTTAAAAAACTTAACAATTTCACTGTAAAAACCATTAAGAATAAATGTTCCTAGTTTAAAAACCCAACAATTTAACTATCAAAAGTATACAAAAAAGTTTCGAGTTAAACAATTGAACAATATCTCAATAAAAATGATAAAAAAGTTCCAAGTTAAAAAATCTCAACACTTTCACTAATAAAATCATAAAACAAGTTCCATGTTAACAAACTAAACAATTTCAGTATATAAATTACAAAAAAAAATGATCTAAGTTAAAAACAACTCAAAAATTTCATTAGAAAAACCATAAAAAAAGTTCAAAGTTAAAAAAATCTACAATTTCTCAATAAAAATGATAAGAAAAAAGTTCCATGATTAAAAACTCAACATTTTCACTAATAAAAGCATAAAAAAAGTTCCAAGTTAAAAAATCTCAACAATTTCACTATAAAAACCATCGAGAATAAACGTTCCTAGTTTAAAAACCCAACAATTTAAATATTAAAAGCATAAAAAAGATTCAAGTTAAAAAATCCAACAATTTCTCAATAAAAATGATAAAAAAAAGTTCCAGGTTAATAAAACTCAACACTTTCACTAATAAAATCATAAAAAAAGTTCCATGTTAACAAACTCAATAATTTTACTATTAAAATCACATAAAAAGATCTAAGTTAAAAACAACGCAACAATTTCATTAGAAAAACAATAAAAAAAAAGTTCCAAGTTAAAAATAAATCTACAATTTCTCAATAAAAATGATAAAAAAAACTTCCAAGATTAAAAACTAAACACTTTCACTAATAAAAGCATAAAAAAAAGTTCCAAGTTCAAAAACTCAACAATTTACCTATAAAATCCATAAGGAATAAACGTTCCTAGTTTAAAAACCAACAATTTAAATAAATAAAAATCATAAAAAAAGCTCCATGTTAACAAACTCAACAATTTCACTATAAAACCCCCAAAAAATGATCTAAGTTAAAAAACAACTGAACAATTTCATTAGAAAAACCATAAAAAAAGTTCCAAGTTAAAAAAATCTACAATTTCTCAATATAAATGATAAAAAAGTACAATGATTAAAAACTCAACTCTTTCACTAATAAAAGCATAAAAAAAGTTGCAAGTTAAAAAACTCAATAAATTAACTGTAAAAACAATTAAGAATAAATGTTCCTAGTTTAAAAACCCAACAATTTAACTATCAAAAGTATAAAAAAAAAGTTTCATGTTAAAAAATTCAACAATTTCTCAATAAAAATGATAAAAAAGTTCCAAGTTAAAAAAACTCAACACTTTCACTAATAAAATCATTAAAAAAAAGGTCCATGCTAACAAACACAATAATTTCACTATTAAAATCACAAAAAATGATCTAAGTTAAAAACAACTCAACAATTTCATTAGAAAAACCATAAAAAAAAGTTCCAAGTTAAATAAATCTACAATTTCACAATATAAATGATAAAAAAAGTACAATGATTAAAAACTCAACACCTTCACTAATAAAAGCATAAAAAATTTTCCAAGTTAAAAAACTTAACAATTTCACTGTAAAAACCATTAAGAATAAATGTTCCTAGTTTAAAAACCCAACAATTTAACTATCAAAAGTATACAAAAAAGTTTCGAGTTAAACAATTGAACAATATCTCAATAAAAATGATAAAAAAGTTCCAAGTTAAAAAATCTCAACACTTTCACTAATAAAATCATAAAACAAGTTCCATGTTAACAAACTAAACAATTTCAGTATATAAATTACAAAAAAAATGATCTAAGTTAAAAACAACTCAAAAATTTCATTAGAAAAACCATAAAAAAAGTTCAAAGTTAAAAAAATCTACAATTTCTCAATAAAAATGATAAGAAAAAAGTTCCATGATTAAAAACTCAACATTTTCACTAATAAAAGCATAAAAAAAGTTCCAAGTTAAAAAATCTCAACAATTTCACTATAAAAACCATCGAGAATAAACGTTCCTAGTTTAAAAACCCAACAATTTAAATATTAAAAGCATAAAAAAGATTCAAGTTAAAAAATCCAACAATTTCTCAATAAAAATGATAAAAAAAAGTTCCAGGTTAATAAAACTCAACACTTTCACTAATAAAATCATAAAAAAAGTTCCATGTTAACAAACTCAATAATTTCACTATTAAAATCACATAAAAAGATCTAAGTTAAAAACAACGCAACAATTTCATTAGAAAAACAATAAAAAAAAAAGTTCCAAGTTAAAAATAAATCTACAATTTCTCAATAAAAATGATAAAAAAAACTTCCAAGATTAAAAACTAAACACTTTCACTAATAAAAGCATAAAAAAAAGTTCCAAGTTTAAAAACTCAACAATTTACCTATAAAATCCATAAGGAATAAACGTTCCTAGTTTAAAAACCAACAATTTAAATAAATAAAAATCATAAAAAAAAGCTCCATGTTAACAAACTCAACAATTTCACTATAAAACCCCCAAAAAATGATCTAAGTTAAAAAACAACTCAACAATTTCATTAGAAAAACCATAAAAAAGTTCCAAGTTAAAAAAAACTACAATTTCTCAATATAAATGATAAAAAAAAGTACAATGATTAAAAACTCAACTCTTTCACTAAAAAAAGCATAAAAAAATTTCCAAATTAAAAAACTCAATAAATTCACTGTAAAAACAATTAAGAATAAATGTTCCTAGTTTAAAAACCCAACAATTTAACTATCAAAAGTAAAAAAAAAAGTTTCAATTTAAAAAATTCAACAATTTCTCATTAAAAATGATAAAAAAGTTTCAAGTTAAAAAAACTCAACACTTTCACTAATAAAATCATAAAAAAAAAGTTTCATGCTAACAAACTCAATAATTTCACTATTAAAATCACAAAAAATGATCTAAGTTAAAAACAACTCAACAATTTCATTAGAAAAACCATAAAAAAAAGTTCCAAGTTAAATAAATCTAAAATTTCACAATATAAATGATAAAAAAAGTACAATGATTAAAAACTCAACACCTTCACTAATAAAAGCATAAAAAAATTTCCAAGTTAAAAAACTTAACAATTTCACTGTAAAAACCATTAAGAATAAATGTTACTAGTTTAAAAACCCAACAATTTAACTATCAAAAGTATACAAAAAAGTTTCAAGTTAAACAATTGAACAATATCTCAATAAAAATGATAAAAAAGTTCCAAGTTAAAAAATCTCAACACTTTCACGAATAAAATCATAAAACAAATTCCATATTAACAAACTAAACAATTTCACTATAAAAATTACAAAAAAAATGATCTAAGTTAAAAACAACTCAAAAATTTCATTAGAAAAACCATAAAAAAAAGTTCAAAGTTAAAAAAATCTACAATTTCTCAATAAAAATGATAAGAAAAAAGTTCCATGATTAAAAACTCAACATTTTCACTAATAAAAGCATAAAAAAAGTTCCAAGTTAATAAATCTCAACAATTTCACTATAAAAACCATCGAGAATAAACGTTCCTAGTTTAAAAACCCAACAATTTAAATATAAAAAGCATAAAAAAAGATTCAAGTTAAAAAATCCAACAATTTCTCAATAAAAATGATAAAAAAAAGTTCCAGGTTAATAAAACTAAACACTTTCACTAATAAAATCATAAAGAAAAGTTCCATGTTAACAAACTCAATAATTTCACTATTAAAATCACAAAAAAGATCTAAGTTAAAAACAACGCAACAATTTCATTAGAAAAACCATAAAAAAAAAAGTTCCAAGTTAAAAATAAATCTACAATTTCTCAATAAAAATGATAAAAAATACTTCCAAGATTAAAAACTAAACACTTTCACTAATAAAAGCATAAAAAAAAGATCCAAGTTTAAAAACTCAACAATTTACCTATAAAATCCATAAGGAATAAACGTTCCTAGTTTAAAAACCAACAATTTAAATAAATAAAAATCATAAAAAAAGCTCCATGTTAACAAACTCAACAATTTCACTAAAAAACCACCAAAAAATGATCTAAGTTAAAAAACAACTCAACAATTTCATTAGAAAAACCATAAAAAAAGTTCCAAGTTAAAAAAATCTACAATTTCTCAATATAAATGATAAAAAAGTACAATGATTAAAAACTCAACTCTTTCACTAATAAAAGCATAAAAAAAGTTGCAAGTTAAAAAACTCAATAAATTCACTGTAAAAACAATTAAGAATAAATGTTCCTAGTTTAAAAACCCAACAATTTAACTATCAAAAGTATAAAAAAAAAGTTTCATGTTAAAAAATTCAACAATTTCTCAATAAAAATGATAAAAAAGTTCCAAGTTAAAAAAACTCAACACTTTCACTAATAAAATCATTAAAAAAAAGTTCCATGCTAACAAACACAATAATTTCACTATTAAAATCACAAAAAATGATCTAAGTTAAAAACAACTCAACAATTTCATTAGAAAAACCATAAAAAAAAAGTTCCAAGTTAAATAAATCTACAATTTCACAATATAAATGATAAAAAAAGTACAATGATTAAAAACTCAACACCTTCACTAATAAAAGCATAAAAAAATTTCCAAGTTAAAAAACTTAACAATTTCACTGTAAAAACCATTAAGAATAAATGTTACTAGTTTAAAAACCCAACAATTTAACTATCAAAAGTATACAAAAAAGTTTCAAGTTAAACAATTGAACAATATCTCAATAAAAATGATAAAAAAGTTTCAAGTTAAAAAATCTCAACACTTTCACGAATAAAATCATAAAACAAATTCCATATTAACAAACTAAACAATTTCACTATAAAAATTACAAAAAAATGATCTAAGTTAAAAACAACTCAAAAATTTCATTAGAAAAACCATAAAAAAAAGTTCAAAGTTAAAAAAATCTACAATTTCTCAATAAAAATGATAAGAAAAAAGTTTCATGATTAAAAACTCAACATTTTCACTAATAAAAGCATAAAAAAAGTTCCAAGTTAATAAATCTCAACAATTTCACTATAAAAACCATCGAGAATAAACGTTCCTAGTTTAAAAACCCAACAATTTAAATATAAAAAGCATAAAAAAAGATTCAAGTTAAAAAATCCAACAATTTCTCAATAAAAATGATAAAAAAAAGTTCCAGGTTAATAAAACTAAACACTTTCACTAATAAAATCATAAAGAAAAGTTCCATGTTAACAAACTCAATAATTTCACTATTAAAATCACAAAAAAGATCTAAGTTAAAAACAACGCAACAATTTCATTAGAAAAACCATAAAAAAAAAAGTTCCAAGTTAAAAATAAATCTACAATTTCTCAATAAAAATGATAAAAAATACTTCCAAGATTAAAAACTAAACACTTTCACTAATAAAAGCATAAAAAAAAGATCCAAGTTTAAAAACTCAACAATTTACCTATAAAATCCATAAGGAATAAACGTTCCTAGTTTAAAAACCAACAATTTAAATAAATAAAAATCATAAAAAAGCTCCATGTTAACAAACTCAACAATTTCACTAAAAAACCACCAAAAAATGATCTAAGTTAAAAAACAACTCAACAATTTCATTAGAAAAACCATAAAAAAAGTTCCAAGTTAAAAAAATCTACAATTTCTCAATATAAATGATAAAAAAGTACAATGATTAAAAACTCAACTCTTTCACTAATAAATGCATAAAAAAAGTTGCAAGTTAAAAAACTCAATAAATTCACTGTAAAAACAATTAAGAATAAATGTTCCTAGTTTAAAAACCCAACAATTTAACTATCAAAAGTATAAAAAAAAAGTTTCATGTTAAAAAATTCAACAATTTCTCAATAAAAATGATAAAAAAGTTCCAAGTTAAAAAAACTCAACACTTTCACTAATAAAATCATTAAAAAAAAGTTCCATGCTAACAAACACAATAATTTCACTATTAAAATCACAAAAAATGATCTAAGTTAAAAACAACTCAACAATTTCATTAGAAAAACCATAAAAAAAAAGTTCCAAGTTAAATAAATCTACAATTTCACAATATAAATGATAAAAAAAGTACAATGATTAAAAACTCAACACCTTCACTAATAAAAGCATAAAAAAATTTCCAAGTTAAAAAACTTAACAATTTCACTGTAAAAACCATTAAGAATAAATGTTACTAGTTTAAAAACCCAACAATTTAACTATCAAAAGTATACAAAAAAGTTTCAAGTTAAACAATTGAACAATATCTCAATAAAAATGATAAAAAAGTTCCAAGTTAAAAAATCTCAACACTTTCACGAATAAAATCATAAAACAAATTCCATATTAACAAACTAAACAATTTCACTATAAAAATTACAAAAAAATGATCTAAGTTAAAAACAACTCAAAAATTTCATTAGAAAAACCATAAAAAAAAGTTCAAAGTTAAAAAAATCTACAATTTCTCAATAAAAATGATAAGAAAAAAGTTCCATGATTAAAAACTCAACATTTTCACTAATAAAAGCGTAAAAAAAGTTCCAAGTTAATAAATCTCAACAATTTCACTATAAAAACCATCGAGAATAAACGTTCCTAGTTTAAAAACCCAACAATTTAAATATAAAAAGCATAAAAAAAGATTCAAGTTAAAAAATCCAACAATTTCTCAATAAAAATGATAAAAAAAAGTTCCAGGTTAATAAAACTCAACACTTTCACTAATAAAATCATAAAGAAAAGTTCCATGTTAACAAACTCAATAATTTCACTATTAAAATCACAAAAAAAGATCTAAGTTAAAAACAACGCAACAATTTCATTAGAAAAACCATAAAAAAAAAAGTTCCAAGTTAAAAATAAATCTACAATTTCTCAATAAAAATGATAAAAAAAACTTCCAAGATTAAAAACTAAACACTTTCACTAATAAAAGCATAAAAAAAAGATCCAAGTTTAAAAACTCAACAATTTACCTATAAAATCCATAAGGAATAAACGTTCCTAGTTTAAAAACCAACAATTTAAATAAATAAAAATCATAAAAAAAGCTCCATGTTAACAAACTCAACAATTTCACTAAAAAACCACCAAAAAATGATCTAAGTTAAAAAAACAACTCAACAATTTCATTAGAAAAACCATAAAAAAAAGTTCAAAGTTAAAAAAGTCTACAATTTCTCAATAAAAATGATAAGAAAAATGTTCCATGATTAAAAACTCAACATTTTCACTAATAAAAGCATAAAAAAAGTTCCAAGTTAAAAAATCTCAACAATTTCACTATAAAAACCATCGAGAATAAACGTTCCTAGTTTAAAAACCCAACAATTTAAATATTAAAAGCATAAAAAAAGATTCAAGTTAAAAAATCCAACAATTTCTCAATAAAAATGATAAAAAAAAGTTCCAAGTTAATAAAACTCAATGTTAACAAACTCAACAATTTCACTATAAAACCCCCAAAATCATAAAAAAGCTCCATGTTAACAAACTCAACAATTTCACTATAAAACCCCCAAAAAATGATCTAAGTTAAAAAACAACTCAACAATTTCATTAGAAAAACCATAAAAAAAGTTCCAAGTTAAAAAAATCTACAATTTCTCAATATAAATGATAAAAAAAGTACAATGATTAAAAACTCAACTCTTTCACTAATAAAAGCATAAAAAAAGTTCCAAGTTAAAAAACTCAATAAATTCACTGTAAAAACAATTAAGAATAAATGTTCATAGTTTAGAAACCCAACAATTTAACTATCAGAAGTAAAAAAAAAAGTTTCAAGTTAAAAAATTCAACAATTTCTCAATAAAAATGATAAAAAAAATTCCAAGTTCAAAAAACTCAACACTTTCACTAATAAAATCATAAAAAAAAAGTTTCATGCTAACAAACTCAATAATTTCACTATTAAAATCACAAAAAATGATCTAAGTTAAAAACAACTCAACAATTTCATTAGAAAAACCATAAAAAAAAGTTCCAAGTTAAATAAATCTACAATTTCACAATATAAATGATAAAAAAAGTACAATGATTAAAAACTCAACACCTTCACTAATAAAAGCATAAAAAATTTTCCAAGTTAAAAAACTTAACAATTTCACTGTAAAAACCATTAAGAATAAATGTTCCTAATTTAAAAACCCAACAATTTAACTATCAAAAGTATACAAAAAAGTTTCAAGTTAAACAATTGAACAATATCTCAATAAAAATGATAAAAAAGTTCCAAGTTAAAAAATCTCAACACTTTCACGAATAAAATAATAAAACAAGTTCCATGTTAACAAACTAAACAATTTCACTATAAAATTCACAAAAAAATGATCTAAGTTAAAAACAACTCAAAAATTTCATTAGATAAACCATAAAAAAAGTTCAAAGTTAAAAAAATCTACAATTTCTCAATAAAAATGATAAGAAAAAAGTTCCATGATTAAAAACTCAACATTTTCACTAATAAAAGTATAAAAAAAGTTCCAAGTTAAAAAATCTCAATAATTTCACTATAAAAACCATCGAGAATAAACGTTCCTAGTTTAAAAACCCAACAATTTAAATATTAAAAGCATAAAAAAAGATTCAAGTTAAAAAAATCCAACAATTTCTCAATAAAAATGATAAAAAAAAGTTTCAGGTTAATAAAACTCAACACTTTCATTAATAAAATCATAAAAAAAGTTCCATGTTAACAAACTCAATAATTTCACTTTTAAAATCACAAAAAAAGATCTAAGTTAAAAACAACGCAACAATTTCATTAGAAAAATCATAAAAAAAAAGTTCCAAGTTAAAAAAAAATCTACAATTTCTCAATAAAAATGATAAAAAAAAAGTTCCAAGATTAAAAACTAAACACTTTCACTAATAAAAGCATAAAAAAAAAGTTCCAAGTTTAAAAACTCAACAATTTACCTATAAATTCAATAAGGAATAAACGTTTCTAGTTTAAAAACCCAACAATTTAAATAAATAAAAATCATAAAAAAAGCTCCATGTTAACAAACTCAACAATTTCACTAAAAAGCCCTCAAAAAATGATCTAAGTTAAAAAAACAACTCAACAATTTCATTAGAAAAACCATAAAAAAAATTCCAAGTTAAAAAAATCTACAATTTCTCAATATAAATGATAAAAAAGTACAATGATTAAAAACTCAACTCTTTCACTAATAAAAGCATAAAAAAAGTTCCAAGTTCAAAAACTCAATAAATTCACTGTAAAAACAATTAAGAATAAATCTTCCTAGTTTAAAAACCCAACAATTTAACTATCAAAAGTAAAAAAAAAAAAGTTTCAAGTTAAAAAATTCAACAATTTCTCAATAAAAATGATAAAAAAGTTCCAAGTTAAAAAACTCAACACTTTCACTAATAAAATCATTAAAAAAAAGTTCCATGCTAACAAACTCAATAATTTCACTATTAAAATCACAAAAAATGATCTAAGTTTAAAACAACTCAACAATTTCATTAGAAAAACCATAAAAAAAAGTTCCAAGTTAAATAAATCTAAAATTTCACAATATAAATGATAAAAAAGTACAATGATTAAAAACTCAACACCTTCACTAATAAAAGCATAAAAAAATTTCCAAGTTAAAAAACTTAACAATTTCACTGTAAAAACCATTAAGAATAAATGTTCCTAGTTTAAAAACCCAACAATTTAACTATCAAAAGTATACAAAAAAGTTTCGAGTTAAACAATTGAACAATATCTCAATAAAAATGATAAAAAAGTTCCAAGTTAAAAAATCTCAACACTTTCACTAATAAAATCATAAAACAAGTTCCATGTTAACAAACTAAACAATTTCAGTATATAAATTACAAAAAAAAATGATCTAAGTTAAAAACAACTCAAAAATTTCATTAGAAAAACCATAAAAAAAGTTCAAAGTTAAAAAAATCTACAATTTCTCAATAAAAATGATAAGAAAAAAGTTCCATGATTAAAAACTCAACATTTTCACTAATAAAAGCATAAAAAAAGTTCCAAGTTAAAAAATCTCAACAATTTCACTATAAAAACCATCGAGAATAAACGTTCCTAGTTTAAAAACCCAACAATTTAAATATTAAAAGCATAAAAAAGATTCAAGTTAAAAAATCCAACAATTTCTCAATAAAAATGATAAAAAAAAGTTCCAGGTTAATAAAACTCAACACTTTCACTAATAAAATCATAAAAAAAGTTCCATGTTAACAAACTCAATAATTTCACTATTAAAATCACATAAAAAGATCTAAGTTAAAAACAACGCAACAATTTCATTAGAAAAACAATAAAAAAAAAGTTCCAAGTTAAAAATAAATCTACAATTTCTCAATAAAAATGATAAAAAAAACTTCCAAGATTAAAAACTAAACACTTTCACTAATAAAAGCATAAAAAAAGTTCCAAGTTCAAAAACTCAACAATTTACCTATAAAATCCATAAGGAATAAACGTTCCTAGTTTAAAAACCAACAATTTAAATAAATAAAAATCATAAAAAAAGCTCCATGTTAACAAACTCAACAATTTCACTATAAAACCCCCAAAAAATGATCTAAGTTAAAAAACAACTGAACAATTTCACTAGAAAAACCATAAAAAAAGTTCCAAGTTAAAAAAATCTACAATTTCTCAATATAAATGATAAAAAAGTACAATGATTAAAAACTCAACTCTTTCACTAATAAAAGCATAAAAAAAGTTGCAAGTTAAAAAACTCAATAAATTAACTGTAAAAACAATTAAGAATAAATGTTCCTAGTTTAAAAACCCAACAATTTAACTATCAAAAGTATAAAAAAAAAGTTTCATGTTAAAAAATTCAACAATTTCTCAATAAAAATGATAAAAAAGTTCCAAGTTAAAAAAACTCAACACTTTCACTAATAAAATCATTAAAAAAAAGTTCCATGCTAACAAACACAATAATTTCACTATTAAAATCACAAAAAATGATCTAAGTTAAAAACAACTCAACAATTTCATTAGAAAAACCATAAAAAAAAAGTTCCAAGTTAAATAAATCTACAATTTCACAATATAAATGATAAAAAAAGTACAATGATTAAAAACTCAACACCTTCACTAATAAAAGCATAAAAAAATTTCCAAGTTAAAAAACTTAACAATTTCACTGTAAAAACCATTAAGAATAAATGTTACTAGTTTAAAAACCCAACAATTTAACTATCAAAAGTATACAAAAAAGTTTCAAGTTAAACAATTGAACAATATCTCAATAAAAATGATAAAAAAGTTCCAAGTTAAAAAATCTCAACACTTTCACGAATAAAATCATAAAACAAATTCCATATTAACAAACTAAACAATTTCACTATAAAAATTACAAAAAAATGATCTAAGTTAAAAACAACTCAAAAATTTCATTAGAAAAACCATAAAAAAAAGTTCAAAGTTAAAAAAATCTACAATTTCTCAATAAAAATGATAAGAAAAAAGTTCCATGATTAAAAACTCAACATTTTCACTAATAAAAGCATAAAAAAAGTTCCAAGTTAATAAATCTCAACAATTTCACTATAAAAACCATCGAGAATAAACGTTCCTAGTTTAAAAACCCAACAATTTAAATATAAAAAGCATAAAAAAAGATTCAAGTTAAAAAATCCAACAATTTCTCAATAAAAATGATAAAAAAAAGTTCCAGGTTAATAAAACTAAACACTTTCACTAATAAAATCATAAAGAAAAGTTCCATGTTAACAAACTCAATAATTTCACTATTAAAATCACAAAAAAGATCTAAGTTAAAAACAACGCAACAATTTCATTAGAAAAACCATAAAAAAAAAAAAGTTCCAAGTTAAAAATAAATCTACAATTTCTCAATAAAAATGATAAAAAATACTTCCAAGATTAAAAACTAAACACTTTCACTAATAAAAGCATAAAAAAAAGATCCAAGTTTAAAAACTCAACAATTTACCTATAAAATCCATAAGGAATAAACGTTCCTAGTTTAAAAACCAACAATTTAAATAAATAAAAATCATAAAAAAAGCTCCATGTTAACAAACTCAACAATTTCACTAAAAAACCACCAAAAAATGATCTAAGTTAAAAAACAACTCAACAATTTCATTAGAAAAACCATAAAAAAAGTTCCAAGTTAAAAAAATCTACAATTTCTCAATATAAATGATAAAAAAGTACAATGATTAAAAACTCAACTCTTTCACTAATAAAAGCATAAAAAAAGTTGCAAGTTAAAAAACTCAATAAATTCACTGTAAAAACAATTAAGAATAAATGTTCCTAGTTTAAAAACCCAACAATTTAACTATCAAAAGTATAAAAAAAAAGTTTCATGTTAAAAAATTCAACAATTTCTCAATAAAAATGATAAAAAAGTTCCAAGTTAAAAAAACTCAACACTTTCACTAATAAAATCATTAAAAAAAAGTTCCATGCTAACAAACACAATAATTTCACTATTAAAATCACAAAAAATGATCTAAGTTAAAAACAACTCAACAATTTCATTAGAAAAACCATAAAAAAAAAGTTCCAAGTTAAATAAATCTACAATTTCACAATATAAATGATAAAAAAAGTACAATGATTAAAAACTCAACACCTTCACTAATAAAAGCATAAAAAAATTTCCAAGTTAAAAAACTTAACAATTTCACTGTAAAAACCATTAAGAATAAATGTTACTAGTTTAAAAACCCAACAATTTAACTATCAAAAGTATACAAAAAAGTTTCAAGTTAAACAATTGAACAATATCTCAATAAAAATGATAAAAAAGTTCCAAGTTAAAAAATCTCAACACTTTCACGAATAAAATCATAAAACAAATTCCATATTAACAAACTAAACAATTTCACTATAAAAATTACAAAAAAATGATCTAAGTTAAAAACAACTCAAAAATTTCATTAGAAAAACCATAAAAAAAAGTTCAAAGTTAAAAAAATCTACAATTTCTCAATAAAAATGATAAGAAAAAAGTTCCATGATTAAAAACTCAACATTTTCACTAATAAAAGCATAAAAAAAGTTCCAAGTTAATAAATCTCAACAATTTCACTATAAAAACCATCGAGAATAAACGTTCCTAGTTTAAAAACCCAACAATTTAAATATAAAAAGCATAAAAAAAGATTCAAGTTAAAAAATCCAACAATTTCTCAATAAAAATGATAAAAAAAAGTTCCAGGTTAATAAAACTCAACACTTTCACTAATAAAATCATAAAGAAAAGTTCCATGTTAACAAACTCAATAATTTCACTATTAAAATCACAAAAAAAGATCTAAGTTAAAAACAACGCAACAATTTCATTAGAAAAACCATAAAAAAAAAAGTTCCAAGTTAAAAATAAATCTACAATTTCTCAATAAAAATGATAAAAAAAACTTCCAAGATTAAAAACTAAACACTTTCACTAATAAAAGCATAAAAAAAAGATCCAAGTTTAAAAACTCAACAATTTACCTATAAAATCCATAAGGAATAAACGTTCCTAGTTTAAAAACCAACAATTTAAATAAATAAAAATCATAAAAAAAGCTCCATGTTAACAAACTCAACAATTTCACTAAAAAACCACCAAAAAATGATCTAAGTTAAAAAAACAACTCAACAATTTCATTAGAAAAACCATAAAAAAAAGTTCAAAGTTAAAAAAGTCTACAATTTCTCAATAAAAATGATAAGAAAAATGTTCCATGATTAAAAACTCAACATTTTCACTAATAAAAGCATAAAAAAAGTTCCAAGTTAAAAAATCTCAACAATTTCACTATAAAAACCATCGAGAATAAACGTTCCTAGTTTAAAAACCCAACAATTTAAATATTAAAAGCATAAAAAAAGATTCAAGTTAAAAAATCCAACAATTTCTCAATAAAAATGATAAAAAAAAGTTCCAAGTTAATAAAACTCAATGTTAACAAACTCAACAATTTCACTATAAAACCCCCAAAATCATAAAAAAGCTCCATGTTAACAAACTCAACAATTTCACTATAAAACCCCCAAAAAATGATCTAAGTTAAAAAACAACTCAACAATTTCATTAGAAAAACCATAAAAAAAGTTTCAAGTTAAAAAAATCTACAATTTCTCAATATAAATGATAAAAAAAGTACAATGATTAAAAACTCAACTCTTTCACTAATAAAAGCATAAAAAAAGTTCCAAGTTAAAAAACTCAATAAATTCACTGTAAAAACAATTAAGAATAAATGTTCATAGTTTAAAAACCCAACAATTTAACTATCAGAAGTAAAAAAAAAAGTTTCAAGTTAAAAAATTCAACAATTTCTCAATAAAAATGATAAAAAAAATTCCAAGTTCAAAAAACTCAACACTTTCACTAATAAAATCATAAAAAAAAAGTTTCATGCTAACAAACTCAATAATTTCACTATTAAAATCACAAAAAATGATCTAAGTTAAAAACAACTCAACAATTTCATTAGAAAAACCATAAAAAAAAGTTCCAAGTTAAATAAATCTACAATTTCACAATATAAATGATAAAAAAAGTACAATGATTAAAAACTCAACACCTTCACTAATAAAAGCATAAAAAATTTTCCAAGTTAAAAAACTTAACAATTTCACTATAAAAACCATTAAGAATAAATGTTCCTAATTTAAAAACCCAACAATTTAACTATCAAAAGTATACAAAAAAGTTTCAAGTTAAACAATTGAACAATATCTCAATAAAAATGATAAAAAAGTTCCAAGTTAAAAAATCTCAACACTTTCACGAATAAAATAATAAAACAAGTTCCATGTTAACAAACTAAACAATTTCACTATAAAATTCACAAAAAAATGATCTAAGTTAAAAACAACTCAAAAATTTCATTAGATAAACCATAAAAAAAGTTCAAAGTTAAAAAAATCTACAATTTCTCAATAAAAATGATAAGAAAAAAGTTCCATGATTAAAAACTCAACATTTTCACTAATAAAAGTATAAAAAAAGTTCCAAGTTAAAAAATCTCAATAATTTCACTATAAAAACCATCGAGAATAAACGTTCCTAGTTTAAAAACCCAACAATTTAAATATTAAAAGCATAAAAAAAGATTCAAGTTAAAAAAATCCAACAATTTCTCAATAAAAATGATAAAAAAAAGTTTCAGGTTAATAAAACTCAACACTTTCATTAATAAAATCATAAAAAAAGTTCCATGTTAACAAACTCAAAAATTTCACTTTTAAAATCACAAAAAAAGATCTAAGTTAAAAACAACGCAACAATTTCATTAGAAAAATCATAAAAAAAAAGTTCCAAGTTAAAAAAAAATCTACAATTTCTCAATAAAAATGATAAAAAAAAAGTTCCAAGATTAAAAACTAAACACTTTCACTAATAAAAGCATAAAAAAAAAGTTCCAAGTTTAAAAACTCAACAATTTACCTATAAATTCAATAAGGAATAAACGTTTCTAGTTTAAAAACCCAACAATTTAAATAAATAAAAATCATAAAAAAAGCTCCATGTTAACAAACTCAACAATTTCACTAAAAAGCCCTCAAAAAATGATCTAAGTTAAAAAAACAACTCAACAATTTCATTAGAAAAACCATAAAAAAAATTCCAAGTTAAAAAAATCTACAATTTCTCAATATAAATGATAAAAAAGTACAATGATTAAAAACTCAACTCTTTCACTAATAAAAGCATAAAAAAAGTTCCAAGTTCAAAAACTCAATAAATTCACTGTAAAAACAATTAAGAATAAATCTTCCTAGTTTAAAAACCCAACAATTTAACTATCAAAAGTAAAAAAAAAAAAGTTTCAAGTTAAAAAATTCAACAATTTCTCAATAAAAATGATAAAAAAGTTCCAAGTTAAAAAACTCAACACTTTCACTAATAAAATCATTAAAAAAAAGTTCCATGCTAACAAACTCAATAATTTCACTATTAAAATCACAAAAAATGATCTAAGTTTAAAACAACTCAACAATTTCATTAGAAAAACCATAAAAAAAAGTTCCAAGTTAAATAAATCTAAAATTTCACAATATAAATGATAAAAAAGTACAATGATTAAAAACTCAACACCTTCACTAATAAAAGCATAAAAAAATTTCCAAGTTAAAAAACTTAACAATTTCACTGTAAAAACCATTAAGAATAAATGTTCCTAGTTTAAAAACCCAACAATTTAACTATCAAAAGTATACAAAAAAGTTTCGAGTTAAACAATTGAACAATATCTCAATAAAAATGATAAAAAAGTTCCAAGTTAAAAAATCTCAACACTTTCACTAATAAAATCATAAAACAAGTTCCATGTTAACAAACTAAACAATTTCAGTATATAAATTACAAAAAAAAATGATCTAAGTTAAAAACAACTCAAAAATTTCATTAGAAAAACCATAAAAAAAGTTCAAAGTTAAAAAAATCTACAATTTCTCAATAAAAATGATAAGAAAAAAGTTCCATGATTAAAAACTCAACATTTTCACTAATAAAAGCATAAAAAAAGTTCCAAGTTAAAAAATCTCAACAATTTCACTATAAAAACCATCGAGAATAAACGTTCCTAGTTTAAAAACCCAACAATTTAAATATTAAAAGCATAAAAAAGATTCAAGTTAAAAAATCCAACAATTTCTCAATAAAAATGATAAAAAAAAGTTCCAGGTTAATAAAACTCAACACTTTCACTAATAAAATCATAAAAAAAGTTCCATGTTAACAAACTCAATAATTTCACTATTAAAATCACATAAAAAGATCTAAGTTAAAAACAACGCAACAATTTCATTAGAAAAACAATAAAAAAAAAGTTCCAAGTTAAAAATAAATCTACAATTTCTCAATAAAAATGATAAAAAAAACTTCCAAGATTAAAAACTAAACACTTTCACTAATAAAAGCATAAAAAAAAGTTCCAAGTTCAAAAACTCAACAATTTACCTATAAAATCCATAAGGAATAAACGTTCCTAGTTTAAAAACCAACAATTTAAATAAATAAAAATCATAAAAAAAGCTCCATGTTAACAAACTCAACAATTTCACTATAAAACCCCCAAAAAATGATCTAAGTTAAAAAACAACTGAACAATTTCACTAGAAAAACCATAAAAAAAGTTCCAAGTTAAAAAAATCTACAATTTCTCAATATAAATGATAAAAAAGTACAATGATTAAAAACTCAACTCTTTCACTAATAAAAGCATAAAAAAAGTTGCAAGTTAAAAAACTCAATAAATTCACTGTAAAAACAATTAAGAATAAATGTTCCTAGTTTAAAAACCCAACAATTTAACTATCAAAAGTATAAAAAAAAAGTTTCATGTTAAAAAATTCAACAATTTCTCAATAAAAATGATAAAAAAGTTCCAAGTTAAAAAAACTCAACACTTTCACTAATAAAATCATTAAAAAAAAGTTCCATGCTAACAAACACAATAATTTCACTATTAAAATCACAAAAAATGATCTAAGTTAAAAACAACTCAACAATTTCATTAGAAAAACCATAAAAAAAAAGTTCCAAGTTAAATAAATCTACAATTTCACAATATAAATGATAAAAAAAGTACAATGATTAAAAACTCAACACCTTCACTAATAAAAGCATAAAAAAATTTCCAAGTTAAAAAACTTAACAATTTCACTGTAAAAACCATTAAGAATAAATGTTACTAGTTTAAAAACCCAACAATTTAACTATCAAAAGTATACAAAAAAGTTTCAAGTTAAACAATTGAACAATATCTCAATAAAAATGATAAAAAAGTTCCAAGTTAAAAAATCTCAACACTTTCACGAATAAAATCATAAAACAAATTCCATATTAACAAACTAAACAATTTCACTATAAAAATTACAAAAAAATGATCTAAGTTAAAAACAACTCAAAAATTTCATTAGAAAAACCATAAAAAAAAGTTCAAAGTTAAAAAAATCTACAATTTCTCAATAAAAATGATAAGAAAAAAGTTCCATGATTAAAAACTCAACATTTTCACTAATAAAAGCATAAAAAAAGTTCCAAGTTAATAAATCTCAACAATTTCACTATAAAAACCATCGAGAATAAACGTTCCTAGTTTAAAAACCCAACAATTTAAATATAAAAAGCATAAAAAAAGATTCAAGTTAAAAAATCCAACAATTTCTCAATAAAAATGATAAAAAAAAGTTCCAGGTTAATAAAACTCAACACTTTCACTAATAAAATCATAAAGAAAAGTTCCATGTTAACAAACTCAATAATTTCACTATTAAAATCACAAAAAAAGATCTAAGTTAAAAACAACGCAACAATTTCATTAGAAAAACCATAAAAAAAAAGTTCCAAGTTAAAAATAAATCTACAATTTCTCAATAAAAATGATAAAAAAAACTTCCAAGATTAAAAACTAAACACTTTCACTAATAAAAGCATAAAAAAAAGATCCAAGTTTAAAAACTCAACAATTTACCTATAAAATCCATAAGGAATAAACGTTCCTAGTTTAAAAACCAACAATTTAAATAAATAAAAATCATAAAAAAAGCTCCATGTTAACAAACTCAACAATTTCACTAAAAAACCACCAAAAAATGATCTAAGTTAAAAAAACAACTCAACAATTTCATTAGAAAAACCATAAAAAAAAGTTCAAAGTTAAAAAAGTCTACAATTTCTCAATAAAAATGATAAGAAAAATGTTCCATGATTAAAAACTCAACATTTTCACTAATAAAAGCATAAAAAAAGTTCCAAGTTAAAAAATCTCAACAATTTCACTATAAAAACCATCGAGAATAAACGTTCCTAGTTTAAAAACCCAACAATTTAAATATTAAAAGCATAAAAAAAGATTCAAGTTAAAAAATCCAACAATTTCTCAATAAAAATGATAAAAAAAAGTTCCAAGTTAATAAAACTCAATGTTAACAAACTCAACAATTTCACTATAAAACCCCCAAAATCATAAAAAAGCTCCATGTTAACAAACTCAACAATTTCACTATAAAACCCCCAAAAAATGATCTAAGTTAAAAAACAACTCAACAATTTCATTAGAAAAACCATAAAAAAAGTTCCAAGTTAAAAAAATCTACAATTTCTCAATATAAATGATAAAAAAATTACAATGATTAAAAACTCAACTCTTTCACTAATAAAAGCATAAAAAAAGTTCCAAGTTAAAAAACTCAATAAATTCACTGTAAAAACAATTAAGAATAAATGTTCATAGTTTAAAAACCCAACAATTTAACTATCAGAAGTAAAAAAAAAAAGTTTCAAGTTAAAAAATTCAACAATTTCTCAATAAAAATGATAAAAAAAATTCCAAGTTCAAAAAACTCAACACTTTCACTAATAAAATCATAAAAAAAAAGTTTCATGCTAACAAACTCAATAATTTCACTATTAAAATCACAAAAAATGATCTAAGTTAAAAACAACTCAACAATTTCATTAGAAAAACCATAAAAAAAAGTTCCAAGTTAAATAAATCTACAATTTCACAATATAAATGATAAAAAAAGTACAATGATTAAAAACTCAACACCTTCACTAATAAAAGCATAAAAAATTTTCCAAGTTAAAAAACTTAACAATTTCACTATAAAAACCATTAAGAATAAATGTTCCTAATTTAAAAACCCAACAATTTAACTATCAAAAGTATACAAAAAAGTTTCAAGTTAAACAATTGAACAATATCTCAATAAAAATGATAAAAAAGTTCCAAGTTAAAAAATCTCAACACTTTCACGAATAAAATAATAAAACAAGTTCCATGTTAACAAACTAAACAATTTCACTATAAAATTTACAAAAAAATGATCTAAGTTAAAAACAACTCAAAAATTTCATTAGATAAACCATAAAAAAAGTTCAAAGTTAAAAAAATCTACAATTTCTCAATAAAAATGATAAGAAAAAAGTTCCATGATTAAAAACTCAACATTTTCACTAATAAAAGTATAAAAAAAGTTCCAAGTTAAAAAATCTCAATAATTTCACTATAAAAACCATCGAGAATAAACGTTCCTAGTTTAAAAACCCAACAATTTAAATATTAAAAGCATAAAAAAAGATTCAAGTTAAAAAAATCCAACAATTTCTCAATAAAAATGATAAAAAAAAGTTTCAGGTTAATAAAACTCAACACTTTCATTAATAAAATCATAAAAAAAGTTCCATGTTAACAAACTCAATAATTTCACTTTTAAAATCACAAAAAAAGATCTAAGTTAAAAACAACGCAACAATTTCATTAGAAAAATCATAAAAAAAAGGTTCCAAGTTAAAAAAAAATCTACAATTTCTCAATAAAAATGATAAAAAAAAAGTTCCAAGATTAAAAACTAAACACTTTCACTAATAAAAGCATAAAAAAAAAGTTCCAAGTTTAAAAACTCAACAATTTACCTATAAATTCAATAAGGAATAAACGTTTCTAGTTTAAAAACCCAACAATTTAAATAAATAAAAATCATAAAAAAAGCTCCATGTTAACAAACTCAACAATTTCACTAAAAAGCCCTCAAAAAATGATCTAAGTTAAAAAAACAACTGAACAATTTCATTAGAAAAACCATAAAAAAAGTTCCAAGTTAAAAAAATCTACAATTTCTCAATATAAATGATAAAAAAGTACAATGATTAAAAACTCATCTCTTTCACTAATAAAAGCATAAAAAAAGTTGCAAGTTAAAAAACTCAATAAATTAACTGTAAAAACAATTAAGAATAAATGTTCCTAGTTTAAAAACCCAACAATTTAACTATCAAAAGTATAAAAAAAAAGTTTCATGTTAAAAAATTCAACAATTTCTCAATAAAAATGATAAAAAAGTTCCAAGTTAAAAAAACTCAACACTTTCACTAATAAAATCATTAAAAAAAAGGTCCATGCTAACAAACACAATAATTTCACTATTAAAATCACAAAAAATGATCTAAGTTAAAAACAACTCAACAATTTCATTAGAAAAACCATAAAAAAAAGTTCCAAGTTAAATAAATCTACAATTTCACAATATAAATGATAAAAAAAGTACAATGATTAAAAACTCAACACCTTCACTAATAAAAGCATAAAAAAATTTCCAAGTTAAAAAACTTAACAATTTCACTGTAAAAACCATTAAGAATAAATGTTCCTAGTTTAAAAACCCAACAATTTAACTATCAAAAGTATACAAAAAAGTTTCGAGTTAAACAATTGAACAATATCTCAATAAAAATGATAAAAAAGTTCCAAGTTAAAAAATCTCAACACTTTCACTAATAAAATCATAAAACAAGTTCCATGTTAACAAACTAAACAATTTCAGTATATAAATTACAAAAAAAATGATCTAAGTTAAAAACAACTCAAAAATTTCATTAGAAAAACCATAAAAAAAGTTCAAAGTTAAAAAAATCTACAATTTCTCAATAAAAATGATAAGAAAAAAGTTCCATGATTAAAAACTCAACATTTTCACTAATAAAAGCATAAAAAAAGTTCCAAGTTAAAAAATCTCAACAATTTCACTATAAAAACCATCGAGAATAAACGTTCCTAGTTTAAAAACCCAACAATTTAAATATTAAAAGCATAAAAAAGATTCAAGTTAAAAAATCCAACAATTTCTCAATAAAAATGATAAAAAAAAGTTCCAGGTTAATAAAACTCAACACTTTCACTAATAAAATCATAAAAAAAGTTCCATGTTAACAAACTCAATAATTTCACTATTAAAATCACATAAAAAGATCTAAGTTAAAAACAACGCAACAATTTCATTAGAAAAACAATAAAAAAAAAAGTTCCAAGTTAAAAATAAATCTACAATTTCTCAATAAAAATGATAAAAAAAACTTCCAAGATTAAAAACTAAACACTTTCACTAATAAAAGCATAAAAAAAAGTTCCAAGTTCAAAAACTCAACAATTTACCTATAAAATCCATAAGGAATAAACGTTCCTAGTTTAAAAACCAACAATTTAAATAAATAAAAATCATAAAAAAAGCTCCATGTTAACAAACTCAACAATTTCACTATAAAACCCCCAAAAAATGATCTAAGTTAAAAAACAACTCAACAATTTCATTAGAAAAACCATAAAAAAGTTCCAAGTTAAAAAAAATCTACAATTTCTCAATATAAATGATAAAAAAAAGTACAATGATTAAAAACTCAACTCTTTCACTAAAAAAAGCATAAAAAAATTTCCAAGTTAAAAAACTCAATAAATTCACTATAAAAACAATTAAGAATAAATGTTCCTAGTTTAAAAACCCAACAATTTAACTATCAAAAGTAAAAAAAAAAAGTTTCAATTTAAAAAATTCAACAATTTCTCATTAAAAATGATAAAAAAGTTCCAAGTTAAAAAAACTCAACACTTTCACTAATAAAATCATAAAAAAAAAGTTTCATGCTAACAAACTCAATAATTTCACTATTAAAATCACAAAAAATGATCTAAGTTAAAAACAACTCAACAATTTCATTAGAAAAACCATAAAAAACAGTTCCAAGTTAAATAAATCTACAATTTCACAATATAAATGATAAAAAAAGTACAATGATTAAAAACTACACACCTTCAGTAATAAAAGCATAAAAAATTTCCAAGTTAAAAAACTTAACAATTTCACTGTAAAAACCATTAAGAATAAATGTTACTAGTTTAAAAACCCAACAATTTAACTATCAAAAGTATACAAAAAAGTTTCAAGTTAAACAATTGAACAATATCTCAATAAAAATGATAAAAAAGTTCCAAGTTAAAAAATCTCAACACTTTCACGAATAAAATCATAAAACAAATTCCATATTAACAAACTAAACAATTTCACTATAAAAATTACAAAAAAATGATCTAAGTTAAAAACAACTCAAAAATTTCATTAGAAAAACCATAAAAAAAAGTTCAAAGTTAAAAAAATCTACAATTTCTCAATAAAAATGATAAGAAAAAAGTTCCATGATTAAAAACTCAACATTTTCACTAATAAAAGCATAAAAAAAAGTTCCAAGTTAATAAATCTCAACAATTTCACTATAAAAACCATCGAGAATAAACGTTCCTAGTTTAAAAACCCAACAATTTAAATATAAAAAGCATAAAAAAAGATTCAAGTTAAAAAATCCAACAATTTCTCAATAAAAATGATAAAAAAAAGTTCCAGGTTAATAAAACTCAACACTTTCACTAATAAAATCATAAAGAAAAGTTCCATGTTAACAAACTCAATAATTTCACTATTAAAATCACAAAAAAAGATCTAAGTTAAAAACAACGCAACAATTTCATTAGAAAAACCATAAAAAAAAAAGTTCCAAGTTAAAAATAAATCTACAATTTCTCAATAAAAATGATAAAAAAAACTTCCAAGATTAAAAACTAAACACTTTCACTAATAAAAGCATAAAAAAAAGATCCAAGTTTAAAAACTCAACAATTTACCTATAAAATCCATAAGGAATAAACGTTCCTAGTTTAAAAACCAACAATTTAAATAAATAAAAATCATAAAAAAAGCTCCATGTTAACAAACTCAACAATTTCACTAAAAAACCACCAAAAAATGATCTAAGTTAAAAAAACAACTCAACAATTTCATTAGAAAAACCATAAAAAAAAGTTCAAAGTTAAAAAAGTCTACAATTTCTCAATAAAAATGATAAGAAAAATGTTCCATGATTAAAAACTCAACATTTTCACTAATAAAAGCATAAAAAAAGTTCCAAGTTAAAAAATCTCAACAATTTCACTATAAAAACCATCGAGAATAAACGTTCCTAGTTTAAAAACCCAACAATTTAAATATTAAAAGCATAAAAAAAGATTCAAGTTAAAAAATCCAACAATTTCTCAATAAAAATGATAAAAAAAAGTTCCAAGTTAATAAAACTCAATGTTAACAAACTCAACAAGTTCACTATAAAACCCCCAAAATCATAAAAAAGCTCCATGTTAACAAACTCAACAATTTCACTATAAAACCCCCAAAAAATGATCTAAGTTAAAAAACAACTCAACAATTTCATTAGAAAAACCATAAAAAAAGTTCCAAGTTAAAAAAATCTACAATTTCTCAATATAAATGATAAAAAAAGTACAATGATTAAAAACTCAACTCTTTCACTAATAAAAGCATAAAAAAAGTTCCAAGTTAAAAAACTCAATAAATTCACTGTAAAAACAATTAAGAATAAATGTTCATAGTTTAAAAACCCAACAATTTAACTATCAGAAGTAAAAAAAAAAGTTTCAAGTTAAAAAATTCAACAATTTCTCTATAAAAATGATAAAAAAAATTCCAAGTTCAAAAAACTCAACACTTTCACTAATAAAATCATAAAAAAAAAGTTTCATGCTAACAAACTCAATAATTTCACTATTAAAATCACAAAAAATGATCTAAGTTAAAAACAACTCAACAATTTCATTAGAAAAACCATAAAAAAAAGTTCCAAGTTAAATAAATCTACAATTTCACAATATAAATGATAAAAAAAGTACAATGATTAAAAACTCAACACCTTCACTAATAAAAGCATAAAAAATTTTCCAAGTTAAAAAACTTAACAATTTCACTGTAAAAACCATTAAGAATAAATGTTCCTAATTTAAAAACCCAACAATTTAACTATCAAAAGTATACAAAAAAGTTTCAAGTTAAACAATTGAACAATATCTCAATAAAAATGATAAAAAAGTTCCAAGTTAAAAAATCTCAACACTTTCACGAATAAAATAATAAAACAAGTTCCATGTTAACAAACTAAACAATTTCACTATAAAATTTACAAAAAAATGATCTAAGTTAAAAACAACTCAAAAATTTCATTAGATAAACCATAAAAAAAGTTCAAAGTTAAAAAAATCTACAATTTCTCAATAAAAATGATAAGAAAAAAGTTCCATGATTAAAAACTCAACATTTTCACTAATAAAAGTATAAAAAAAGTTCCAAGTTAAAAAATCTCAATAATTTCACTATAAAAACCATCGAGAATAAACGTTCCTAGTTTAAAAACCCAACAATTTAAATATTAAAAGCATAAAAAAAGATTCAAGTTAAAAAAATCCAACAATTTCTCAATAAAAATGATAAAAAAAAGTTTCAGGTTAATAAAACTCAACACTTTCATTAATAAAATCATAAAAAAAGTTCCATGTTAACAAACTCAATAATTTCACTTTTAAAATCACAAAAAAAGATCTAAGTTAAAAACAACGCAACAATTTCATTAGAAAAATCATAAAAAAAAAGTTCCAAGTTAAAAAAAAATCTACAATTTCTCAATAAAAATGATAAAAAAAAAGTTCCAAGATTAAAAACTAAACACTTTCACTAATAAAAGCATAAAAAAAAAGTTCCAAGTTTAAAAACTCAACAATTTACCTATAAATTCAATAAGGAATAAACGTTTCTAGTTTAAAAACCCAATAATTTAAATAAATAAAAATCATAAAAAAAGCTCCATGTTAACAAACTCAACAATTTCACTAAAAAGCCCTCAAAAAATGATCTAAGTTAAAAAAACAACTCAACAATTTCATTAGAAAAAGCATAAAAAAAATTCCAAGTTAAAAAAATCTACAATTTCTCAATATAAATGATAAAAAAGTACAATGATTAAAAACTCAACTCTTTCACTAATAAAAGCATAAAAAAAGTTCCAAGTTCAAAAACTCAATAAATTCACTGTAAAAACAATTAAGAATAAATCTTCCTAGTTTAAAAACCCAACAATTTAACTATCAAAAGTAAAAAAAAAAAAGTTTCAAGTTAAAAAATTCAACAATTTCTCAATAAAAATGATAAAAAAGTTCCAAGTTAAAAAACTCAACACTTTCACTAATAAAATCATTAAAAAAAAGTTCCATGCTAACAAACTCAATAATTTCACTATTAAAATCACAAAAAATGATCTAAGTTTAAAACAACTCAACAATTTCATTAGAAAAACCATAAAAAAAAGTTCCAAGTTAAATAAATCTAAAATTTCACAATATAAATGATAAAAAAGTACAATGATTAAAAACTCAACACCTTCACTAATAAAAGCATAAAAAAATTTCCAAGTTAAAAAACTTAACAATTTCACTGTAAAAACCATTAAGAATAAATGTTCCTAGTTTAAAAACCCAACAATTTAACTATCAAAAGTATACAAAAAAGTTTCGAGTTAAACAATTGAACAATATATCAATAAAAATGATAAAAAAGTTCCAAGTTAAAAAATCTCAACACTTTCACTAATAAAATCATAAAACAAGTTCCATGTTAACAAACTAAACAATTTCAGTATATAAATTACAAAAAAAAATGATCTAAGTTAAAAACAACTCAAAAATTTCATTAGAAAAACCATAAAAAAAGTTCAAAGTTAAAAAAATCTACAATTTCTCAATAAAAATGATAAGAAAAAAGTTCCATGATTAAAAACTCAACATTTTCACTAATAAAAGCATAAAAAAAGTTCCAAGTTAAAAAATCTCAACAATTTCACTATAAAAACCATCGAGAATAAACGTTCCTAGTTTAAAAACCCAACAATTTAAATATTAAAAGCATAAAAAAGATTCAAGTTAAAAAATCCAACAATTTCTCAATAAAAATGATAAAAAAAAGTTCCAGGTTAATAAAACTCAACACTTTCACTAATAAAATCATAAAAAAAGTTCCATGTTAACAAACTCAATAATTTCACTATTAAAATCACATAAAAAGATCTAAGTTAAAAACAACGCAACAATTTCATTAGAAAAACAATAAAAAAAAAGTTCCAAGTTAAAAATAAATCTACAATTTCTCAATAAAAATGATAAAAAAAACTTCCAAGATTAAAAACTAAACACTTTCACTAATAAAAGCATAAAAAAAAGTTCCAAGTTCAAAAACTCAACAATTTACCTATAAAATCCATAAGGAATAAACGTTCCTAGTTTAAAAACCAACAATTTAAATAAATAAAAATCATAAAAAAAGCTCCATGTTAACAAACTCAACAATTTCACTATAAAACCCCCAAAAAATGATCTAAGTTAAAAAACAACTGAACAATTTCATTAGAAAAACCATAAAAAAAGTTCCAAGTTAAAAAAATCTACAATTTCTCAATATAAATGATAAAAAAGTACAATGATTAAAAACTCATCTCTTTCACTAATAAAAGCATAAAAAAAGTTGCAAGTTAAAAAACTCAATAAATTAACTGTAAAAACAATTAAGAATAAATGTTCCTAGTTTAAAAACCCAACAATTTAACTATCAAAAGTATAAAAAAAAAGTTTCATGTTAAAAAATTCAACAATTTCTCAATAAAAATGATAAAAAAGTTCCAAGTTAAAAAAACTCAACACTTTCACTAATAAAATCATTAAAAAAAAGGTCCATGCTAACAAACACAATAATTTCACTATTAAAATCACAAAAAATGATCTAAGTTAAAAACAACTCAACAATTTCATTAGAAAAACCATAAAAAAAAGTTCCAAGTTAAATAAATCTACAATTTCACAATATAAATGATAAAAAAAGTACAATGATTAAAAACTCAACACCTTCACTAATAAAAGCATAAAAAATTTTCCAAGTTAAAAAACTTAACAATTTCACTGTAAAAACCATTAAGAATAAATGTTCCTAGTTTAAAAACCCAACAATTTAACTATAAAAAGTATACAAAAAAGTTTCGAGTTAAACAATTGAACAATATCTCAATAAAAATGATAAAAAAGTTCCAAGTTAAAAAATCTCAACACTTTCACTAATAAAATCATAAAACAAGTTCCATGTTAACAAACTAAACAATTTCAGTATATAAATTACAAAAAAAATGATCTAAGTTAAAAACAACTCAAAAATTTCATTAGAAAAACCATAAAAAAAGTTCAAAGTTAAAAAAATCTACAATTTCTCAATAAAAATGATAAGAAAAAAGTTCCATGATTAAAAACTCAACATTTTCACTAATAAAAGCATAAAAAAAGTTCCAAGTTAAAAAATCTCAACAATTTCACTATAAAAACCATCGAGAATAAACGTTCCTAGTTTAAAAACCCAACAATTTAAATATTAAAAGCATAAAAAAGATTCAAGTTAAAAAATCCAACAATTTCTCAATAAAAATGATAAAAAAAAGTTCCAGGTTAATAAAACTCAACACTTTCACTAATAAAATCATAAAAAAAGTTCCATGTTAACAAACTCAATAATTTCACTATTAAAATCACATAAAAAGATCTAAGTTAAAAACAACGCAACAATTTCATTAGAAAAACAATAAAAAAAAAAGTTCCAAGTTAAAAATAAATCTACAATTTCTCAATAAAAATGATAAAAAAAAATTCCAAGATTAAAAACTAAACACTTTCACTAATAAAAGCATAAAAAAAAGTTCCAAGTTTAAAAACTCAACAATTTACCTATAAAATCCATAAGGAATAAACGTTCCTAGTTTAAAAACCAACAATTTAAATAAATAAAAATCATAAAAAAAGCTCCATGTTAACAAACTCAACAATTTCACTATAAAACCCCCAAAAAATGATCTAAGTTAAAAAACAACTCAACAATTTCATTAGAAAAACCATAAAAAAGTTCCAAGTTAAAAAAAACTACAATTTCTCAATATAAATGATAAAAAAAAGTACAATGATTAAAAACTCAACTCTTTCACTAAAAAAAGCATAAAAAAATTTCCAAATTAAAAAACTCAATAAATTCACTATAAAAACAATTAAGAATAAATGTTCCTAGTTTAAAAACCCAACAATTTAACTATCAAAAGTAAAAAAAAAAAGTTTCAATTTAAAAAATTCAACAATTTCTCATTAAAAATGATAAAAAAGTTTCAAGTTAAAAAAACTCAACACTTTCACTAATAAAATCATAAAAAAAAAGTTTCATGCTAACAAACTCAATAATTTCACTATTAAAATCACAAAAAATGATCTAAGTTAAAAACAACTCAACAATTTCATTAGAAAAACCATAAAAAACAGTTCCAAGTTAAATAAATCTACAATTTCACAATATAAATGATAAAAAAAGTACAATGATTAAAAACTACACACCTTCAGTAATAAAAGCATAAAAAATTTCCAAGTTAAAAAACTTAACAATTTCACTGTAAAAACCATTAAGAATAAATGTTCCTAGTTTAAAAACCCAACAATTTAACTATCAAAAGTATACAAAAAAGTTTCGATTTAAACAATTGAACAATATCTCAATAAAAATGATAAAAAGTTCCAAATTAAAAAATCTCAACACTTTCACGAATAAAATCATAAAACAAGTTCCATGTTAACAAACTAAACAATTTCACTATAAAATTTACAAAAAAATGATCTAAGTTAAAAACAACTCAAAAATTTCATTAGATAAACCATAAAAAAAGTTCAAAGTTAAAAAAATCTACAATTTCTCAATAAAAATGATAAGAAAAAAGTTCCATGATTAAAAACTCAACATTTTCACTAATAAAAGTATAAAAAAAGTTCCAAGTTAAAAAATCTCAACAATTTCACTATAAAAACCATCGAGAATAAACGTTCCTAGTTTAAAAACCCAACAATTTAAATATTAAAAGCATAAAAAAAGATTCAAGTTAAAAAAATCCAACAATTTCTCAATAAAAATGATAAAAAAAAGTTTCAGGTTAATAAAACTCAACACTTTCATTAATAAAATCATAAAAAAAGTTCCAAGTTAACAAACTCAATAATTTCACTTTTAAAATCACAAAAAAAGATCTAAGTTAAAAACAACGCAACAATTTCATTAGAAAAATCATTAAAAAAAAAGTTCCAAGTTAAAAAAAAATCTACAATTTCTCAATAAAAATGATAAAAAAAAAGTTCCAAGATTAAAAACTAAACACTTTCACTAATAAAAGCATAAAAAAAAAGTTCCAAGTTTAAAAACTCAACAATTTACCTATAAATTCAATAAGGAATAAACGTTTCTAGTTTAAAAACCCAACAATTTAAATAAATAAAAATCATAAAAAAAGCTCCATGTTAACAAACTCAACAATTTCACTAAAAAGCCCTCAAAAAATGATCTAAGTTAAAAAAACAACTCAACAATTTCATTAGAAAAACCATAAAAAAAATTCCAAGTTAAAAAAATCTACAATTTCTCAATATAAATGATAAAAAAAGTACAATGATTAAAAACTCAACTCTTTCAATAATAAAAGCATAAAAAAAGTTCCAAGTTCAAAAACTCAATAAATTCACTGTAAAACAATTAAGAATAAATGTTCCTAGTTTAAAAACCCAACAATTTAACTATCAAAAGTAAAAAAAAAAAAGTTTCAAGTTAAAAAATTCAACAATTTCTCAATAAAAATGATAAAAAAGTTCCAAGTTAAAAAACTCAACACTTTCACTAATAAAATCATTAAAAAAAAGTTCCATGCTAACAAACTCAATAATTTCACTATTAAAATCACAAAAAATGATCTAAGTTAAAAACAACTCAACAATTTCATTAGAAAAACCATAAAAAAAAGTTCCAAGTTAAATAAATCTAAAATTTCACAATATAAATGATAAAAAAAGTACAATGATTAAAAACTCAACACCTTCACTAATAAAAGCATAAAAAAATTTCCAAGTTAAAAAACTTAACAATTTCACTGTAAAAACCATTAAGAATAAATGTTACTAGTTTAAAAACCCAACAATTTAACTATCAAAAGTATACAAAAAAGTTTCAAGTTAAACAATTGAACAATATCTCAATAAAAATGATAAAAAAGTTCCAAGTTAAAAAATCTCAACACTTTCACGAATAAAATCATAAAACAAATTCCATATTAACAAACTAAACAATTTCACTATAAAAATTACAAAAAAAATGATCTAAGTTAAAAACAACTCAAAAATTTCATTAGAAAAACCATAAAAAAAAGTTCAAAGTTAAAAAAATCTACAATTTCTCAATAAAAATGATAAGAAAAAAGTTCCATGATTAAAAACTCAACATTTTCACTAATAAAAGCATAAAAAAAGTTCCAAGTTAATAAATCTCAACAATTTCACTATAAAAACCATCGAGAATAAACGTTCCTAGTTTAAAAACCCAACAATTTAAATATAAAAAGCATAAAAAAAGATTCAAGTTAAAAAATCCAACAATTTCTCAATAAAAATGATAAAAAAAAGTTCCAGGTTAATAAAACTCAACACTTTCACTAATAAAATCATAAAGAAAAGTTCCATGTTAACAAACTCAATAATTTCACTATTAAAATCACAAAAAAGATCTAAGTTAAAAACAACGCAACAATTTCATTAGAAAAACCATAAAAAAAAAGTTCCAAGTTAAAAATAAATCTACAATTTCTCAATAAAAATGATAAAAAATACTTCCAAGATTAAAAACTAAACACTTTCACTAATAAAAGCATAAAAAAAAGATCCAAGTTTAAAAACTCAACAATTTACCTATAAAATCCATAAGGAATAAACGTTCCTAGTTTAAAAACCAACAATTTAAATAAATAAAAATCATAAAAAAAGCTCCATGTTAACAAACTCAACAATTTCACTAAAAAACCACCAAAAAATGATCTAAGTTAAAAAACAACTCAACAATTTCATTAGAAAAACCATAAAAAAAGTTCCAAGTTAAAAAAATCTACAATTTCTCAATATAAATGATAAAAAAGTACAATGATTAAAAACTCAACTCTTTCACTAATAAAAGCATAAAAAAAGTTGCAAGTTAAAAAACTCAATAAATTCACTGTAAAAACAATTAAGAATAAATGTTCCTAGTTTAAAAACCCAACAATTTAACTATCAAAAGTATAAAAAAAAAGTTTCATGTTAAAAAATTCAACAATTTCTCAATAAAAATGATAAAAAAGTTCCAAGTTAAAAAAACTCAACACTTTCACTAATAAAATCATTAAAAAAAAGTTCCATGCTAACAAACACAATAATTTCACTATTAAAATCACAAAAAATGATCTAAGTTAAAAACAACTCAACAATTTCATTAGAAAAACCATAAAAAAAAAGTTCCAAGTTAAATAAATCTACAATTTCACAATATAAATGATAAAAAAAGTACAATGATTAAAAACTCAACACCTTCACTAATAAAAGCATAAAAAATTTTCCAAGTTAAAAAACTTAACAATTTCACTGTAAAAACCATTAAGAATAAATGTTCCTAGTTTAAAAACCCAACAATTTAACTATCAAAAGTATACAAAAAAGTTTCGAGTTAAACAATTGAACAATATCTCAATAAAAATGATAAAAAAGTTCCAAGTTAAAAAATCTCAACACTTTCACTAATAAAATCATAAAACAAGTTGCATGTTAACAAACTAAACAATTTCAGTATATAAATTACAAAAAAAATGATCTAAGTTAAAAACAACTCAAAAATTTCATTAGAAAAACCATAAAAAAAAGTTCAAAGTTAAAAAAATCTACAATTTCTCAATAAAAAAATCTACAAGTTCAAAGTTAGGAACTTTTATTCTTAATGGTTTTTATAGTGAAATTGTTGAGTTTTTTAACTTCGAACTTTTTTATGCTTTTATTAGTGAAAGTGTTGAGTTTTTAATCATGAAACTTTTTTTTAAACATTTTTATTGAGAAATTTTAGATTTTTTTTAACATAGAACTTTTTTTATGGTTTTTCTAATGAAATTGTTGAGATGTTTTTAACTTATATCATTTTGTGTGGTTTTTATAGTGAAATTGTTCAGTTTATTAACATGGAACTTTTTTTATGCTTTTATTAGTGAAAGTGTTGAGGTTTTTTAACTTGGAACTTTTTTATCTTTTTTTTCAGAAATTGTTGAATTTTTTAACTTGAATCTTTTTTTTGGTTTTTATAATGAAATTGTTGAGTTGTTTTTAACTTGGATCATTTTTTGTTGGTTTTAAAGTGAAATTGATGAGTTTATAATCTTGTAAATTTTTTTATGATTTTATTAGTGAAAGTGTTGAGTTTTTTAACTTGGAACTTTTTTATCTTTTTTATTCAGAAATTGTTGAATTTTTTAACTTGGATTTTTTTATGGTTTTTATAATTAAATTGTTGAGTTGTTTTTAACTTGGATCATTTTTGGTGGGTTTTAAAGTGAAATTGTTGAGTTTATAATCTTGGAATTTTTTTTTATGCTTAATAAGTGAAAGTGTTGAGTTTTTTAACTTGAGACTTTCTTATCTTTTTTATTCAGAAATTGTTGTATTTTTTAACTTGGATTTTTTTTATGGTTTTTATAATGAAATTGTTGAGTTGTTTTTAACTTGGATCATTTTTATGGTTTTTATAGTGAAATTATTGAATTTTCTAACTTTGAACAATTTTTTTATGGTTTTTATAGTGAAATTGTTCAATTTTTTAACTTTGGAACATTTTTTTTATAGTAAAAATGTAAAGTTTTTTTAGACTTGGATCTTGTTTTATCATTCTTATTGAGAAATTGTTGAATTTTTTAACTTGAAACTTTTTTTATGCTTTTTATAATTAATTGTTGGGTTTTTAAACTAGGAACTTTTATTCTTAATGGTTTTTATAGTGAAATTGTTGAGTTTTTTAACTTTGAACTTTTTTATGTTTTTTATAATGAAATTGTTGAGTTGATTTTAACTTGGATAATTTTTTGTTGGTTTTAAAGTGAAATTGTTGAGTTTATAATCTTGAAAAAAATTTTAAGCTTTTATTAGTGAAAATGTTGAGTTTTTTAACTTGAAACTTTTTTATCCTTTTTATTCAGAAATTGTTGAATTTTTTAAATGGATTTTTTTTTATGGTTTTAATAATGAAATTGTTGAATTGTTTTTAACTTGGATCATTTTAATGGTTTTTATAGTGAAATTATTAAGTTTTCTAATTTTGAACCTTTTTTTATGGTTTTTATAGTGAAATTGTTCAATTTTTTAAATTTGGAACATTTATTTTTTATAGTAAAAAAGTAATGTTTTTTTAGGCTTGGATCTTGTTTTATTATACTGTTTGAAAAATTGTTGAGTTTTTTAACTTTAAACTTTTTTTATGCTTTTTATAGTTAAATTGTTGGGTTTTTAAAGTAGGAACTTTTATTCTTAATGATTTTTATAGTGAAATTGTTGAGTTTTTTAACTTGGAACTTTTTTATGCTTTTATTAGTGAAAGTGTTGAGTTTTTAATTATGGAACTTTTTTTTAATCATTTTTATTGAGATATTGTAGATTTTTTTTTACTTGGAACTATTTTTTATGGTTTTTCTAATGAAATTGTTGAGTTGTTTTTAACTTAGATCATTTTTTGTGTTTTTTTTTATAGTGAAATTGTTGAGTTTATTAACATGGAACTTTTTATATGCTTTTATTAGTGAAAGTGTTGAGTTTTTTTAACTTGAAACTTTTTTATCGTTTTTATTCAGAAATTGTTGAATTTTTTAACTTGGATATTTTTTATGGTTTTTATAATGAAATTGTTGAGTTGTTTTTAACTTGGATCATTTTTTGTGGGTTTTAAAGTGAAATTGTTGAGTTTACAATCTTGGAAATTTTTTTATGCTTTTATTAGTGAAAGTGTTGAGTTTTTTACCTTGGAACTTTTTTATCCTTTTTATTCAGAAATTGTTGAATTTTTTAACTTGGATTTTTTTTTATGGTTTTTATAATGAAATTGTTGAGGTGTTTTTAACTTGGATCATTTTTGGTGGGTTTTAAAGTGAAATTGTTGAGTTTATAATCTTGGAAATTTTTTTTATGCTTTTATTAGTGAAAATGTTGACTTTTTTAACTTGGGACTTTTTTATCCTTTTTATTCAGAAATTGTTGAATTTTTTAACTTAGATTATTTTATGGTTTTTATAATGAAATTGTTGAGTTGTTTTTAACTTGGATCATTTCTATGGTTTTTATAGTGAAATTATTGAGATTTCTAACTTTGAACATTTTTTTATGGTTTTTATAGAGAAATTGTTCAATTTTTTAACTTTGGAACATTTATTTTTTATAGTAAAAACGTAAAGTTTTTTTAGACTTGGATCTTGTTTTATCATTCTTATTAAGAAATTGTTGAGTTTTTAAACTTGAAACTTTTTTTTTTTTATGTTTTTTATAGTTAAATTGTTGGGTTTTTAAATTAGAAACTTTTATTCTTAATGGTTTTTATAGTGAAATTGTTGAGTTTTTTAAATTCGAAATTTTTTATGCTATTATTAGTGAAAGTGTTGAGTTTTTAATAATGGAACTTTTTTTTAATCATTTTTATTGGGAAATTGTATTTTTTTTACTTGGAACTATTTTTTATGGTTTTTCTAATGAAATTGTTGATTTGTTTGTAACTTAGATCATTTTTTGTGTTTTTTTATAGTGAAATTGTTGATATTATTAACATGGAACTTTTTTTATGTTTTTATTAGTGAAAGTGTTGAGTTTTTTTAACTTGGAACTTTTGTATCCTTTTTATTCAAAAATTGTTGAATTTTTTAACTTGAATTTTTTTTATGGTTTTTATAACGAAATTGTTGAGTTGTTTTTAACTTGGATCATATTTTGTTGGTTTTAAAATGAAATTGTTGAGTTTATAATCTTGGAAATTTTTTTATGCTTTTATTAGTGAAAGTGTTGAGTTTTTTAACTTGGAACTTTTTTATCCTTTTTATTCAGAAATTGTTGAATTTTTTAACTTGGATTTTCTTTATGATTTTTATAATGAAATTGTTGAGTTGTTTTTAACTTGGATCATTTTTATGGTTTTTAAAGTGAAATTATTGAGTTTTCTAACTTTGAACATTTTTTTTTATTTTTTTTATAGTGAAAATGTTCAATTTTTTAACTTTAGAACATTTATTTTTTATAGTAAAAAAGTAAAGTTTTTTTAGACTTGGATCTTGTTTTATCATTCTTATCGAGAAATTTTTGAATTTTTTAACTTGAAACTCTTTTAATGTTTTTTATAGTTAAATTGTTGGGTATTTCAACATGAACTTTTTTTCTTAATGGTTTTTATAGTGAAATTGTTGAGTTTTTTAACTTAGAACTTTTTTATGCTTTTATTATAGAAAGTGTTGAGTTTTTAATCATGGAACTTTTTTTTTATCATTTTCATTGAGAAATTGTATATTTTTTTTACTTGGAACTATTTTTTATGGTTTTTCTAATGAAATTGTTGAGTTGTTTCTAACTTAGATCATTTTTTTTTTGTTTTTTTATAGTGAAATTGTTGATTTTATTAACTTGGAACTTTTTTTATGCTTTTATTAGTAAAAGTGTTGAGTTTTTTTAACTTGGAACTTTTTTATCCTTTTTATTCAGAAATTGTTGAATTTTTTAACTTGGATTTTTTTTATGGTTTTTATAATGAAATTGTTGAGTTGTTTTTAACTTGGATAATTTTTTTATGGGTTTTAAAGTGAAATTGTTGAGTTTATAATCTTGGAAAATTTTTTATGCTTTTATTAGTGAAAGTGTTGAGTTTTTTAACTTGGAACTTTTTTATACTTTTTATTCAGAAATTGTTTAATTTTTTAACTTAGATTTATTTTTATGGTGTTTATAATGAAATTGTTGAGTTGTTTTTAACTTGGATCATTTTTTGTGGGTTTTAAAGTGAAATTGTTGAGTTTATATATTCTTGGAAATTTTTTTATGCTTTTATTAGTGAAAGTGTTGAGTTTTTAACTTGGAACTATTTTATCCTTTTTATTCAGAAATTGTTGAAATTTCAACTTGGATTTTTTTTATGGTTTTTATAATGAAATTGTTGAGTTGTTTTTAACTTAGATCATTTTTATGGTTTTTATAGTGAAATTGTTGAGTTTTCTAACTTTAAACTTTTTTTATGGTTTTTATAGTGAAATTCGTTCAATTTTTTAACTTTAGAAAATTTATTTTTTATAGTAAAAAAGTAAAGTTTTTTTAGACTTGGATATTGTTTTATCAATTTTATTGAGAAATTGTTGAATTTTTTAACTTGAAATTTTTTTTATGTTTTTTATAATTAAATTGTTGGGTTTTTAAAATAGGAACTTTTATTCTTAATGGTTTTTATAGTGAAACTGTGTAATTTTTTAACATGGAACTTTTTTATGCTTCTATTAGTGAAAGTGTTGAGTTTTTAATCATTTTTATTGAGAAATTGTAGATTCTTTTTACTTGGAACTATTTTTTATGGTTTTTTCTAATGAAATTGTTGCGTTGTTTTTAACTTAGATCGTTTTTTGTGGTTTTTATAGTGAAATTGTTGAGTCTTTTAACGTGGATTTTTTTTATGCTTTTATTAGTGAAAGTGTTGAGTTTTTTTAACTTGGAACTTTTTTATCCTTTTTATTCAGAAATTGTTAAATTTTTGACTTAGATTTTTTTTATGGTTTTTATAATGAAATAGTTGAGTTGTTTATAACATGGATCATTTTTTTGTCGTTTTTACAATGAAATTGTTGAATTTATTAACTTGGAACATATTTTATGCTTTTATTAGTGAAAGTGTTGAGTTTTTTAACTAGGAACTTTTTTATTCTTTTTATTCAGAAATTGTTGAATTTTTTAACTTGGATTTTTTTTATGATTTTTATAATGAAATTGTTGAGTTTTTTTTTAACTTGAATCATTTTTTGAGGGTTTTAAAGTGAAATTGTTGAGTTTATAATCTTGGAAATTTTTTTATGCTTTTATTAGTGAAAGTGTTGAGTTTTTTAACTTGGAACTTTTTTATACTTTTTATTCAGAAATTGTTTAATTTTTTAACTTAGATTTTTTTTATGGTGTTTATAATGAAATTGTTGAGTTGTTTTTAACTTGGATCATTTTTTGTGGGTTTTAAAGTGAAATTGTTGAGTTTATATATTCTTGGAAATTTTTTTATGCTTTTATTAGTGAAAGTGTTGAGTTTTTAACTTGGAACTTTTTTATCCTTTTTATTCAGAAATTGTTGAATTTTTTAACTTGGATTTTAATTTATGGTTTTTATAATGAAATTTTTGAGTTGTTTTTAACTTGGATCATTTTTATGGTTTTTATAGTGAAATTGTTGAGTTTTCTAACTTTGAACTTTTTTTATGGTTTTTATAGTGAAATTTGTTCAATTTTTTAACTTTAGAACATTTATTTTTTATAGTAAAAAAGTAAAGTTTTTTTAGACTTGGATCTTGTTTTATCATTCTTATTGAGAAATTGTTGAATTTTTTAACTTAAAACTTTTTTTATGCTTTTTATAGTTAAATTGTTGGGTTTTTAAAATATGAACTTTTATTCTTAAAGGTTTTTATAGTGAAATTGTGGAGTTTTTTAACATTGAACTTTTTTATGCTTTTATTAGTGAAAGTGCTGAGTTTTTAATCATGGAATATTTTTTTTAATCATTTTTATTGAGAAATTGTAGTTTTTTTTACTTGGAACTATTTTTTATGGTTTTTCTAATGAAATTGTTGAGTTGTTTTTAACTTAGATCGTTTTTTGTGTTTTTTTATTGTGAAATTGTTGATTTTATTAACATGAAACTTTTTTATGCTTTTATTAGTGAAAGTGTTCAATTTTTTTTATGCTTTTTATAGTGAAAATGTTCTATTTTTTAACATTGAGAAATTATCAATTTTTATCATTCTTATTAAGAAATTGTTGAGTTTTTTAACTTGAAACTTTTTTTTATGCTTTTTATAGTTAAACTGTTGGGTTTTTAAGATAGGAACTTTAATTCTTAATGGTTTTTATAGTAAAATTGTATTTTTTTTTACTTGGAACTATTTTTTATGGTTTTTCTAATGAAATTGTTGAGTTGTTTTTAACTTAGATCATTTTTTGTGTTTTTTTATATTGAAATTGTTGATTTTATTAACATGGAACTTTTTTTATGCTTTTATTAGTGAAAGTGTTGAGTTTTTTTAACTTGGACTTTTTTATCCTTTTTATTCAGAAATTGTTGAATTTTTTAACTTGGATTTTTTTTATGGTTTTTATAATGAAATTGTTGAGTTGTTTTTATCTTGGATCATTTTTTGTGGGTTTTAAAGTGAAATTGTTGAGTTTATAATCTTGGAAATTTTTTTTTGCTTTTATTAGTGAAAGTGTTGAGTTTTTTTAACTTGGAACGTTTTTATACTCTTTATTCAGAAATTGTTTAATTTTTTAACTTGGATTTTTTTTATGGTTTTTAAAATGAAATTGTTGAGTTGTTTTTAACTTGGATCATTTTTTGTGGGTTTTAAAGTGAAATTGTTGAGTTTATATTCTTGGATATTTTTTTATGCTTTTATTAGTGAAAGTGTTGAGTTTTTAACTTGGAACTTTTTCATTATTTTTATTCAGAAATTGTTGAAGTTTTTAACTTAGATTTTTTTTATGGTTTTTATAATGAAATTGTTGAGTTGTTTTTATCTTGGATCATTTTTATGGTTTTTATAGTGAAATTATTGAGTTTTCTAACTTTGAACTTTTTTATGGTTTTTATAGTGAAATTTGTTCAATTTTTTAACTTTAGAACATTTATTTTTTATAGTAAAAAAATAAAGTTTTTTTAGACTTGGATCTTGTTTTATCATTGTTATTGAGAAATTGTTGAATTTTTTAACTTGAAACTTTTTTATGCTTTTTATAGTTAAATTGTTGGATTTTTAAACTAGAAACTTTTATTCTTAATGGTTTTATAGTGAAATTGTTGAGTTTTTTTAACTTGGAACTATTGTATGCTTTTATTAGTGAAAGTGTTGAGTATTTAATTATGGAACTTTTTTTTTATCATTTTTATTGAGAAATTGTATTTTTTTTTACTTGGAACTTTTTTTTATGGTTTTTCTAATGAAATTGTTGAGTTGTTTTTAACTTAGATCATTTTTTGTGGTTTTTATAGTGAAATTGTTGAGTCTTTTAACGTGGTTTTTTTATGCTTTTATTAGTGAAAGTGTTGCGTTTTTTTAACTTGAAACCTTTTTATTCAGAAATTGTTAAATGTTTTGACATGGATTTTTTTAATGGTTTTTATAATGAAATAGTTGAGTTGTTTATAACTTCGATTATTTTTTGTCGTTTTTACAGTGAAATTGTTGAGTTTATTAACTTGGAACATATTTTATGCTTTTATTAATGAAAGTGTTGAGTTTTTTAACTAGGAACTTTTTTATCCTTTTTATTCAGAAATTGTTGAATTTTTTAACTTGGATTTTTTTTATGGTTTTATAATGAAATTGTTGAGTTATTTTAACTTGGATCATTTTTAAGGTTTTTAAAGTGAAATTGTTGAGTTTTTTTTACTTTTATAATTTTTTATGGTTTTTATAGTGAAATTGTTCAATTTTTTATCTTGGAACATTTTTTATTTTTTATTTATAGTAAAAATGTAAAGTTTTTTTAGACTTGGATCTTGTTTTATCATTATTATTGAAAAATTGTTGAAATTTATAAACTAAATTTTTTTATGCTTTTTATAGTTAAATTGTTGGGTTTTTAAATTAGGAACTTTTATTCTTAATGGTTTTTATAGTTATATTGTTGAGTTTTTTTAACTTGGAACTTTTTTATGCTTTTATTAGTGGAAGTGTTGAGTTTTTAATCATGTAACTTTTTTTAATCATTTTTATTGAGAGATTGTAGATTTTTTAAACTTGAAACTTTTTTTTAAAATCATTTTTATTGAGAAAATGTAGATTCTTTTAACTTGGAGCTTTTTTTGATGGTTTTTCTAATGAAATTGTTTAGTTGTTTTTAACTTAGATCAGTTTTTGTGGTTTTTATAGTGAAATTGTTGAGTTTATTAACATGACACTTATTTTATGTTATTAGTGAAAGTTTTCAGTTTTTTTAACTTGGAAGTTTTTTTTATCATTTTTATTCAGATATTGTTGAATTCTTTAACCTGAAACTTTTTTATGCTTTTTATAGTTAATTTGTTAGGTTTTTAAACTAGTAACTTTTATTCTTAATGGTTTTTATAGTGAAATTGTTGAGTTTTTTTAACTTGGAACTTTTTTTATGCTTTCATTAGTGAAAGTGTTGAGTATTTAATTATGAAACTTTTTTTTAATCATTTTTATAGAGATATTGTAGATTTTTTTAACTTGGAACTATTTTTAATGGGTTTTCTAATGAAATTGTTGAGTTGTTTTTAACTTAGATCATTTTTTGTGGTTTTTATAGTGAAATTGTTGAGTCTTTTAACGTGGATTTTTTTTGTGCTTTTATTAGTGAAAGTGTTGCGTTTTTTTAACTTGAAACTTTTTTATCCTTTTTATTCGGAAATTGTTAAATGTTTTGACATGGATTTTTTTAATGGTTTTTATAATGAAATAGTTGAGTTGTTTATAACTTCGATTATTTTTTGTCGTTTTTACAGTGAAATTGTTGAGTTTATTAACTTGGAACATATTTTATGCTTTTATTAGTGAAAGTGTTGAGTTTTTTAACTAGGAACTTTTTTATCCTTTTTATTCAGAAATTGTTGAATTTTTTAACTTGGATTTTTTTAATGGTTTTATATTGAAATTGTTGAGTTATTTTAACTTGGATCATTTTTAAGGTTTTTAAAGTTAAATTGTTGAGTTTTTTTAACTTATATAATTTTTTATGGTTTTATAGTGAAATTGTTCAATTTTTTATCTTGGAACATTTTTTATTTTTTATTTATAGTAAAAATATAAAAAAATTTTTAGACTTGGATCTTGTTTTATCTTCATTATTATTGAGAAATTGTTGAATTTGTTTAACTTTAAACTTTTTTTATGCTTTTTATAGTTAAATTGTTGTGTTTTTAATCATGAAACTTTTTTTTATTCATTTTTATAGAGAAATTTTAGATATTTCTAACTTGGAACTTTTTTTATGGTTTTTCTAATGAAATTATTTAGTTGTTTTTAACTTAAATCAGTTTTTGTGGTTTTTATAGTGAAATTGTTGAGTTTATTAACATGAAACTTATTTTATGCTTTTATTAGTGAAAGTTTTAAGTTTTTTTAACTTGGAATTTTTTTTATCATTTTTATTCAGATATTGTTGAATTCTTTAACCTGAAACTTTTTTATGCTTTTTATAGTTAATTTGTTAGGTTTTTAAACTAGTAACTTTTATTCTTAATGGTTTTCATAGTCAAATTGTTGAGTTTTTTAACTTGGAACTTTTTTTATGCTTTCATTCATGAAAGTGTTGAGTATTTAACTAAGGAAATTTTTTTTAATCATTTTTATAGAGAAATTGTAGATTTTTTTAACTTGGAACTATTTTTAATGGGTTTTCTAATGAAATTGTTGAGTTGTTTTTAACTTAGATCATTTTTTGTGGTTTTTATAGTGAAATTGTTGAGTCTTTTAACGTGGACTTTTTTTACGCTTTTATTAGTGAAAGTGTTGAGTTTTTTTAACTTGGAACTTTTTTATCATTTTTATTCAGAAATTGTTAAACTTTTTGACTTGAATTTTTTTTATGGTTTTTATAATGAAATAGTTGAGTTGTTTATAACTTGGATCATTTTTTTGTCGTTTTTACAGTGAAATTGTTGAGTTTATTAACTTGGAACATATTTTATGCTTTTATTAGTGAAAGTGTTGAGATTTTTAACTAGAAACGTTTTTATCCTTTTTATTCAGAAATTGTTGAATTTTTTAACTTGGATTTTTTTTATGGTTTTTATAGTGAAATTGTTGAGTTTTTTTAACTTGGAACTTTTTTTATGCTTTTATTAGTGAAAGTGTTGAGTATTTAATTATGGAACTTTTTTTTAATCATTTTTATAGAGAAATTATAGATTTTTTTTAACTTGGAACTATTTTTAATGGGTTTTCTAATGAAATTGTTGAGTTGTTTTTAACTTAGATCATTTTTTGTGGTTTTTATAGTGAAATTGTTGAGTCTTTTAACGTGGATTTTTTTTATGCTTTTATTAGTGAAAGTGTTGCGTTTTTTTAACTTGGAACTTTTTTATCCTTTTATTCAGAAATTTTTAAATGTTTTGACATGGATTTTTTTTAATGGTTTTTATAATGAAATAGTTGAGTTGTTTATAACTTGGATCATTTTTTTTGTCGTTTTTACAGTGAAATTGTTGAGTTTATTAACTTGGAACATAGTTTATGCTTTTATTAGTGAAAGTGTTGGGTTTTTTAACTAGGAACTTTTTTATCCTTTTTATTTAGAAATTGTTGAATTTTTTAACTTGGATTTTTTTTATGGTTTTATAATGAAATTGTTGAGTTATTTTAACTTGGATCATTTTTAAGGTTTTTAAAGTGAAATTGTTGAGTTTTTTTTACTTTTATAATTTTTTATGGTTTTTATAGTGAAATTGTTCAATTTTTTATCTTGGAACATTTTTTATTTTTTATTTATAGTAAAAATGTAAAGTTTTTTTAGACTTGGATCTTGTTTTATCATTATTATTGAAAAATTGTTGAAATTTATAAACTAAATTTTTTTATGCTTTTTATAGTTAAATTGTTGGGTTTTTAAATTAGGAACTTTTATTCTTAATGGTTTTTATAGTTATATTGTTGAGTTTTTTTAACTTGGAACTTTTTTATGCTTTTATTAGTGGAAGTGTTGAGTTTTTAATCATGTAACTTTTTTTAATCATTTTTATTGAGAGATTGTAGATTTTTTAAACTTGAAACTTTTTTTTAAAATCATTTTTATTGAGAAAATGTAGATTCTTTTAACTTGGAGCTTTTTTTGATGGTTTTTCTAATGAAATTGTTTAGTTGTTTTTAACTTAGATCAGTTTTTGTGGTTTTTATAGTGAAATTGTTGAGTTTATTAACATGACACTTATTTTATGTTATTAGTGAAAGTTTTCAGTTTTTTTAACTTGGAAGTTTTTTTTATCATTTTTATTCAGATATTGTTGAATTCTTTAACCTGAAACTTTTTTATGCTTTTTATAGTTAATTTGTTAGGTTTTTAAACTAGTAACTTTTATTCTTAATGGTTTTTATAGTGAAATTGTTGAGTTTTTTTAACTTGGAACTTTTTTTATGCTTTCATTAGTGAAAGTGTTGAGTATTTAATTATGAAACTTTTTTTTAATCATTTTTATAGAGATATTGTAGATTTTTTTAACTTGGAACTATTTTTAATGGGTTTTCTAATGAAATTGTTGAGTTGTTTTTAACTTAGATCATTTTTTGTGGTTTTTATAGTGAAATTGTTGAGTCTTTTAACGTGGATTTTTTTTGTGCTTTTATTAGTGAAAGTGTTGCGTTTTTTTAACTTGAAACTTTTTTATCCTTTTTATTCAGAAATTGTTAAATGTTTTGACATGGATTTTTTTAATGGTTTTTATAATGAAATAGTTGAGTTGTTTATAACTTCGATTATTTTTTGTCGTTTTTACAGTGAAATTGTTGAGTTTATTAACTTGGAACATATTTTATGCTTTTATTAGTGAAAGTGTTGAGTTTTTTAACTAGGAACTTTTTTATCCTTTTTATTCAGAAATTGTTGAATTTTTTAACTTGGATTTTTTTAATGGTTTTATATTGAAATTGTTGAGTTATTTTAACTTGGATCATTTTTAAGGTTTTTAAAGTTAAATTGTTGAGTTTTTTTAACTTATATAATTTTTTATGGTTTTATAGTGAAATTGTTCAATTTTTTATCTTGGAACATTTTTTATTTTTTATTTATAGTAAAAATGTAAACTTTTATTTAGACTTGGATCTTGTTTTATCTTCATTATTATTGAGAAATTGTTGAATTTGTTTAACTTTAAACTTTTTTTATGCTTTTTATAGTTAAATTGTTGTGTTTTTAATCATGAAACTTTTTTTTATTCATTTTTATAGAGAAATTTTAGATATTTCTAACTTGGAACTTTTTTTTATGGTTTTTCTAATGAAATTATTTAGTTGTTTTTAACTTAGATCAGTTTTTGTGGTTTTTATAATGAAATTGTTGAGTTTATTAACATGGGACTTATTTTATGCTTTTATTAGTGAAAATTTTGAGTTTTTTTAAATTGGAAGTTTTTTTTATCATTTTTATTCAGATATTGTTGAATTCTTTAACCTGAAACTTTTTTATGCTTTTTATAGTTAATTTGTTAGGTTTTTAAACTAGTAACTTTTATTCTTAATGGTTTTTATAGTGAAATTGTTGAGTTTTTTTAACTTGGAACTTTTTTTATGCTTTCATTAGTGAAAGTGTTGAGTATTTAATTATGAAACTTTTTTTTAATCATTTTTATAGAGAAATTGTAGATTTTTTTAACTTGGAACTATTTTTAATGGGTTTTCTAATGAAATTGTTGAGTTGTTTTTAACCTAGATCATTTTTTGTGGTTTTTATAATGAAATTGTTGAGTCTTTTAACGTGGATTTTTTTTTGTGCTTTTATTAGTGAAAGTGTTGAGTTTTTTTAACTTGGAACTTTTTTATCCTTTTTATTCAGAAATTGTTAAATTTTTTGACTTGGATTTTTTTTATGGTTTTTATAATGAAATAGTTGAGTTATTTATAACTTGGATCATTTTTTTTGTCGTTTTTACAGTGAAATTGTTGAGTTTATTAACTTGGAACATATTTTATGCTTTTATTAGTGAAAGTGTTGAGTTTTTTAACTAGGAACTTTTTTATCCTTTTTATTTAGAAATTGTTGAATTTTTTAACTTGGATTTTTTTTATGGTTTTATAATGAAATTGTTGAGTTATTTTAACTTGGATCATTTTTAAGGTTTTTAAAGTGAAATTGTTGAGTTTTTTTTACTTTTATAATTTTTATGGTTTTTATAGTGAAATTGTTCAATTTTTTATCTTGGAACATTTTTTATTTTTTATTTATAGTAAAAATGTAAAGTTTTTTTAGACTTGGATCTTGTTTTATCATTATTATTGAAAAATTGTTGAAATTTATAAACTAAATTTTTTTTATGCTTTTTATAGTTAAATTGTTGGGTTTTTAAATTAGAAACTTTTATTCTTAATGGTTTTTATAGTTATATTGTTGAGTTTTTTTAACTTGGAACTTTTTTATGCTTTTATTAGTGGAAGTGTTGAGTTTTTAATCATGTAACTTTTTTTAATCATTTTTATTGAGAGATTGTAAATTTTTTAAACTTGAAACTTTTTTTTAAAATCATTTTTATTGAGAAAATGTAGATTCTTTTAACTTGGAGCTTTTTTTATGGTTTTTCTAATGAAATTGTTTAGTTGTTTTTAACTTAGATCAGTTTTTGTGGTTTTTATAGTGAAATTGTTGAGTTTATTAACATGGCACTTATTTTATGCTTTTATTAGTGAAAGTTTTGAGTTTTTTTAACTTGGAAGTTTTTTTTTTATCATTTTTATTCAGATATTGTTGAATTCTTTAACCTGAAACTTTTTTATGCTTTTTATAGTTAATTTGTTAGGTTTTTAAACTAGTAACTTTTATTCTTAATGGTTTTTATAGTGAAATTGTTGAGTTTTTTTAACTTGGAACTTTTTTTTATGCTTTCATTAGTGAAAGTGTTGAGTATTTAATTATGAAACTTTTTTTTAATCATTTTTATAGAGAAATTGTAGATTTTTTTAACTTGGAACTATTTTTAATGGGTTTTCTAATGAAATTGTTGAGTTGTTTTTAACTTAGATTATTTTTTGTGGTTTTTATAGTGAAATTGTTGAGTCTTTTAACGTGGATTTTTTTTGTGCTTTTATTAGTGAAAGTGTTGAGTTTTTTTAACTTGGAACTTTTTTATCCTTTTTATTCAGAAATTGTTAAATTTTTTGACTTGGATTTTTTTTATGGTTTTTATAATGAAATAGTTGAGTTGTTTATAATTTGGATCATTTTTTGTCGTTTTTACAGTGAAATTGTTGAGTTTATTAACTTGGAACATATTTTATGCTTTTATTAGTGAAAGTGTTGAGTTTTTTAACTAGGAACTTTTTTATCCTTTTTATTCTGAAATTGTTGAATTTTTTAACTTGGATTTTTTTAATGGTTTTATAATGAAATTGTTGAGTTATTTTAACTTGGATCATTTTTAAGGTTTTTAAAGTTAAATTGTTGAGTTTTTTTAACTTATATAATTTTTTATGGTTTTTATAGTGAAATTGTTCAATTTTTTATCTTGGAACATTTTTTATTTTTTATTTATAGTAAAAATGTAAAGTTTTTTTAGACTTGGATCTTGTTTTATGATCATTATTATTGAGAAATTGTTGAATTTTGTAACTTAAATTTTTTTTATGCTTTTTATAGTTAAATTGTTGGGTTTTTAAACTAGGAACTTTTATTCTTAATGGTTTTTATAGTTATATTGTTGAGTTTTTTAACATGGAACTTTTTTATGCTTTTATTAGTGGAAGTTTTGAGTTTTTAATCATGGAACTTTTTTTTATCATTTTTATTGAGAAATTGTAGATTTTTTTAACTTGAAACTTTTTTTTAAATCATTTTTATTGAGAAAATGTAGATTTTTTTAACTTGAAACTTTTTTTATGGTTTTTCTAATGAAACTGTTTTGTTGTTTTTAACTTAGATCAGGTTTTGTGGTTTTTATAGTGAAATTGTTTAGTTTATTAACATGGAACTTATTTTATGCTTTTATTAGTGAAAGTTTTGAGTTTTTTTAACTTGGAACTTTTTTTTATCATTTTTATTCAGATATTGTGGAATTCTTTAACCTTAAACTTTTTTATGCTTTTTATAGTTAATTTGTCAGGTTTTTAAACTAGTAACTTTTATTCTTAATGGTTTTTATAGTGAAATTGTTGAGTTCTTTTAACTTGGAACTTTTTTTATGCTTTCATTAGTGAAAGTGTTGAGTATTTAATTATGGAACTTTTTTTTAATCATTTTTATTGAGAAATTGTAGATTTTCTTAACTTGGAACTATTTTTAATGGGTTTTCATAGTAGTGAGCATCAGTGCTCCACCAGAGAAAACCTTCTTTACTATGAACGGACCATCGTAGTTTGGAGTCCACTTGCCCTTGTGGTCTGTATGAGGAGGAAGAAGTCTTTTCAGCACAAGATCTCCCACTTGGTATTCCCGAAGCCTGACTTTCTGATCGAAGGCTTTCTTCATCCTTTTCTGATATAGCTGCCCATGGCAGATAGCATCTAACCTCTTTTCTTCGATCAGATTCAATTGATTGTACCGAGATCGGACCCATTCTGCTTCATTCAGCTTTACATCCATCAGTACCCGTAAGGAGGGTAGCTCAACTTCAACAGGTAGGACAACTTTCATACCGTACACAAGCTGATAAGGTGTTGCCCCAGTAGACGTTCTGATTGAGGTTCGATACCCATGCAAGGCAAATGGTAACATCTCATGCCAATCTTTATAAGTAACCACCATCTTTTGCACAATCTTCTTGATGTTTTTGTTAGCTGCCTCAACAGTGCTATTCATCTTTGGCTTGTAAGGAGAAGAGTTGTGATGTTGAATTTTGAAGTCCCGACACAGTTCTGCCATCATTTTGTTATTCAAATTGGAACCATTATCAGTAATGATTCGCTCGGGTACTCCATATCGACAGATGATGTCTCTTTTCAGGAATCTGGCTACCACTTGTCTGGTGACGTTTGCATACGAAGCTGCTTCAACCCACTTAGTAAAGTAATCAATGGCTACCAGGACGAATTTGTGGCCATTTGAAGCAGTCGGCTCGATCTTTCCAATCATGTCAATGCCCCACATGGCAAAGGGCCAAGGTGAAGACATGACGTTTAAAGGATTCGGAGGCACATGCACTTTGTCTGCATAGATCTGGCATTTGTGGCACTTCCTGGCATAGACACAACAGTCGGTATCCATTGTGGTCCAGTAGTAGCCTGATCGTAATAATTTCTTAGCCATTGCATGTCCTCCAGCATGGGTACCGAAAGATCCTTCATGCACCTCGTGCATTAGCAAGTCTGCCTCTTTCTTATCAACACATCTGAGCAGAACCATATCAAAGTTTCGCTTGTATAATGAACCATCGGCGTTAAGGAAGAAACTATCGGCCAACCTTCTTAACGTCTTCTTATCATTGGATGATGCCCAAGGTGGGTATGTTTGATCTCCTAAGAAGCATTTGATGTCATGGAACCAAGGCTTGTCATCTTTAGCAATGTCCATGGAGAATACGTATGCTGGTCGGTCTAGTCTGGATACCGAAATCCGAGGCACATAATTTGCAGTTTGAACCTTGATCATGGAAGAAATGGTAGCCAAAGCATCTGCGAACTGATTTTCGTCTCAAGGGATATACTCAAGTTGGACTGTTGTGAAGAAAGTCAATAATCTCCTCGTGTAGTCACGGTATGGAATCATATGCTCTTGGTAAGTGTACCATTTGTCGTTGGTCTGATTGATTACCAAAGTTGAATCTCTGAATATAGTTAATGTCTTGATCCTGAGGTTAATGGCTTCCTCAAGACCCATGATACAGGCTTCGTATTCAGCTTCGTTGTTAGTGCAGGCAAAGGTGAGTTTTGTCGAGAAAGGCATATGAACTCCTTTAGGTGTAATGAGCATTGCACCAACTCCACGTCCATTCATGTTGACAGCCCCATCAAACATCATTGTCCACTCTTCTTCTGGGTCAGACCCTTCAGTATGAACAAGCTCTTCATGATCTTTTGCTTTTAGGAACATGATGTCTTCATCAGGGAAGTCAAACCTCATTGGTTGGTAATCATCAATGGGTTGCTCAGCTAGGTAGTCAGACAGTACACTGCCCTTGATGGACTTTTGAGATGTGTACTGAATGTCATACTCTGTCAGAATCATCTGCCATCTTGCAACCCTTCCGGTAAGTGCTGGCTTCTCAAATATGTACTTGACGGGGTCCATCTTTGAGATCAAGAAGGTAGTGTGAGTTAACATATATTGTCTCGAGCAATGAATAGCGTTGTTCACAGTCGGTAAACTTTTTGCTTAGGTAGTATATTGCATACTCTTTTCGACCAGACTCTTCATGCTAGCCCAGCACACACCCCATTGATCCTTCTAATACTGTCAGGTACATTATTAGAGGTCTTCCTTCGACTGGAGGCATAAGAATTGGAGGTTCTTGCAAGTACTCCTTGATTTTGTCAAAAGCCTTCTGACAATCTTCGTTCCACCTGACTGTTTGTTCCTTTCCCAACAATTTGAACAGGGGTTCACAGGTTGCAGTAAGATGAGATATGAACCTTGATATGTAGTTCAATCTACCTAGGAAACCCCGAACTTCCTTTTCAGTCCTAGGTGCAGGCATCTCCTGAATGGCTTTGACTTTGTCAGGATCAACTTCAATCCCCTTTTCACTTACAATAAATCCCAGCAACTTACCGGAACGCACCCCGAATGTGCATTTGTTGGGGTTTAGCTTCATTTGATATTTTCTCAGACGTTTGAACAACTTCAGCAGATTTACCAGATGATCTTCTTCAGTAAGGGACTTGGCAATCATGTCATCCACATAGCATTCAATTTCTTTGTGGATCATATCGTGGAATAACGTTACCATAGCCCGTTGATAAGTTGCACCGGCATTCTTCAGTCCAAAAGGCATTACCTTGTAACAAAAAGTGCCCCAAGGTGTGATGAAGGTAGTCTTCTCCATGTCTTTGGGTGACATTCTGATCTGATTATACCCTGAAAAACCATCCATGAAGGAAAACACTGAGAACTGAGTTGTGTTGTCGACCAATACATCAATGTAAGGTAATGGGAAGTCATCCTTCGGGCTAGCTCTGTTCAGATCCCGGTAATCCACACACATTCGTACTTTGCCATCCTTCTTAGGCAATGGTACAATGTTAGCGACCCACGGCGGGTAGCTAGTTACAGCAAGGAATCCGGCATCCCACTGTTTTTGTACTTCTTCCTTTATCTTCATGGCCATATCCGGACGAGTACAGCGTAGCTTCTGTTTCACTGGAGGGAAATCTTCTTTCAAAGGAAGCTTGTGCATAACAATATCCGTATCTAGACCTGGCATGTCTTGATAGGACCAAGCAAAGACGTCGACGTATTCCCGAAGCATGTCAATGAGCTGTTCTTTTACTGAAGCTTGCAAACCGGCCCCAATCTTCACCTCTTTCAAATCCTCTTCGGTACCAAGATTAACTGTCTCAACCTCCTCCTGATGAGGAGTGATCACTTTCTCTTCTTGCCTCAACAACCTGGCTAACTCTTCAAGTAACTCATAGTCTTCTTCAACCCTTCATCAACTTGATTAATCGGATTGTAGAAGTCATACAAGGTCATAACAGTGATGTTGTCAGTGCAATCTGGAGGATAATCTCTGCAAGGGTTGAGATTGGTTCATTTTAGTGATCAATTTTAATCTTGTTTAGAAAAAAGTGAAAAATGAAGTTATTTATTTTGAAAACATTGCCATTTTATTGTTTTGTACAAAAGTGAAAAATGAAAAGACAGTGAGCGAAAAAGAGACTCGTTTGCAAAAGATGTCCGATATTCATTGATTAATCCATTTGCACAAAATTACAATATGGCCCTATTACAAAATGATTCCTGACACCTTGGGCAAGATGCAGGACTTGATGCATGCTAAAAAAGACAGGAAATAATAATTACTCTGTAGGAGTAACCCTTATAATTTCCTGGGAAGACCAGTTAAGGACTTGGTGCCCCGAGATCCTTGGACGTATCCAGCTCTCTAGGTTGCGGTCGCTTTCTGCCTCATCTTCCAGGTTGTTAACAGCATCTGGGGTGAGCATCCCCCCACTGATGAACTTGGGCTCTTTAGCAGCCTCTGATTGATCTTGTCGGAATGGTTTGTAACCCAAACTGAATCTGTCCTCCTTCTTCTCCACCGGCAGCAGCTTGCCCCAGCCTTGGGCATTACCATCTTCAACAATCTTCCGGGCTTGCTGATAGGAGACAATTGAAGTACCCATCCTATCCTCCTAGGATGCAGCAAATACTTCAGTCGTCGCCTCATTGACATTCAGAGCCTCGAACCCTTGGCTCATGGTTTCATGGATTTCACCATCCATCTCAATATACTTGTACATCGCCAGATGGCTAACAAATATGTCCTCTTCACCACAGATGGTGATAATCTGCCCTTCCCACTCATACTTCAATTTCTGGTGAAGGGTCGACGTTACTGCGCCTGCGGCGTGAATCCATGGTTGACTCAACAAACAGCTGTAGGCCGGCTGAATGTCCATCACATAGAAAGTAGTCTTAAAGACTTACAGACCGATTATCACTGGTAGATCCACCTCTCCAAGAACAGATCTTTTAGAGCCATCAAAAGCCCTGACCACAAGGTTGCTTGGTCGGAGAGCTATTCCATCATATTCGAGTTTGACAAGAGCTTTCTTCGGTAAGACATTGAGTGAGGACCTAGTGTCTACAAGAACATGAGATAGTACAGCTCCTTTGCATTCCAGGGTTATGTGCAAAGCTTTGTTGTGGTGACGTCCTTCTGTGGTCAAATCAACATCAGTGAAACTTAGCCCATGGCTAGTATTGACATTTGACACAACTGTTTCAAGCTGATTCACTATGATCTCTTCTGGCACGTAGGTAGCATGCAGAACTTTGAGTAGTGCATCCCGATGGGCTTCGAAACACAACAACATGGATAATATAAAGATCTTAGAAGGAGTCTGGTGGAGCTGGTCCACGACTTTATAGTCACTTCTTTTAATTATCCTCATAAATTCATGCACATCCTGATCGAAGGATGATTTATGAGTCTCTTTCGGTGCACATTATTCAGGTATTACATTCTTCCCCTTGGCTTTGGCAGCAGCCTCTTCCTCAGTATTGGTTCTTGGAGCTTGTGATGCAAAGAGACATCCGCTTCGGGTGAAGCCTCCGCCTCCCCCAACATCATCCACTTAGGGAGTAAGAACTGAAGAATCAAGAAGGGCTTTCTCTCTGTTGCAGTAAAGGTCAACACCATAATGCCATGGTATAGCACTGTCTTTGTCATATGGGATTGGCCCTGGTACTATGATAGTGACTGGGCTCACGGCAGCAGAAGTTGGAACCGTAATTGTATGTGGATCATAGAAGATAGTGACAGGACTTCTTGTGGATGTTGGTGGTGATTAATTGAAGTTTGATTGAAACTGTTGTTGAGATTGTTGAAAGTTGCTGGAGTTCGGGACCGTTGTCGGGTCATAATAAATTGTAACTGTGGAGACATCATTGTCGGTGGTTACTGGAGTTGTAGAAGGAGATGAAATGGAACTGTTGTTTGTTGAAGTGAAGGAAGAAATGGTTCCTGAAGTTGTAGATGAATCAGTAGGAACAATGGTTGTTGCAGTTGTAGAAGAATCACTTGTTGTTGACAAAAGAGTTGTTGGTGTTGTAGAAGCTGTTGTGGTAATTTGCAGAATGCCTTCTTTGATCAAGCCATTAATTCCACTCCTCAAGCTCGCACACCCATTCTCGGAAAGTTTGCATAATTCACAACAGGCCTCACAACCTGGAAACACTTGGTATTTCAAAAACTGAGCTTTAACCTCTGCCAGAGGTGTTTGAATACATGCAATGTCTTCTATTAAACTCATGGGTGAGCATTCCTCTATAACATTAATCCTTGACCCACTGTGGCTTGGCATATGATTTTTCATGACATTGGGAGGTGGTGCAAAGTTTAGAGCCTTTGAATCTACCAGATCCTGGACCTTCATATGCAGAGCTCTGCATTTTTCCGTGGAGTGACCAGGTGCGTTGGAATAAAAAGCACACCTAGCGTTGACATCGTAGTTTCTTGGAAGGTTCTAAGGATAAGGTGGAGCCAATGTCCTCAACTCAACAAGATTGAGCTTTAGGAGTTGTGGTAGCAGCGTAGCATATGGCATTGGAATAGGGTCAATCACCCTGTTGATCTGAGATGGCCGCTGTTGAAAAGGGCGTTGTTGTTGATTGTTATTATTGTTGTTGTTGTAAGATCTCTATTGAGGGAACTGTGGCTGTTGCGGGAAGTGTTGTGGTTGTTGAGTATACTGAGGAGGTGGAGCAGGGATAGTAACGGAAACAACCGACCTGGGCAGGTATTGGGGTCTCCCTCTTCCCATGTGTACAGAGTTTCTTTCACCAGATCTACAGGGCCCAGCAAATGGCTTCCTTGCACTGCTTGAACTGGCACCATTGTCGGAGATCTTTCCCATCTTTAGCAAGCTCTCTATTCTTTCCCCATCTATCACCACATCTGCAAAGCTGGTGGAAGAGAATGCATCCAATCTGTCAATATATGTACCCTGTAGAGTATTCATGAACATGTCTGCCATCTCCCTTTCAGACATCGGGGGTTGAACTGCAGCAACCAATTTCCTCCACCTTTGGGCATACTCTCTAAAGGTTTCACGGGAAGACTGAGACATTTCCATCAGAAGGGTTCTGTTTGGAGCCATGTCCAAATTATATTGATATTGACGGATAAAAGCTTCAGCCAAGTCTTTCCGGTTTCTTACTGTGGCTCTGGTCAAGTGGGAATACCATTCTCGGGATGCCCCTGTCAAGCTATCCTCAAAGTAAAACATCCACAGTTTCTCATCCATGGTGTAAGCTTTCAATCTCCCCAAGAAAGACTGAAGATGGGTACGTGGGCAGGATGTGCCATTATATCTTTCAAAACACGGGGGTTTGAACTTGTGAGGAATTCTCACCCCTTCCACCAATCCCATGTCCATGACATTAAAACCTAGAGAGTTTTGGGATTCAAGAGACCTCAGCTTCTCTGTAATTTCATCCAACCGACGGTCGTAAACTTCGTCTCCAGCCCCTACCACTGTAAACTGCTCTTCTTGAGGATCTTCCTGCAAGACCCTTCCTCCAGCAGTGTTACCCTGAGTATTTCTTATGGAATTGATATATGGGTTCTGATGAGGCCCAAACTCTGGTGGATCAGTGCGAGGTTGCACGTGATCATTGTTACTGGTACCTCCTGTACCTGGATGGTGTTCCTCGGGAGTTTGTCGCTCAACTAACTCCCTCAGTCTTTCCTGGCTCTGAGCTAGACCATTCATCACTGTCATGAATTGAGTCATTTGATTCCTCATATCGACCCTTTCATTGGCCATTTGTGCCCTCACTTCATTCAGGTCTTGTTGAACTTGATCCATCTGGAGTCCTGGAAGGTTGTTTCTTGTCGGGTACCGGTGTATTCTGTTGACAGGGAACACTCTTCTGCGAGCAATGTTTCCTGAAACCACAACAAAGTGAGAAACATCAATAAAACAAAAACCTAGAAAACAAAGAGAATGTTAGTATGCAATGCAGGATGCCTATTTGTCTTCCAAGGGTATCCGGTTTGGTTCTTTGGTTTTGACCTTTCTAGACCTCGAGGAAATGCTGATGATGTTGCAGAGAGAGATAAAGCCCACAAAAATAATACAAACCATATATATTACAAAGAGTGAGATACATAGTTTGATTACAACAACTTTCCCATGGCGGGTCAAAATACATCAATCAAAAAGAAAATACAATCAAAATGAAGTACAATAAAAAAGAGTCAAACATCCAATCTAAAGTCATCTTCCCTGACTTCCTTCAGGAGGGCCTCAGTCACTGGACCAACCGGGTGCTCTGTGATAGTCCCGATGAGGAGGTTCCTAGTGGCAATGGCACTGGTTAACTTCTTGTGCTTATCCTGATCCTTTGACCTCTTCAACCCCGCCCGGAGTTTCAACTCAGAGATCTCCTTCTGTGCTGCCATCAGAACTGCCTGATTCCTCTTCTCACTAGCCTCTAGTTGCTCTATCTTAGCTTGAGTTCTTTGATCTTCCTGTGCACGGGCCTCAGTGATCCTGATCCACCTAGCCTGGCTCTCCTCTAAGTAGTGCTCTGCCCTAGCCTTCTGAGTCTTTGCTTCCTTGCAAGCATTCTTTAGTACTAACTCTCCTGCCCTAGCCTTTCTAATGTAGTCATTCGTCTTCTCAATCTTGGTCAAGTGCTCAATCCTGAGCTTTTCCAACCTCTCATTATCTAGACGGCTGTCATTCCTCTCCTAGAGGGTTTTCTTCAAGGCTTCAGAGAGCTGAGTGTTCCTCTCTTTCAGTTTCTCAAACTCTTCTAAACTAACAGTGGCTGCAAGTTGCACTGTTGAAGATCTAGGTACATCTTCTAAGGTAAATGGCATCCGGGTGATCTGCCCCCTGGTACGAGACCAATCAAGATACTGTGCTGAAGCAATGTTGTTGCACTTGCCCAAAATAGTTGTTCCCTTAGTCTGAATGTTATCCCAGGCCCAGGCTGCCTGTCTGACAACAACATAGTTGTGCTGGATTTCACAATAGAGGGTTTCAGTCAAGTATTGCCCTCTTGGAGGATGAACTAAAGCATATCCTAATTGTCTCTTAAAAAGCAAAGGGTTGTAGTTGATGCAACCCTTTACCCCAATCAAAGGCACATTAGGATACTGCCCACAGCTAGTAATGATGTCCTTGCCCTCTGTGCTCTGAGTGCACCATCTGATGTCTTCTGATGTCAAGGCAATCAATCTCTTAGCCCAGTTCTTTGGCTGATGAGGGTTCAGGAAAGTATCTGATTTTGGCAAATGTCTTAACAACCAACAGTAATAGAGGGGTGCACATCATCTGACCAATCTTCCTCTTTGCTTCTCATTCCTCTGGGGTACTAAATAGTAGAAGTCTCCAAGAAAGGTAGGTACTGGGTTCCTCAGTAAGAACAGGTGAATGACATTCTTGCTTACAAACTTTGGCTCGTCTGCAAACAAGATAACTTCATATATGCTGAGGGCTAAGAGTGCACAAACAGCATCCCACTTCCCTGCTGCAATATTTAGGGTGGCCTAGGAGATCAAGAAATCCAAGTGAAGGCATGGAAACCCAGCCTTGGTGATCATTCTCTGATCAATGAGGGCAGGCTCCAAATGCAATTCCCTAGCTATGTCTTCATTCTTGGGAGCAACCATCACAGGGTTGAAAGGAATCCCTCTCCTGATAGGGACACCTAACAACATGGAAAATTCTTCTAGCAGAGGTCCCAACTGAAAATCAGGGAATGTGAAGCATCTGAGAGGAGGATCATAAAACTGCAGGCAGGTGTGAATCATGCTCCTCTGGGATGCATCCAGGTCCATGATCATGTCCAATATGCCTCCATAATGTTCTCTGAATAATGTGACATGATCAGGAGTGATGAGAGATTGGATCTATCTGATGCCTGTCAGAGGAGGCTCAAAGAAGTGATATGTGATGTTGCTCTTCCTGGAAGTGTCCACGCTGATAATGGATGCTGGTGAAGAAGCTGAGATAAACCCTGATGAAAGTAACTGTTGAAGACTGATGAAGACAACTGGAGGAGAGTCTCTGACAAATTGATGAAGGTACTGGAGAAGATAATTTAAGAAGTCTGAGCAGCATAATAGGTCAAAACCAAACCAAAGATAATGAGGTGGATACCCTATAAAACAAATAGGAAAATGTTAAATGATGCAAAAATGATGTATGCAGAATGATATGCAAAGGGTTTGTGATCAAGTGCTGGATCTGTTTATCTGCCTTGATAGGGTCCATGTGTTCATAAGTCCGATGGAGGCTTAGAATCCAGTAACCAGGCGGGGGACTCAAATAAAGAGTCACAATTCCAGGGTATCACAAGAACTGTCTAAAGTGATGCATTCTTAAAACAACATTAGTAACAAGGGTATGATGAGGCCAAGGGTTCCTGCAAACCTGTAAACATCCCAACCCCCTCACATGTATTGTTCTAGAACAAGGATCCTCGGACTTGGATCAGTTATGAGAAGTGTAAACACTTCTAACCCGGAGGTACAGTGTTTACAATAACCATAAAAGATCCTCCTCTAATTCACCTCAGATGCTGAAGGTCATAAAAAGGTCATCCAGACTTAGCAGGCTTCCCAGATAGCCCTAGTACTACAGGAAATCCGTAGCACATAGGTCTCAAGAAGAAACCCATGTCTGAACTGTGTTTTATATTCCCGCACCAGACCTAAATGGAATGGGAAATAATATGAAGCCACTCTAGCCTATGTGTCACTCAGGTCCCCGGTATAGGACCTTAATCACTCAATAATCCCCCACCCACCAAGGAAACAGCAGATCCAGCACATGATAATGACAGTATGAAATGCATAAAAACTGTAAATGTAAGCAATAAATAAAGCTGTACAAAAAGCAATAAATAAAGCAAATAAATAAGCACAAGTAGCACATAACACCCCCGTAAACACAAACGAAACAAGCGCTAGGAGGAACCCACAAAAAAGAACCAGAATCCCTGGTTGCAATATAAGGGTCCCCAGCAGAGTCGCCAAGATGTCGCTCCCGAAGATTTGCATCCCGGTACAAGCGCGAACGGTCGGCGAAAGGAGAGAATGAAATAAAGGTGAAGAGAGTCGCCAACTAGGCATTTTTATCCCGAAGGAAAGGTAATGTTTCATAAACCTAGAAAGAAATGGATAAGACGGTTGCGAACCAGAGAAACTAAGAAAGGGGGTTGGTTACAACCTGGGAAGGTATTAGCACCCAGATTGTCCGTCGTACTCGACGGGATCCACGCTTAAAAGATTGTGTTTAAAGGGGTAGGGTAGGTGCTATCTGTGTGCAAAATCTGGAAAAGAAATATACAGGTGTCAGTGCAAAAAGGGCGAATTGCTCAAGAACTGAGGCTTTAAAAAGAATGCTGAAAGAGGGGGAAGACACAGAGACTTTTGTTCGATAACAGTTAAGTTATGCCTACGTATCCTCTCGTGCAATGAGGAAGTCAGAACATCGTAGTTTGACTCAAAGAGACTGACAGATAAATTGACTGATGAACTACATGCTTGTCTATGCTCAAGTGTATGACTCGTCTGGCTCGAGTGCTAACTATCTTGCATTAGACGGAAGAAGCAAGTTCTCGTTTATGAGTGAGTGTGATGAGAAAAGAATCCCGAAGGAAACGATTATTGTTTGTTTTTGTATTTTTCAATTTTTTTATTGTTTTTGGTGTCTTGCATAAGATAATGAGCTTAAGCCTAAATCAAGGGTTGTAAACTCATTATATCTTCCCTGATTAGGGATAATGAGAATACTTTAAGTATGAGATAAACATCTCAACTTAATTACCATGATGATGTAGGATTAAGATCATTAACCTACTTGTGATTATTTAGATGTTTTTGGTTTTTTTTGTTTAGTGTTAAGTAATGAGTTTAAGCCATAATCAAAGATTAGTAAACTCATTACACCATCCTAATAGAAGGATGATAGATGAGCACACTTAAGCTGAGGAAGATACCTTAACTTAATCCATGGTTAGGGATTAAAGTCATTATATAACAAACCTTTATTAATTGGATTTTAATTAAGGGTGAGATTAAGAAATGAATTTTATGATTGGTAAGACAACTTGAGGGGGACTTGTCCATTAAACACTAGGGTTAGTCCTTCTTAACCAATAAAGGAAGAATTAGAACCCTAATGTAAGGCCCAAGTTACAAGTTAATGTCTTAGTTGTTATTATATGGATTGATTAAGAGGTTTAAACAAATTAAGGGTTTAACACTTAGGATTAAAGTTATACACTCCATCCTAAGAGAAGGATGCAGGCATAACCCTAATTCCAAAGTCCTAAAGCCTTAAAGGTTTAGTCTCTAAAGATGAGGTGAGAAGAGAGACACAAAGAAGACTCAAAGGTAAAGACTAAGGGGGAATAATCATAACCCTAATTATTATCATGCTTGGATGTTCCTATGGTTTGTAAGGCTTGGAAAGTATTTTCAAGGAAGCCACCAATGGAAGAAGCAGATGGAAGGAGGAAGAAGCAGATGAATAAGTTACTTACTTCACTGAAGAAGATAAGTAACTTAGAGAAAGAAAGTGAGGGATGAACATGAGTGAGCAAGCCCAATCAAAGACAATTGAAAATTCAGCAAATAATGCATATGAAGAAGATGAAGAGAAATGAGAAGTGAAGGCAAATCCACTTCTCAAATTAACTTACCACCTGAAAATGTTAGCACAAGATGCATAAAGAAAGAAATGAAATGAAATGATGCATATATAAAGGCAAAGACCAAAACAAGAAGTATTCACATGATGCAAATAATGCTATGACATGCTGCAAAGGCATACCAAGTGCAATGAATTGTCATACAAAGATGAGATGCAAATGGATGCATGCTTTGAAATTTGAAAGTTCATGAAAGTTAATGAATGGAAATGAATACAAGTCATGGAAAATGAATGAAGAAATGATCAAACATGATTCTAACATGTCCTAAGATGTCTAAGATGACATGTGAATGCATGAAATGTCATGGCAAGTTCATGTATGGATGCATATGCAAGATGAATGCAAATGAAGATGCAAAATTAGGGTTTTAAGGCAACATGAGATGCATATGGTGAAGACAGAAGCAAATGACATTATAAAAAATTGAAAATGCAATCAAAAGGAACCTTAAACCTACACTAGGTTACCATCCAAAGAGGGAGGTCAAAAGCTAAACCTAGAAGGAGTTATGAATTTCCTAAGTTTCTAGGGTTTTTTTGGGTGATCCTCAATGTAAAATGCTAAACAAATTGAAAATGAAAGATAAATTCATGCCAAGAATATCTTAGACACTACATGATATGAACAAAACAATGTAAAAAGAATCATCCTCAAACTCTTCTTGGTTAGGCAAAAAAAGATTTTTCTAAGTTAGGGTTCAAAAAATAGGATTTAAATGAACCTTAATTCAAACAAAATTCTCAAATGATCATCAAACCTAAAAAGAAATTTGTATGAAGAGTTCGAAAATGTTTCTAAATTCAAAGGGATGATTCATGATTTTTTTGGTGATTTTTAGAAACTTAAATGGTATTTTAATTAATTAAATTCAATTAATTAATTAAATAAACATTTAAATATTTTAAAAATACAATTTTTATGCAAAAAATAAAATAAAAATCATTTTCTGATTAAGAAAAATATTTGGAATGAAAATGCAAAAGAAAATATTTTTGGGATTTTTCTAACTATTTTTAAATAATTATGCAAGAAAATACAATTAAAATGAAATAAAAATCAATTTAAATAGAAAGTATGAGGATCCAATGGATGAGATTCAAAGCTGAGGGAAAAGTGTTGACTGGCGCGCAGACCAAGGGCTAGGATTACTTCTGACCTAATTTCAATTAATTAAATTAATTAATCCTAATTAAATCCTAATGATCAATCTCATCCATCCAAGCACGCGCGGGAAGTCTGATCCAAGGGCTGACATTTAAACTCACCCTAAACCCTAATTAAACCCTAATTAATCTCACACGGCCGAAACAGTGGTTCCGGTCGTCTTCTCTGGCGAGACCAAAAATCAAACTTCTTCCCTAGGCTATTTTAGAAGCTCTAAAGCTCCAGATCAACTCCCCAACTCATCCTAAGCAAGAATCAAGCCTCAAATAACATTTATATTGCATCATGATCAAGATACGAATCAAAACACAAAAATGGCAAAACTTTCAGAAGCACGATATAGGCTCAATACTCAATCATTTTCAAAACCAACAAGTGCAGTGTGATCAGTGAAGCATGCAGATCATTTCTATAACTTAAAAAAAGATTCTGGAAAATTTGTTCTTGAGGTATACTTGAGATGAAGCTTTTCAGTTTGGCACTTTCTGGACCCCTCCTTGATGCTAAACCACTCCACTTGGTCCCTTGATGATGTTGCAAGGCTTTGAATGAGTTTAGAATGGCTGGATTGAGAGGATGAACTCTTGCTGCTCCAGAATCGTGTTTTGTGTTTGTGGGGTTTCAAGCTTGTTTGATGGTTGGGAAATGATCTATGGACGATGGTGAGTTGGTTTATGAAGTTTGTTTGAAGTTTTATGGTTTGTGCTGAGCAAATCGAAGAAGAGAAGTCTTTGAGGGATTTTTGTGAACTTGGTGTATGGGATGATTCAGGCTCCAAGGTTATGTGAAATGGCTTGCTTTTGGTCTACATAACATGTCTCTATTGGCCAGAGAGTTATTGTGGCTGCAGCTGATTGGTATGGGTTCATTTGCAAAAAGTCAACAACTTGTGTACCATAGGCATGGGCTTGTGCAGAAGCTGTTTCATGGCATGTTTGGCCTCAGCATGAATCAATGAGGTCCATGGAACTTAGATTATGCAGCTGGCATAAGTGGAGGCATGGCTGCAAGAGGTTTTGCAAGTGTTATGCAATTTTGCCCCTTTGAGAAATCTTGTGATGCAAGGCATGAAATGTTGTGGTTCCTTGGGCAATTCTGATCACAATGAATTGTACTATGTTTGTATGATGCCTAGAGATGCATTAGAGGTCACAAAATGGCTTGGCAAGTGGTTTTGCAAAAATCCCTCTTTGGTGTATTCTTGAAAATTATAGGATTTTTGCCAACTTTGAAGGATCATAACTTGAGTTCCATAATGAATTAGAACATATTCTTGTACTTTTTTAAAATGGAAATACCTAATCTACAACTTTCATGACCAAAATTTTTTCATTTGAAGCATTTTTGGTTGAGAAAGAGGAGGTTGAAGAACTTTCCCAAAATGGAAAGTTTCCATTACAAGTCATTTCCACTTTTGGCAACTTTTGGTTTAGCTCAAATTTCTTCAATTTTGTGAACTTCCAAGCACTTAAATGATCAAATAAAGATCATATAACTTCAATTTGATGAAAATACCCCTTTGGTTCCATTGTTGGGGGCCTCAGATGCCCTGATTTTGCTATGACTTGCTCAAGAAGTTACCTAATGAACAAATGACTTCCACAATGAATTTCTTCATCAAACTTGGTAAATATGATCCTTATAACATCTTAAGAACAATAGAAACAAGAATGACCCAAAAATTTGGAATTAAGGCCTCTGAAACCAAAACCCTAATTTTGGTCATCTATGTAGTGAAAACCCTAGCTCTGCTTCCATGCTTTACCAGTTCTTATGATTTCTTGACTTCCTTGAACTTTGAGAGACATAATATGATGATTGAACACACATGGACCCTCTTGGAATTCTTGTAGGACTTTGGAGTGGCTCAGATGGATCCTTGGATTGCTCAGATCACAAACCATAGATGCAGATGAACTTGAACTATGCAGATGAAACAAATATGCAATGTGATATGGTATGCTTATGCTTATGCAAATATGAAAGATCACAAGCCATGGTGTGATATGAGTGAGGGAAAATTTGGGGTGTTTACATATGTTGATGCTCAAAGTTTGTTGTATTTGTGTCTTGATCAAAGCCCAAGATTGAAGCTGAAAAGTTTATTTGTGTCCTGATTAAAGCCAAAGATTTGAAGCAAAAATGGTTTGTTGTAACTGATAGGGGTGCTTTAATTGCATAGCTCAAGGCATAAGTTGAATGGTATATTGATTTTCATATCTCAAGAAAGGCTGAATGGGTACACTGAATTGCATAGCTCAAGGAGGACTGAATGGGTTATCTTGATTTGCATTAGTCAAGAAAGGTTGAATGTTTAGCTTAGTTGAAGTCCAAGACTATGAATGTTGGGAATTAACTTAGTTAAAGTCCAAGACTATGACTGTATTTGTTATTATTAGCTTAGTTAAATTCCAAGACTATGACTGTATTTTGATTAATTTTAAAATGTTTGACTTTCGTGCCTTGATTGGAGCCCAAGGTTGAAGTTAAAAAGGCTCAGTAGAGAGAATTTTTCATCTCTAAATAGGGAAAGGTGTGTTTATATGTGTCTTGATTGAAGCCCAAGGTTGAAGCTAAATAAAGAAAACTGACTTTATAGGGAAAGTTTTATCTGTGTCCTGATTTGGAAGCCCGGGTGTGAAGCTTATTTGTGAAAGACTGACTCTTGGTTTATATGTATCTTATATGAAGCCTGAGATGGGAGGATAAAAATTTGTTGGGAAAGTGTTTTGTCTGTTGGAAATTTATGAGAGATGTGGTCATCAGACTTTCCTTTGTCTGGGAGGATTCAATTGTACAAAGCCCAAGAGAAGTCTAGCTTGGTCATCCATTAGGGAGAGGAAGACTAATGTATAGGTTTGATTATAAAGGATTTTTTCCAATTATTATAGGAAGCCTTTGAGGGTCCTTGTATTTAAGCCCGAGAGGAGGCTATTGTAAGAGGCCCATGGGTCCTTGAACAAAGCCCAAGAGGAGGATGGGAAAGGCAGAGTAACTTCTGAGCCTGAGAGAAGGCACCTTTAAAAGGCCTGAAGATCCTTGAATGAAGCCCAAGAGGAGGCTATGTTTTTCCCTAGTAAGGTTCTATTTATTCAAAGGTTAGGTTTGGTGACAGTAACCCGAGTACTTAGATTCTAGCAGAGATGCAAATATATACAGTAAAGATGCATGTAGACAGATAAAAGGTGTCAATCAATGTGTTTGACATTTTTTAGTATGTCTTTGATATGGTTTGAGTATTCTTAAATGCTTTATTAAGAATAATGTTGAGAGTTACATTGGGAAGCAGAGGCCCAAAATCCCGAGGGAGAAAGATTACATATGTGTTTTAACATTGTATTCTCTTTGTCATTAAGAAGTATTTTATTATCTTTGCTTTAGTATGAGGTGAAGAAATATAATTTTTGCAAACAACCTTAATCTAACAAGCAACAACAGTTTAAGAAAACAGTGAGAAGTTAGAGGGAGAAGAGATGGCTCAGAAGCCAATAATAGGGGTTATATATAAGGATGCTTATGGAATTTGTTTTGTTGATTAATTATCTTATGATTTCATACACAGAGTAGGGCTTGGATGCTGAAAAACTGCCTATAGCCTAGAAAGTAGTTCACTAGAGTGAAGCTCAGTCTAGTTGTTAGTGTATTAGATTTGTACACAAATGTTCATGAATCTCTGTTTAGGAGTTTAAAAACTTTTTAAAAAACAGCCGGGGGGATTTAAGACTTATACCGAAGCCAGATAGAGTTTTAAAACATACCAGAGAAAGTTTAAAACCGTAAGAAAGGGTCTTAAACACAAAGGATTCCCCATGACACATTTCACAATTCATTTTAGAAAATAAATGGTTATGTGTAAAGAAGTTCACAGAAAAAGATTCACGGATGAAAACTTAATGCGGTGAAAAAGGCGATCGCGCCGAGTTTTTGAAAATAGATCAGATGAACTCTAATGGTTCATTTTTTTTAAAAGATGGGTCTTACACTCTAATAGAGGCCTAAAAGTGTGATAAAAATCAATTTGAGGGTGATTAAATCAAAACCCTAATTTTTGATATTTTAAATATTAAAAAATATTTAAAACTTTGATAAATTTCAAACATAAGTGAAAAACAAGTTGAAAACTTGGATCAATGTTTGAAAAAAATTATGTTTTATCCTTGAGATAACTTGAAAATCATTAATGTTTGAAAAATCAAGTGAAAGAAATGATTTTTTAAATGTTTAGAAACAAATAAAATTAATTCTTTATGAAAATATTAAATATATTAAAAAATATATTTTTTGGTGATTTTTTCATGGAATAAAATATTTAAACATTTTTTAGAATTAATGAAAAAATAATCATTTTAAAACTCAAAATAATCAGAGAGAAATTAATTTTGGAACGAATTAAATAAAATCACAAAATTCAAATATTCAAATTTTTGAAAAAGGGCGACAATAACAAATGAAGAAGACGCGCGTGTTCTTCATCTTGCCCATAAATTCAAAATTTGAAAAATCTATCATATCTCAGTGATTACTTAATGAAATGAAGTGAAATAAATATCAATCTTGCTCGATTTTAACTCACTAACAACATGGTAGCAATTAATTTCATTTATTTTTAGTGTAGAGTGAACAATCAGTGATGAACACCGAAGAACCCTAATTTGGTCTGAGCCTCATTAAATTCTACATGATGATGATTTCGTGAAATTGATTGAGGGGAATTACTTAGAATATGATTACACACCAATGGTTAAAAGATAGTGCAAGGAAATATTCATAGATTAAGAGATGACCTATTTTGAGGTTTACCTGACTTGGAGCCTACAACAACTGAAGTGATTTCGATTAGGAGTGTCGCTCCCGAAGATTTGCATCCCCGGTACAAGCGAGAACGGTCGGCGAAAGGAGAAATGAAGATGAAGTGAATAGAGTCGCCAACTAGGCATTTTTATCCCGAAGGAAAGTTAATGCTGCATAAACCTAGGAAAGATATGGATAAGACGGTCGCGAACCAGAGAAACTGAGAAAGGGGGTTGGTTACAACCTGGGAAGGTATTAGCACCCAGATTGTTTGTCGTACTCGACGGGATCAACGCTTGAAAGTTTGTGTTTAAAGGGGTAGTGTCAGTCCTATCTGTGTGCAAAAGCTGGAAATGAATGTACAAGTGTCAGTACAAAAAAAGATGTGAAGTGAAATGCTCAGGAATGAGGCTTAAAGAATAATGCTAGAAGAGGGGGGAAGAGACAGAGTCTTTTGTTCAATAACTGTTAAGTTATGCCTACGTATCCTCTCGTGCAATGATGAAGTCAGAACACCGTAGTTCGACTCAAAGAGACTAAAAGATAAATTGACTGATGAACTGCTTACTTGTCTATGCTCAAGTGTATGACCTGTCTGGCTCAGGTACTAACTGTCTTGCATTAGACAGAAGAAGCGAGTTCTCGTTTGTGAGTGAAGATGATGAGAAAAGAATCCCGAAGGAGACGATTATTGTTTGTTTTTGATGTTTTCAATCTTTTATTGCTTTTTGTGTTTGTCATAAGTTAATGAGCTTAAGCCTAAACTAAAGGTTAGTAAACTCATCACATCCTCCCTCTGATTAGGGGTAATTAGAATACCTTAAGTATGAAGTAAGCACCTCAAACTTAATTACCATGGTGTAGGATTAAGATCATTAACCTACTTGTGATTATTTAGATATTTTTGGTTTTTTTTGTTTAGTGTTAAGTAATAAGTTTAAGCCATAATCAGGGATTTAATGGACCCATTACACCATCCTAATAGAAGGATAATAGATGAGAACATTTAAGCTGAGGAAGATACCTCAACTTAATCCATGATTAGGGATTAACCTCATGACAAAACAAAGCCTTTATTAAAGTGGATTTTAGTTAATGATAAGATTAAGAAGTGAATTTTATGATTTGTAAGACAACTTGAGGGGGACTTGTCCATTAACACTAAGGTTAGTCCTTCTTAACCAATTAAGGAAGAATTAGAACCCTAATGCAAGGCCCAAGTTACAAGCTTATTATCTTAGTGATTATTAAGATGGATTGATTAAGAGATTTAAACACATTAAGGGTTTAACACTTAGGATTAAAGTTATACACTCCATCCTAAGAGAAGGATGCATGCATAACCTTAATCACAAAGCCTTAAAACCTTAAAGGTTTAGTCTCTGATTATGAGATGAGAAGAGAGACACAAAAGAAGACACAAAGGTAAAACTAAAGGGGGACTAATCAAACCCTAATTATTGTCATGCTTGGGTGTTCCTAGGGTTTGTGAGGCTTGCAAGAGATCTTCAAGAAAGGCCACCAAGGAAGAAGCAGATGAAAGAAGGAGAAGCAGAAGAAGCAAGTTAACTTACTTCACTTAAGAAGATAAGTTACTTGAATAAAGAAAGTGAATGAAGAACATGAATGAGCAAGCTCACTCTAAAGCAAAAGCAAAATGCAGCAATGAATGCATAGGAGAGATGAGAAGAGAAATGAGAAGTGAAGGCAAATCCACTTCTCAAAGTACTTACCACCTGAAATGGTTAGCATAAAGGAAAGAATGAAATGAAAATGGAATGTATACAAGGATGAAAACCAAAAACCAGAAGCATATTCATGATGTAAATGATGCTAAGAGATGATGCAAATGTAAGTCAAGTGCAATGGATGATCATAAAAAGGATGAAAATGCAAATGAAGCATGTAGGAAGCATGAAAGTTCATGAAGGCTCATGGAATGTAATGAATGCATAACATGGCAAATGGATGAAGAAATGATCAAGCATGAGTCTAATGTGTCCTATGATGTCTTATATGTCATGTGGATGCAAGGAATGTCATGTCAAGTTCTTGAATGAATGCATATGCAAGATGTATGTGAATGAACATGAGAAATTAGGGTTTTCATGCAACATGAGATGCAAAAGTCAAAAACAGAAGCAAATGACAAGATAAAAAATTGAAAATGCATTCAAAGGAACCCTAAACCCATATGATATCACACCCCAAAAGGGGAAAACCTAACTTCTAAAGTTATGATTTTTCTAAGTTATTTAGGGTTTTAAGGTACCTAAAGGGAAAAAATGCAAATCAAATAAAAAATGCAAAAGAAATTTGTAACAAAATTATGTTAGATACTACATGCTAAATGAAGAACAATGCAAAAAGAATCAATGTCATACCATTCATGGTTAGGCAGAAAAGAATTCTTGAAGTTAGGGTTCAAAAATACGAATTTTATGAACCCTAAATTCAAGAAAATTGTCAAAGATTGTTCAAAACCAAAAAGAAATTTGTATGGATGGTATGACAATGTTTCTAAATGTCCTAAGATGCAATGTGAATTTTTTTGGGATTTTTAGAAACCTAAATGATATTTTAATTAATTAATTTCCATTAATTAATTAAAATAAACATTTAAATATTTTAAAAATGGTTTTTTAATGCAAAAAATAAAAATAAAAATATTTTTGTGTTAAGAAAATTATTTGAATACAAAATGCAGAAGAAAATATTTTTTATGATTTTCTAGCTATTTAAAATAAATTGTGCAAAACAAATAAGAAAATATGAAATAAAAATTAAATAAAACAGAAGTAATCTAATCTAATGGTTTGGATTTAAAGGTGAAGGATTTGGTTTGACCTGGCACGTTATCCAACGGCCAGAATTTAAATTCAGTTAAACCTAATTAATTAATAAATTAAACCCAATTAAAAGTTAATGAAATGATCCACACCAATCCAACACGCGCGGGAAGCTCAAATCCTACGACCATAATTCAAATCTTGCCCTAACCCTAATTAGACAGCTAATCACTTTGAGGTCACCGGAGAAGAGCTCCGGTCGTCTTCTCCGGCAGCCTTCTCCCTTGAAAATCTCAAAACCTCACCCCTAGGTCATTTCTGGAGCTCTAAAGCTCCAGATCAACTCCTCTCATCCTCCTAGACTCAAATCCAACCTCAAATCAGATTTATCAAGGCTCAATCACAAGATTCGAAGAGAAACTTAAAAATGGCAAAACTTTCAGAACACGCATACAAGCTCATTTCTCAATCATTCTAAAAAATAAACACATCATGGTAATCAGTAAAGCATGAAGATCATTCTAAGAACTTAAAATAGCATTTTTGGAAAAAAAAGTTTAAAGAAGTTACCTGAGCTTGAGCTTTCTTAAACTGAGCTTTTTGGCCACTTCTCTTGTGCAAAATGACTCTCCTTAACCTCCTGATGAAGCTTTGATGCTTGGAAGGAGTTTCTTTTGGCTGGTTTGTGTGATTGCACTTCAAATGGCCAAGAATCGTGTTTTGGTTATGGGGGGTGTTTGGCTGTTTTAATGGTTGCTTTGTGGTCTATTGATGATTCTAAGATGAATGGTGAAAGAAGTTTTAAAATTGAGTATGTGAGCTGAGAGATTCGAAGGATTTTGCAAGTTGGAGTGATTTTTGGAACTTGAGGGTGCTGAGGTTTTCAGGCTGCAATGTTGTGTGTTATGGCTTGGGTTTGATCCACATAACATGTTGTGATAGGCCAGAGAGTGGGTGGTGGCTGCAGCTGATTAGTATGGGCTTCTTGCCAAAAATTCAAAAGTTTTGTACTTGAGGAATGGGCAATGATGCAGATGGATTCTTGGCTTGTCCATGTGCAACATGGATCAAAGAGGTCCATGGAATTAGTTTTGAGGCAATTCAGCAAGTTGAAACAAAGTTATGTGTCATTTTGCAATTTCATGAAGTTTTGGCCCCTTTGAGATTTCTTCATGGGCAAGGCATGAAATCTTGAAATTCCTTGGGCAATTCTGAGTTTTAGACAATGTGATATGTTGGTATGATGATTAGAAGTGTGTTTGAAGTCACAAAATGCCTTGGCAAGTGGTTTTGCAAAAAATCCCTCTTTGGTGCATTCTTGAAAATTATGTGATTTTTGCCAACTTTGACAAGCCATAACTAGAGTTCCATAATGAATTAGGACTTGTTCTTGTACTTTTTGAAAAGGGAATGATCCAATCTACAACTTTCATGACCAACAATTTTTCATTTGAAGCATTTTTGGTTGAGAAAGAGGAGGTTGAAAAACTTTCCCAAAATGGAAAGTTTACATTACAAGTCATTTCCATTTTTGGCAACTTTTGGTTTAGCTCACTTTTCTTCAATTTTGTGAACTTACAAGAACTTCAATGATCAAATAAAGATTATATAACTTCAATTTGATGAAAAATCCACTTTGGTTCTATTGATGGGGGCCTCAGATGCCCTGATTTTGCTCTGACTTGCTCAAGAAGTTACCTAGTGAACATATGACTTCCACAATGAATTTCTTCATCAAACTTGGTACACATGATCCTTATAACATATTGAGACCATTAGAAACAAGAATTACCAAAAATTTTGGAGTTATGGCCTCTGAAACCAAAACCCTAATTTCAGGTCATCTGTGTAGTGAAACCCTAGCTCAACTTCTATGCTTTCCCAGTTCTTGTGATTCTTTGACTTCCTTGATCTTTGAGGGATATAAGATGATGATTGAACAACATGGACCCTCTTGGAATGATTGATGGCCTTTGGAATGGCTCAGATGAATCCTTGGATTGCTCAGACCACAAACCCTAGATGCAGATGAACTTGAACTATGCAGATGAAACAAAGATGCAATATGCCATGGCATGCTTAAACTAATGCAAATATGAAAGATCACAAGCCATGGTATGAACTTAGTGAGGGCAAATTTGGGGTGTTTACAGCTGCCCCTATTCAAGCATGAGTTAGATGTGCAGGATGTAAGCGCCTGGCTTAACAGACAAACAAGATAACTTGTGGTTGAATACCAAAGACAGTCCAAAATTTGCACTCACTGGGGAGAAGAAGAAAAGGGATATAAATTTGCAAAAGGCAGTAAAGTATGATCATAAAGTGCGGGCGATGGAGGACGACCCTCGAGCAGAGGACGACTGTTGGGGATAAAGCAATGACGGGGACGGCCGACATTCTGGGGAAATAAGGAGACCATGACGGGGACAACCATCAGGTAAGGAAATAAGATTCTCTGGGGATTAAAGTAAGGGCAATGATGGGGACGGCCATCAGGTTTGCAAAGTAAGGTAAACAACGATGAGGACGACCATCGGTTTAAAGAATGAATGAAATAAATGATGAGGGACGGTCATCAAAGGTGAAGGACGATCACCTAACAGGGGACGGCTGCTCTTTATCACGACATAGGACGAATGCCGGATAGAAAAAAGTCGACGATGGGGACGACCATCGGATATGCATGATGAAGGATGATCATCAAGAGGTGAAGGACGATCACCTAGCAGGGTACGGCTGATCTCGGGACTTATCATGACATAGGAATGCCAGATAACAAGATCAACGATGGGGACGACCATCAGATAAACATGATGAAAGACGATCATCAAGAGGTGAATGACGATCACCTAGCAGGGTACGGCTGCTCTCAGGATTTATCATGACATAGGACGAATGTCAGATAACAAGATCAACGATGGGGACGGCCATCGGATAAAATGATGAAGGACGATCATCAAAAGGTGAAGGACGATCACCTAGCAGGGGACGGCTGCTCTTTATCACGACATAGGACGAATGCCCGATAGAAAAAGGGTTCCAATGCTGGGGAAAGGATGAGGGACGGTCATCCATAAGTGAAGGACGATCACCTGGCATGGTACGGCTGCCGAAAGTATCACGACATAGGACGAATGTCGGATAGAAAAAAGATGTTTTGCTGGGGAATTGCTGGGGAATGGTAAACACGGACAAGTGCTTATGCTTTCTAAAATAAAAAGGTATAAGTGTTTTGGCACTGTGGGGATAGGATGACACGGACGAGTGTCAAAAGAAATATTACAAACAAGTGTTTGGGCAACTGTGCTGGGGAGTGGTGACACGGACGGGTGTCAAGAGAGTGTATAAGCATTGGTTTGGTTTATATCTGCAGGGGGTGATATGACACGGACGAGTGTCGAAAACATGTGTTTGTGTTTGAGAGTGAAAAGGGGACGCTTTGGCTTTCTGCTGGGGAAATTGAGATGACACGGATGAGTGTCAAGAAGGACCAGTATCTTTTGGTAGAAAGTGTTCTGGCTACTTTACCGGGGAATGATGACACAGACAGGTGCCCAAAAAAGAGCATGTATAAGTATTTGAGAGTGCAAAGGGGACGCTTTGGTTTTTAAGTGCAAGGGATGTATTTTGTATATTGCTGAAGAGGTACTTGTTGATTTTTTTTTACAGGTGACTGGTTCGAACCTGACTTATGATCATGAAATATGTTTGATTTTTGCCGTAATGCTCTGTAATAGACGGAATGCTACGCTCTGGGGGTAAAATTATGTGAATGCTATGATTATGCAAAAGAAACCGGTTCGGGATTTGGATCCTACCATTGTGAAGATCTCTGGCTGATCTGCTTGAAGTGATATCCCAGCTGGGGATAAGATCATTGGTAGATCTGATAAGAATATGGTTCTGCTTGGGGTATTAGATCACTGATAGACCTATCCGGTGAGGAGGTAACCCAGCTGGGGATGAGGAAGCTTTCGTCACTTTGTTGTGTGAGAATTTCAAACATTGCTGTTCTTGGGAGAGGCTGGAGCTCTGTGGGGAGATGGTTCCCCTCATCCTTAACACTCTGTTGGGGGAGGAAAGATAACTGAACGATCTTCCTAGAGATTTCTGTGAGGATCCTTCTGAGGATGAGGAGACTTAACAACTCAGTTGGGGAAAAGGTTCTTTAGATGCTGCTTGGAAAAGATGTGTTGGGGAAGTGATGCTTTGGAAGCTTCGTTGGGGAAAAACATTCCAGATACTGTTAGGGGAGGAAGTATGTTTGGCATGCCCCATGTCGCGTGTTGAATACCTGCAATCCTATTAAGACAAAGAAACGCACAAGTGTCCCGAGGCATCCCTTACTGGATTCCGTCATATGAGTTAGATATTCCTGAGAGTGAATACATTTCCTGCAAGCATGTAATTAGAAAGGCACATATGTTTTATGCAAATATTATATTATGGATATCAGACACTTTGCAAACGAAACAAAAATGTACAAGATAAGTTGTGACTGAAAATCTGATTTTATTAATCTGGGTGCCCTGAATTGGCAAATACAGTCAAAGAAACAAATCCCCTGGAATGAGGAGATTGTTACAAATTGAGAAAAATAAAGGTGTTGGCAAATGTTGACGATGCTTCAGTGAGCTTCCCTTTCCTATGACCCGTATGACCTTGACGTTCTCTTATCTTGCTTTCTGAAGAAGGTTGATTCTGACCGATGCTTTATCCTTTTGAAGCTTGCCGTGTTGCAAGTGATATAGACGAATTCAGAATCCAGTTGTTCGCTTATTCCTTTATTTTGCGTGGATCGCCCTTTCGGGTTTTCAATACACCGGGATACCCATTTTTGCCTGAGCTGCCCAATGCGGCTTTTCAACTCAGCGGGTGTACATTTTTTCAGTTTTTCCCTTATTTTTGCCCGAGTCTTTTATTCTGTTTTTGACTCGCCGGGATGCCCTATTTTTGCCTGGATTTACATTCTGTTTTTATGTCCAGCGGATCTTTTTATGAGAAGTATTTTCTAACTGTATCTGAATTCACAGAGATAAGAAATCTTCACCATCCATAGTAGTGAGCATCAGTGCTCCACCAGAGAAAACTTTCTTTACTATGAACGGACCATCGTAGTTCGGAGTCCACTTGCCCCTGTGGTCTGTATGAGGAGGAAGGAGTCTTTTCAGCATAAGATCTCCCACTTGGTATTCCTGAAGCCTGACTTTCTGATCGAAGGCTTTCTTCATTCTTTTCTGATATAGCTGCCCATGACAGATTGCAGCTAATCTCTTCTCTTCGATCAAATTTAGTTGATTGTACCGAGAACAAACCCATTCTGCTTCGTTCAACTTGACATCCATCAGTACCCGTAAGGAGGGTAACGCAACTTCAACAGGTAGGACTGCTTCTATACCATACACAAGCTGATACGGTGTTGCCCCAGTGGATGTTCTGATTGAGGTACGGTACCCATGCAAGGCAAATGGTATCATTTCATGCCAGTCTTTGTAAGTAACCACCATCTTTTGCACAATCTTCTTAATATTCTTGTTAGCTGCCTCCACAGCGCCATTCATCTTTGGCCGGTAAGGAGAAGAGTTGTGGTGTTGGATTTTGAAGTCCCGACACAATTCTGCCATCATTTTGTTGTTCAAATTGGAGCCATTATCAGTAATGATTCGCTCAGGAACTCCATATCGACAAATGATGTCTCTTTTCAGGAATCTGGCTACCACTTGTCTAGTGGCATTTGAATATGAAGCTGCTTCAACCCACTTGGTGAAGTAATCAATGGACACCAGGATGAATCTATGGCCATTTGAAGCAGTCGGTTCGATCTTTCCCATCATGTCAATGCCCCACATGGCAAAGGGCCAAGGTGAAGACATTACATTCAAAGGATTTGGAGGTACATGCACTTTGTCTGCATAAATCTGGCATTTATGACACTTTTGGCATAGGCACAGCAGTCTGCATCCATTGTGATCTAGTAGTAACCTGATCTTAACAATTTCTTAGCCATTGCATGTCCTCCAGCATGGGTATCGAAATATCCTTCATGCACCTCGTGCATCAGCAAGTCTTCCTCTTTCTTATCAACACATCTGAGAAGTACCATGTCAAAGTTCCTCTTGTATAACGAACCATCAACATTAAGAAAGAAACTACTAGCCAGTCTTCTTATCATTGGATGATGCCCCAGGTGGGTATGTTTGATCCTCTAAGAAGCATTTGATGTCATGGAACCAAGGCTTGTCATATTTAGCAATGTCCATAGAGAATACGTATGCCGGTCGGTCAAGTCTGGATACTGAAATCCGAGGCACAAAGTTGGCAGTCTGAACCTTGATCATGGAGGAAATGGTAGCCAAAGCATCTGCAAACTGATTTTCGTCCCGAGGGATATACTCAAGTTTGACTGTTGTGAAAAAAGTCAATAATCTCCTCGTATAGTCACGGTATGGAATCAGATGCTCTTGGTGAGTGTACCATTTGTCATTGGTCTGATTGATTACCAAAGCTGAATCTCCGAACACATTTAATGTCTTGATCCTGAGGTCAATGGCTTCCTCAAGACCCATGATACAGGCTTCATATTCAGCTTCGTTGTTAGTGCATGCAAAGGTGAGTTTTGCCGAGAAAGGCATGCGAACTCCTTTAGGTGTAATGAGCACTGCACCAACTCCACGACCATTCATGTTAACAGCCCCATCAAACATCATTGTCCATTCTTCTTCTGGGTCAGGCCCTTCAGTGTGAACAGGCTCTTCATGATCTTTTGCTTTCAGGAACATGATGTCTTCATCAGGGAAGTCAAATCTCATTGGCTGGTAATCATTAATAGGTTGCTCAGCCAGATAGTCAGACAGTACATTGCCTTTGATGGCCTTTTGGGATGTGTACTGAATGTCATATTCTGTCAGAATCATTTGCCATCTAGCAACCCTTCCGACAAGTGCTGGCTTCTCAAATATGTACTTGACGAGGTCCATTTTTGAGATCAACAAAGTAGTGTGGGTCAACATATACTGTCTTAGTCGGCGAGCAGCCCACGCTAAAGCACAACAAGTTTTCTTGAGCAGTGAATAACGTTGTTCATAGTCGGTAAACGTTTTGCTTAGGTAGTATATTGCATACTCTTTTCGACCAGACTCATCATGCTGGCCCAGCACACACCCCATTGATCCTTCTAATACTGTCAGGTATATTATTAGAGGTCTTCCTTCTACTGGAGGCATAAGGATTGAAGGTTCTTGTAAGTACTCTTTGATTTTGTCAAAAGCCTTCTGAAAATCTTCATTCCACCTGACCGCTTGTTCTTTTCTTAACAGTTTGAACAGGGGCTCACAGGTTGCTGTAAGATGAGATATTAACCTTGATATGTAGTTCAATCTGCCTAAGAATCCCCAGACCTCTTTTTCAGTCTTTGGTGCAGGCATTTCCTGAATGGCTTTGACTTTGTCTGGATCAACTTCAATTCCTTTTTCACTTACGATGAACCCCATCAATTTACCGGACCGTACCCTTGTAACACGGTGGGAGAACTAACTTTCTATAAATGTTGCGGATAGCAAGAGTCGCCACCTACTTTTATTTTATCCAAAAGGAAAGGACATAAAAGAACAGGAAATACCTTAAAAAGATTTTGAGTTCGGGGGGTAGGTTATACAAAGGGAAGGTGTTAGCACCCTTTATATCCATGGTTATCCATGGGCTCTTAGTTACTTAGCTCACTTTAAATTGTTTTGAGAAAGGTGTAGTGTGTGAAAAATTTTCTAAGTACTTTATAATGATCCTCGTATGGATGTATATAAAGACTTTGTTTTGAAAATTTGTTTGAAATGTGGAGTGTAATAAAGTATTTTGAAAAGGTGAGCAAGTAATTAAGAGAAACCTACCCTATATTAAGTCTTTACTTTTCTTATATGTTCCTTCAATGGTAAGACTATCCCTATTATTAAGGAATATGTAGTCATTACCTTGGATGTAATAAGGGACATATGAAGGGACATCTGAATTTAGGCAACTGCAAGGTGTCTTTAGCAATACGTAGGGACTTATCATCTTTTATTTCGAAGGGTCAAGATCATTTATCGTAGGCAACCTCGAAGGGACTTGATCTTATAATTTAAAGGGACTTGATGATATTTTATGAAGGGACTTTGCTTAAGACACCTCACTTGACCCTAGAAATAGGCAACATGAGAGGTAACCCTAGAAAGTGCAAGATGGCGATCAAAGATCGACTTACATGTGTGAGTGTTTACATTCAAGTATTTATCTTATTTAATTAGTTTTCTAAATTATTTTAATTACACATAGTTATACACACCCTAAAATTACTAACCATGGCAATACAATTTTTTACAAAAATAAAATAGAGACAAAAAATAAATCTACGACTATTACATGACTTTCACAATTACATAATAATAGAAACGATACTGATAAATATAATAAATAAGTGATAATTCAAAGGTTAGTAATAATAAAAAAAGAAAAGGGGTTGGCAAAAATATAAAGAAAAATAACAATTTAAGAGAAAATATTATTTTTTAAGTTAAATAAACATTATAATAATTTTTTTAGAATAAAATAGAATAATTATAATAATAATAAACAAAATAATAATTATTTACATATTAAACAAGTAATAAATAATTAATGATACTTTATAAAAATATTAGGTTAAATTTTTTAAAAATTAGGATTAAGAAAATTAGGGTTTATAAAATTAGGGTTTAGAAAATTAGGGTTTATGGAATTAATCTAAACCTAATTATTTAATTTATTTACAAAAATATATACATAATAATAATATAAACATATTACAAAATAAATAGAAACAATTTTACATTTAAGAAAATAAATTATGATTTTAAGAGAATATAAAGAAAATAATATAATATTATTTAGAAATTAGTTTTATGATTTATATTTAATAATTTAAACAAAATAAAGTTATTATATGAAAAAAATAGAAAATAGGAAGAAAATATGCACAATTGACCAAAAAGATAGGACCTGGGATTTGAACCCAGGTCCTTTACCTGAACAGACGTCTCCCAAAACCAGCTGAGCTACTGCGCACGTTTGATATCTAAAGACAAGGCAATCCTTATATTGTAAGCTTGTAGAACAAAAGGAATTAAATCAAAAAATAGTTGGAGGCCGGATTCGAACACAAGCCATTTGCCTCTCACATGCGCCTCTTCACCAACTGAGCCACCAACACATTTGTGAAACAAAATACAAATAATTCATAAAATATTAAAACAAATTTTTAAAAAATAGAAAGCGCGCGCTGCCTTCATCTCCTACCTCCAGATCCACGAATTTACCTGCGAATTTATTCACAATGTTTCCTGCGAATTTACCTGCACACGAATATTTACAAGAAACCTAGATTTTTGAAACACCATGAAAATCATACCAATCTTAAAAATTAACAACCCAGATCAATTGCCCATAGTTCATACATTCTGGCCATGGTCTTAGAATTCATTTGAATGAAGTAAATGACAAAACCCCAACTTAAAGGTTCAAACCCTAATCATGGCCATTCACACATTTGGTCACGAACCTGCAATTTTTTTATCCAGAAACAATCTACACACTATCACAAACAATATTACAAAGTCAAAAAACAACAATACTGCATGAATTTAGTGAATCGAAAATTTGAAAACTCAAGAAAATATTGATTCGGTTTGTATGATTCATGGAGTTCTGAATGTAATAGATGATCAGGAATGACTCAAGGATGTTCAATGAACATGTTTCAACCTTCAAAACTCTTTGGAATGACCTCTAGCAAGGAATCCGAATGTGACTTTTCTTGAATTTTTTTTTGAAGTTTGATTGTTGTTCTTGGCTGCCAATTTTTCGTCCCTTTGTGTTTGTATGAGTTGTACATATATAGTATGACCTAACTAGGTCAAAAAATCAGATCATACTTTGGATTTTTGGATCAATTGAGATTGAAAAAGATATGCTTCCAAATATTGAATTTTTTTGATATATCCTTGCTATTTTTGGTTGATCTGATTTTCCATGATCTCAATCACTTTAAATTGATCTTTATGACTTTCTAGAACCAAAATCTTATCAAATATTGCAACTTTTATATTTTATTTTGATATAAAATGATTTTTAATGTATAAAATCATAATAAATAAAATAAAATGAATAAAAATTTGAATAAGTGATTTTTAATTCGTGCATGATGTCATGGAAGTGTTTGGGTCACAAAAATGCAAGCCCATTTGGAGAAATTTGGTTCTAAGGTCCTATTTGCTTCATAAACCTCTCAAAAATTTCCCAACTTTGCAAAGGCACAAATCCCTCAATTTTAATTCTATGAAAGTGTTCTTGGACATTTTAGAAAGCTTATAGAGTCCTATAACCAACCTCTTTGGTCTCATGTCCATATCTTTACCATTTTCAAGTTATGCTCTTTGGAAGATGTTGACTTTTTGTTGACTTTTGAAATGACCTATAATGTCTTAGCTCATACCTTCCAAATGAAGCATTTTTGGGCTTGGCTTGTGAGCCACAAAGTTGTAGAGAATTAAATTTCCTTCAAAATGAGCTTTGGATGGAAAATTTTTGATGAAGCATGTGAAAGTTATGGCTGGTCAAAGTTCAGTTGACTTTTCCTATGAAAACCCTAATTTAGAAACTCCTGATTCTTGATGATCTGAAATCTCCTTGATGAATCATGATCAACCCTTGATCAAATGATGAATTTTACTACATATACTTGATGTTGGCAAAAAATCATGAAGTTTGACTTTGGTTTGACCATAGTTGACCTCAGTTTGACTTTTTAATTGCTTTGACTGATTTTAGCCTATCTGATCATCTGATTGAGCAAACCTTTTGGGAAAGCCTTGAAACTTGACATGGGGATTCTTGAACACATGTAGGATGCTATGAAGCTCAATTGAAGCCTTGGAAGTCCATTTAGCCTGATGGAAGTCAAAACCCTAATTTAAGATGCATTGCTTAGGAGAATGCATTGTCTGAGGGAGTTGTCAAACTTTCTGACTAATTGTGAACCTTGTGAACCTCTTGAGATACCCTTTGAACCTTGTGAACCTTGTGAACCTCTTGGGATACTTTAGCACACAATGCCTTGTCTAGGTGAGGGCAAATTTTGGGGTGCAACAGCTGCCTCTATTCAATTTTCTGAAACCTGAGGGGTTAGATTGGTATATGTGCCATTCGTGACCTGGAAGGTTGAAGGGGATTGAACACAAAAGCCCAAAAATTTGCACTCGCCGGTGCATAAAGTAACACTGATGATTAGTTGTATATGCTTAAGTGGGCTTGAAGATGCCACTTGGAAGAACTGGAGATGGGCTTATAGATGCCATCCATAATATCAGGAGGTGATAATATCTTGATGTTGATACTGGATATCAGTACTAGGTCTTCGTATAGGCCGTCTCTGAATCGTTTATGCAACATGGTTTGAGTTGAATGCTAGCACTAAATCTTCGTATAGATCGTCTCTGCATTATCTCTGGGGAAAAAGAATATCCTTGTATAGATCGTCTCTGAACCATATCTAAGAACATACTTTAATTTAAGTGTCAGAACCAAATCTTCGTGGCGATTTTTTTCTGAATTAAGTATCAGCACTAGATCTTCGTATAGATCGTCTTTGAACTGTTTTGAATTGTTGAATAGACCAGTAGAAATAAATCTTCGTGACGATTATCTCTTCTGGAAATATCCTGGATCAGGGAATAGATCTTCGTATAGACCGTTTACCTACTATCCAAGGACAACTTGAGTAATGAGTATCAGCAATGAATCTTCATGGAGATCATCCCTGAGTTAAGTATCAGCACTAAACCTTCGTATAGATCGTCTATGACTTGTTGTGAATTGTTGATAGTATTTTATCTGTATATAACCATCCTATAAGGAAAAGGTTAGTTTATGCAATATGTATGCATGCATGGCATGGTGCATCTAAGTAAATGTATTATGCATTCATGGATATGTTATGGTGATGTAAATGATGTATGTATGAATCATGTAGCTTGAAGCGTCTGGATATCTTTGTATAACAATTGCTGGCTAGGGAAAATAAATCTCGATTCGTTGCTGAAGAATATGAGGAACTTGTTCCCGTCTTGTTTGATAGTATAATATTTATAATCTCCCGTCTTCGTTCGTCGTACTTCTATTGAAGGAATAAGTTCCTGAGTATCCCGACTGAGGATAAAAGAGATGGACATAAATTCAAGGGGAAATGTAACTTGAAGTATCTATAAAGATAGATTTGCCCTGCTGGGGATTTGTAGTTGTCTGGTAGGGATGAACCGGCGAATCTTCGTTGAATTCCTACCTTCGTTCGTCCTTAGTAAATACTATTACTGCATTTTATGCATTTCTGATAAACATCAATCATATTCAAAAGCATACATACATTCAAACACAACCAATGGACGTTTTCTCTTAGGTAAATAGGGTAAAAGTAAATCTGGATTTAAAGACAAGATTTTATTTATATTACAAAGTGACCTAGGCAAGTTTGTACAAGGAGACAGAAATCCTAGTAAGAGGAATTCGTCGTAAAATTTTTACAAAACAAAGAAAACAGCTATGTGAGAAATAATCCTATTGAGTTTCAATTCTACTATTGCCATTATCTTCAAGTATCTCATCCTTTGCTGTTGAGACGGAAACGATTGGGTTGATCTTTATCTGTTCGAACTTGATTTAGGTAGCACCAACAGTTGAAGTTACATGAGTGATCCAAACGAGACATAGTCATACGCTTTAATCCCTAACTTTTGCCTGGATTGCCCGTTCAGGTTTTCAATCCACCGGGATATCCTTTTTTGCCCAAGTCGCCCTTACAGGTTTTCGACTTGCCGGGTGTACATTTTTTTATTTATATATATCCCTAATTTTTGCCTGAACCCTTTTGGTTCGCCGGGATGCCCTTATTTTTGCCTAGGCCAGTCAACCTAGCGGGTCTCTTTTTATGCGTAGTATTTTTTTAACTATGTCTGCGTTTACAGGCTACGGGAAGTCTTCACCATCCATAGTAGTAAGCATCATGGCACCTCCTGAGAATACCCTCTTGACTACAAATGGTCCTTCGTATGTAGGAGTCCACTTGCCCCTAGGATCACCCTGTGGTAATATGATACACTTGATTACCAAATTACCAGCCTGATATACCTTTTGCTTAACCTTTTTATTAAAAGCTTTGATCATTCGTTTCTGGTACATCTGGCCATGACAAACAGCTGCCAGCCTTTTCTCATCAATTAAATTTATCTGGTCAAGTCGAGTTTGAATCCACTCATCTTCATCCATGCCTGCATCCTTCATGATTCTTAAGGAGGGGATTTGAAGTTCAATGGGCAGAACTGCTTCTATACCATAGACTAAGGAGAATGGGGTTGCCCCTGTTGAAGTACGTATTGTAGTACGATAACCATGAAGAGCAAATGGTAACATCTCGTGCCAATCTTTATAAGTAACAATCATCTTCTGTAGAATCTTCTTAATGTTCTTGTTAGCAGCTTCTACTGCCCCATTCATCTTTGGACGATACGAAGAAGAATTGTGATGCTTAATCTTGATTTGCATGCATAAATTAGTAAGCATGATGTTATTCAGATTAGAGCCATTGTCTGTGATAATCCTTTCAGGGATGCCATACCTGCATATGAGATTATTCTTAATGAACCGAGCCACCACATTCTTAGTAACAGATGCAAATGAAGCTGCCTCCACCCACTTTGTAAAGTAATCAATAACAACCAGGATGAAACGATGCCCATTAGAAGCAGTAGGCTTGATCTCACCAATCATATCTATGCCCCACATAGAAAAAGGCCAAGGAGCAATCAACACATTCAATGGAGCTGGAGGTATGTGTACTTTATCAGCATAGATTTGACACTTGTGACATGTTCTGGAATGTTGATAGCAGTTAGCTTCCATAGTAGACCAATAGTAAACTGCTCTCAATATCTTCTTTGCCATAGTATGACCACTAGAATGAGTGCCAAAGATCCCATCATGCATGTCTTCTATAATCTCTGCTGCTTCTTTCTTATCCACACAACGAAGCAAAGTTAAATCATGATTGCGCTTGTACAAAATCCTATTACTCAGAAGGAACTTAGCAGAAAACCTCCTCAGAAACTTCTTATCTTTGACAGATGCCCCTTCAGGGAACTCCTGAGTTTCAAGATATCTTTTCACTTCATAGAACCAATGCTTCTCCTCTGCTTCTTCAGTGTCAATCTCATTACAGTATGCAGGCTTCTCAAATCTGTCAATAGTAATCTTGGGAGCTTCATCATCCCAGCTAATCTCAAACATAGATGCCATAGTGGCTAATGCATCTGCCAACTGATTTTCTCCTCGTGGAATATGTCCAAAGGTAATTTTTTCAAAATATGGGATCAAAGACAACACATGCTCTCTGTAAGGAATAATATTTTCATGCTAGGTGTCCCAATCTCCTTTAATCTGACTCACTACCAAGGATGAATCTCCATATACGTCCAGGAACTGAATCTTCATATCAATGGCAGCTTTGATACCCAGGATACATGCCTCATACTCAGCCATGTTATTGGTACAATAGAAACAAAGTCTTGCAGTAATCGGGGTATGACAACCTTCAGGGGAAATGATCACAACACCAACACCATTACCAAGTGCATTAGAAGCTCCATCAAAAACCATAGTCCATCGGGATCCTTGTTCAGGTCCGTCATATTGTCCAAGTTCTTTAGTAATAATCATAATGTCTTCATCAGGGAACTCGAAACTCATTGACTGATAATCATCCACTGCTTGATGAGCCAAGTGATCAGCTACAACACTTCCTTTAATGGCCTTCTAAGTAGTGTATTGTATATCATATTCTGTTAAGATCATTTGCCATCTTGCTATTCGTCCGGAGAGAGTAGGTTTCTCGAATATGTACTTGATTGGATCCATCTTTGAAATCAACAAGGTAGTATGAGTCAACGTATACTGTCTTAGTCGGCGAGCAGCCCATGCCAAAGCGCAGCAAGTTTTCTCGAGCAGTGAGTATCTTGTTTCACAGTCGGTAAACTTTTTGCTAAGGTAGTAGATTGCCTGCTCTTTTCGACCAGACTCGTCATGTTGCCCCAACACACACCCCATTGAATTGTCTAATACTGTTAAGTACATAATCAAGGGTCTTCCATCAACTGGTGGCATCAAGATTGGAGGTTCTAAAAGATATCTCTTGATTTCATCAAAGGCTGTCTGGCATTCATCATTCCATTCCATCACCTGATCTTTCTTCAGTAACTTGAAGATTGGCTCACAGGTAGCAGTTAATTGGGAAATAAATCTTGCAATATAATTCAGTCGTCCCAAGAAACCTCTAACTTCCTTTTCAGTATGGGGAGCTGGCATCTCTTGTATAGCTTTCACTTTTGCAGGGTCTACTTCAATACCTTTTCCACTGACAATGAAACCCAGGAGTTTACCAGATCTAAAAAAGTACATTTGTTTGGATTCAATCTGAGCTTGTATTTCTTCAACCTTTCAAATAGCTTATGCAGATGATCAAGGTGTTGTTCTTCATTCTGGGACCTGGCTATCATATCATCCAAATATACCTCTATCTCATGATGAATCATATCGTGAAATAAAGCCACCATAGCATGCTGATATGTTGCCCCGGCGTTCTTCAAACCAAATGGCATCACTTTATAACAAAAGGTGCCCCACTGTGTAACAAACATAGTCTTCTCCATATCTTCAGGTGCCATCTTGATTTGATTGTAACCAGAGAAACCATCCATAAAAGAGAATACCTTATACTGAGCAGTGTTGTCTGTGAGCACCCTTGGTTTTTGATCGATTATGAATTTTAAAGTGTTTTATGTTTGTTCTATGTTAAGAAATATGCTTGTATCACTTTGGTTCTCTTGTTCTTCTTTGTTTATGGATTTTTGGAAAAATACGCATAATGAATCGATTCATTATGGCTTGAATCGATTCATGCTGTTGTGTGGATTCTGGATTTCGCAAAATGAATCGATTCATCCTTTGATGTATCGATTCATGCAGTTTAACTAATTCTGTTTTCTCAAATTCAATCAGTATGAATCGATTCATCCAAGCTTGAATCGATTCATTCTTCTGTTATTTGCCTAACAGATTCTGCAATATATATATATATGTGTGTTTGTTTTTCATTTCAAAAATACAGATCACAGATTACAGAAATTGGTGAGACGAATTTTGTAGTGATTGAACATTGAAGAACACATCAAGATAGGGTTTTTGGAGTGTTGGAACTTCAATTTGTTGAGCAAGCTTGAAACCTAGAATCAAGATATCTTCATCATCTTCTCAAAGATCTTATTCAAGAACATCAACAAGAGTGTTTGTTGTCCTGTGAATTGAAGGCTTTTGAGACAACGTTCAGTGGTACGATCGTAGATCCAGCTGAGTTGAAGATTGATAGAAGGTTTCAAGGGAAAAACCAGCTGGGTTTTCCTTCAAGAACGGACGTGTTCTTGAGGGTTTTGTGAGTCACGTTGTACAAGTCAGATTCAGCCGCAGCGAGAGTCGTGGAACCGGTGGATTGATTGTATAACTTGCGGGAAATCTCGATTGGGCTCAAATCGAGTGGAGGTTGATACAATAGGAAATTCTAGGAGTTTAGAATTCTGGTTTTTGTATTCGAACCTTGTAATCAACGGATTCAGCAACTTTGATATAAGAATTCTCAATTTCGATTTGAAATTGAGAGGGAGACGTACCCACACGCGAGGACGACCGTGGGGAACTTCCTTACCAAATCTCGGCGTATTGTTTCTCCTCTCTATCTTTACTTTTGTTTTAATTTGTTTTTCGATTCATTGGAAATTGATTTAGTGATAGGTGCATTCAACTGTTTTCATATCGTGTGTTTTATTCTTTATCATAGCAATCGTAAAATCCAGCACGTTATCGCTTGTCTGGTCTTCTAGTGGCCGATTCAGAATAGATGCTTATTCTATTCGGGACCTTTGCTTCCATAATACTTTGAAAACTCTGAAAAACTTTCTAAATCCTTGAAAACAAGGGTGTGATCCATTCACCCCCCCTCTAGATCACTCGCCACAGCGTCTAACAAGTGGTATCAGAGCACCGGTTCGCTGGTGCTTTGTGGCTGCCTGTAACGTTATGGATTCTGAACCAAAGGGGGCGTACAATAGAGCTCATGTTTTCAACGGTGAAAATTATGGCTATTGGAAAGACTGCATGCGAGTACATATAAATTCTTTTGATAGGCGCGTATGGGCTGCCATTCAAAATGGTCCTTTTCAAATTACCATGATGAATGAGGTAGGAGCCATAGTACCTAAACCAGAAGACGATTGGGATGAAAAAGATGAGAAAAAGTGGTCAAGTGATTGGAGAGCTCGAAATATGCTAATTTCAGCACTTAGTGCAGATGAGTATTATCAAGTTTCTCATTGCTCGACAGCTAAAGAAATGTGGGATGCTTTAGAAATTGCTCATGAGGGCACAACTGAAGTAAAACAGTCCCGCATTAACACACTTAATCAAGAGTTCGAACTCTTTCGTATGAAACAAGGAGAATCAATTCCCGACATGCAAAAGATATTTGTTCATCTTATTAATCGTTTGAATGCACTTGGAAAACCAGTTTCCAATGATATTGCTACTAATAAAATTATGAGATGTCTTAGCAGGGAATGGCAACCTAAAGTGACAGCTATCAAGGAAGCCAATGATCTAACGACACTCACAATGACTACTTTGTTTGGAAAGATGGAGGAACATCAGCAAGAACTAGAAAGTCTAGAAAAGTTTGAAAACAAAAGTAAAAAGGGGAAAGAGAAGAACAAAGACAAAGAGGGTGAGAAGAGGCCTATAGCTCTTATGGCTTCAAACTCAAAGTCCTCACAAAAAGAGCTAAGCAACAATGAGTCAAGTAGCGACGAAGACTCCGGTGACGAAGAAATGGGACTTTTTGTTAGGAGGTATAATAGATTCATTCGAAAGAATGGAATAAAGCATTCCGACAAAAATCTCATAAACTTTAGAAGACAATCTATGGATACAAAACAGGAAGAGGTTAATAAGAATAGAGAAAGAGGGTCTTGCTTTAATTGTGGCAAGTCCGGTCATTATAAAACGGATTGCCCCTTAAAGAAAAAGGATAAAGAAAAAGCTCCTCCAAGAAGGTATAATAATAAGCAAATAAGAGCTTACATTTCTTGGGAAAGTGATAGTGATTCATCAAGTACACAATGCACAAGTGATAGCGATGAAACCGCAAATTTGTGTCTTATGGCTCACACCAAAAATCAGTCCCATCACAAGAAGAAAAGTGATGATAAAAAGGTAAAACAAGCTTATTATAACAACTTCTCTTCCATGTCTTTTTCTGAATTAAAAGTAGCTTTTGAAAAACTGCATAATGAAGCTAAAGAAGCATTTAAAAGGTTAGCTTCCGACAAAAGTATTTTTTCATACTTGGAAGGTAAAGTACAATATGCTGAAAAAGATTTAGAATGCTTGAAAGCTAGTATTGCAGAAAATTCAAAAGCTATTGATATTGATGGTTGTAGTAAAATTAGGCATTGTGAAAGGTGCCACATTTGGCAACAAGAGGTCATCTCTCTTAAAGCCAAATTGGAAAAAGCCTTGCAACCTAAGATTACTTATGCCGTTGATACTAGATTGTTCAAAAAGTCATTAAATCCTCCATGCAAAATATTCTTTTGTTCCAAAGGATTTAAAGACCAATAGTAAACATCATCATTATCGTAGTGTTTGTCACTATTGTTGTCATGCTGGCCACACCATTGAGAAATGCAAGTTTAGAAGATTTCTTGTTCCTAAAGGCATTTACCAATGGAAGCCTAAAGGCAACCATGTTATTACTTACCCACTTGTACCCAATAAAAATTGGGTACCTACTTCTCTCTTTTGATATTGTAGGATGAGTGTCTTGCATCCATGAAAGGAAGATGGTTTCTGGACAGTGGATGTTCAAGGCACATGACGGGTGACATATCGCTTTTTATTGACTTCAAAGCAAAGAAAAAGGGGTATGTTACTTATGGAGACAATAACAAAGGAGCAATACTTGGTAAAGGTAGTGTAGGTAATCCCTCTACCACTACTATTTGTGATGTACATCTTGTTGAGGGACTTAAACACAATTTGTTAAGTATAAGTCAACTATGCGACAAAGGTTATAAAGTGTCTTTCACAAAAACATGTTGCAAAATTGAACATACCGAATAAAATGTTGTGTTTAAGGGTGTTAGAGTAAACAATATATATATGCTTGATCTTTTGAGTGTATCCTTAACAAGCACTAAATGTCTAGTAGCATTAAATGATGATTCATGGCTATGGCATAGACGCTTAGCGCATGTTAATTTCGATTTGCTTAACAAGGTTATATCCAAGGATCTAGTGGTAGGTCTTCCAAAAATAAAGTTTTCAAAAGACCACCTATGTGATGCTTGCCAAATGGGAAAACAAACATGGGTCTCTTTTAAATCTAAAAATATAATTTCAACTTCAAGACCCCTTGAGCTTCTCCATATGGATCTCTTTGGACCATCTAGGACAAAGAGCTTAGGTGGAAACTATTACGGTTTCGTAATAGTAGATGACTACTCTAGATTCACTTGGACTATATTCCTTCATAGCAAAGATGAAACTTTTTCTGCTTTCAAAAGTTTTGCAAAGCTGTCCCAAAATAAAATGAATTCTAAAATAGTTACAATCCGAAGCGATCATGGAGGTGAATTTCAAAATCACCTCTTTGATAAATTTTGTGACAAGTATGGCATTGAGCATAACTTTTCAGCTCCTCGAACTCCACAACAAAACGGTGTTGTGGAACGCAAAAATCGAGTTTTAGAGGAATTGGCAAGAACAATGCTCAATGAGGGTGGCTTACCAAAATACTTTTGGGCCGATGCAATTAGTAAGGCTTGTTATGTTCTCAATAGGATTCTAATTCGTCCTATTTTGAATAAAACTCCTTATGAAATCCTAAAAGGTAGAAAGCCCAACTTGTCTCATCTTCATGTGTTCGGTTGTAAATGTTTTGTCTTGAATAACGGTAAAGAAAACCTTGGGAAGTTTGACGCCAAAGCTGATGAAGGTATTTTTCTAGGTTACTCTAAATCAAGCAAAGCATATAGAGTTTATAATAGGCGTTTACTTTCTGTCGAAGAATCTTTCCATGTTTCTTTTGATGAGTCTTACCCAAAAATTGTCGGAAAAGGTATCTCTTTTAATGATGCAGGTGTATCTACGCAAGACATACTCAAAGAAGCTGGTTCGGAAATTGATCAATCCGAAGCAGTTGCTATTGAGAAGGAGGAAGATACATGTATTGAAAAAGATAAAGAGGAAGGAACATCCGAAGTGAAGGATCTTCCACCAGCTTGGAAATCCTCTAAAGACCATCCCATAGACAACATATTGGGAGACATTTCAAAGGGAGTGTTGACTCGTTCTAAGATAAGTAATTTTTGTTCTCACTTCGCTTTTGTATCACAAGTGGAACCTAAAAATGCTAAAGAAGCCTTGATTGATGAATTTTGGCTAATGGCCATGCAAGAAGAGCTGAATCAATTTAAAAGAAATGACGTTTGGGAACTTGTCCCTCGTCCGCGAGATCATCACATCATAGGTACTAAATGGGTTTTTAGGAATAAACTTGATGAAAGTGGAGTGATAACTAGAAATAAGGCACGCTTGGTAGCACAAGGGTATAACCAAGAGGAGGGCATTGATTATGAGGAGACGTATGCTCCGGTTGCTCGCCTTGAAGCCATACGTCTTTTTCTTGCCTATGCGTGTTCTATGAATTTCAAGCTTTACCAAATGGACGTAAAGAGTGCGTTCTTAAATGGTGTTATAAATGAAGAAGTATATGTTTCACAACCTCCTGGTTTTGAAAATTCTGAATATCTAGATCATGTCTACAAGTTAAAGCGTGCTCTATATGGTCTTAAGCAAGCACCTCGTGTGTGGTACGAAAGGCTTAGTAAATTTTTACTTAATCATGGATATTCTATAGGTAAAGTGGATAATACACTCTTCATTAAACACAAAGGAAAACACATTCTTTTAGTTCAAGTTTATGTAGACAATATCATATTTGGTTCAACTAACATACACTTGGTCGAGGAATTTTCTAATGTTATGCAAGGTGAGTTTGAGATGAGTCTCATGGGAGAGTTGAATTACTTCTTAGGCCTCCAAATAAAGCAACTCGATGAAGGTACAACAGTATGTCAAACAAAATACTGTAGAGAGCTGCTCAAACGATTTGGAATGAATGATTCTAAACCAATTGACACTCCTATGCCTACAAATGGAAACTTGGATAAAGATGAACATGGTAAGTGTGTTGATGTCAAGAGGTATAGAGGTATGATCGGATCTCTTTTGTATCTTACTGCGTCTAGACCAGACATCATGTTTAGTGTGTGTATGTGTGCACGATATCAATCAAATCCTAAGGAATCTCACCTAAAATCAGTCAAGCGCATATTTAGGTATCTCAATGGAACACCTAAATATGGGCTTTGGTATTCCAAAGGAAGTGATTGTAACTTAGTAGGTTATTCTGATTCTGATTTTGCTGGCTACAAATCAGATCGGAAAAGCACTAGTGGCACTTGTCATCTGTTTTCAAATTCTTTGATAAGTTGGCATAGTAAAAAGCAAGTATCCGTAGCTTTGTCTACTGCAGAAGCTGAGTATGTCGCAGCCGGTAGCTGTTGTGCTCAAATTCTGTGGCTACGACAACAATTACAAGACTTTGATATTGAACTTAAGCATATTCCAATTAAGTGTGACAACACTAGTGCCATTAACCTTTCTAAGAATCCTGTTTTACACTCGTGCACCAAACATATTGAGATTCGACATCACTTTCTTCGCGATCATGTTGAAAAAGGCGATGTCATTTTTGAGCATGTTGATACTAAAAATCAGCTTGCTGACATTTTCACTAAACCTTTGGCAACTGAACCGTTCTTCAACATTCGTCGCGAGTTGGGAATTCTTGATCTCTCCGCTTTGGTGTCTTAAGCTTGATTGATATTATTTCCATTTATCTCATCATATTTGCTAAGTTTTGATTGTAGCCTTTACTAGTGCCTTATGAGAATACTACGATGGAGGTAATATCGTTTCTTCTCCTCTCCTTGATAATATTGTATGATCAATGTATGTTTTGATTAATGATCATTTGTTTACATGAACTTCTGTTCATATGAGTGTTTGAACTTTGATTTTTGTTATTCTTAAGCTTGCATACATTGTTGTATTTCATTTAAATGCATAATGATTGTTTTGCTTCTGCATAAATGTGTCAATTCTTGAAAAATCACTGAAATATTCAAATTTTCGCATAATGAATCGATCCCAACATTCATGAATCGATCCATGATTTAATTTTGCAGATTTTTTTTAAAATTCAGTTACATTATGTATTGATTCATACTCACTTGGATCGATTCATTCTCATTTACAAAACCAAAAATTCCGCAATATGAATCGATCCCAACTAGCTTGAATCGATTCATGATTTATTTTTGCAAATTTTTTTTAAAAACAGTTACAGTATGTATTGATACATACTCACTTGGATCGATTCATAGCAGTTGCCTTTTAAAATTTTTCGCATAATGAATCGATACATACATAAATGAATCGATTTATACTGACGAAATTTCAGTTTTTCTTTAATGAATCGACACATCAGCAACATCCATTACATTTGTAACTGTTTCAAAACCCCATTATCTCCATTATGTCTCTCTCATTATCTCATTTACATCAGTTACATCATTTGCATCATAAACCTAACTATCCCAAAAACCCCTCTTCTTCTCTCAAACCCTAAAACTTCACCATGCCTCCAAGAGTTATGATCCCAAGAGAAAGAAGCAAGAGAAAAGGAAAGGAACCTATTGGGTCTTCTTCTCAGGCTCCACCTATTCCTGAAATCCCTCCATCCGGGACTGCAATCGTTCATCCGGCTATCATGGAAGAATTTGAAACTTCCTTCAAATCAAGTTTAGTAATGAAACCTCATATGTTGGATCCTAGTGATGCTCGTACTCTAGGATTAGAAGAAGTTGCGGCTTTGGTCGACGCACAAAATCTTGGATTCTTTTTATATGTTAAAGATGAGTATCATGAGGATTTTATTCGTGCTTTCTATGCTGGTGTGTAAACTGCAAGAGGATATATGTTTAAATGTTTAATTGGAACTAGAACCTATCGTTTTGAGGCTGCTGATTGGGCCACAGTGTTCGGTATGCCATCTGAAGTTGATGATTTGCAAATGTGGCATGACCAGCGTTTCGAAACTCAGTTTAATTTAAAGGAATTCTGTGCATCCATTTCTAAGTTGGATAGACCCCTTGCTGATGATGAGCCACTAACTTCAGGTATGATCAAAAGTGTACCACGAATCCTGCATTGGATCCTTTCGCACATATTGCGTCCAAGGTCCTGTGGTCATTCTCGTTTGGACAAGCCGGATATCCATTTTCTTTATATTTTGCAGAAAAAGATTCCCTTAAATTGGGCAAATTACTTTGTCAAACGCATCTTCCTTACACGAAACAGCTCCAAGAACATAACCCTTGCCTATGCTTCTCAAATCATGAGGATTCTAAAGTTTTGGAAAGTTACTTTTCCTCCTGTGCCTCTTGTACCAGTCTCTAGTGTATAGGAATTCAACAATGCCACACTTTCTCATATGGGGTATCGATGGGACATCGAGCATCGCTGTTACTACTTCTTTGAACGCAACACACGTACTCGCATTTACAACTTTGATAACCCGACTGAACACATATATGTGGAAGAAATCAGAGATGAAGATATGGAAGAGGCTGAAATTCCTGCTCCCGATGCACCTGCAAACACCGGATGGGGTGAGTGGATACCACAAAGGTGGTCTCCCACTAATTATGATCCTTCTCCCTCGACGGCTGCACCGACTTCCTCCACTGCTGCTCCAGCTTATCTCACTGATATGTTTGCACAATTGGAAGTGGCAAACAATGCCCGACATGAGGAAGTTCGTGCTTGGCATGTCCAACAATCTGAATGGCATAAGGAGCATCGTGAGTGGCACGATGAACATACTCGCATGTACCATAATCAATATTCCTGGCATACTGAGCTAGTTAAGTGGCATCAAGTGTTTTATAATGAGATGTCAGGCTTTATGGATGACTGTCGTTCGCACCCGGGCATTATGGAAAAGTTTCAAAGTACCGAAGTCCAGAGGCGTTTTCGGCGTTATGCGTTCATGGGGCAGAATCCAGATGAAATGCCTCTTCCACCGCCTCCTCCAAGCTTCCATGACCCTGATTGTGATGATGCGGAGTCGTGTGGTGGCCATATGCCTCATTGAAGCATTTCATTTTGCATTTCATATTTGTGTGTTGCTTAAGTTTCTTTTGTAATTCATGTTTGAACAATTTGTTTTGGTTTGGCTTTGTAATTCGTAACTTTTCTTGACAATTTCACTGCTTGTTTATGTCATTTTTTTTTCAATTGTTTGCGCTTTCTATTTCATTCTTTGTGAGTGGATTTTGCCATTGTATCTTCGTTTTGCTGTTTTTCGTTCATCATCTATAACCCTTTCTTGCTGTTGACAAAGGGGGAGAAAAAGGCAAGTGTGACAAGACAATACAATGATGAGCACAAACTCAGGGGGACTTCTCTCTCACACTTCAACACTTCAAAATTTTGTCATCATCAAAAAGGTGGAGTTTGTGAGCACCCTTGGTTTTTGATCGATTATGAATTTTAAAGTGTTTTATGTTTGTTCTATGTTAAGAAATATGCTTGTATCACTTTGGTTCTCTTGTTCTTCTTTGTTTATGGATTTTTGGAAAAATACGCATAATGAATCGATTCATTATGGCTTGAATCGATTCATGATGTTGTGTGGATTCTGGATTTCGCAAAATGAATCGATTCATCCTTTGATGTATCGATTCATGCAGTTTAACTAATTCTGTTTTCTCAAATTCAATCAGTATGAATCGATTCATCCAAGCTTGAATCGATTCATTCTTCTGTTATTTGCCTAACAGATTCTGCAATATATATATATATATATATATATATATATATATATATATGTGTTTGTTTTTCATTTCAAAAATACATATCACAGATTACAGAAATTGGTGAGACGAATTTTGTAGTGATTGAACATTGAAGAACACATCAAGATAGGGTTTTTGGAGTGTTGGAACTTCAATTTATTGAGCAAGCTTGAAACCTAGAATCAAGATATCTTCATCATCTTCTCAAAGATCTTATTCAAGAACATCAACAAGAGTGTTTGTTGTCCTATGAATTGAAGGCTTTTGAGACAACGTTCAGTGGTACGATCGTAGATCCAGCTGAGTTGAAGATTGATAGAAGGTTTCAAGGGAAAAACCAGCTGGGTTTTCCTTCAAGAACGGACGTGTTCTTGAGGGTTTTGTGAGTCACGTTGTACAAGTCAGATTCAGCCGCAGCGAGAGTCGTGGAACCGGTGGATTGATTGTATAACTTGCGGGAAATCTCGATTGGGCTCAAATCGAGTGGAGGTTGATACAATAGGAAATTCTAGGAGTTTAGAATTCTGGTTTTTGTATTCGAACCTTGTAATCAACAGATTCAGCAACTTTGATATAAGAATTCTCAATTTCGATTTGAAATTGAGAGGGAGACGTACCCACACGCGAGGACGACCGTGGGGAACTTCCTTACCAAATCTCGGCGTATTGTTTCTCCTCTCTATCTTTACTTTCATTTTAATTTGTTTTTCGATTCATTGGAAATTGATTTAGTGATAGGTGCATTCAACTGTTTTCATATCGTGTGTTTTATTCTTTATCATAGCAATCGTAAAATCCAGCACGTTATCACTTGTCTGGTCTTCTAGTGGCCGGTTCAGAATAGACGCTTATTCTATTCGGGACCTTTGCTTCCATAATACTTTGAAAACTCTGAAAAACTTTCTAAATCCTTGAAAACAAGGGTGTGATCCATTCACCCCCCCTCTAGATCACTCGCCACAGCGTCTAACATTGTCTACCAGAACATCAATATGAGGAAGTGGAAAGTCATCTTTAGGGTTGGCTTTGTTCAAATCCCTGTAATCTACACACATACGTACCTTGCCATCTTTCTTAGGTACTGGTACCACATTTGCAACCTATTGAGGATAAGAAGTCACAGCTAAGAACCCTGCATCAAACTGCTTCATCACTTCTGCTTTAATCTTTTATGATATTTCAGGACGCATGCGACGAACCTTCTGCTTCTTTGGACGACAATTTTCTTTTACCGGTAAACGGTGAACCACAATGTCTGTATCCAACCCTGGTGTAACACCCCAAATTTGATTATGAGTATTTGTTGCTTATTTGAGGATATATGAATGAATTGACAATTGGTGGTTATGTGAACCGATGCATGGTGGTGAAATTATTTTAATAATATTAATAATAAGAATAATCATGTAGTATTATTCGGATTATTGGTTATTATTTAAAATAATAGAAGTGGAAGTATGAATGTTATGTTGGTTATTTTGGAGTATAAGAGTAATTTATATAATAAGGATAAATAGTGTTTTATTATACTATTTTATTATTATTATTGAAATTATATTAAAGAAAAGGGTAAGGCGGTCCTTTTGTGAAATTATGAGGGTATAGTGGGAAAAGACTAAACTGGGATAATATATCCAAAGAGGAGAATACGATTAGTTTTCTAACATTATCGTGTTTTGGGAAAAGAGGTGCTCTGAAGGAAAAAGGGAGAGAAAGGAGAAGCTCAGAGTCAGGAGGTTGTGGAGAACCCCAGAGAAGAGTGTAAAGCGGCGAAATTCTCTAAGGTATGGGGTTTCATAATCTATTATAATTTTATAGGAATTGGTTTATGAATAGATTAGGTTTGATATGATTTTGGTTATTGTTAGGTTTGATGACATATATCGAGTTATAAGAGTATGAATTGGTGAATTAGGATTGATAAGATGTTTTAGAATGGCGTGTTTGATGTTTGAATTGATATTGTTGTTGTATATGATTAATTTTGATTGGTAAGAAGTTTTGGGGTGCATTGGAATGAATTCGTATGAAAAATTGAGGTATTTTGGTGTAGAATTCGTAAAAACAGCAGAAAACTGCTTATGTACAGGTGTTAATGGTTAACCGGTTAACCAGTGAAAAATATGCGTTTTGGGCAAAAAAATGAGGCGTTAACCGGTTAACGCTTTGGTTAACCGGTTAACACTGTATTAGTGGCACTGTTATTTTGAAAAATTCATAACTTTTGATCCGTAACTCCGATTTAGATCCCGTTTGAAGCGTCGGAAAGCTAGCGAGATGAAATTTAATTTAATGAAATAGAATGAGTGAAATGATACATTTTTAAATGATGAATATTTAGAAAAAGTTGAGTTGGTTTTATGATTATAAATAGGATTCTATTGTAAGTGGACGATTTGTTGTTGTTGATGAAGGAAGTTGTTTGATTTGTTGTTAAAAATTGGTTTTATGATTATAAACATGATGTTATTGTGAATTAACGTTTTGTTGTTGTTGATGAGGGGAGTTGTTTGGTTGTCTCATTGAATCGAATAAGTTGTTTTGTTGTATGATTGATAAAGAAGTATTGTTGATATGTTGTCGGATGAAAGGCATGATTTTATGATGATTATTTGTTGAACATGAAATGATTGGTTATGTCTTGATGAGTTGAGGTAGCTAATGAAATGAGGTTTTGACGTGTTATTACGATGGAAATATATGATTAATTGATGTTGAGGTGTTGATATGAAATGAATGATGCGCAATTGATTTCTTGATGAATTTTACGGTGTAACGCATCATTGCATTTCATGACATTCACGATGGGGCTTCGGCCTATTTATTTGTTTCAATCCCATTGTGTGGATTGAAGTGTCTCGATGATTATGATGTGCTCCCTTGTGGAGGGTTGATGGTCCTGTATCCATCTCATGGTGAAAATGGTACCACATGCATAATTGCATATCATGATAGTTGGAATTGCATATGTCTGGATGAATTCACGATGGAGTTGTTGTTGCTGAATTTTTATAATATGTTCATGATTGTGTTGTTGTTGCTGAATTATATAGTTGAAGATGTTATGACATGCTTATGCTAATTTATTTATATTCCATATTCTAATATATTTATGATAAATTATGATTGTCACCCTGCCTGCTTGGAAATGTTGCCTCTTTCGTGGGTAACTTGCAGATGTCGAAGAATAGCCCTGCAGTGCAATAGGAGTAATTCATGAGTCTCGGAGCATGCTTTAGTGTTCCTTAGGAGTGGTTATGGTTATGTGTCCTGCTCTGTGTCATGTAACACTGGGATGGGTTTCTTTTGTTAAACTGTTTTCAGTATGTTGTTATCTGGATAATGTTTTCCATTTTATAATGTTAAATTCAGGATGGTGAAAATTGATTTTTATGAAGTTTTAAATTATGAAGTTAAATTCCGCTGTGAAATGATTTATTATGTTTTGATGTTGATTAACCCGTGTTACGGGACATGACACTGTTGTGTTGAATTATGATGAAAATGTGATACCCTTTTTGATGATTACTCTGATATTATTTAAATATTATGTTTTGGGTAGAAGGGTGTTACATTAGTGGTATCAGAGCAGGTCGGTCCGTCCGGCCAATGTTGTCTAGTGTTTATTAATCCCTTAGTACGCAACATGTGTGTGAAATACTGTTGGTACTTGTTGTTAGTTTTAGTCGTTGCCTGCAGGTGTGGTTGGAATTAAGTGGGGAAGAAGCTTGACACCTGGGTTGTTGTTGAAATGTCGAAGTTAGTTCAAAGTTGATGTTGATTACAAGAGTGCAAGGTTGTTCAAGAGATGTTGTTGTGGACCAGCGAGAGCATGGATTCATGAATTTGTATCGGTCGGGTTGAGAAGTGCGTGGATTTATGGATGGAGATTGTTAATGGAAGAAGGATTTATTCAAAATAAAAAGACAAGTTGATGAATTAAGTTGAAGGATCAAGTCGGTAGATTGTTATGCCTTGAGTGTAATTGGATTAAAGTCGAGCAATTTTCGAAGTTGGATGTAGAGCAAGATTTTTTTTTTTTGGTAGAACTTGGAAGTAAGATGGAGAAAGGTGGAAATTACATTCATCAATCTCAAAAATTCTGGTTTTTGCAATCTTGGAGCAGCTGTCACGAGAAGTGGCATAACGTTTTAACTGTGATTCAGATTGAAGCGGTTCTGGACTTTTTGGAAAGCTTACAAAATTCCCTACAGTTTGAATATAAGATTTGCATTCAGGAGGTTTATAATGAGGGATATAAGTGCATTTTAATAGTTGGGTCTGCTGCTGATTTTTGGAAAATTCTGCATACGGGAATTGTCGACCAACCTCATTGCAAGGATGATAACTTTTTACTCGTAAGTCGGATTCGAGCGATTCTTGAAGTTCGGGAATCTGCACAAATTTATCTTCATGATAGAATATAATTTTGTGATTTGGAGGTCTGTATTGGAGAAGATAATTGCATTCGAAGTGGAGCGTGTGTTGCTGGAAATTTTAGAAAGATGAAAATGTTGGAAAAATAATAAGATGTTGGTATTAGAGGGAATGCATAAGTATTCGGAGAATGAATAAATATGTAATTAGAATGATTAAAGTACTGATGTTAGATGTTAGTAATGTCGAGAGGAAGACAAATTTTTGAATTGTGCTGTTAAGAATTATAACTTGGATGAAAGTCATGATTGGAAGAGATAATTGTGTTCGAAGTTGAACGTCTATTGCTGAAAATTTGGAAAGATGAAAACGTTATTAAATAATAAAATGTTGGTATCGGAGAATGCATAGAGATACAATTTATGTCGAATGAGGGTAATTAAAGTGCCTATGCTAGATGATGGTGATGTTGAGAAGAAGATGAATGTTTGATTGGAGTTGTTAAGAATCGTAACTTGGTTGGAAGTTGTAATTGGAGCTAACCACTTTGAATGGTACTTGTTGTAGTGATTCCAATGTTAGAGGGATATTGAAAGTCGTGTGGTAATATGTGTGTACATAAGAGAATGTGTACGGGATTTTTGGACGTTTTGTATCATTGATGAAGTTGGAACTAAGGGAACTAAGAAGGAGTTGATAAGCCGTGGAGAGTTGGCGGAGCATTATGCTTACGGACTCTGGGCACAAGTTGAAGTATGCTATTGTGTTGGGTAATGATGATTTATGCCACTATTATGGTTGTCGGACGTCTATTGACAAATTGAGGAACTGGTCACCCTTAATCTATTATTGATAGCAGACGTAATCATAATTGATGGATAGATGTGCCATGCCAACTAGTATAGTATGTACGTCGAATTGGTTGAAGTCAAGTCGAGTGCTTGAGTATTGTTTGTTTTGTTGATGCAAGTTATTATATGGGAGTATTATTTGGAATTTAAGAGGGAAGTATGAAGTTGCGCTTGGATTGAATTGTAATAAGAAAATTCATAGTTGAACTCTGAAGGATTTGAATGTTGTTTTGGTGATGAGTTAAGTGGCATAAGACGTGAAGCTTCCTTGTGATGATTAGAAGGGAAAGTAGGTGGAAATGTAAAACGATGATTTGACAAGAATATCAGACATAGTTAAGTTGCAAGTATTAGAAGTGAAATTATAAGTTGGTTTATTAAGGTGCGATTTTTGGTTGGATAATAGTAGGTTGGTTGTGTCTATTTGGATAAGAATCTATAAAAGGTTGTGTCGGTATGAGTAAGAATCGAGTATTCGGTAAGTTGAATTAGTTGGAAGCGAAGGGTATGAGTTATCTAATGGAGATTCGTTAGGCCCTTGTATCTTATGTTGGTGTAATGATGTTGTGTAGTTAAGATGATTTTTGCAAGGTGTGTTATTATAAGATGGAAAACTTGTAGTCGTGATGATGATAATTGGGAATTCATGGAAGTATATGAATAATTGTCCAAGATTTGGAAGTAGTCACGATTGTAATTATGTTGAATGTTCGAAGTTGTTATCTTAGGGATCTAAGTTGGAAGTATTCGGTAACTACAAGAGTAGAATACCTGTTGGAACGAAATTCAGAAGAGTTAAGTCAAAGGTGTTGTTGATGTGTTGGTATTGGTGATTAAAGAAGTTGGAAATACACTCGGTAGACATACTACCTTATAGGAAATCAGAGTGTGCAACGAACGCATGGCGTAGTGTAGTTGCTCATGTGTGAGTAACAATGATGTTGAGGTTGGTTGTATTAATATCGTGTTGGAGTTGTGTGTTCGTATGTTATGACGTTCTAATGCTTCAATCATTGAATTCTTAAGTTGGGTACTATCTTGTGTACGATGCTAGTTGTCAAGTGTATCACTTGTGTAGAATTCACATTGCTGTTGTCGTTGATGTTATGAGTTATGGTTTGTATTATATGTGAAGTTACCTTTCTGAGTCGAAAGTTGATTAGTTGGATGGATTAAGTAGTGGAAATAGTTGAATCGGATAAATTTTCGAGGATGAAAATTCTTTAAGTGGGGGAGAGTTGTAACACCCCAAATTTGATTATGAGTATTTGTTGCTTATTTGAGGATATATGAATGAATTGACAATTGGTGGTTATGTGAACCGATGCATGGTGGTGAAATTATTTTAATAATATTAATAATAAGAATAATCATGTAGTATTATTCGGATTATTGGTTATTATTTAAAATAATAGAAGTGGAAGTATGAATGTTATGTTGGTTATTTTGGAGTATAAGAGTAATTTATATAATAAGGATAAATAGTGTTTTATTATACTATTTTATTATTATTATTGAAATTATATTAAAGAAAAGGGTAAGGCGGTCCTTTTGTGAAATTATGAGGGTATAGTGGGAAAAGACTAAACTGGGATAATATATCCAAAGAGGAGAATACGATTAGTTTTCTAACATTATCGTGTTTTGGGAAAAGAGGTGCTCTGAAGGAAAAAGGGAGAGAAAGGAGAAGCTCAGAGTCAGGAGGCTGTGGAGAACCCCAGAGAAGAGTGTAAAGCGGCGAAATTCTCTAAGGTATGGGGAGTTTTCATAATCTATTATAATTTTATAGGAATTGGTTTATGAATAGATTAGGTTTGATATGATTTTGGTTATTGTTAGGTTTGATGACATATATTGAGTTATAAGAGTATGAATTGGTGAATTAGGATTGATAAGATGTTTTAGAATGGCGTGTTTGATGTTTGAATTGATATTGTTGTTGTATATGATTAATTTTGATTGGTAAGAAGTTTTGGGTTGCATTGGAATGAATTCGTATGAAAAATTGAGGTATTTTGGTGTAGAATTCGTAAAAACATCAGAAAACTGCTTATGTACAGGTGTTAACCGGTTAACCATTTGGTTAACCGGTTAACCAATGAAAAATATGCGTTTTGGGCAAAAAAAATGAGGCATTAACCGGTTAACGCTTTGGTTAACCGGTTAACACTGTATCAGTGGCACTGTTATTTTGAAAAATTCATAACTTTTGATCCGTAACTCCGATTTAGGTCCCGTTTGAAGCGTCGGAAAGCTAGCGAGATGAACTTTAATTTAATGAAATAAAATGAGTGAAATGATACTGTCGCTCCCGATAAATGGGACTGGCCCAAATAAAGGTACAGACGCGAACGGTCGGCGAGGGGAACAGTGAGAACACACAGCCGTGAACTCACTGGAGATGAATAGAGTCGCCAGCTAGGCATTTTTATCCCGGAGGAAAGGCAATGCTGCATAGACCTAGGAAGATATGGATAAGACGGTTGCGAACCAGAGAGACTGAGAAAGGGGGTTGGTTACAACCTGGGAAGGTATTAGCACCCAGATTGTCCGCCGTACTCGACGGGATCCACGCATAAAAGATTTGTGTTTTAAAGGGGTAGCGTCAGTGCAATTTGTGCATAAAATAGCTGGAAAAGATGTACAGGTGTCAGTGTAAAAGAAGTGAAGTGTGTAAATGATGGGTCAGTGTAAGAACAGGAATGAAGTGCTCATGATAATGAGGCTAAAGAATGAAGCTAGAAAAAGGGGGAATGTACAGAGACTTTTGTTCGATAACCGTTAAGTTATGCCTACGTATCCTCTCGTGCAATGAGGAAGTCAGAACACCGTAGTTCGACCCAAAGAGACTGAAAGATGAATTGACTTATGAACTGCTTACTTGCCTATGCTCAAGTGTATGACCTGTCTGGCTCAGGTGCAAACTGTCTTGCATTAGACGGAAGAAGCGAGTTCTCGTTTGTGAGTGAGTATGATGAGAAAAGAATCCCGAAGGAGACGATTATTGTTTGTTTTTGAGTTTTCAGTCTTTTATTGCTTTTGAAAGTTTGTCATAAGATAATGAGCTTAAGCCTAAACCAATGGATTTAATAAACTCATCACATCTTCCCTCTGATTAGGGGTAATGAGATTTACCTTAAGTGTGAAGTCAGATTCTCACACTTAATCACCTTTGATGTAGGGTTAAGATCATTAACCTACTTGTGATTATTTAGATGTTTTTGGTGTTTTTGTTTAGTGTTGAGTAATGAGGTTAAGCCATAATCATGGATTAAACAGACCCATTACACCATCCTAAAAGAAGGATAATAGATGAGAATGTTTAAGCTGAGGAAAACTCCTCAACTTAATCCATGATTAGGGATTAAACCCATGACAAAACAAGCCTTTGATTAAGTGGATTTTAGATTAATGATATGGTGATGAAGTGAGTTTTATGGTTTGTAAGACAACTTGAGGGGGACTTGTCCATTAACACTAGGGTTAGTCCTTCTTAACCAATTAAGGAAGAATTAGAACCCTAATGCAAGGCCCAAGTTACAAGTGTGTCTTGATGATTATTAAGTGGATTGATTAAGAGATTTAAACACCTTAAGGGTTTAATACTTAGGATTAAAGTTATACACTCCATCCTAAGAGAAGGATGCAGGCATAACCCTAACCACAAAGCCTTAAAGCCTTTAGGGTTTAGTCCCTGATTATGAGATGAGAAGAGAGGACTCAAAGAGAAACAAAGGTAAAACTAAGGGGAGACTAATCAAAACCCTAATCATTGTCATGCTTGGTTGTTCCTAAGGTTTGTGAGGTTTTCAAGAGCAATCTTCAAAGAGAACCACCAGGATGCAGATGAAAGGATCAAGAGAAACAAAGTAACTTGCTTCATTCAAGAAGTCAAGTCACTTGAAGAAAGAAAGTGGGAGGAACAAGAATGAGCAAGCTCAAACTCAAACACACATAAAAATGCAGCAATGGATGCAAGAGAGATGAAAAGAAAAGTTATGAGAAGTGAAGGCAAATCCACCTCTCAAGTTTACTTACCACCTGAAATGTTAGAAAGAAATGCAATGCAATGCAAGATGAGATGAAATGGTATGATGCTAAGCAAAACCAGAAGCATGTTGATGATGATTATGATGTTATGAGGTGCTGCAAACATGAGGCAAGACATGGGGATGTTCATACAAGATCATGGATGCAAATGATGCAAGTTAAGGAGCATGAACAAGCATGGAAAGTTATGAAGCATACAAGACAAATGACATGGCAAATATGTAATGCAATGATCAAACATGCTTCCTACATGTCTTAAGATGTCAAATGAATCACAAGAATGCACAAAATGCAATGACAAGTCAAGTTATGCAAGAGAATGCAAGAAGGATGCAAAAGAAAGCCCAAATTAGGGTTCATGGACCAAACATCAAACAAAAACCCAAAACAGAAACAAAACCCTAAGATAAAAATGGAAAATGGCACTCAAAGAAACCCTAAACCTATGCTAAACCAAGGTTCAAAGGGGAGGTCCCAACTCTTAACCAAACTCAAGTTATGAATTTTCTAAGTTATTAGGGTTTTTTAGGGTTCTTAACAAAAGAAATGCCAAACAAATTGAAAATGCAAGATCAAATCATGGCCATTTAACCCTAGAAACTACATGCTAAATAGAAAACAATGCAAGAAGAACCAATGTCTCAACCTTCTCCAATAGGCAGAAATGGATTTTTAAACTTATGATCAAATTAATGCACAAAATAGGATTTAATTCAATGAAAAATTCTTAAAATGCATCAAGATCAAAAAATAAATTTGGTTTGAAGGTTGGACAATGTTTCTAAATGTCTTAGAACATTTCATGAATTTTTTTGTAATTTTTAAATACCTAAAAGTATTTTTAATTAATTAATTCCCATTAATCAATTAAAAATAATCTTTTAAATATTTAAAAATTCTTTTTTAATGATAAAAAATAAAATAAAAATGTTTTTGGGTCTTAAAAATTAATAAAACTTTTAGGAAAAAGTTTCATAATTTTTAAGAATTTTTAACTATTTTAAAATAATTATGCAAGTTTAATGAAATAAAAAGAATTAAAAATCAAATAAAATAAAAGTAATCAGGATGGATGGCCAGGATGGAGCCTGAGTTCAAATGTGTTGACTGGCGCGTGAATGGAGGGTGTGGATTGCACCTGACTTAATTAATTTAATTACGAATTAATTAAAGCTAATGAGAGAGATTAGGGCAAATGAAATGATCTGGGCCATCCAAAAGAGAGGGAAGTCAACAGGTCAACGCACATCCATGGCTCAAATTCAAACTAGAGTTAATGACCTGAGATTAGGGTTTAATGACTCAGGTGGCCGGAGAAGACTTCCGGTCGTCTTCTCCGGCCAGCACCTCACCGGGAAACTCACCAACTCCCTCAAAACGTAACAAAAACAAAATCTATGAATTGGGAAATGATCTCCAACCTCTCACGAATCAAACCCCTCTCTCAAAACAAATTTATTCTTCCTAAACAAGCTGAATCGAAGAGAACAAGTTCTAGGGCACGCAAGCTTCATAGACAAATTAAATACTCAAAACAAAGCCATTTCAAAAACTAAGAACATCAGGATGATCAGTGAATCACATAGAACAAGTTTATAACAAGAAAAATGATTTCTGGAAAAATAATTTTCGAGCTACCTGAGATTTGGAGCTTTCAGTTTGAGAACTTTCTGGCCACTTCCTTCAGTGCAAACTGCTCCAATTGGTCCCCAGAAGATGTTTGAATGCTCAAAAGAAGTTTATGTTGGCTGGATAATGAGATTCGAAAGCTCCTGCTCAAGCTTGGTCAGAAATGGCAATGGAGTTTCTGGAGGTTTCAGGCCATTGTGAATGATGGTTTGTGATCCTGAGGATGAATGGAGAAGGTATGTGGTGTTTGTTGGTGTGTTTGTGGTTTGTGGAAGGAGATTCGATAGAAAATGCAGCTTGGGGTGAGAAATGGCAGTGAGATGTTCAGGCTGTTTCAAGCTTGGGTTCTTGGTGCTGGGTGGTCTATGGAGCAAGGTGAGTTGAATGGTGAAGAGGGTTTGAATGTTTGCAAGCTGTGTAGGCAGATTCGAAGGAAGTTGCAACTTGGTAAGTTTTTGTGAATGTCATGAATGAATGAGCTTCAGCCTTGCCTTGTACATGAAATGGCTTGCAAATTGTCCACATAACTCTCTCTCATTGGTCAGTTGATTGGACATGTGCTTTATTGATTGGTAAGTTGCCTTTTGCAAAAAGTCAAAAATTGTGTAAGAGAGGTATGGTGAAGTGCTAGCTTGGTACAAAGCCTAGGGGCTGCGCAACATGGTGTGTGTATGAAGCTAGCTTGGTTCAGCAGCCAATGCCTCAAGTTGGTGAGATGTGATCATGAGTTTTGCAACTTGTGGCCTTTTTGAAATCTCATGAAAAATGCCTTGTTACATGAACTAAACACATGTGATCTTTGGTTCAAATCTGATTTTGGGCCTTAGAGAATGTTTATGTGCTGGTTTGATACCAATTAGAAGTTGCAATTTGACTTAGCACATGATTTTGCAATTTTCACACTTGGTGCATATCTTGAAAATAAGTGATTTTTGCCAACTTTGCATTGCCATAACTTTTGATCCAAGAAGAGTTTGATCATGTCCTTGTACTTTTTGAAAAGGGAAAGATGAGATCTAAAACTTTCATGACCAAAGTTTTTCCATTTGAAGCATTTTTGGATCAAGAATCATGGCTTGAAAAATGACCTAAAATGAAGCATTCTTGAAAAGTCAACTATGCCCAAAAAGTCAACATTTGCAAAAACCCTAAATTCTTGATTTCTATGAACTTCAACCTTCCTCCATGATCAAATAAAGATCATATACACTCAAAATGATGAAGATCAGCCATTGGTTGGGTCATTGGGGGCCTCAGATGCCCTGATTTTACACTGACTTGTCTGAAAAGTCAACCCTTGATCAGATGACTTCCCCATGGAATTTCTTCATGAAAATTGATATGCATACTCCCTATACCATATAGAGATCAATGGAAACAAGAATGACCAAAAAAATTGGAGTTATGGCCTCTGAAACCAAAACCCTAATTTTCAGTCCACTGTGCAGTCTAGCCTGGCTCTGCATCCACTCAAGCCCTAGTTCTTGTGATTCCTCTGCAATTTTGGCTTTGAGGAGATGGAATATAACATAAGAACACACATGGACCCCTTTGAGTTGATTAGTGGCCTTTGGAATGGCTCAAGATGCTCTGAGGTTGCTCAAATCACAAACCCTAGGTGCAGATGCCTTAGAAACTATGCAGTGAAACAAAAGTGAGATATGGGATGATATGATTGTGTTTATGCATATGAGATGATCACAAGCCAAGGTGTGAATGGGTGAGGGCAAATTTGGGGTGTTTACAGCTGCCCCTATTCAAACATGAGTTAGCTGTGCAGGTTGTAAGCGACGGCTTAACAAGCAAACAAGATAACTTGTGGTTGAATACCAAAGACAGTCCAAAATTTGCACTCACAGAAACGAAGAAGAAAAGGGATATAGATTGTAAAAGCAAATAAAGTATATTGTAAAGTGTGGGCGACGGAGGACGACCGTCGAGCAGAGGACGACTGCTGGGTAAATAGCAATGACGGGGACGGCCGACATGCTGGGGGAAAGTGCAGAAAATAAAGCAATGACGGGGACGGCCGACATGCTGGGGATAAAAAGTAAAGCCAAGACGGGGACGGCCGACTAGCTGGGGAAAGTGATAATATGATGGGGACGGCCATCAAGATAAAGTTGTAAAATTCTCTGGGGATTAATGAAACATGACGGGGACGGCCATCAAGTTCATAAAGGTAAAGTAACCAACGATGGGGACGGCCATCGGGCTAAAAGGAAAAGGGACCACGACGGGGACGGCCATCGGGTTAATGAATGAAATAAACAGATGATGGGGTACGGCCATCAAAGGTGAAGGACGATCACCTAGCAGGGGACGGCTGCTCTGTTGGGTAATAAAGGACATATGATGGGGACGACCATCAAAGGTGGAGGACGACCACCTGGCAGGGTACGGCTGCCGGAAATATCAACGATGGGGACGGCCATCGGATAGAAAAGGTCAACGATGGGGACGGCCATCGGACGAGCATGATGGAGGACGACCATCAAGAAGTGGAGGACGACCACTCAGCAGGGGACGGCTGCTCTCGAGGTTTGTCATGACATAGGACGAATGTCAGATAACCAAAATCAACAATGGGGACGGCCATTGGATAAAGTGATGAAGGACGATCATCAAGGGGTGGAGGACGACCTCCTAGCAGGGGACGGCTGCTAAATATCAACGATGGGGACGGCCATCGGGTGAGCATGATGGAGGACGACCATCAAGAAGTGGAGGACGACCACTCAGCAGGGTACGGCTGCTCTCAAAGGTATCATAACACAGGACGAGTGTTAGATAAAAAGAAAATTGGTTGGTGATCTACTGGGGAATAGTAAACACGGACGAGTATTTACATCCAAGAAACAAAAGGTATAAGTGTTTGGTATTGTGTATAGATTAAAGATGCGGACGAGCATCCTTAAGACTATGATACAGACGAGTATCATGTAGAAACAAATTGACACATGTTCAGAGATGATGATACGGACGAGTATCAACTGGTTAACAAGGAACACGGACGAGTGTTGCATCTGAAAGGACTCTTCTGGGGGAATAGTAGACACGGACGAGCATCTATATTCAAGAAGACACAAGTGTTTGACACGGTGTATGGATTAAAGATGCGGACGAGCATCCTTAAGACTTATGATACGGACGAGCATCATGTAGAAACAAACACTAGACGCAATGTTCTGAGATGATGGTACGGACGAGTACCAACTGGTTAACAAAGAACAAGGACTACTGTCGAATCTGTGGGGATATGAGTGATGATGTATACAAAATACGGACGAGTATCTGTATAAGTGTACCAATGAGTAGTGAGTATATATATATAAGTGTTTATCTGCTGGGGAGAGTGACACGGACGAGTGTCAAGAGAGAAAAGTACAATATTAACAAGTATATGGGTTGATGACAGTGAGCGACTGCGCTGGGAACATGACACGGACGGGTGTCAAGAAAGTGTATATATAAGTATATGTGAGTGCAAAGAGGATGTCTTTGGCTTTCTGCTGGTGATATGACACGGACGGGCGTCAGGAGGCATCTGTAATGCGGGTAATCTTGTTTGTAGAGTGTATTCAGGCGACCTGTTTGGGGAATTGATGACACGGACGGGTGCCAAAAGGTGTATATACTGGTGTTTGTGATTTGCGAGGCAACTGCTTTTGCTGGGACTCTGATGGGAATTTTTCTGTACAATGATGATGAACGGTTATTACTCACAAGTGTCACTTCAGAACATGGCTTATGATTATGCTATGCGTTTGATTTTTTGCCGTAATGCTCCGTATTAGACGGAATGCTACGCTCTGAGGGGATAGTATGATGCAAATGCCATGATTACGCAAAAATACCACACTGGGATTCGGATCCCGTCGCTGCGAAGATCTCTGGTCGATCTGCTTGAAGCGGACATCCCAGCTGGGGATGAGATCATTGGTAGATCTGATGAGATGTATTTGCTTGGGGATATATGTCACTGATTGACATATCCTTATAATATGAGAGGCCCAGCTGGGGTTTGTAGAAGCTTTCTGTACTCTGTTGTGACTTCTTCGCGCGTTGCTCTTCTGAATAGAGGCTGGGGATTCTGTGGGGAGATGATTCCCTGATTTCTGCATTCTGCTGAGGAAGAATGGTTGGTGCTTCAACTGGGAAATGCTGTTGGTAACTCAGCTGGGGAGAGCAATGGGAAGCAACTCAGCTGGGGATAGCAATGAGAGGCAACTCGGCTGGGGAGAAAATATCCTGAGTGTTAAGCCTGTTTGCTGATTTGGCAACTTTGCTGGGGAAATGGGCACTCTCCATTGCCACGTGGAAGATAGACCGAGTTGATAACGATTCGCCATCTTGCTAAGACGTAACTTGCATGCCCCAGGTTGCGTTCTGGATACCTGCAATCCTGCAAAGGTAAGGAAACGTACAAAAGGTCCCGAGGTATCCCTTATCGGATTCCGTCATAGGAGTCAAGTACTTTCGAGAATAATCACATTCCCTGTAAGCATGTGTTTTTATTTTTAGAGAAAGGCATCTGTACTTATGCAATTGTATTTTTAGAGATATCAGACAACTCTTTGCAAAACATAAATGTAAAAACGAAACATGACCGAAAATCTGATTTTATTAATTCATGTGCCCTGAATTGGCAAGATACAGTCAAGGAAACATATCTCCTGAAATGAAGAGACTGTTACAAATTGAGAAACAAAAAGCTGGCAGTGTTGGCGACGCTTTGAGGAGCTTCCTCTCCTGCTATGACTCGTATGACAATGACGTTCTTCTCGTCTTGCTTTCTGAAGAAAGTTGATTCTGATTGAAGCTTGATCCTTTGTAGCTTACCAAGTTGCAGATAATGCAGACGAATTCAGAATGCAGTTGTTCGCTTATTCCCTTGTTTTGCATGGATCGCCCTTTCGGGTCTTCAATCCATCGGGATACCCATTTTTGCCTGAGTTGTCCAATGCGGCTTTTCAACTCAGCGGGTGTACATTTTTTATTCATTTTCCCTTACTTTTGCCCGAGTCTTTTATTCTGTTTTTGACTCGCCGGGATGCCCTATTTTTGCCTGGACTTACATTCTGTTTTTATGTCCAGCGGGTCATTTTATGCGAAGTATTTTTTAACTGCATCTGAATTCACAGGGGATGGGAAATCTTCACCATCCATGGTGCTGAGCATCAGTGCCCCACCAGAGAAAACTTTCTTTACAACGAATGGTCCTTCATAATTTGGAGTCCATTTGCCCCTGTGGTCTGTATGAGGAGGGAGGATTCTTTTCAGCACAAGATCTCCCACTTGGTACTCTCGGTGCCTGACTTTCTGATCGAAGGCCTTCTTCATTCTCTTCTGATATAACTGCCCATGGCAGATTGCAGCCAATCTTTTCTCTTCGATCAGACTTAGTTGTTCGAATCGGGACCGAACCCATTCTGCTTCACTCAGTTTAACATCCATTAATACCCGTAGAGAGGGCAATTCAACTTCAACAGGTAGGACCGCTTCCATACCATACACAAGTTGATACGGTGTTGCCCCAGTGGACGTCCTGATTGAAGTGCGGTACCCATGCAAGGCAAACGGTAGCATTTCATGCCAGTCTTTGTAAGTGATTACCATCTTCTGCACAATCTTCTTGATATTCTTATTTGCTGCCTCAACAGCGCCGTTCATCTTTGGCCTGTAAGGAGAAGAATTGTGGTGTTGGATTTTGAAGTCCCGGCACAGCTCTGCCATCATTTTGTTGTTCAAGTTGGAACCATTATCAGTAATGATTCGCTCGGGCACTCCATACCGACAGATGATATCTCTCTTCAGAAATCGGGCTACCACTTGTCTTGTAACATTTGCATATGAGGCCGCTTCAACCCACTTGGTGAAATAGTCGATGGCGACCAGGATAAATCTGTGACCATTTGAAGCAGTTGGCTCAATCTTGCCAATCATATCAATGCCCCACATAGCAAAGGGCCATGGTGAAGACATGATGTTCAAAGGATTGGGAGGCACATGCACCTTATCCGCGTAGATCTGGCACTTATGACATTTTCTGGCGTAAGCACAACAGTCTGCATCCATTGTGATCCAGTAATAGCCTGATCTTAACAACTTTTTAGCCATTGCATGTCCTCCAGCATGGGTACCAAAAGATCCTTCGTGCACTTCATGCATCAACAAATCTGCTTCTGTCTTATCAACACATCTGAGGAGTACTATATCAAAGTTCCGTTTATATAAAGACCCATCAGTGTTCAGAAAGAAACTTCCAGCAAGCCTTCTCAAGGTCTTCTTATCATTGGAAGATGCCCCAGGTGGGTATATTCGATCCTCTAAGAAGGACTTAATGTCATGGAACCAAGGCTTGTCATCCTTGACAACATCCGCTGCAAATACATATGCTGGTCTGTCTAGTCTGGACACTGAAATCTGGGGTACAAAGTTAGCCGTTTGAACTTTGATCATGGATGAAATGGTAGAAAGAGCATCTGCAAACTGATTTTCGTCCCGAGGGATATACTCAAGCTTGACTGTTGTGAAGAAAGTCAATAACCTCCTTGTATAATCCCTGTAAGGTATCAGATGATCCTGGTGAGTGTACCACTTCCCGTTGGTCTGATTGACTACCAAAGCTGAATCTCCGAATACAGTCAAAGTTTTGATCCTGAGGTCAATGGCTTCCTCAAGACCCATAATGCAAGCTTCGTATTCAGCTTCGTTGTTAGTGCAGTTGAAAGTGAGTTTTGCCGAGAAAGGCATGTGAACTCCTTTAGGTGTAATGAGTACTGCACCAACACCACGGCCATTCATGTTAACAGCCCCATCAAACATCATAGTCCATTCTTCCTCCGGGTCAGGCCCTTCGGTGTGAATAGGCTCTTCGTAATCTTTTGCTTTAATGAACATGATGTCCTCATCAGGGAAGTCAAACCTCATAGGCTGGTAGTCATCCATGGGTTGCTCAGCAAGATATTCAGATAGCACACTGCCCTTGATGGCTTTCTGAGATGTGTACTGTATGTCGTATTCTGTGAGAATCATCTGCCATCTTGCGACCCGTCCGGTAAGAGCTGGCTTCTCGAAAATGTACTTAACTGGATCCATTTTTGAGATTAATAGGGTAGTGTGGGTCAACATATACTGTCTCAGTCGGCGAGCAGCCCACGCTAAAGCACAGCAAGTTTTCTCGAGCAGTGAATAACGCTGTTCACAGTCGGTAAACTTTTTGCTTAGGTAGTATATTGCATACTCTTTTCGACCAGACTCGTCATGCTGGCCCAACACACACCCCATTGACTCTTCTAGCACTGTCAAGTACATAATCAGAGGTCTTCCTTCAACTGGCGGCATGAGGATTGGAGGTTCTTGTAAATACTCCTTGATCTTGTCAAAAGCCTTCTGGCAATCTTCGTTCCACCTGACCGTTTGTTCTTTTCTTAACAGCTTGAACAAGGGTTCGCAGGTTGCTGTAAGGTGAGATATGAACCGTGAGATGTAGTTCAATCGACCTAAGAACCCTCGAACTTCCTTCTCTGTCTTCGGTGCAGGCATTTCTTGTATAGCCTTGACTTTATCAGGATCAACCTCAATCCCTTTCTCGCTTACAATAAAGCCCAGCAGCTTACCAGATCGCACCCCGAATGTGCACTTGTTGGGGTTCAGCTTTAGTTGATATTTCCTTAGACGCTTGAACAACTTCAGCAGATTCACCAGGTGATCTTCCTCTGTAAGGGACTTGGCGATCATATCATCCACATAACATTCTATTTCCTTGTGGATCATATCGTGGAACAATGTCACCATAGCCCGTTGATATGTGGCACCAGCATTCTTCAGTCCGAATGGCATCACTTTGTAACAGAACGTGCCCCAAGGTGTAATGAATGTTGTCTTCTCCATGTCTTCAGGTGACATCTTGATCTGGTTGTATCCTGAAAATCCATCCATGAAGGAGAATACCGAGAACTGAGCCGTGTTATCCACCAATACATCAATGTGAGGTAATGGGAAGTCATCTTTCGGGCTGGCTCTATTCAGATCCCGGTAGTCAACACACATCCTTACTTTGCCGTCCTTCTTAGGCACAGGTACTATATTAGCAACCCACGGTGGGTAGCTAGTCACAGCAAGGAACCCGGCGTCCCATTGCTTTTGTACCTCTTCCTTGATTTTCATAGCCATGTCTGGGCGAGTTCGGCGCAGCTTCTGTTTAACTGGTGGGCATTCTTCCCTCAAAGGCAGCTTGTGCACAACAATGTCGGTATCCAACCCTGGCATGTCTTGATACGACCAAGCAAACACATCAACATACTCTTGAAGCAGACCTATCAGTTGTCTCTTTACTGAGTCTTGCAGGCAGGCCCCGATTTTTACTTCCTTCACGTCTTCGTTTGTACCAAGATTAATCACTTCGACTTCCTCCTGATGAGGAGTAATAACCTTTTCCTCTTGTCTCAACAACCGGGCTAGCTCTTCAGGAAGCTCATATTCTTCATCAACCCCTTCATCAGCTTGATTGATTGGATTGTCAAAGTCATACGATGTCATAGCCGTGCTGTTGTCGGTGCTGTCAGGAAGGCACTCTCTGCAAGGGTTAAGTTCGTTCATTTTAGTGATTGATTTTAATCTTGCTTTAGAAAAAAGTGAAATGAAGTTATCATTTTGAAAACACCGCCATTTATTTTTTTGTACAAAAAGAGAAATGGAAAAACAGTGAGCAGAAAAGAAAAAGACTTGTTTGCAAAAAGATGTCTGATATTTCATTAATTTAATCTTGTTTGCACAAAAGTACAGATGGCCCTGATTACAAAATGAGTCTTGTCATCTTGGGCAAGATGCAAGACTTGGATGCATGCTTATAAAAATGCAGGAAATAATAATTACTCTGCACGAGTAACTCTTATAATTTCCTGGGAAGACCAGTTCGAGACACTGCTCCCCGGGATCTTTGGACGAATCCAATTCTCCAGATTGCGCTCCTCTTCCAGCTCGTCTTCCAGACAGTTGATAGCATCGGGGGTAAGCATTCCCCCACTGACAAAACCAGGCTCTGCAGCAGCCTTTGCTTGATGTTGAGTTGGTTTGTAACCCAACCCAAATTTGTCCTTCTTCTCCTCCACAGCTAAGACCTTGCCCCAGCCTAGGGCAGTTCCTTCCTCAACAACCTTCCGGGCTTGTTGGTAAGACGACATGGAGATACCTGACACAGCAGATGCTTCATTCACATTCAAAGCTTCAAACCCCTGGCTCATTGTTTCATGGATCTCTCCATCCATTTCAATGTACTTATAGGTTGCCAGGTGGCTGACAAAAATGTCCTCCTCTCCACAGATTGTGACAACTTGGCCTTCCCACTCAAATTTTAACTTTTGGTGAAGGGTAGACGTTATTGCGCCGGCGGCGTGAATCCAGGGTCTACCCAACAAACAGCTGTAGGCGGGCTGAATGTCCATCACATAAAAGATAGTTTTAAAGGTCTGTGGGCCAATTGTCACAGGCAGCTCAATCTCTCCCAGAACCGATCTCTTCGAACCATCAAAGGCTCGTACCACCAGGTTGCTGGGTCTCAATGCCAATCCATCATATTCTAACTTCACCAGAGCCTTCTTTGGTAAGACATTCAGGGAAGATCCTGTGTCCACCAGCACATGAGAAAGGACAGCTCCTTTGCATTCCATGGTTATGTGCAAGGCTTTGTTGTGATTGCGGCCATCCGCTGTCAAGTCAGAATTGGTAAACCCTAGCCCATTGCTAGCAGTAACATTTCCAACCACGGTTTCTAACTAGTTGACAGTAATCTCTTCCGGCACGTAAGCTGCGTGCAAGACCTTGAGTAGTGCATTCCGATGGGCTTCGGAGCACATAAGCAGTGAGAGGATAGAGATTTTGGATGGCGTCTGGTGAAGTTGGTCCACAATTTTATAATCACTCTTTTTGATGATCCGCATAAACTCATCAACTTCCTGATCGAACGGTGTCTTCAAGGCTTCTTTGGCAGCTGGATCTTCCTGCACCGGGCTCTTTCCTTTTGCCTTGGCAGCAGCTTCTGCCTCGACAGTAGGTCTTTGCATTGGTGGAGCAAAGAGACGTCCGCTTCGAGTGAAGCCTCCGCCTCCCCCCACATTATCTACTTGTGGTGCAGGTGTTGATGTTTCAAGAGTGATCCTTTTTCCTTCGCAGTACACGTCAGAGCCATAGTGCCAAGGGATGGCCCTATTGCTTTCATATGGTACTGGTCCAGGCACCGTGACAGTGACTGGACTGATTGCTGCTGCTGAAGGGACTGTAATTGTCTGTGGGTCATAAAAGATTGTAAATGGTGCTCTGGTGGGAGCAGCACCTTCTGAATGGTAGGCGGAATTATTTTCAGGATCGTAGAATATGGTAACAGTGGAGACATCTTCATGATTGATTGCTGGTGTTGTAGGAGGTGTTGTTGGAAGGACTGATGTTGTTGTTGATGGAGATACGAAATGGAATGAAGCTGAAGTTGTAGCAGGAGAAACTGTTGAAAACTGATCATTTGGGAGGACAGATGAAGTACTGGTTGGTGTTGCTGATGAATTGTCGGGAACAATAGTTGCTGCGGTTGTAGGAGGTTCTGAAACCGTTGCTGATGAAGTTGCCGGATTTGTAGGAAATGATGTAGTGATCTGGAGTAGGCCACTCTGAATAAGGCTGTCAATGCCATTCCTCAGGTCCTCGCACCCGTTCCATGAAATATTGCAGTAGGGACACCCTAGTTCACACCCCGGAAATATTTGGTTTTCGCGGAGTTGAGCTTTGATTTCCACCAACGGTGTCCTGATCTGATCCACACTGGTTATTAAATAAGACGGTTGGTCTTCTTCAATAGCATTAATTCGAGGACCACCATGATTTGGCATTGGGTTTTTATTGACATTGGGCGGCGGTGCAAAATTCAGAGCCTTGGAGTCTACCAAGTCTTGTACCTTCATATGCAGAGCCCTGCATTTTTCTGTACTGTGACCAGGTGCGTTTGAATGGAAAGCACACCTAGCATTGGAGTCATAGTTTCTTGGTAGACTGTTGGGATCCGGAGGTGCCAACGTTCTTAGCTCAACTAGGTTGAGTTTCAGAAGTTGTGGCAGCAAAGCAGCATACGGCATTGGGATCGGGTCGATCACTCGGTTAGCTTGGGATGGCCTTTGTTGGAATGGCCTCTGTTGATTGTTGTTGTTGGAGTTGTTGTTGTTGTAGTTCCTTGGAGGATACTGATTCTGATGATACTGAGGTTGTTGTTGGAAGTTTTGTTGGGGAGGTTGATAGACTGGATGAGGATGTGCTGGAGCAGGGATAGTGACTGCTGCTATTGTCCTCTGAGCATATAGGGGCCTACCCCTATTGGTGTGAATGGCATTGGTCTCGCCAGTTCTTCTCGGGCCTGCAAAAGGCTTTCTTGTGCTACTGGACGAGCTGGCACCATTATCGGAAATTTTGCCCATTTTCAACAGGCTTTCAATTCTCTCCCCAGCTATGACAACATCTGCGAAGCTGGTGGAAGAGAAAGCAGCTAACCTGTCAATATACGTTCCCTGGAGAGTGTTCATAAACATGTCTGCCATTTCTCTCTCAGACATTGGTGGTTGAACGGCAGCAGCCAATTGCCTCCATCTCTGGGCATATTCTCGGAAACTCTCCCTCGAAGACTGGGACATTCCCATCAGGAGAGTCCTGTTGGGTGCCATGTCTAGATTATACTGATACTGTCTGATGAAGGCCTCCGCCAGGTCCTTCCAGCACCTAATTGTTGCTCTTGTCAGATGGGAATACCACTCCCTCGATGCTCCAGTCAAGCTGTCTTCGAAATAGAACATCCAAAGTTTCTCATCCATTGTATAGGCCTTCAGCCTTCCCAGAAATGTTTGTAGATGAGTCCGGGGGCATGAAGTCCCATTATACTTTTCGAAACAAGGAGGTTTGAACTTATGGGGGATCCTGACCCCGTCTACCAATCCCATGTCCATGACGTCGAACCCCAAAGAGTTTTGAGACTCCAGTGATCTCAACTTCTCAGCTATTTCTTCCAACCGTCTATCATATGTTTCCTCTCCAGCACCCATTACTGTAAATTGGTCCTCCTGAGGATCTTCTTGAAGTACTCTCCCTGCTGTGGCAGTCCCTTGTATATTGACTGGGATGTTGGCCTCTGGATGGAGATGGGGTCCAAAAACCGGGGGATTGACATGAGGTTGGACCCTCTCGTTGTTACTTGTGCCAGCAGTCCCCACATGGGGCTCCTCTTGATTCCTTCCTTCTACCAAAGCTCTGAGCCTCTCCTGGCTTTGAGCTAAGTTGTTCATCACTTCCATGAATTGTGTTATCTGGGTTCTCATCTCCAGCCTTTCGTTGGCCATCTGGTTTCTGACCTCCGTCAGGTCCTGCTGCATCTGATCCATCTGAATTCCCGGAAGGTTGTTTCTAGTTGGGTACCTGTGTGGCCTGTTGAGAGGAAATACCCGGCGGCGAGCAATAATTCCTGAACATCACAACAGAGGTTAGCAACAACAAAACAAAAACCTACAAAACAAACAAAAGGGTTAGCATGCAATGCAGTTATGCTTATTTGCTCTCAAGGTATCCGGTTTGGCATTCAGTTTTGACCCTTCCAGACCCTTGAAGATGATGCTGTTGAAGTTGCTTTTGAAGTGAACTCAGATAGAAACCAACACAAATATATTACATAAGAGGAAATAATACAACTTGTTCATTTTACAACACAAGCCCTTAAAGGGGTCAAAATACATCACAAAAAGGCAAAAGTACATAGAATAGGAACAACAACAAGCAAATGATCAAACTCCAAGGCCAAACTCATCCTCACGAACTTCCTTAAGAAGTGCTTCGGTCACAGGATCAGCCGGATGCTCCGTGAGACCTCTGATGAGAAGGTTTCTTGTTGCAACAGCTGCAGTCAGCTTCCTGTTCTGACTTTGGTCCTTAGACCTCTTCACTCCAGCTCTGATTTCTAGCTCTGATATTTCCTTCTGGGCTGCTGCCAGGGCTTTTTCCATCTGCTCCATCTTGTCCTGGACTCTCTTGTCTTCTAGAGTACGGGCCTCAGTGATCCGGACCCACCTGGCCTGACTTTCTTTCAAATACAAGTCTGTTCTTGCTCTCTGAAACTGGGCTTCTTTACAAGCATTCTTCAGAATCTGCTCACCAGCTTTGGACTTGTTGATATAATCTCCAGACTTCTCAATCTTGGTCAAGTGTTCCACTCTCAATTTCTCCAATCTCTCAATCTCCCTCACACCTTCACTCCTCTCCCTGAGGGTCTTCTGCAAGGCTTGGGTTAGCTTCTCATTTCTTTCCTTCAAGCTCTCAAACTCTTCCAAACTGATAGTGGCAGGGGGTGGTGCTGAAGATGACTCAGGCATGTCTTCTATGGTAAAGGGCATTCCAAAGAATTGGGCCCTAGCATGGGACCACTCGTAATATTGGACTGATGCCACATTATTTCACTTCCCCAGAATGGTGATTCCCTTGGTTTGAACATGATCCCAGGCCCAGGCAGCCTGCCTAACAGTTGCCAGACTAATCTTGTTCTCACAGTAGAGGGTCTCAACCAAATCTTGCTCCCTGGGAGTATGGACCAGTGCATAGCCTAATTGCCTCCTGAACAGCAGAGGGTTGTAATTGATACTTCCCTTGACCCCTATTAAAGGCACATTGGGAAAGTGCCCACAGCTTGTGATTATATCTCTGCCCTTGGTGCTTTGAGCACACCATCTGATGTCTGTTGAAGTGAGAGTAGTGAGCCTCTTAGCCCAGTTGCTTTGCTGATGAGGGTTTAGAAATGCATCTGTCCTGGGTAGATGTTTAAGAAGCCAAGCATGGAATAATGGAGCACAACACCTCACTAGCCTTCCCCTCTGCTTCTCATTCTTCTGATGTACTGAGTAATAGAGATCTCCTAGCAAAGTTGGCACTGGGTTCTTCAGGATGAACAAATGGATGGCATTCTTGCTAATGAATCGTGGCTCATCCGCAAACAACACAATTCCATATATACTTAAGGCCAACAGAGCACAAACAGCTTTCCACTCCCCCAGGGAGGCTTTCAGACTAGCTTGAGAAATAAGGGAGTCCAGATGAAATCCAGGGATCCCAGCTTTAGAGGTCATATGCTGCTCAATCAAAACAGGCTCCAGGTGCAAAGCTTTTGCTACCTCTCCATTGCTTGGGAAAGTCATCTCAGGATTGAAAGGGATTTCTCTCCTGATAGGCAGACCAATCAATGATGAGTATTCTTCCAGAAGAGGACCCAACTGGAAGTCTTGAAAGGTGAAGCATCTCAAAGGAGGATCATAAAACTGAATGCAGGTGTGGATCAGGCTCCTCTGAGATGGGTCCAAATCCATAACCAAGTCAAGTATATCCCCATAATGCTCCCTGAACAAAGGTATGTGATCTGGGGTGATCAGGGTCTGGATCCTCCTGATGTCTGATAAGTCTGGTTGGAAGAAATGATAAGTGATGTTGCTTTTCTTTGGAGCCATGATGCTGAGACTGAGTAGGATAAGTGCTGATGAAGATGCTGAGGAGTGGGCCACTGGCTGGCTAGTGCAAGTAACTGAAGTATAGGGCTGACAGGCTGAAGCAAGTGCTGGTGGAGATAGGTCAATATAGCAGATGGGGTCAAAACCAAAACCAGATGAAAGTGGATACCCTGAAACACAAACAAGCAAATGTTAATATGATGCAATGAGTATGTATGCAAATGAAATGCAAGGGTCTGTGACTGAGCTGGATCTGATTAACTGCCTTGGTATAGATCCATGTGTGTTCAAGAATTCCAGATGGAGGTCTATAAATCCAGTAACCAAGGTGGGGGACTCAAATAAAGAGCCACAAGTCCAGGGTTTTAGAATCACAAGAACTATCCAACATGGAGTATTCTTAACAAAGTCAAAGTAACAGGGTATCCTGAGGTCAAGGTACCTGCAAACCTGTAAACAGCCCAACCCCCTCACAGGTGATGATCTAAAACAAGGATCCTCAGACTTGGATCAGTTATGAGAAGTGTAAACACTTCTAACCCGGAGGTACAGTGTTTACAATAACCATAACAATTCCTCCTCTAATTCACCTCAGTTTCTGAAGGTCAATACTAAAAGGTCATCCAGACTTAGCAGGCTTCCCAGATAGCCCTAGCATTGCAGGAAATCTGCAACACAGAGTTCTCAAGAAGAAACCCATATCTGAACCGTGTTTCATATTCCCGCACCAGACCGAAATGGAATGGGAAAGAATATGATTCACTCTAGCCTAGGTGTCACTCAGGTCCCAGGTGTAGGACCTTAACTCTCAATGAAACACCCACCCACCAAAGCAAACAGATCCAGCCAGCAACAATGACAGTATGATATATATACAAATGCAATAAAGAAAGCAGTAAAGCAACTGTACATAAAGCAATAAACAAAAATAAATACAAGCACAAACAAGCACATAACACCCCAGTAAACACACATCAATCAAGCGCTAGGAGGAACCCACAAAAAGAACCAGAAGCCCTGGTTGCAATATAAGGATCCCCAGCAGAGTCGCCAAGCTGTCGCTCCCGATAAATGGGACTGGCCCAAATAAAGGTACAGACGCGAACGGTCGGCGAGGGGAACAGTGAGAACACACAGCCGTGAACTCACTGGAGATGAATAGAGTCGCCAGCTAGGCATTTTTATCCCGGAGGAAAGGCAATGCTGCATAGACCTAGGAAGATATGGATAAGACGGTTGCGAACCAGAGAGACTGAGAAAGGGGGTTGGTTACAACCTGGGAAGGTATTAGCACCCAGATTGTCCGCCGTACTCGACGGGATCCACGCATAAAAGATTTGTGTTTTAAAGGGGTAGCGTCAGTGCAATTTGTGCATAAAATAGCTGGAAAAGATGTACAGGTGTCAGTGTAAAAGAAGTGAAGTGTGTAAATGATGGGTCAGTGTAAGAACAGGAATGAAGTGCTCATGATAATGAGGCTAAAGAATGAAGCTAGAAAAAGGGGGAATGTACAGAGACTTTTGTTCGATAACCGTTAAGTTATGCCTACGTATCCTCTCGTGCAATGAGGAAGTCAGAACACCGTAGTTCGACCCAAAGAGACTGAAAGATGAATTGACTTATGAACTGCTTACTTGCCTATGCTCAAGTGTATGACCTGTCTGGCTCAGGTGCAAACTGTCTTGCATTAGACGGAAGAAGCGAGTTCTCGTTTGTGAGTGAGTATGATGAGAAAAGAATCCCGAAGGAGACGATTATTGTTTGTTTTTGAGTTTTCAGTCTTTTATTGCTTTTGAAAGTTTGTCATAAGATAATGAGCTTAAGCCTAAACCAATGGATTTAATAAACTCATCACATCTTCCCTCTGATTAGGGGTAATGAGATTTACCTTAAGTGTGAAGTCAGATTCTCACACTTAATCACCTTTGATGTAGGGTTAAGATCATTAACCTACTTGTGATTATTTAGATGTTTTTGGTGTTTTTGTTTAGTGTTGAGTAATGAGGTTAAGCCATAATCATGGATTAAACAGACCCATTACACCATCCTAAAAGAAGGATAATAGATGAGAATGTTTAAGCTGAGGAAAACTCCTCAACTTAATCCATGATTAGGGATTAAACCCATGACAAAACAAGCCTTTGATTAAGTGGATTTTAGATTAATGATATGGTGATGAAGTGAGTTTTATGGTTTGTAAGACAACTTGAGGGGGACTTGTCCATTAACACTAGGGTTAGTCCTTCTTAACCAATTAAGGAAGAATTAGAACCCTAATGCAAGGCCCAAGTTACAAGTGTGTCTTGATGATTATTAAGTGGATTGATTAAGAGATTTAAACACCTTAAGGGTTTAATACTTAGGATTAAAGTTATACACTCCATCCTAAGAGAAGGATGCAGGCATAACCCTAACCACAAAGCCTTAAAGCCTTTAGGGTTTAGTCCCTGATTATGAGATGAGAAGAGAGGACTCAAAGAGACACAAAGGTAAAACTAAGGGGAGACTAATCAAAACCCTAATCATTGTCATGCTTGGTTGTTCCTAAGGTTTGTGAGGTTTTCAAGAGCAATCTTCAAAGAGAACCACCAGGATGCAGATGAAAGGATCAAGAGAAACAAAGTAACTTGCTTCATTCAAGAAGTCAAGTCACTTGAAGAAAGAAAGTGGGAGGAACAAGAATGAGCAAGCTCAAACTCAAACACACATAAAAATGCAGCAATGGATGCAAGAGAGATGAAAAGAAAAGTTATGAGAAGTGAAGGCAAATCCACCTCTCAAGTTTACTTACCACCTGAAATGTTAGAAAGAAATGCAATGCAATGCAAGATGAGATGAAATGGTATGATGCTAAGCAAAACCAGAAGCATGTTGATGATGATTATGATGTTATGAGGTGCTGCAAACATGAGGCAAGACATGGGGATGTTCATACAAGATCATGGATGCAAATGATGCAAGTTAAGGAGCATGAACAAGCATGGAAAGTTATGAAGCATACAAGACAAATGACATGGCAAATATGTAATGCAATGATCAAACATGCTTCCTACATGTCTTAAGATGTCAAATGAATCACAAGAATGCACAAAATGCAATGACAAGTCAAGTTATGCAAGAGAATGCAAGAAGGATGCAAAAGAAAGCCCAAATTAGGGTTCATGGACCAAACATCAAACAAAAACCCAAAACAGAAACAAAACCCTAAGATAAAAATGGAAAATGGCACTCAAAGAAACCCTAAACCTATGCTAAACCAAGGTTCAAAGGGGAGGTCCCAACTCTTAACCAAACTCAAGTTATGAATTTTCTAAGTTATTAGGGTTTTTTAGGGTTCTTAACAAAAGAAATGCCAAACAAATTGAAAATGCAAGATCAAATCATGGCCATTTAACCCTAGAAACTACATGCTAAATAGAAAACAATGCAAGAAGAACCAATGTCTCAACCTTCTCCAATAGGCAGAAATGGATTTTTAAACTTATGATCAAATTAATGCACAAAATAGGATTTAATTCAATGAAAAATTCTTAAAATGCATCAAGATCAAAAAAGAAATTTGGTTTGAAGGTTGGACAATGTTTCTAAATGTCTTAGAACATTTCATGAATTTTTTTGTAATTTTTAAATACCTAAAAGTATTTTTAATTAATTAATTCCCATTAATCAATTAAAAATAATCTTTTAAATATTTAAAAATTCTTTTTTAATGATAAAAAATAAAATAAAAATGTTTTTGGGTCTTAAAAATTAATAAAACTTTTAGGAAAAAGTTTCATAATTTTTAAGAATTTTTAACTATTTTAAAATAATTATGCAAGTTTAATGAAATAAAAAGAATTAAAAATCAAATAAAATAAAAGTAATCAGGATGGATGGCCAGGATGGAGCCTGAGTTCAAATGTGTTGACTGGCGCGTGAATGGAGGGTGTGGATTGCACCTGACTTAATTAATTTAATTACGAATTAATTAAAGCTAATGAGAGAGATTAGGGCAAATGAAATGATCTGGGCCATCCAAAAGAGAGGGAAGTCAACAGGTCAATGCACATCCATGGCTCAAATTCAAACTAGAGTTAATGACCTGAGATTAGGGTTTAATGACTCAGGTGGCCGGAGAAGACTTCCGGTCGTCTTCTCCGGCCAGCACCTCACCGGGAAACTCACCAACTCCCTCAAAACGTAACAAAAACAAAATCTATGAATTGGGAAATGATCTCCAACCTCTCACGAATCAAACCCCTCTCTCAAAACAAATTTATTCTTCCTAAACAAGCTGAATCGAAGAGAACAAGTTCTAGGGCACGCAAGCTTCAGAGACAAATTAAATACTCAAAACAAAGCCATTTCAAAAACTAAGAACATCAGGATGATCAGTGAATCACATAGAACAAGTTTATAACAAGAAAAATGATTTCTGGAAAAATAATTTTCGAGCTACCTGAGATTTGGAGCTTTCAGTTTGAGAACTTTCTGGCCACTTCCTTCAGTGCAAACTGCTCCAATTGGTCCCCAGAAGATGTTTGAATGCTCAAAAGAAGTTTATGTTGGCTGGATAATGAGATTCGAAAGCTCCTGCTCAAGCTTGGTCAGAAATGGCAATGGAGTTTCTGGAGGTTTCAGGCCATTGTGAATGATGGTTTGTGATCCTGAGGATGAATGGAGAAGGTATGTGGTGTTTGTTGGTGTGTTTGTGGTTTGTGGAAGGAGATTCGATAGAAAATGCAGCTTGGGGTGAGAAATGGCAGTGAGATGTTCAGGCTGTTTCAAGCTTGGGTTCTTGGTGCTGGGTGGTCTATGGAGCAAGGTGAGTTGAATGGTGAAGAGGGTTTGAATGTTTGCAAGCTGTGTAGGCAGATTCGAAGGAAGTTGCAACTTGGTAAGTTTTTGTGAATGTCATGAATGAATGAGCTTCAGCCTTGCCTTGTACATGAAATGGCTTGCAAATTGTCCACATAACTCTCTCTCATTGGTCAGTTGATTGGACATGTGCTTTATTGATTGGTAAGTTGCCTTTTGCAAAAAGTCAAAAATTGTGTAAGAGAGGTATGGTGAAGTGCTAGCTTGGTACAAAGCCTAGGGGCTGCGCAACATGGTGTGTGTATGAAGCTAGCTTGGTTCAGCAGCCAATGCCTCAAGTTGGTGAGATGTGATCATGAGTTTTGCAACTTGTGGCCTTTTTGAAATCTCATGAAAAATGCCTTGTTACATGAACTAAACACATGTGATCTTTGGTTCAAATCTGATTTTGGGCCTTAGAGAATGTTTATGTGCTGGTTTGATACCAATTAGAAGTTGCAATTTGACTTAGCACATGATTTTGCAATTTTCACACTTGGTGCATATCTTGAAAATAAGTGATTTTTGCCAACTTTGCATTGCCATAACTTTTGATCCAAGAAGAGTTTGATCATGTCCTTGTACTTTTTGAAAAGGGAAAGATGAGATCTACAACTTTCATGACCAAAGTTTTTCCATTTGAAGCATTTTTGGATCAAGAATCATGGCTTGAAAAATGACCTAAAATGAAGCATTCTTGAAAAGTCAACTATGCCCAAAAAGTCAACATTTGCAAAAACCCTAAATTCTTGATTTCTATGAACTTCAACCTTCCTCCATGATCAAATAAAGATCATATACACTCAAAATGATGAAGATCAGCCATTGGTTGGGTCATTGGGGGCCTCAGATGCCCTGATTTTACACTGACTTGTCTGAAAAGTCAACCCTTGATCAGATGACTTCCCCATGGAATTTCTTCATGAAAATTGATATGCATACTCCCTATACCATATAGAGATCAATGGAAACAAGAATGACCAAAAAAATTGGAGTTATGGCCTCTGAAACCAAAACCCTAATTTTCAGTCCACTGTGCAGTCTAGCCTGGCTCTGCATCCACTCAAGCCCTAGTTCTTGTGATTCCTCTGCAATTTTGGCTTTGAGGAGATGGAATATAACATAAGAACACACATGGACCCCTTTGAGTTGATTAGTGGCCTTTGGAATGGCTCAAGATGCTCTGAGGTTGCTCAAATCACAAACCCTAGGTGCAGATGCCTTAGAAACTATGCAGTGAAACAAAAGTGAGATATGGGATGATATGATTGTGTTTATGCATATGAGATGATCACAAGCCAAGGTGTGAATGGGTGAGGGAAAATTTGGGGTGTTTACAGATACATTTTTAAATGATTAATATTTAGAAAAAGTTTAGTTGGTTTTATGATTATAAATAGGATTCTATTGTAAGTGGACGATTTGTTGTTGTTGATGAAGGAAGTTGTTTAATTTGTTGTTAAAAATGTGTTTTATGATTATAAACATGATGTTATTGTGAATTAACGTTTTGTTGTTGTTGATGAGGGGAGTTGTTTGGTTGTCTCATTGAATCGAATAAGTTGTTTTGTTGTATGATTGATAAAGAAGTATTGTTGATATGTTGTCGGGATGAAAGGCATGATTTTATGATGATTATTTGTTGAACATGAAATGATTGGTTATGTCTTGATGAGTTGAGGTAGCTAATGAAATGAGGTTTTGACGTGTTATTACGATGGAAATATATGATTAATTGATGTTGAGGTGTTTATATGAAATGAATGATGCTCAATTGATTTCTTGATGAATTTTACGGTGTAACGCATCATTGCATTTCATGACATTCACGATGGGGCTTCGGCCTATTTATTTGCTTCAATCCCATTATGTGGATTGAAGTGTCTCGATGATTATGGTGTGCTCCCTTGTGGAGGGTTGATGGTCCTGTATCCATCTCATGGTGAAAATGGTACCACATGCATAATTGCATATCATGATAGTTGGAATTGCATATGTCTGGATGAATTCACGATGGAGTTGTTGTTGCTGAATTTTTATAATATGTTCATGATTGTGTTGTTGTTGCTGAATTATATAGTTGAAGATGTTATGATATGCTTATGCTAATTTATTTATATTCCATATTCTAATATATTTATGATAAATTATGATTACTCACCCTGCCTGCTTGGAAATGTTGCCTCTTTCGTGGGTAACTTGCAGATGTCGAAGAATAGCCCTGCAGTGCAATAGGAGTAATTCATGAGTCTCGGAGCATGCTTTAGTGTTCCTTAGGAGTGGTTATGGTTATGTGTCCTGCTCTGTGTCATGTAACACTGGGATGGGTTTCTTTTGTTAAACTGTTTTCAGTATGTTGTTATCTGGATAATGTTTTCCATTTTATGATGTTAAATTCAGGATGGTGAAAATTGATTTTTATGAAGTTTTAAATTATGAAGTTAAATTCCGCTGTGAAATGATTTATTATGTTTTGATGTTGATTAACCCGTGTTACGGGACAGGACACTGTTGTGTTGAATTATGATGAAAATGTGATACCCTTTTTGATGATTACTCTGATATTATTTAAATATTATGTTTTGAGTAGAAGGGTGTTACACCTGGCATATCTTCATAGGACCAAGCAAAGATCTCCACATAATCACGTAACATCTGAATTAGTCTGCTCTTAACACTATCTTCTAGTTCAGCCCCTATCTTAACCTCTTTCCTGTTTTCTTCAGTTCCCAGATTCACAACTTCGATTGGGTCTTCATGTGGTTGTATAGCTTTCTCTTCTTGTTGTAATAACCTAGCAAGCTCTATAGGTACTTCACAATCTTCCTCCTTTCCATCTTCAACTTGATAGATCAGATTCTCGAAATTATAATTGGCAATAGTAGAACTGTTATCAACCGGATCCAGAGTGGATGAGGATCTGCATTTTAGTGATGTGGGTGTGTGTAAGAACACATAGCTGATAAACAAAAATAAAAATAAAAGAAAGACAAAGAGCACAATATTTACGAAAACGAAACGTCCATTGATTTTTATTGAATGAAGTATGCAAATGAAATGACATCCCGAAACAAGCATACCATTGTGCCCCGGGTAAGACACAAGGCTTAAAAGTTTAATTGTTTTAAAATTACAAACTTAGAATAAAAACACAGTAATAGTATTTACTCCTGACTAAAGGAGATAGGAATAACGTCTTCGGTCTTCCAATTGCTGAGCCCATCACCCATGGTAGGAAAGATCCAATCATCCAGGTTGTAGTCTTCGCTATAGTCACCCACAACATTGATTTGATCTCTTATGACCCCTTGATTAGTGATACGAACAGCACGAGCACGACGAACATCTTTCTGGGATTCTACATTGAAACCCAAACCAAACTTGTCAGACTTGTAAGGAATGTCAGGAAGCTGACCCCAAATAGTACAACCACCTTCTTCAACCACAGCTCTAGCATCTTTGAGGGAGGCCATTGTAGGAGGTACTCTGGTAACCACAGGAACTCTTTTAACAACAGGGGGAGCTTCAGCAGCAGGAACGACCCAAGGAACTACTTCAAATGTCTGGCAAGGAGTCTCAACATATTCACCCTCCACCTCAACATATTTAAAAGTATTCACATGACTGAACATGTATTCTTCTTCACCATAAACAGTGACAATCTTTCCTTTCACCGGATATTTCAACTTCTGATGTAAAGTGGAAGTCACAGCACCTTCCCCATGGATCTAGGGACGCCCAAGAAAACAGGAGTACGCAGGGCGAATATCCATTACATAAAAAGTAGAGTCGGAGACTTGAGAGCCTACTTTGATCGGGAGATCTACTTCTCCATGCACCACTCTTCTTGAGCCATCAAAGGCCCTCACCACTACATTACTTGGTCTTAACACAACATCTTCAGGACTGAGCTTGTCCAGAACCTCTTTGGGGAGCACATTTAATGAAGAGCCATTGTCCATCAGTACATGAGACAAAGTAGTGCCCCTACATTCAATGGAGATATGCAAAGCTCTGTTATGGTTTCTCTTGGCAGGAGTCAAGTCAGCATCAGAAAATCCTAACCCATTATCATAAGTCAGATGTGCAACACAATTCTCAAATTGATCCACAGAAATCTCATTTGGCACATGAGCAGTCTTCAAGAACTTGATTAAGGCTTTAGCATGAGCCTCAGAACACAGCAACAAAGATAACATGGAGATTTTGGAGGGAGTATGCCCCAATTGGTCAACAATATCATAATCTCTCTTGCGAATGATCTTCAACACTTCTTCCATCTGTTTAGAGATATTTTCAGCAGTCGGTGCCTCAGCTTGCACAAGTTCAACCACAGGATCTTTGCCCCGAGCATCAGTACTTGGCTCAGAAGTGGAGGTAGTAGTTGGGGTAACTGCACTCTTGGAGGTAGCCTGAGGAGAGAAAATCCTTCCACTTCTGGTGATCTTACTAGATCCAGCAATATTATCAACATCCAGATTATTATCAGTAACAGGTGCATCAGTCAGAGGTTCTTGCTTGACACCATGGATGTAAACATCAGAACCGTAATTCCAGGGTATAGCTTTATCAGAAGTATAAGGAACAGGGCCAGGAGTGGTAATAATCATGGGAGCCACTCTAGCTTCAGCAACAGTCTTCACAGGGCCTTCAACAGTAATCCTGACAGGACCCTTAGAGGTGATCCTGACAGGGCCCTTGGAGGTAATCTTCACTGGTACTTTATCAACCATAGCTACATCTTCAAGCTTCGTACCTCGAGTTAGATGTTCACACATACTTTCCACATAAGATGTCCTCTCAAACAATATAGTGTAATTGTCCATGAGGCGTTGAATACCATCTTTCAACTTCCAACAGCTATCAGGTTTGTAGGCACAATAAAAACAGTCTTCGTTGCAACCTGGAAAGAACCCAGCCTGCACCAACTTCTTCTTGATAATGGATAAGGGAGTAGTCACATCTGCTACTGAGGAAACATAGGGAACCTCATCAACAACATTAACAGTCTTCTCATGGTTGGGCATGGGAGCAGTGATCACATTTGGAGTCCCAGGAGGGTCAAATTCAATCTTTCCAGCTTCAATCATGTCTTGAATCTTGTTTTTCAACACCCATCAGTTGTTGGTGTCATGTCCTGGACTATTAGAATGATAGCCACATCGTGCATTAGGATTATATCGAGGAGAGGAAGTATTAGGATTCTGAGGAGGGTCTTTCAAAGTAATGAGTTCCCCTTTCAACATGTGTTGCAAGGCTTGGGCCAGTGACATGTTGATCTTGGTGAATTGCCTTCTAGGCTTCTGTTGATTGTTTTGTTGTGGCTCTGGTGCTGCAGGAGTAGGATTAGAAATGTGAACTGCTCCCACAGATTGGCGACTCCTGCTACGAATATGTTGACCATACACAACATTAGACTCCTTCTTTCCACTAGGGGGCTTCTTAGCAGTGCTTGATGAAGAGACACCCACCTGTATCTTACCACTTCTTATACCACTTTTCACATGTTCTCCAGTCATTATCAGCTCGGTGAAACCAGATGATGAGCTTCCAATGAGGTGACTATAGAAAGGACCATTCAGCATACTCATAAACATATCCACTAGCTCCCTGTCAGTCAAAGGAGGTTGAACTCTACCAGCCAGGTCTCTCCATTTTTGGGCATACTCCTTGAAACTCTCCTTAGCACCCATTGACATGATTTGGAGCTGCATGCGAGTAGGTGCTAAATCAACATTATATTGGTATTGCCTGTAGAAGGCCTCAGCAAGATCATTCCAATCACGAATATTGACACTTTCCAGTTGATAATACCATTCCAATTGAGCTCCAGACAAGCTCTCTTGGAAGAAATGAATCCATAATTTCTTATCAGCAGTATGTGGTTGAATCCTCCGGACATAGGACCTTAGATGCAACTTAGGACATGAAACCCCATCATACACCACAAAAGCAGGAACCTTGAAGCCAATAGGTATAACTACTCCAGATACTAAACTCAGATCTTCAAAATCAAGCCCAGAAGATTTTTGTAACTCCATGGCATTCATTCTGTCTGCCAGCATCTTGTACTTATCTTCGCCAGCAGGATCATGATAATAGTTTGCCTCAGAATCAGAATCTCCCACAGTATCATGGAGACTACCTCCTTCTTTCTCAGAATTTTCAGACTCAGAATCCTCAATCTGTTCCTTTGTCTTGATAGGACCTCTGAACCTTCTTCCCAGATTGATAAGGCCTCCTGATCTTCTAGTCTTCTTCTTCTTCTTAGCCAGTAGTGTCTTCAACTCATCTTGTCCCTTGGACAAGTTCAGAATCAACTCTTGGAATTGTGCATTCTGAGCCTGAAGATCTTTGACAGTCTGTTCAAGAGCCATTTCTTCTGAAATAAACAGCGAGAAGATAAGATACATGTACATAAGAAACCTGTGATGCAATGATATGGTATGTAAATGCATATGTGATGTTTTCAAGGACTGCAAGATTTAAATTTGTTTAAACAACCATAAAGTAAACTTTTATTAGTAAGCAAATAAACTTATTTTCCCATTGGGCTTACAATAAAAATGAAATGAATACAAAAATGGGGTTTTAAGTCTCCCATGGACATTTCCTCTTTGTGTTGAGGTATGAGTTGAGATTTCGCTCCTCGTGAAGTTGTTTTGTTAGCTCCAGGATTCTTTCTTGACTTGCTTTGTAATGAGTCTCAAAAGTATCCCTTTGCTCCTTCAACTGGATCCAGGATCTTTGTAACTCCTCCATGTCAGTGGACATGTCTGGGTGAAGAATGACATAAGAAGTATCTCCTTCAGTAACAGGCTCCATGGTAACTGGCACGATAGCAGGATACGGCATCATAAGAGTCTGAGCACGAGATCGCACCCATCTGAGATAAGGTTCCATAGGAATGGTGTACTTTGGTTCCCGAGTCTTGCTGTCAACCTTGTTCACTTTACCCCATGCTCGTATGAACCTTTGACGGTAACTTTGCAGATCGTTGTCGTAGTCTAACACAATACCCTGAATAAGCATGTCATGAGGACCATCACTCCGAGCGTAACCAAACTGACGTAGAGCTAAAGAAGGATTGTAGGTAATGCCCCCTCTTATGCCAAGGAGCGGCACATTAGGGAACTCCCCACAACGGTCAATGATAGTAACATTCTTCATAGATCGAGAGCACCAATGAATATCTGAATGTGAAAGTGACATAATTCTCTTAGACCACCTGAACCCTTGTTCATTCTTCATCACTGATCGAGGAAGATGAGAAATAAACCACCTAGACAATAAAGGTATGTAGCACATCAGAGTTCCTCGTGCCTTTATAGTACGTGTATGAAGAGAGTGTAAGATGTCTCCAAGTAATGTAGGCACTGGATTGCGAGTCAAAAATATGTTGATGGAGTCTACATCTATGAACTGGTCTGGATTGGGGAACAACACTAATCCATAGATCAATAGGGCTAAGATCTCCTCAAAATCATCATAACTCATAGCCTTCAGGAACATTTGAGCTTTCTCCCTCAATATCTTAGCAATAGTACCCTTAACTCCACTTCTTGTTTCTAGGACAATGTCTGATTTCTTCAAATGTAGGGCTGCAGCAATGACTTCAGGTTTAGGCTCTTTCTCTAAGCCTGTGAAAGGTTTCTGATCAAAGATAGGTATACCCAATAGTTTGGAGAATTCTTCCATTGTAGGAACCAACTGATAGTCGGGGAATGTGAAACAGTGATGTTTAGGGTCAAAGAACTGAAACAGGACACTCATCATGTCTTCATTGAACCCTGAAGTGACCATATCCAGTAGGTAACCATGCCTCTTGATGAATTGGGAGTTTTCAGAAACTTGAGAGACCAATTCTTTAAGCTTAGAAGGTATTCCTACAAAGTTGATCCTGATAGTATTCCTACGATCGGAAGCCATGACATGCAACAAAGAACAAAGATAAATCCTTTGGTCCTTGAAATGGTTAGTGAAAATGCTATGCTTATGATGCATGATGTCATGATGTTATGCTCAATCACAAACATGTGGCACACACAAACAAGTCACACAATAGCCCTAGGTTTGAAGGCTTGCATAAGGTTTAAAGGTAAGTACCCTCCCCTGAAGTTTAGTTGGTTCATCCTGTCCTACAAAAGTAACCAGGTTCTAAGGGATCTCAATATCATTGATCCTTCACAAGGGTGGTTGTTCAGTAGGCAACTTACTTGCCAACCAAAACCCTCCAAGTTTAGAATCTCAATGAGCGTAGTATCAAGTATCAACCAACTTCAGTCTTCACCAAAGCCGGTTATCTCACTACTTTTCTAAAGGCCAAGATGGGATGACTAGGGTTCTAAATGTCAGTTAGTGTATTGACAACATATGGCAGCCTCATATTATCCTCAACTTGCTTAAGTAACATAAGCACCAACCAAGAAGTCACACTAACTATGGCCACCAGATCAACCATATCGGTATACGTCGTACAGTTTCCTTGGTCTATTTCCATTTACCTAAGGTACACTAGATCTGGGTTAGGATCTTTCACACATAAGATCCCAACAAATAAATATAAAGCAAACAAAGCAAACAATTTAAAGTGATCTAATTCCTAAGGGTACCCCTCTTTTATTAAGTCCCCAACAGAGTCGCCAGTTCTATAACACGGTGGGAGAACTGACTTTCTATAAATATTGCGGATAGCAAGAGTCGCCACCGACTTTTATTTTATCCAAAAGTAAAGGACATAAAAGAACAGGAAAAACCTTAAAAAGATTTTGAGTTTGGGGGGTAGGTTATACAAAGGGAAGGTTTTAGCACCCTTTATATCCATGGGCTCTTAGTTACTTAGCTCACTTTAAATTGTTTTGAGAAAGGTGTAGTGTGTGAAAAAAATTTCTAAGTACTTTATAATGATCCTCATATGGATGTATATAAAGACTTTGTTTTGAAAATTTGTTTGAAATGTGGAGTGTAATAAAGTATTTTGAAAAGGTGAGCAAGTAATTAAGAGAAACCTACCCTATATTAAGTCTTTACTGTTCTTATATGTTCCTTCAATGGTAAGACTATCCCTATTATTAAGGAATATGTATTCATTACCTTGGATGTAATAAGGGACATATGAAGGGACATCTGAATTTAGGCAACTGCAAGGTGTCTTTAGCAATACGTAGGGACTTATCATCTTTTATTTCGAAGGGTCAAGATCATTTATCGTAGGCAACCTCGAAGGGACTTGATCTTATAATTTAAAGGGACTTGATGATATTTTATGAAGGGACTTTTCTTAAGACACCTTACTTGACCCTAGAAATAGGCAACATGAGAGGTAACCCTAGAAAGTGCAAGATGGCGATCAAAGATCGACTTACATGTGTGAGTGTTTACATTCAACTATTTATCTTATTTAATTAGTTTTCTAAATTATTTTAATTACACATAGTTATACAGACCCTAAAATTACTAACCATGGCAATAAAAAATTTTACAAAAATAAAATAGAGACAAAAAATAAATCTACGACTATTACATGACTTTCACAATTACATAATAATAGAAACAATAATGATAAATATAATAAATAAGTGATAATTCAAAGGTTAGTAATAATAAAAAAAGAAAAGGGGTTGGCAAAAATATAAAGAAAAATAACAATTTAAGAGAAAATATTATTTTTTAAGTTAAATAAACATTATAATAATTTTTTTAGAATAAAATAGAATAATTATAATAATAATAAACAAAATAATAATTATTTACATATTAAACAAGTAATAAATAATTAATGATACTTTATAAAAATATTAGGTTAAATTTTTAAAAAATTAGGATTAAGAAAATTAGGGTTTATAAAATTAGGGTTTAGAAAATTAGGGTTTATGGAATTAATCTAAACCTAATTATTTAATTTATTTACAAAAATATATACATAATAATAATATAAACATATTACAAAATAAATAGAAACAATTTTACATTTAAGAAAATAAATTATGATTTTAAGAATATAAAGAAAATAATATAATATTATTTAGAAATTAGTTTTATGATTTATATTTAATAATTTAAACAAAATAAAGTTATTATATGAAAAAAAATAGAAAATAGGAAGAAAATATGCACAATTGACCAAAAAGATATGACCTGGGATTTGAACCCATGTCCTTTACCTGAATAGACGTCTCCCAAAACCAGCTGAGCTACTGCGCGCGTTTGATATCTAAAGACAAGGCAATCCTTATATTGTAAGCTTGTAGAACAAAAGGAATTAAATCAAAAAATAGTTGGAGGCCGGATTCGAACACAAGCCCTTTGCCTCTCACATGCGCCTCTTCACCAACTGAGCCACCAACACATTTTTGAAACAAAATACAAATAATTCATAAAATATTAAAACAAATTTTTAAAAAATAGAAAGCGCGCGCTGCCTTCATCTCCTACCTCCAGATCCACGAATTTACCTGCGAATTTATTCACAATGTTTCCTGCGAATTTACCTGCACACGAATATTTACAGGAAACCTAGATTTTTGAAACACCATGAAAATCATACCAATCTTAAAAATTAACAACCCAGATCAATTGCCCATAGTTCATACATTCTGGCCATGGTCTTAGAATTCATTTAAATGAAGTAAATGGCAAAATCCCAACTTAAAGGTTCAAACCCTAATCATTCACGCATTTGGTCACGAACCTGCAATTTTTTTATCCAGAAACAATCTACACACTATCACAAACAATATTACAAAGTCAAAAAACAACAATACTGCATGAATTTAGTGAATCGAAAATTTGAAAACTCAAGAAAATATTGATTCGGTTTGTATGATTCATGGAGTTATGAATGTAATAGATGATCAGGAATGACTCAAGGATGTTAAATGAACATGTTTCAACCTTCAAAACTCTTTGGAATGACCTCTAGCAAGGAATCCGAATGTGACTTTTCTTGAATTTTTTTTTGAAGTTTGATTGTTGTTCTTGGCTGCTAATTTTTCGTCCCTTTGTGTTTGTATGAGTTGTACATATATAGTATGACCTAACTAGGTCAAGAAATCAGATCATACTTTGGATTTTTGGATCAATTGAGATTGAAAAAGATATGCTTCCAAATATTGAATTTTTTTGATATATCCTTGCTATTTTTGGTTGATCTGATTTTCCATGATCTCAATCACTTTAAATTGATCTTTATGACTTTCTAGAACAAAAATCTTATCAAATATTGCAACTTTTATATTTTATTTTGATTTAAAATGATTTTTAATGTATAAAATCATAATAAATAAAATGAATAAAAATTTGAATAAGTGATTTTTAATTCGTGCATGATGTCATGGAATTGTTTGGGTCACAAAAATGCAAGCCCATTTGGAGAAATTTGGTTCTAAGGTCCTATTTGCTTCATAAACCTCTCAAAAATTTCCCAACTTTGCAAAGGCACAAATCCCTCAATTTTAATTCTATGAAAGTGTTCTTGGACATTTTAGAAAGCTTATAGAGTCCTCTAACCAACCTCTTTGGTCTCATGTCCATATATTTTACCATTTTCAAGTTATGCTCTTTGGAAGATGTTGACTTTTTGTTGACTTTTGAAATGACCTATAATGTCTTAGCTCATACCTTCCAAATGAAGCATTTTTGGGCTTGGCTTGTGAGCCACAAAGTTGTAGAGAATTAAATTTCCTTCAAAATGAGCTTTGGATGGAAAATTTTTGATGAAGCATGTGAAAGTTATGGCTGGTCAAAGTTCAGTTGACTTTTCCTATGAAAACCCTAATTTAGAAACTCCTGATTCTTGATGATCTGAAATCTCCTTGATGAATCATGATCAACCCTTGATCAAATGATGAATTTTACTTCATATACTTGATGTTGGCAAAAAATCATGAAGTTTGACTTTGGTTTGACCATAGTTGACCTCAGTTTGACTTTTTAATTGCTTTGACTGATTTTAGCCTATCTGATCATCTGACTGAGCAAACCTTTTGGGAAAGCCTTGAAACTTGACATGGGGATTCTTGATCACATGTAGGATGCTATGAAGCTCAATTTAAGCCTTGTAAGTCCATTTAGCCTGATGGAAGTCAAAACCCTAGTTTAAGATGCATTGCTTAGGAGAATGCATTGTTTGAGGGAGTTGTCAAACTTTCTGACTAATTGTGAACCTTGTGAACCTCTTGAGATACCCTGTGAACCTTGTGAACCTCTTGGGATACTTAGTACACAATGCCTTGTCTAGGTGAGGGCAAATTTTGGGGTGCAACAACCCTGAATGTGCATTTGTTGGGGTTTAGCTTCAACTGATACTTCCTCAGACGCTTGAACAACTTCAGCAGATTTACCAGATGGTCTTCTTCTGTGAGGGACTTGGCAATCATGTCATCCACATAACATTTGATTTCTTTGTGGATCATGTCGTGGAATAATGTTACCATAGCCCGTTGATAAGTGGCACCAGCATTCTTCATTCCAAATGGCATCACCTTATAGCAAAATGTGCCCCAAGGTGTGATGAAGGTAGTCTTCTCCATGTCTTCGGGTGACATTTTGATCTGATTATACCCCGAAAATCCGTCCATGAAGGAAAACACCGAGAATTGAGTTGTGTTGTCAACCAATACATCAATGTGAGATAAAGGGAAATCATCTTTTGGGCTAGCTCTGTTTAGATCCCGGTAATCCACACACATTCGTACTTTGCCATCCTTCTTAGGCACGGGTACAATGTTAGCGACCCACGGAGGGTAACTAGTTACAGCAAGGAAACCGGCGTCCCACTGTTTTTGTACCTCTTCTGTAATCTTCATGGCCATATCCGGACGAGTACGGCGTAGCTTTTGTTTCACTGGAGGACAATCTTCCTTCAAAGGCAGCTTGTGCATCACAATGTTAGTATCCAGACCTGGCATGTCTTGATAGGACCAAGCAAAGACGTCAACGTACTCTCGAAGCATGTCAATAAGTTGTTCCTTCACTGAATCTTGCAGACGAGCCCCGATCTTCACTTCTTTCAAGTCTTCTTCGGTACCAAGATTGATCGTTTCAACTTCCTCCTGATGAGGAGTGATTACCTTCTGCTCTTGTCTTAAAAACCTGGCTAACTCTTTAGGTAACTCATAGTCTTCTTCAACCCTTTCATCAGCTTGATTAATTGGATTGTCGAAGTCATACGAGGTCATAGCAGTGCGGTTGTCAGTGCAATCTGGAGGATAATCTCTGCAATGGTTGAGATTGGTTCATTTTAGTGACCAATTTTAATCTTGTTTAGAAAAGTGAAAATGAAGTTGTTTATTTTGAAAACATTGCCATTTTATTGTTTTGTACAAAAATGAAAAATGAAAAAGACAGTGACCGAAAAAGAGACTCGTTTGCAAAAGATGTCCTGATATTCATTAATTAATCATTTGCACAAAATACAAGATGGCCCTATTACAAAATGAGTCCTGACACCTTGGGCAAGATGCAGGACTTGATGCATGCTAAAAAGACAGGAAATAATAATTACTCTGCAGGAGTAACCCTTATAATTTCCTGGGAAGACCAGTTAGAGACTTGGTTCCCCGGGATCGTTGGACGTATCCAGTTCTCCAGGTTGCGATCGCCTTCTTCCTTGTCTTCCAGATTGTTCACATCATCCGGGGTAAGCATCCCCCCACTGACAAATTTGGGCTCCTTGGCAGCCTCTGATTGATCTGTAACCCAACCCGAATCTGTCTTCTTTTTTCTCCACCAGTAACAGTTTGCCCCAGCCTCTGGCGTTACCCTCCTCAACAACCTTCCGGGCTTGCTGATATGAAGTGATAGAAGTTCCGGACTCAACAGTTGTTTCATTGACATTAAGGGCCTCAAACCCCTGGCTCATAGTCTCGTGGATCTCCCCGTCCATCTCTATATACTTGTAAGTAGCCAGCTAGCTAACGAAAATGTCTTCCTCCCCGCAGATTGTGATGATTTGGCCTTCCCACTCAAATTTTAATTTCTGGTGAAGGGTAGATGTAACAGCGCCAGCGGCGTGAATCTAGGGTCTACCCAACAAACAGTTGTAGGCCGGCTGAATGTCCATCACGAAGAAAGTAGTTTTAAAGACTTGTGAGCCAATCACCATGGGTAATTCAATCTCTCCAAGCACTAATCTCTTAGAGCCATCAAACGCTCTTACCACCAAGTTACTTGGACGCAATGTCAAACCATCATATTCCAACTTCACCAAGGCTTTCTTTGGGAGGACATTGAGCAAGGACCCAGTGTCTACTAGCACATGAGGAAGAACAACACCTTTGCACTTTAAAGTGATGTGTAAAGCCTTGTTATGATTGCGTCCCTCCGTCGTTAAATCAGCATCTGTGAAGCCCAGTCCATGATTGGTTTTAACATTTGCAACCACTGTTTCCAGCTGATTAACCGTAATCTCCTCCGGCACGTAGGCTGCGTGCAGGACCCTTAAAAGTGCATTCCTATGGGCTTCGGAACACATTAACAGTGACAAAATAGAGATTTTGGAGGGCGTCAGATGAAGCTGGTCCACCACTTTGTAATCACTCTTTTTGATTATTCTCATAAACTCGTCCACCTCTTGGTCAAAAGACGTCTTCGGAGTTTCTTTAACAGATGGCTCTTTGAGTACCACACTCTTCCCTTTTGCTTTAGCAACAGCCTCTGCTTCAGCATTGGGTATCGGTATTTGTGAGGCAAAAAGGCGTCCGCTTCTGGTGAAGCCTCCGCCTCCCCCAACATTGTCAACTTGTGGTGAAGAGGTTGATGAATCTAGAGTGATCTTTTTTCCATCGCAGTAGAGATCAGAGCCGTAGTGCCAAGGTATGGCGTTACTGCTTTCATAAGGAACAGGTCCAGGTACCGTAATGGTGACTGGACTGATTGATGCAGCGGAAGAAACCGTGATGGTATGCGGGTCGTAATAGATTGTGACTGGAGATCTGATAGTAGGTGTTGCAGTTTGTTGCTGAAAATTGTTGTTGGGATGAACAGTTGCCGGGTCATAATAGATTGTGACCGTTGAGACATCTTCGTTAGTGTTTGTTGGTGTTGTAGGTGATTCCGTTGATAAGATGGATGTTGACGTTGTAGAAGTAAGCGTATTTGAACTTTGGTTTGTTGAAATAATGGATGGGGTGATTGCTGGAGTTGTGGATGAATTAGTGGGAATGATAGTTGTTGCAGTTGTAGGAGGATCTATTGTTGCTGAAGAAAGAGTTGTTGATGTTGTAGACGCCATTGTGGTAATTTGCAAAATTCCATCTCTGATAAGGCCATCTATGCCCAACCTTAGCCTCTCACAACCATTAATAGCAGTCTTGCAAGATTCGCAGCAGGCCTCACAGCCTGGGAACACCTGGCATCTTAAGAGTTGAGCTTTGACTTCTGCCAGCAGCGTTTGAATCTGTGTAACATTATCAATCAGTGCAGATGGTTGGTCCTCCTCTATGGCATTAATCCTGGGCCCACCATGACTAGGCATAGGCTTTCTGGTAACATTTGGGGGAGGTGCGAAGTTGAGAGCTTTGGAATCAACCAGATCCTGAACCTTCATTTGCAAGGCTCTACACTTCTCAGTATTGTGACCAGGTGCGTTGGAATGAAAGGCACACCTAGAATTGGCATCATAATTCTTCGGGAGGTTGAGAGGATCTGGTGGAGCCAACGTCCTTAACTCAACCAGGCTGAGCTTCAGGAGTTGTGGCAGTAGGGTGGCATATGCCATAGGAATGGGGTCAATCACCCTATTTGCTTGAGATGGCCTCTGTTGAAAGGGGCGCTGCTGTTGGTTGTTGTTGTTATTATATGATCTTTGTTGCGGAAAGTGCGGTTGTTGCTGATAGTGTTGTTGTTGTTGTTGTTGTTGTTGTTGTTGAGGAAAAAATGGTTGTTGTGGAGCTAAAGCCGGGATATTAATGGCTGCTACTGATCTGTGAGAGTATTGGGGTCTGCCCCTGCCTGCATGAATAGCATTTGTTTCACCCGTCCTTCGGGGTCCTGAAAAAGGTTTTCTAGTATTGTTGGAAGAACTTGCACCATTGTCAGAGATTTTGCCCATCTTCAGAAGACTCTCTATTCTCTCCCCAGCTATGACTACATTAGCAAAGCTAGTGGATGAGAATGCAGCAAGTCGGTCGATATAAGTCCCCTGCAAGGTATTCATAAACATGTCTGCCATTTCCCGTTCAGACATGGGTGGCTGGACAACAACAGCAAGCTGTCTCCACCTCTGAGCATAATCCCGGAAGCTTTCCCTTGAAGACTGAGACATGCCCATTAGAAGGGTTCTATTGGGAGCCATGTCTAGGTTGTACTGGTATTGACGGATGAAGGCTTCAGCCAAGTCTTTCCAACATCTTATAGTGGCCCTGGTCAGATGCGAATACCATTCTCTTGATGCTCCAGTCAGGCTGTCCTCAAAATAGAACATCCATAAATTCTCGTCCATGATATAAGCTTTTAGTCTCCCCAAGAAAGACTGCAGATGAGTACGCGGGTAGGAGGTACCATTATACTTCTCAAAGCACGGGGTTTTGAACTTGTGAGGAATTCTCACCCCATCCACCAGCCCCATGTCCATTACATCAAAGCCTAGGGAATTCTGGGATTCAAGAGACCTCAGTTTCTCAGCAATCTTATCCAACCTTCGGTCATAAACTTCATCCCCAGCCCCAATAACTATGAATTGCTCTTCTTGAGGATCTTCTTGCAAGATCCTGCCTCCAGCAGTGTTTCCTTGAGTATTCCTTACACCATTAACATCTGGGTTCAGATGAGGCCCAAACTCTGGTGGATCGGTACGAGGCTGCCCGCGATCATTATTACTTGTACCTCCTGTACCAGGATGGTGTTCTTCAGGAGTCTGCCTTTCCACCAATTCCCTCAGCCTTTCCTGGCTCTGAGCTAAGCCAGTCATCACAGCCATGAACTAGGTCATTTTATTTCTCATCTCAACCCTTTCGTTTGCCATTTGGGTCCTTACTTCATTCAAGTCCTACTACACTTGATCCATCTGAATGCCCGGAAGGTTGTTTCGCGTTGGGTACCGGTGTATTCTGTTGACAGGGAACACTCTTCTGCGAGCAATGTTTCCTGAGACCACAACAAAGTGAGAAACAACAAATAAAAACAAAGACCTACAAAACAAAGAAAATTTTAGTATGCAACGCAGTATGCTTATTTGTCTTCCAAGGGTATCCGGTTTGGTTCTTTGGTTTTGACCTTTCCAGACCTCGAGGAAATGCTGATGATGTTGATATATAAAGCCCACTAAAATAAAACGAACTAATATATTACAAAGGATGAAGATACATAGTTTGTTTACAATACATGCCCGTGGTGGGTCAAAATACAACAATCAAAAGAAAAGTACATCAAAAGAAAGAAATACAAGCAAAAGATCAGACATCCAATCCAAAGTCATCCTCCTTGACTTCCTTCAGGAGGGCCTCAGTCACTGGACCAGCTGGGTGCTCTGTAATAGTCCTGATGAGGAGGTTCCTGGTAGCAATTGCATTGGTTAGCTTCTTATGCTTATCCTGACCCTTTGACCTCTTCAACCCCGCCCGGAGTTTCAATTCATATATTTCCTTCTGAGCTGCCAACAAAGCTTCCTGCTGCTTCTTCTCATTAGCCTCCAACTGCTCTATCTTAGCCTGAGTTCTCTGGTCTTCCTGTGCACGGGCTTCAGTGATCCTGATCCACCTAGCCTGACTTTCCTCCAGATAGTTCTCTGCCCTAGCCTTCTGAATCTTTGCCTCCTTGCAGACATTCTTTAGTACTAACTCCCCTACTCTTGTCTTCCAGATGTAGTCATCTATCTTTTCAATCTTGGTTAGGTGCTCAATCTTGAGTCTTTCCAATTCCAATCAGCTCAGGGCTTCAGCTAGCTGAGTGTTCCTTTCCTTCAGCTTTTCAAATTCTTCCAGGCTGACCGTTGTTGCAGGCTGTACTGCAGAAGGTCCAGGTGTATCTTCCAAGGTGAAAGGCATCCGGGTGATCTAAGCTCTAGTACGGGACCAATCAGAATACTGGGCTGAAGCAATATTGTTGCACTTTCCAAGGATGGTTGTCCCTTTAGTCTGGATGTTGTCCCAAGCCCAGGAAGCCTGTCTGACAATAGCAGAGTTGGGTTGAACTTCACAGTAAAGAGTCTCAGCCAAATCTTGTCCTCTGGGAGGATGAACCAAGGCATATCATAATTTCCTCTTAAACAGTAAAGGGTTGTAGTTGATGCAACCTTTCACTCATATCAAAGGTACATTAGGGTACTGCCCACAGCTGGTAATAATATCCTTGCCTTTGGTGCTCTGGGTGCACCATCTGATGTCATCTGATGTCAAGGCAATGAACCTCTTAGCCCAATTTTTCTGCTGATGGGGGTTCAAGAAGGCATCTGATTTTGGCAAGTGTCTGAGCAGCCAAGAGTAGTACAGAGGAGCACAGCATCTGACCAACTTCCCTATTTGCTTTTCATTCCTCTGATGGACTGAGTAGTAGAAGTCTCCCATCAAGGTAGGAACAGGGTTCCTCAACAAGAACAGGTGGATGGCATTCTTACTCACAAACTTGGGCTCATCTGTAAACAAAATAACCCCATATATACTGAGGGCTAAAAGTGCACAGACAGCCTTCCATTCTCCTACTGCATCCTTCAGGGTGGCCTGAGAGATCAAGAAGTCTAGGTGGAGACCTGAAACTCCAGCTTTGGTTGTCATGTTCTGCTCAATGAGGGAAGGCTCCAAATGCAATGCCCTGGCTATCTCTTCATTTCTGGCAGCAGTCATTTCTGGGTTGAAAGGGATCCCTCTCCTGATAGGAACTCCAATCAATAAGGAAAACTCTTCTAGTAGTGGTCCCATCTGGAAATCAGGGAATGTGAAGCATCTGAGTGGAGGATCATAGAACTGTAAGCATGTATGGATCATGCTCCTCTGAGATGCATCAAGATCCATGACCATGTCCAAAATGCCCCCATAGTGCTCTCTGAATAGTGGGATATGGTCAGGTGTAATGAGGGACTAGACCTACCTGATGCCAGTCAAGGTGGGCTTAAAGAAGTGGTAAGAGATGTTGAACTTTCTTGAAGTGTCCATGCTGATGATGGGTACTGATGAAGAAGCTGAGAACAACTGTTGAAGAAGGTCATTGACTGAGAAGCTGGAGGTGAGTCTCTGACAGACTGATGAAGGTGCTGGAGAAAATATCTGAGGAAGTCTGAGCAGCAGAAGGGGTCAAAACCAAACCAAATATGAAGATGGATACCCTGTAAAACAAATAAGAAAATGTTAAATGATGCAAAAATGATGTATGCAAATGATATGCAAAAGGTTGTGATCAAGATATGGATCTGTTTATCTGCCTTGGTAAAAGTCCATGTATGTTCAAAGGTCCGGATGGAGGCTTAGAAATCCCGTAACCAGGTGGGGGACTCAAATAAAGAATCACAAGTCCAGGGTAATCACAAGAACTTCCAAAGTGATGCATTCTTAAAACAAAACAGTAACAGGGTATGCTGTGGCCAAGGGCTCCTGCAAACCTTCAAATATCCCCACCCCCTTACAAGTAACGTTCTAGAACAAAGATCCTCAGACTTGGATCAGTTATGAGAAGTGTAAACACTTCAAACCCGGAGGTACAATGTTTAAAATAACCATAAAAGATCCTCCTCTAATTCACCCCGGATTCTGAAGGTCAATATAAAGGTCATCCAGACTTAGCAGGCTTCCCATATAGCCCTAGCACTACAGGAAATCTGTAGCATAGAGTTCTCAAGAAGAAACCCACATCTGAACCGTGTTCATATTCCCGCACCAGACCGAAATGGAATGGGAAAGAATATGAAGCCACTCTAGCCTAGGTGTCACTCAGGTCCCAGGTATAGGACCTTAATCACTCAATGAAACCCCACCCACCAAGGAAAACCAGATCCAGCACAATGATAATGATAGGATGAAAATGCATAAGACTGTAAAGGAAAGCAATAAATAAAGTTGTGCATAAAGCAATAAATAAAGCAAATAAACAAGCACAAGTAGCATGTAACACCCCCGTAAACACAAATCAAACAAGCTCTAGGAGGAACCCACAAAAAGAACCAGAAGCCCTGGTTGCAGTATAAGGGTCCCCAGCAGAGTCGCCAAGTTGTCGCTCCCGAAGATTTGCATCCCTGGTACAAGCACGAACGGTCGGCGAAAGGAGAAATGAAGATGAAGTGAATAGAGTCGCCAACTAGGCATTTTTATCCTGAAGGAAAGGTAATGCTGCATAAACCTAGGAAAGATATGGATAAGACGGTCGCGAACCAGAGAAACTGAGAAAGGGGGTTGGTTACAACCTGGGAAGGTATTAGCACCCAGATTGTCCGTCGTACTTGATGGGATCCACGCTTGAAATTTTGTGTTTAAAGGGGTAGTGTCAGTGTTATCAGTGTGCAAAAGCTGGAAATGAATGTACAAGTGTCAGTACAAAAAAAGATGTGAAGTGAAATGCTCAGGAATGAGGCTTAAAGAATAATGCTAGAAGAGGGGGGAAGAGACAGAGACTTTTGTTCGATAACATTTAAGTTATGCCTACGTATCCTCTCGTGCAATGAGGAAGTTAGAACACCGTAGTTCGAATCAAAGAGACTAAAAGATAAATTGACTGATGAACTGCTTACTTGTCTATGCTCAAGTGTATGACCTGTCTGGCTCAGGTGCTAAATGTCTTGCATTAGAAGGAAGAATCGAGTTCTCGTTTGTGAGTGAAGATGATGAGAAAAGAATATCGAAGGAGACGATTATTGTTTGTTTTTGATGTTTTCAATCTTTTATTGCTTTTTGTGTTTGTCATAAATTAATGAGCTTAAGCCTAAACCAAAGGTTAGTAAACTCATCACATCCTCGCTCTGATTAGGGGTAATGAGAATACCTTAAGTATGAAGTAAGCACCTCAAACTTAATTACCATGGTGTAAGATTAAGATCATTAACCTACTTGTGATTATTTAGATATTTTTGGTTTTTTTTAGTGTTAAGTAATGAGTTTAAGCCATAATCAGGGATTTAATGGACCCATTACACCAACCTAATAGAAGGATAATAGATGAGAACATTTAAGCTAAGGAAGATACCTCAACTTAATCCATGATTAGGGATTCACCTCATGATAAAACAAAGCCTTTATTAAAGTGGAATTTAGTTAATGATAAGATTAAGAAGTGAATTTTATGATTTGTAAGACAACTTGAGGGGGACTTGTCCATTAACACTAGGGTTAGTCCTTCTTAACCAATTAAGGAAGAATTAGAACCCTAATGCAAGGCCCAAGTTACAAGCTTATTGTCTTAGTGATTATTAAGATGGATTGATTAAGAGATTTAAACACATTAAGGGTTTAACACTTAGGATTAAAGTTATACACTCCATCCTAAGAGAAGGATGCAGGCATAACCTTAATCACAAAGCCTTAAAACCTTAAAGTTTTAGTCTCTGATTATGAGATGAGAAGAGAGACACAAAAGAAGACACAAAGGTAAAACTAAAGGGGGACTAATCAAACCCTAATTATTGTCATGCTTGGGTGTTCCTAGGGTTTGTGAGGCTTGCAAGAGATCTTCAAGAGAGGCCAACAAGGAAGAAGCAGATGAAAGAAGGAGAAGCAGAAGAAGCAAGTTAACTTACTTCACTTAAGAAGATAAGTTACTTGAAGAAAGAAAGTAAATGAAGAACATGAATGAGAAAGCTCACTCTAAATCAAAAGCAAAATGCAGCAATGAATGCATAAGAGAGATGAGAAGAGAAATGAGAAGTGAAGGCAAATCCACTTCTCAAAGTACTTACCACCTGAAATGGTTAGCATAAAGGAAAGAATGAAATGAAAATGGAATGTATGCAAGGATGCAAACCAAAAACCAGAAGCATATTCATGATGTAAATGATGCTAAGATATGATGCAAATGTAAGTCAAGTGCAATGGATGATCATATAAAGGATGAAAATGCAAATGAAGCATGTAGGAAGCATGAAAGTTCATGAAAGCTCATGGAATGTAATGAATGCATAACATGGCAAATGGATGAAGAAATGATCAAGCATGAGTCTAATGTGTCCTATGATGTCTTATATGTCATGTGGATGCAAGGAATGTCATGGCAAGTTCTTGAATGAATGCATATGCAAGATGTATGTGAATGAACATGAGAAATTAGGGTTTTCATGCAACATGAGATGCAAAAGTAAAAAACAGAAGAAAATGACAAGATAAAAAATTGAAAATGCATTCAAAGGAACCCTAACCCCATATGATATCACACCCCAAAGGGGAAGACCTAACTCCTAACCTAATGAAAGTTATGATTTTTCTAAGTTATCTAGGGTTTTAAGGTACCTAAAGGGAAAAAATGCAAATCAAATCAAAAATGCAGAAGAAATTTGTGACAAAATTATGTTATATACTACATGCTAAATGAAGAACAATGCAAAAATAATCAATGTCATACCATTCATGGTTAGGCATAAAAGAATTCTTGAAGTTAGGGTTCAAAAATAAGAATTTTATGAACCCTAAATTCAAGAAAATTGTCAAAGATTGTTCAAAACCAAAAAGAAATTTGTATGGATGGTATGACAATGTTTCTAAATGTCCTAAGATGCAATGTGAATATTTTTGGGATTTTTAGAAACCTAAATGATATTTTAATTAATTAATTTCCATTAATTAATTAAAATAAACATTTAAATATTTTAAAAAATGGTTTTTTAATGCAAAAAATAAAAATAAAAATATTTTTGGGTTAAGAAAATTATTTGAATGCAAAATGCAGAAGAAAATATTTTTTAGGATTTTCTAGCTATTTAAAATAAATTATGCAAAACAAATAAGAAAATATGAAATAAAAATTAAATAAAACAGAAGTAATCTAATCTAATGGTTTGGATTTAAAGCTGAAGGATTTGGTTTGACCTGGCGCGTTATCCAACGGCCAGAATTTAAATTCAGTTAAACCTAACTAATTAATAAATTAAACCCAATTAAAAGTTAATGAAATGATCCACACCATCCAACACGCGCGGGAAGCTCAAATCCTACGGCCATAATTCAAATCTTGCCCTAACCCTAATTAGACAGCTAATCACTTTCAGGCCACCGGAGAAGAGCTCTGATCGTCTTCTTCGGCAGCCTTCTCCCCTGAAAATCTCAAAACCTCACCCCTAGGTCATTTCTGGAGCTCTAAAGCTGCAGATCAACTCCTCTCATCCTCCTAAACTCAAATCCAACCTCAAAACAGATTTATCAAGGCTCAATCACAAGATTCAAAGAGAAACTTAAAAATGGCAAAACTTTCAGAAGACGCATACAAGCTCATTTCTCAATCATTCTAAAAAATAAACATATCATGGTAATCAGCAAAGCATGAAGATCATTCTAAGAACTTAAAATATCATTTCTGGAAAAAAGTTTGAAGAAGTTACCTGAGCTCGAGCTTTCTCAAACTGAGCTTTCTGGCCACTTCTCTTGTGCAAAATGACTCTCCTTAACCTCCTGATGAAGCTTTGATGCTTGGAAGGAGTTTCTTTTGGCTGGTTTGTGTGATTGCACTTCAACTGGCCAAGAATCGTGTTTTGGTTATGGGGGGTGTTTGGCTGTTTTAATGGTTGCTTTGTGGTCTATTGATGATTCTAAGATGAATGGTGAAAGAAGTTTTAAGATTGAGTATGTGAGCTGAGAGATTCGAAGGATTTTGCAAGTTGGAGTGATTTTGGGAACTTGAGGGTGCTGAGGTTTTCAGGCTGCAATGTTGTGTGTTATGGCTTGGGTTTGATCCACATAACATGCTGTGATAGGCCAGAGAGTGGGTGGTGGCTGCAACTGATTAGTATGGGCTTCTTGCCAAAAATTCAAAAGTTTTGTACTTGAGGTATGGGCAATGGTGCAGCTGGCTTCTTGGCTTGTCCATGTGCAACATGGATCAAGGAGGTCCATGGATTTAGTTTTGAGGCAATTCAGCAAGTTGAAACAAAGTTATGTGCCATTTTGCAATTTCATGAAGTTTTGGCCCCTTTGAGATTTCTTCATGGGCAAGGCATGAAATCTTGAAATTCCTTGGGCAATTCTGAGTTTTAGACAATGTGCTATGTTGGTATGATGATAAGAAGTGTATTTGAAGTCACAAAATGCCTTGGTAAGTGGTTTTGCAAAAACTCCCTCTTTGGTGCATTCTTTAAAATTATGTGATTTTTGCCAACTTTGACAAGCCATAACTTGAGTTACATAATGAATTAGGACTTGTTCTTGTACTTTTTGAAAAGGGAATGATCCAATCTACAACTTTCATGACCAACAATTTTTCATTTGAAGCATTTTTGGTTGAGAAAGAGGAGGTTGAAAAACTTTCCCAAAATGGAAAGTTTACATTACAAGTCATTTCCATTTTTGGCAACTTTTGGTTTAGCTCACTTTTCTTCAATTTTGTGAACTTCCAAGCACTTCAATGATCAAATAAAGAACATATAACTTCAATTTGATGAAAAATCCACTTTGGTTCCATTGATGGGGGCCTCAGATGCCCTGATTTTGCTCTGACTTGCTCAAGAAGTTACCTAGTGAACAAATGACTTCCACAATGAATTTCTTCATCAAACTTGGTACGCATGATCCTTATAATATATTGAGACCATTAGAAACAATAATGACCAAAAAATTTGGAGTTATGGCCTCTGAAACCAAAACCCTAATTTCAGGTCATCTGTGTAGTGAAACCCTAACCCAACTTCCATGCTTTCCCAGTTCTTGTGATTCTTTGACTTCCTTGATCTTTGAGGGATATAAGATGATGATTGAACATACATGGACCCTCTTGGAATGATTGATGGCCTTTGGAGTGGCTCAGATGAATCCTTGGATTGCTCAGACCACAAACCCTAGATGCAGATGAACTTGAACTATGCAGATGAAATAAAGATGCAATATGACATGATATGCTTAAACTAATGAAAATATGAAATATCACAAGCCATGGTATGAAATTAGTGAGGGCAAATTTGGGGTGTTTACAAGGAGGTGTTACAAATGACTGGTGATGATCTGGACAGCTTTCCTACATAATATGGAGTGTATTTGAACACTTGGACTTGATTGCAAGTCGCTGGATCAAGTTGCGGAAATAAGGTGTTTTTGAGCTTTTGAAGAGTGGTTTTGGGTTAGATATGTTTCAGAGGTAATATAAGTGTTTGAACACCTCATTTATATCATATGTGATGTGTTTGAGCAATTGGTTTGAGTTAATAGTGACCACAACTCAAAAACCAGTAGTGATTGCTCAAAATATCAAGTTTTGAGTCTTTAGGAGTGAAGGAGAGAAATCTTAGAGATCAGAGGCTTTGGTGTAAGTTTTATGATCAAATGAGGTCTCTATTTATAGGAAAACATGTTGAGATTGCTTAGCCCTTAAGTCTTGAAGAGATAAGATCACAATTGGTTGTCATCCATTGCCATAAAAGGCCTTAAATGGTGAAATAATGAGATTCTCAATTTTCTCAGCTATGTTGCAGGCTAAATCACATTCCTCAGAAGTTTGAAGCTTAGATTGCATACACTTATTGCTTGTTGATCAATAGATCCAAGAATATGCCATTTTGGAGCTTGGTGACCCTTGGATCAAAATGCATAAGTGTTGAAATTCATAAATGTCATTTATGGGAATTCTTTGGAGCAATCATGAATTTGTAGGTTTGATCAAGTTTGTAATGATTTCTAAGATGCTTAAGACCACTTGACATTTTCCTTTGACTCATAAAATCAGATTTCAAAGTTTTGGAAAAATCTGATTTTTCTTTTTGAAAACAGTTTTAGATGGTCACTTTGATCCATGATTTCTTCATGTACAAGCAAGATATTTTCATGCCAATTGGTTATTTGAATTTTTAGCAACATTTGAAACAACATTGGTGTTTTGACAAGGATTTGGATAAACTTGGAACTAGGTGAAAAATCCCTCCAAGTTTTGGTGTTTTGCTGATTTTGTACTTAGACAAATTTTGTCTAAGTGTTGAAATTCAGTATTTTTCTTGATTTTGGTCCATCTTCAACTTAAAATCCATAACAAATTGGAGTCTTTTCTAGTTGAATTATTTGTATTTTGTGATGAGATCTTTCATTTGAGCTTTGGTTCACCAAAATCTGATGCTTGGATCACAAGTTATGATGCTTGGAAGTAGGGTACTTGAACACTTTTTTTCATAACATAGCAAATTTTCTAAGTTTCAAAGATTGTCCATTTTACAAGTTATCTCCAAATTTCTGATTTTTTGTGATCAAATGCATTCATGGACCATATATTCTTTAATATAGGTCATGAGGATTATTTTGGGTGAAAAAGTCAAACTTTGACTTTTTGGTCCAGATGGAAATTACACTAGATACCCCTGGTTTTCTGATTTTTTGACTGGACATCCTCAGAGGTATTTGACCTTAAGAATAAATTTCCATGATGTATATGAGCTATTTAAACCATTCCCTATGGTATTGGCTCTTGTCTAGATGAAAATCTTGACTTTGGGGTCCTCGATTAGTCAGAAACCCTAATTTTGGAATCCTTGATCTATGCACCTTTTGTACTTGTAAATGGCTGGTCCAATTCATGTCAACCTTTCTTGATGATGTATGGAGGCTTTTGCTCCTCTTTTCCATGAAACATTTCATCTGGAGGGCATCAGTTGACTGAAACTCTAATTGGTGATTGTGATGGCTCGGGGCCCAGATCACTGAAATTTCGGTACATTCTTTGAATAATTTTTCATCATTTGAGATTCCTCAACCCTTTGATAATGATTGAAAGGTTGAAAATATTAGGTATCAATGATTGGTACTTTGTCTGAATCTACTAAGGGACTCAGGAATCCGGATTTATTGCGGGGATACTGTCTAGACCAATCTGACACAGTCTTTTGGTCAGTGGATTTCCTCTGATGAGGTATATATCTTAGGGTCAAAATTTAGGGTATGACAAGATGAACTGGACTATGGTGTTCCCACAAGAGACATTAGGTGAGGTTGAAACCAGTCAAAATAATGTAGACAAGGCTGACATTGTACATGATGAGAGTGAAGACTCTGACCCATTTGTATACACCCCCTGGAAGTGATGATGATGATGAGGGTCTGAAGTTTCCCACATTTAAGATTGGTGAGGGGGTGGTGTAGCAGTAAAATCATGAGTCTAAGTTATTGGTTAACTTAACTCAAAGTAAACAGAGTCTCCACCGCGATTTTATTTTATTCCAAAAGGAAAAGGAAAAAAGAGCGAATAAATCCTAATGAATCTGAAAGAAAAAAGCTAAAAGAATCGAGCAGAGAACGGGTAAGGGGGTTGGTTACAAAATGGGAAGGTTTTAAGCACCCAAAATGTTTGTGGTACTCCACGGGAGCCCTTTGAAAAATTTATTGTTTTTGGTTTGAAAATGGTTTGTTAAAAGAGATTGAAGAGATGAGAAGATGATTTTTTTTAAAGATTTTTGTGTTTGACGAGATTTTCATCTCATGCCTACGTACCCACAAAGTGCAATGTAATATCAAAACCCCGTAGTTCATGGTACAAATGGTGAAAATTGATGTGTTTGATTGATTTTAAAATGTAAAGACAGGTCGTCATTCTTTAGCGAATAATTCCACTAGAAAGAATGAATCATGTCTAAACATATGAAAATGGTTAAAAAAAAGTGCACGAGGGCACAAAAAGAATTGAAGGAGTTTTGCATTTTTTAAAGTTTTTTGAAAAAGGTGTCAATATGCTTATATGGTTTAGCATTTATTAATAAATGAAAGAAAATGTAAAATCGCTTGATCAAAGTCAAGGTTTAAATTGTGAAAATGGTGAGAGTTTGAAAACAAAGAAGTTTTGAAAAGAGGGAGAAGTTTTGAAAAATGAAGAAAGGGAGGAGATGAAGAGGCTATCCTAAGACATAAAGTAAAAGCAAAAGTTAGAATGATCTAACCGCATGGCAAGCACTCTTCAGTGTATAAGCAACAATAGGACTCCATCCTCATAAACAAGTGAACCAAATAAAGGCTAAGGTCTCCAATCCATGATAACTCGAGCAAAGGGAATGATCCTAGAATCTAAGTCCAAAACACCAAGTCCAATGCAAAGGATAGTAATCATAGTCCAAGATCAAGTTCACAAGTTTTTAGAGGTTTAATCCTTTATTAATATTTTTGTGTCCAAATGGACAAAAGGAAAAGCATATATATATATATATATATATATATATATATATATATATATATATATATATATATATATATATATATATATATACATATATATATAAACATAAACATAAACATGACAATGGATTATAAAACGTAATAAAAGTAAAGGAGATAAGGGAGCGAGAAAGAAATTAAAGAGGATAAGGTGCGAGAAGGAAAGTAAAATAGTAATATAATAGTAATAATAATGGTATGGTGAACTTAATCATCCACAACCAAGAAAGTAACAAGGTAACCGATTCCGCTTAGTATCTTACATTATATTAATTAATCGATGCGATTAGATCCAAATTCGATGAAACGAAAGAAGTTGGGATACCCAAAGCAACTACGCATCAAGTTTCAAAAGTCGTGGATCTAACGCAAATGACTAACCACTTTAGGATTACGCAACCAACACGAGGTCCGGTCCATGAAAGTTTAAATATTCAATTGGATTTTTATTTTCGAAGTAGGGACATATTTATGTCTATGTTAAGCAATCACCAAGTAATTTACGAAGTAATTACCCTACAAATGAGGCCGGGCAATACTAATTAAGGTAAACGATATTTGTTTTAATACATGTTAGAGAGATGATATAATGGATTATCCTCTGAAAACATGTCACACGAAAAGAATAATGGTAATGGAATAATCTTAATCGAGATTTCACATTGATTTATCAAAGGCAACCTATCATGATTCCAAAGTATGAAGAATGATCCAAATGATCATTCATCCAAAGATTTGAAATAATGAAGATTAAATATCTTTGAAAATCAATAATCATCGAATCAGAGATCTCATCAACCAAAAGAAAAAAGATGAAGAAGTGGATCTAACATTTATGATCCACACAACAACCAACAAATAAATTTTTTAAAAAACAATAGAAAAAGTCATAAAGAAAAATCAAAGAAAAAATTACTAAAATATTTTTAAGGATTTTCTAATAGGAGAGGGAGGCTGAGGTGCATGATTTGGTGTGGTATTAGAAATGTGGACCAAATGCTTTCCAAGGTTTCTTAAGCCTAACCCAAATGACATATAAATTTTATATAAAAAAATAAAAGAAAAAATGTAATAAAAGAAAGAAAAAAAACAAAACGTAAATGCATGTCTTCTTCTTCCTTGTATGTCGAGCTGCTACTGTTCTTCAAAGGGAGCAAATTTTCGGAGCTCCGTCAAATCGGTACATTTTGACCGGGAAAGTGAGTAGAGTTCAAATATGCGATTTATTTTAACCGTCGAAGTCTATATGCAATGAATTTCAGAGACAAAGGTTCGTCGAGAAACTCCAATACCTTCAATAATGGTGAAATTACATCAAACTTCCGCTATGTTCTTCTTATTTGCTTTCTAAAATGAAATTGTTGTTGAAGTGATGTATGTGTGTGAGATTTGTGGATTTATGGTTGAGTTTGTGAGATTTGTCGTTTTATGAAATTTGAGTTTTGAAGATTTTGAAACTTGAATTGAATTTTGTAGGGTAATCTGAGGTTTTTCAAGCTTGATGAAGAGTGAAGAAGTAAGTTGAATTTATAGAAGGAATTGTGAAAATTGAATTGAATTGGTTTTGCCGCGTTTTGTGATTCACGTGTTTTTGCGTTTCCTGAGCGTTGATGCATGTTGAAGCTGCATGGAATGTGTGACATGCGTTTCATGTTGTTTGTAGATGTGTTTTGGTCCATCTCGAGAAATGCGTGTATGTGCGTAATACTGATGCAACTTAAGTGTGAGCAAGTCACGTGTGTTGTTCATGCTTGTTGCGGCTTGTAGTGTGTAAAAAAATGGTTGAAGTTGATGGCGTTTTTGCAGTCACGTAAATGAAGTACCGTGCAGCTGAGTTTGAAGCTGAAGAAGTGTGGAGCTGGAAAACGTTGCATCAGCGGCTTGAAGTTGTTGATGTTGGGATTGGGTAATGTTCACGTTGGAGTGTGAAGCTGATGTAGCAACGTAAATTGGCTTTCCCTCATTTATTTATTTTTCAATTTTGTGTCTTGTGGCTTATGATATTTTAGCGTATGACATGGGCTTATATAGTATAATGGGATCTTTATTATATATTTTTTGTGTGGTCAAAATGGGCTTAATTATTGTGGAAAAATATGAAATGATTAAAAATAAGTAAAAAATGGATGATGAATTTGGGAATTAAAACAAAAAAGGATATTTTAAAATTGGATATGAAAAATGGTTTTAAAAAAATGGATTTATTAATATTTTGAAAAAATGGATAAAATTGAAAAAAATCGGTTATAGGTAGAATGGTTATTGAAATAGATAGTGAATTATTGAAATAAATCGAATGATAAAATGGATATAAACTGATTGTTATGAAATGAGCCGACTACCATCAAGACACACACAACCATGAAACCTCGATTTTTCAACCCAAAACCAAACTTGCATGCTTCCACAATAACCTCTGATTAAACTGAATGAAATCACTCCTGAATCACTGTATAATTTGCAAATTAAGCCACGACCATTTGAATCGTCTGAAATTTTCCCTGATTATTTGAATCCATCCTGAGGAAAATAAATCCACAGGTGAACCAATAATGGATTGATGAACATTGATAAACCTGAAGATTCAAACCAAACTTCACATAGAACACTTATTGATAAACTGATAAATTTCAACACACGAAAACTTGAACTTTGAATATGCATTGTCTGAGAAATAAACCACTAACACAAACAACTTGCAATTGAAACAATCTTTTGACAGTTTGACCAAGATTGGGTCAAACTTCCATCTGAACCGAATCATAACTCAACAACCATATTATCTCTGAAAACACTGCCTTGTCTTTGAAAACCCTGCAAAACCTGAACACATAGAGAGAAAAAGAGAACTACAACATATTTTTGGTATTTTGGTTAGAAATTAGTAAATATAAACAAATAAAGGCCAATAAAAGCATGGTGATCCCCTGTGAGCCATAAACCTGCAATCGAGAAGGATAGACGAACCCGTACGTGATCTTGTTTGTATGCAAGATGCATATGAGAATATGGAAAATATTAGGGGGCAAAATTAGGGTGTTACAGCTGCCCCTATTTAAGTTTCTTCAATCCAGAGATATGAAGATTGACATCTTCGTTTCGACAAGGTGGAAGAGACTTAAATATTTGAAAAACCAATTTTTTGCCATAAGAAGCCATAAAATGGAATGAAATAAAATGATATGAAACAATATAAAACGATATGAAATGATATGTACCGCTCCCTAGATTTCTATCCTGGTACAAACACGAAAGTGGCACGGAAAAGGGTAGAGTCGCCAACCAAGAATTTTTATCCCGAAGGAACGGGAATGGTAATGCTGCACAAACCAGAGAAAAGAAAAGGAAGGACAAAGGTCATGCGAACCAAAGAAAAATGGGTTCGGGAGTTGGTTACGACCTGGAAAGGTATTAGCACCCCAGATCGTCCGCCGTACCCGACGGGATCCACGCTTGCAAGGAAACTGTTTCAAAGGGTGAAGAAATGAAAGTTGCTGCAAAAGAAAGACTGAAACTAGATAAGAAAAGAAAAGAAAAAAGGAAATGTAGGGAAAATAAAAGAGTGCTCAAACGGGCCCTACCCCACTGCCTACGTACCTCATCTGGACATGAGGATTTGATTCGCCGTAGTTCCCCTAACTAGGGGTGGAAAGATTTCTTTTGTGTTAAAATCTTGAACTCCTTATGTCAATGCTCAGGTGTTGCAGGCTCGTCTGGCACGAGTGTGTTACCGTCTTTAAAAGTGACAAGTAGGAGCAAGTTCGTACGTTATGAATGAAGGTGATGAGAAAAGAAGTCCCTAAGGAGATACGTTTATTCTTTGTTCAAGTCTTTTAAAGAGTGTTTTTGTTGTTTTTGTTTGTGTTATTTGTTAAGTGTTTTTTTAGGTTTTTGTATGAAGATGAGAAAGAGAGAACACCAAAAGGATCTCAAAGGCAAAAACTAAGGGGGACTAATAATCCTAAATGTTATCATGCAAAGATTGACCTAGGTTAGTGTGGTTTGAGTTCTATCCTAATGAAGAAGAAGGAAAAAAGAAAAGAAAGAAAAAGGAGAAAGGAGCAGAAAACACAAGAAGACAACTTACTTCTCTAAAGAAGCTAAGTTGTTTCTAAGAGGGAGATAATGAAGTTAGACAAGCATAGCACAAGGCTAAGGCAATCACAACTTGAAAGCATAAAGAGATGAAGGAAGAAGTTGTATGTGAGATACCCTCCCACACACATGACTTACCAAAAACCCCTACAAAACAAAGGTTAGTGAACCACATATGCATAAGGTGAAAATAATAAGATTCAAACAATGCGCAAACCAAAGATGAAAGTCACAAACAAACCACAATCAACAAAGTCAGAATCTAAGCCCTAGAGGTGACCTATAACAACTACCAAGCAAACCTAATAGGATGACATAAATTCCTTCCTCAAACTATGTTAGAAGGATGGAAGAAAGAAGCACCAAGAGTTACTTAAGGCACAAGGCAACAAACAAATACCAAAGGTCATGAGAAAATTAGCAAATCAAGTCTCCAAAGGCCACAACCAGAAGCAAACAATGTACCAAAATGGCTCTCAAAAAATCACAATCAAATTCCATCAAATGGTCACACAAAGTCGCTTAGGAACAATTAAAGAAATCGCACAAACACTACTCCTAAATCTATGGATAAAATGAATTTAAAAAAAAGACAAATATTTATATATGTTTTTCTGAGTTTTTAAAAAGATGCAAAAAGAATGGTGTCAAAATGTTGCTTGGGGTGAAAGAAATAAATTATACAAGTTAATGTGTTCTTATGGAAATTAAATGAGAAAGAAATTAAATGGAAATTCGAAATAAAAATAAAAATTCAATGAAATCAGAAAATAAAAGCATGGAAAAAATTCTAAAATGAGTTAAGATGCTAAAATATTTTTTGGGGAATTTTATAAAATGTTTTGGTATTTTTAATTAATTAAATGTGAAACTAGATGCAAAAAAAGAAATAAAAACAAAGAAAATAGGGAAGGGGTGCAACGTAGTAAAGATGCAGTAAAAAAAATAATTGGGCCTAAGGTGGGGGTGCATATAACAATGGACGGAGGCCCAAAGTACAACAAAAAAACTGAGGTATTATGGTGGGCTGCAGTCAACGGAATCGACTTCAATCTAGTGCGTACGATCAAAGGACTGAATTAGTATTCACATCAGACGATTAAAAACGAAGGTGCATGATACTTATGATGTAATGCACGTGCACGAGAGCAAGATAGGTAGGTCCTACCGGACGATGACAAATGTCACCGCTGGTATGGACGAAAATCACAAAAATCACCCAATCTTATCTCTTGAATCTCTAACTTATGATTCTTAAAATTATAACAAAACAAATAAATATTCAAGAGCTTAAAACAAAAAGAAAAGCAACGATCTTCCTCTCCATCCTTTCCACCGCTGCACCTTCATCCCGCCGGAAAAATAACTCCGCTCGCCAAACATCCTTCATAAACTCTATCCTATTCTCCTCCCTCAACATAAATCTGAAACTACTTTCTTCCAAAACTATTTCAAATCAACAGATCGAAATCTCAGAATCACAAGCCAAAAAAAAAGCAACACAGAACAATCGAATCAAACTAACTAGTTCAGAAGTTTTCACCTGTAAATCAACCACGTGATGTTACGATTGACGAAGAACAACGATGCTACCGCTTCGGTTGGTGAAAGTGACGAAGAGTGATGACGAATTCTAGGAGAGGCTTCTCTGTTTTTGCGCTCAACAAAACATGATAATAAGTTTAGGCTCTACTCCGATGACGAATTTCGTTTTGGTTTTCATGATGTCTGATTGATCTTGGTTGAAAACGACGATGCAAAGTGATCAAGTCATGTATGATGATGCATGAGAATGAAAATCAATTTTGATTGTTGGGGATGAATAAGATGAATCCGCGGTTATGGTATCATTGAGGAGAGTCGATTCGGTTTTGATGGATTGTTATGATGATGAAGAAGAATGTTATGGTTTTTTCTGTGAAGAGTGATGATGAATTATGTGGTGATGAAGCAAAAAGGGAATTCGGTTATGTTATGGTCCACTAATGAGGAATTCGTTAGAGTTATTCTTCTTTTCTGCTTGTTAACTCAACCTTGATAAAAATCCCAACATTCTGTTTTTTTTGTATCAATCCATTGTATAGTGATTTTTTTGTGCCTATAAACTGAATTTCTTTATGCGTTTCCGAACTCTCACTGCGTTTCATGTTGTTCACCTGTGCGTTTTGATGGGTCACACTTTTGATGTGTTGTTCTCTGCGTTTTATTTGTTGGTGTATGCGTTTTGATTCACCTGGTTCCTGCATTTTGGAACCACAAAATCACTTTCCTTCTTATTTTTGTACAACATAGTGATGCGCATGTGCCCTTTTGGATAAGATGATTATTTATTTTTTTATCAAACCTTTTTTGTATAATAAAAATGAATTGGGTTCACAAGAGAATTATGGGCCTTTAAGTATATAAAATATACTGAATTTTCTTGTAATATAAAAAATGGAGGATGAATTTTGAATATTTGATGTAGAATTTAGATGAAATTTGGATAATAAAATGGAAATTATTTTAGAAATAAAATGGTTAGAAAAAAGAATAATTGAAAAAAATGGATAAATAGGTCGAAAATGGGTTATAGAATGGATATTGAAATGGATAGTGAATGATTGAAATGGATCGGATAAAAAATGGATATGGAGTAATTTTTATGGAAGGAATCAGCTACCACCAACACACATACATACCCATAACCTAAATTGCACTCTTTCCCGAATATCTGATAAAATGAACAAAATTCTTATGAACAAATGAATGACTTGTACTTGAATCATTATCATCTGAACCAAATTAGGAATTTGCTCTAATTATTTGAATACATGCTGGGGGAAATAAATCCACAAGTGAACTACTGATGGACTGATGAAGGCTCCACCAAAACAATATGGCCTGAAACTTCTTATGAATCATAGCTTGACAACCTGAAGAATTTCAACACACAATAGCTTGAAATTTGAATACGCATTGTCCGAGAAATATCCACCAATGCAGATAACTTTCAGTTAAAACAATCCTTCGATAGTTTGACCAAGATTAGGTCAAACATCCATCTAAATTGAATCACGAATTGAACAACTACACTTGAATTAAGATACCGCCAGCTTATGTTATGCTTTGGATGTTATGCTTCATTTTTCTATGCCAAGATGCAATGCGAAATATGAGAATGATATGTTAAATTTTATGGAAATGAGAGGGCAAATTTTGGAGTGTTACAGCTGCCCCTATTCAAACAACTGTTAATCTAAAAAGTACGAAAGCAATGGTTGTCAGCCGTTCGAGATGAACTGTGGTTGAATACCAAAAAGACCCTGAAATTTTCACTCTGCTGGAGAAGAAGCAAAGGGAAATAAACCCAACCAAAGATAACCTGCTTGGAGAAATTTGATGTGGAGAAAAGTAAACAAAGCTAAAGACGAAGAAATGTCTTTTGAATGACGCTAGGAGACTACTGGCTTGCCACAACAACTGTGGACTTTGAAACTGGGTGATCCCTACGCTTCCCATTGGTGCATTTGAGTCTGTGGGGTAGACATGCATTGATCAGGATCCACATCTTAACATGCACTTACGATACTGATTAGAATCTGCATCTTAATATGCGCTTATTATTCTCTTCATACACCCTCGGGTCGGATATACAGTAAACGCGTACTTCTGGGAGAATCCGCATCTTAACATGCGCTTACAATCCTCTACACTATTTTGAAAATATAAACCCACTGTCAAGATCTCGCCTTAATTACGCTGGAACGAACCTAATTAGAATCCACGTCTTAACATGCACTTACGATTCTAAAGCAAAATTTTGAAGATTTTTACCGTCAGGACTTCAAACCCAGGTCCGTTGACACGGGACAAAGCGATGAATAGGAGGAGTCCGTTGACACTGGACAATGCAAATTGAGCAAAAGGAGTCTGTTGACATTGGACAAACACAAATATGAATGAGAGGAGTCTGTTGACACTGGACAAACGCAAGTCTGAATAGGAATGGTTCGTTGACACTGGAAGAACGTGAATATCATAAGATTCGTTGTAGAGAGTAACAACTCTGCAAAGGGAGAATACCATATGTGACTCTGCTGAGAATGAGAACATTTCGGGTAACGTTCTGCTAAAGATAAGACATCAAGACATTCTTACAATGCTTGAGCTTAACTGAGGAACGATAACACTGTCTGCATTATTGTGTTACCTTGGCCAAAAATAAATTGGCGATCCCTTCGAGAATATTTCAATGATGGTTGACTTCCGATCATGAAACTCTGTGGGGAAATGACAATCTTCTAACTCGGTTGGGGAAACAAATTATCAGGACCTGATTGGGGATAGAATTATGACAATTCTAAACCTGTGGGGAGACAATGCATTTAGCTGCTCGCTTAGAATGAAGACTCCGCTTGTGGAAGAGAACTATCCAACTAATCTCGAAGTTCTGTTGGGAACACTGCCTACTCTGACTCAGCTGGGGAATGTTCTTTCTCACACTCTGTTGTGGATGTTGTGAATCATCTTCCTGCTGGAAATAAGAGTTGTAATGCGTCTTTTACTGGGGGACTAAGCTACTTGGGGAACATCTTTCCTTCTGTACTAGCTGACTATTCAAATATCAATTCAAGAGGAGTTTACAGAAGACCTGGCATCCGAAATGCCCCGGCATCTTCAAACTCTTGGAAAGATTCATTGAATCTTGAAATAACTTCCCCATATTGCACGGACCGTTGAAGAATCCATCTCACGAGGATTCCAGTAAGTAGAAGGATATGCACACATGCCCTGGGCAAAAGCAAACCAAGTATGGTTGGGCCAGAGTGATACGATTGACTGATTTTCATTTTTATGACGGACTCACTAGGTATCAACTCGAGGGTTGAAGAAACGACAATATCCACTCAAGGGTCGAGGTAATAAAGGTCACAACATTGACTCGAGGGTCGAGGAATAAAGCGAAAACAATATCGACTCGAGGGTCGAGGAAAAGGTACGACAATAATGACTCGAGGGTCGGAGAATAAAGCAACAACATCGACTCGAGGGTCGACGAGATAAAAAAACAACATCGACTTGAGGGCCGAGGAAATAAAGCGACAACATAGACTCGAGGGTCAAGGAAAATAAGGCAGCAATATCGACTCGAGGGTCGAGAAAACGAAATAACATCAACTCGGGGGTCGAGGAAGTGACATGACAATATCGACTCAAGGGTTGAGGAAACAAAGGCAATGATATCGACTCAAGGACCGAGAAACAATGTTAATGGTATCGACTCGATGGCCGAAGAAAACACCAATATCGACACAAGGGTCAAAGAAAACCAAGGAGAAGATTTCCACATTCGGCTGAAGCAAGAGGCTGGACATATATAGATGCAACTGTCCTGGTTGAGGAGATGCCAACAGAGATTGGACTTTACCCTTGAAGATGCCAACAACTATTGGACTTTAGTCGTGTAGGATGATGAGATGAAGACGCCATAATGAATGATGAGAAATTCTCTGATCAAGGAAACACGCTTCCCGCGCCCTATTGGGAACAATCACCAGACGTTCATTCTGAGAACTGCCTTGCACACTGTAAGATTGTCTCAAGAGGATTTTATAGAAAACCTGGCATCCGAAATGCTTCAGTGTTTTCAAACTCTTGCAGATCTCGAAGTAATTGTCCCGAACTGGATGGTCAATGAAGGAATTCGCCCCAAGATCTTGAATCATCATGCGATATTTTGCCCCAATATTCTGAACCTTTGGTGGGTGCCTCTGATTAACCGTCTTACAGACAGAGTAAATTCTAGTGCTCTTGGGGTGGCCTACCCCTGTACGAGCCTTGGAATAATTTGCTCTGACTGACTGTGCTTTGCAGAAATGTCCAGACTAATAGCTCTTTGAGAGATTGAAATCTCGAAGTGATTGCCCCAGACTGGCTGAACTTTGGAGAGATTGATCAACATGATTTCCCTGGACCGGCTGCGTCAAACCCAAATGGTTTGAAAAACGCTACTAAAAAATGTTTCTTGGAAAAAGTGCAATTAGACTTGATTGTCCTTCATAAGTTTCGGACTTCTCAAGTTGGCAAGATTTAAGTTTCTTGACTGAAATTCCTCATGTGAACTTTTGTGATGCTGGACAAATGTATGCAAGCAGAAAATGTTTTATTCTGAGAATGGAAACTCTAATGCAACACACATGCTAGTCTTGAAATTTTTATTGAAAAGATGTTGTTTGTGAACAAACCACTATTTAGAACACAACCTTTTATGAAATAAAACATGCATATGCAATACCAACAAAGGTCTTTTAGCACATCTCATAGGAGTCAGGAACGCTATCTCATGATAGTACGCTCTCGAATTAACCATGTTTCAATTAGGAATTTCAAGGGTTGTATCGTGGTCGGGTTCACGGTTATAGGAATAAAGGATATAGGCCCAAAGTTTGATTTGTACCTACCCTTATTCGTGATGTCCTTCCAATCCTATGTTCAACTAGTTTTCTCAAGCGCTCGCCTTTTCTAAGGATTTCGTGATGGTTAAGGAACCACTACTGCTAACAGTTTAAGCACCACTGAGGTTGTTGGATTAACAGTCACCCCTGTTGTCTCTTGTGTTTGTGCCACACGAATTTGTTCTTGTTTAAGGATCTCTCTTGAGTAATCCTTTTGCGCATTTCACTTTTTCATTCTTTTGTTTATCCCTAACTTTTGTCTGGACCGATTCTTTTGAATTTGTATTTCAATTGGAGTCCATCGGGATGCCCTAACTTTTTCCTAAGTCGCTTATTTTCAAGTTTCGACTTAGCGGGCTTTTTCATTTCTTTTTTTCATTTTCTTCTAATTCTTTTTTTTTGAACAAATCGTGTGACACTGTTTGTCTTGATTACTTCGTAAGGGCCGTGACTGTCTCACTTTTAGTTGATGAGGGATAACCATTGTGGTTTCTGGCCTTTGGACCTCTTGAGATGCTACAATGATAGGTAATGGATCTCAAATGTGCACTCATTTATGAAATTATGAACGCTCGGTCCAACTAGCTAACACCTACCCTGCCCCGGGTTAAAAGTAAGGATTTTTCGTGCGAAAAGAAACTCGTACTTCAAGGCTCAAAGGGGTTAGCGGTGGTTTATCTCCCTTATATCTCCGGTGTTTAAGAATTTGAAACAAAGTTTGTACATCGTCAACATGATCTTATTCAAGAGCACACAACTGGAGATTTTTTCATTTTTGTTTCGTCATCCTCCATCACAAAGTTTAAGAGAGACAGTTGGTATTGCAATGCACATACACAAAATTATAAGTAAAAAACGAATGAATTACTTCGAGACAACATGTGCTTTCATTAATTAACATTCAAAACAAACAAACTTCATGCATGCATACAAATGTTCAAACAAACATACAAAAGCTACACATGAAAATGCAGTAAAGAAATTGAGCAATGTCATTATTGAGGAGACTTGACTTCGTCTGGTCCTGTTGATCTTAAATACTTTCAGTAGTCAATAGCCTTTTCCTGATGAGATTTGCAGTCTTCAATCAAATAGTCACATGCCCAGAACCATACTTCATTCCCAATTATTCTGACCTTAAGCCTTCGACATTCAAACATTGACACGAGACGTCTGAAGAAAAAAGTGACACTGAAATGGAATTGTCACATAAGGTTGCTCGCAAAGACCTGACGATCTTCTACCTACGTATCTCCATCGACCCAAGACCAATGAAGAATCAGAGCGGCGTAGTTCCCCTAAATAGGGATGAAAATGCAGTACATAAACTAACCATCCTCATAGCTGCTCTTCAAAATCAATCAGAGAATCACCTTCACACTTATCCTCAATAATTTCCTCCATAACATGAGCTGACGAACCCACGTGACCAAGCGAAGAATTGTTGATTTGAATGCCCTGAGGCATCACTGAAATCAACCCAGACTCAATCAAATCCTGAACCTTATCCCTGAGTGGTTTGCATTCTTCAACTGAATGTCCTGGTGCATTGCCATGGAAATTACATCGAACATTGGGATCAAAACTAGGTGGGTATGGAAAAGGCACCGGACTCGGTTTCTTCGGCACTATCAATCCATTGTCGATCAGGCGTGGAAGTATCTGACTGTATGGCACTGGAAATGGATCAAAATACCTTTTTGGTCTCTTAGTGTAGTAACGACGCCTTTGCGGAGTACACTTCTGTTGGCATGGTCGTTGTTGGTACTGAGGAGGTTCACTATTAACTGACATATGACATACGAATTCAGAAGCTTGCTGACTCTGAGTAGTTTAGATGCAGGCGTATTGTTGATAAGTCAATGGAGTTGGAGGATCTTCCCATATTGTATCAACTACATCCTCTTCTTGTGAACTGACAAAAGATTCATTTTCGTCAATTGGGACCTCCGAAATACCTTATATCTTTCCTAATTTGATAAAACTCTCAATGCGTTCTCCAATTATCACCAAGTCAGAGAAACTCGACATTCCGCTGCCACTTAACCTCTCCAAGTACGGCCCTTGCAAGGTATCTATGAAAATATCAACCAATTCTCTGTCTGATAGAGGGGGTTAAACATGAGCATCTACTTCTCTCCACCTCTTTGCATACTTTCTGAAAGATTCACCATCCTTTTGGGATAAACCTTGCAAATCCATGCAGCTAAGAGCCATGTCATGATTGTAGTCATACTATTTCAGAAAAGCATTGGTCAGGTCTAACCATGACTAGATACAATTGCTCTCTAACTGCATGTACCAACTCGATGATGCCTCACTCAGACTGTATTGAAAGCAGTGAATCATCAATTTGTCATTATGCTCATACGAGGTCATCCTTCTGCAAAACATCACCAAATGCTGCCTTGGACAACTATCCCCTTTGTACTTTTCAAACTTCAATACTTTGAACTCTGGAGGTATTACAAGGCCGTGTACCAGACACATGTTCGCAGCACTTATATCAACGACATTACGACTTTGAAGGGCTTTAATCTCCTCCTCCAACACACGGAATCTTTATTCCCTCTTAACAACTCGGGGAACTTGGATTCTCACCACAAGGATTGCCTCCTGGGAACCTGGCATAGTGAAAGCCAAACTATGATAGTCTGCGGCATCAACGGAAGAAGAATGTCCACTCCATGCGACCTAACGCTCTCGAACATCTAGGTTCTCAACAGGGATTTGTGCAGGTTGAGCTTGGGTGGAATTGCAGCCATCTTGCCTTGACAAAGTCGTCAACCTAACAGTTGCAAATTGGCTTTGCTCTCCAGGGTCCATGATCTGTCCAAAAGTTACTTCAAGTCCAATACAAGAACTGGAGTCTCAACTGTGGATTGTGAACAAAGAACGAATGAGCCCTACCTGTGGAACAGAAATGCAATGCAAATGCTATGAGATGCCATGTTCAGTTACTTCCAGGGAATCTATCTGATTTGATCCATATTTTGATACAAAAAGAAAATCCAACAACATAATCCAGATATGAGATCCTCAGAAATAACTGAACATGTATGCTAAACTGCTATGATGGCATGTGTAACACGGTGGGAGAACTGACTTTCTATATATGTTGCGGATAGAAAGAGTCACTACCGACTTTTATTTTATCCATATGGAAAGGGCATAAAAGAATATGAAAGACCTATTTTTAAAGACTTGAGTTCGGGGGTAGGTTATATAAAGGGAAGGTGTAAGCACCCTTTATATCCATGGTTCTCCATGGGCTCTTAGTTACTTAGTTCACTTATTTGTTTGAAAAAGGAAAGTGTAGTGTATGTTTAAAAATTTGTCTAAGCACTTTGTAATGATCCTCGTATGGATGTATATAAGACCTTGTTTTTGAAGATGTTTGAAAAAGGTGAGGTGTGAAAAGTATTTTTGAAATGTGAGCAAGTAACTAAGTTGTACCTACCCTAGACTGGTCTTCCATGTTCTTTTATATTCTTTCAAGGGTAAGACTGTCCCTACTATTAAGGAGTAGGTAGTCATTACCTTGGATTTATTTGAGGGGCAGGCGTAGGTTCATCGTATGGTCAATGAAGGCAACTTAAGGGGTGTCTTTAGCAGTTCGTAGGGACTATCATCATATTTACCGAAGGGTCAAGATCATTATATCATAGGCAACCTCGTAGGGACTTGATCTTTTAATCTGAAGGGACTATGGTGATTTTATTCTGTAGGGACTTTGCTTAAGACACCCCCACTTTCGAGAGACTTAACCATTTGATTTAAGGCAACTGAGAGGGGTAACCCTAGGAGGTGCATATAAAGATCGTAGGACGATCGACTTACGTGTGTGAGTGATTATATTCAAGTATCTATCTTTTTTTTTAATTATCTAAGTCCAATTTATTTTCAATTAGGTTTTGCACTCCCTATTATTACTAACCATGTAAATAAAATAAATAAATAAAATACGAGAAAATAAACCCTACGCTATTACACGACTTTGGGGCAGTTACATAATAATCGAGCAGAAAAAATAAATTACATAATAAAAGCCTATACAATTTTCTAAACAATTTAAATAAGGCAGAATAAATAAATAAAAATAAAATAAAGAAAATTATTCTAAGTTATTAAATAAAGCAAAATTAATTACTTAAGAAATTGATTAGATTTTTGAAATTAGGGTTAGAATTAGGGTTTTAGAAAAAAAATTCTATTTTTTTAAAAAAGGATTAATTAATTAACCTAATTTCTAAATTAATTACATAAATAAACCTAAAAACTAAAACTAAAAAAAATAATTAAATATTTTTTTAGAAATTTATATCTTTTGGTTTTTAGAAAAAGGAAGAAAATTAATACCAATTATTCTAAATTATTTAATGAAAGAAAATTATATATAAAAAATATTTTTAAGTTAACCCATTAATTTACAAATTAGTGAAAATCAAATTACAAAAATAAGATATTATTATTATTATTTATTAATGAAATTATTCATTTTTTTTAAGAAAGTGATTAGTTATAAATTGATTTTAATTAAGAATTATTTTATAAATTAACTAAATAAATAATTAATCAAGAAAAATAGGAAAAGGGAGAAAAACCACAAAACAAGGGGACCTGGGAATCGAACCCAGACCCTGGATGTCCCAAGGATACACCACCAACCAGCTGAGCTACGCGCGCTTGCATGTTAATTCTGCGAAGCAAAAACAACAAATGCGTTATCAAATTTTCAAAAATCCCAGACACGCCAAAAGGTCTTCTTCAACCTCCCGCCCTATGAAATTTCCTGCGAAATTTCTTGGGTGTTTTGTTGTGACTTTTTCCGTAGGAAACCTACAAAATTGAAATACTACAAAACGAGTGAAATTCGTCTAAATTGATTGTAACAATAGTTTGTCCAGGTCTTACACAGTTCAAATTCATCAATTAATTTTATTTATACAGCCTAAATCGTTAAACCCCAAAAGGGACCTTGAAACCCTAGTTATGGCGAAACACGATTACGACCATGGAACTCAAAACAAACTATCCAGATTTCTTCTATACTTCAAAACAAACACAAATTGATGGTTAGATTCAAGTTTTAATGGTTAAATGTATAAAAACGAAAAGCAAACAATTTGAAGGGTAAATCGTTTCGGTTAGAGCATTCGACCATGGATGTGATGACAATGATGATGAAGATAGTTTATGGACACCCCCAAGGAACAATCTTACACCTTTAAATCATGTTGAAAGGGTCTGAATAATGGAAACCGAATTTCAACTTTGGTGTGAAATTTTGAAACTTGAAAAACCTCTCCCTCTCTGAATTTTTCGTGCCTATGCTATGGTTGTGTTTGTATATATGTAGTGAAGAAGATTAGGTCAAAATATGGGCCTTGTCTTCATGGATTTAGATTACTTGGATTTGAAGAAACCAATCACTCATTATTTGTTCAAAAATCATATTAGATCTTACCAAATTGGCTTTAAACGAATTTGGATGGTATCCAATCACTTTAAATGTTGTATAAATGATTCTAGAACAAAGATTTGATCCAATATTTGATTTTTTTATATTTGATTTTTATTAAAATTGAATTTTAAAAAATAAAAACCAAAATAATATAAAATAAATTATAAAAATCAGAATAAATGGTCATTAGGTCGTGCATGACTTTATCTTTGAGTTTGGGTTGCAATTTCATGGGCCCATTTGGAAAAGTTTGAAGTTATGGCCTTTTTTTGCTTCATACACCCCTTAAAAATCAACCAACTTTGACAAAGAACAACTTCCTAAATTTTAATGCTATGAAGGTGATCTTGGACTTTTTAGAAATCTTAGAGTGTCATCTAACCAAAATTTTGGTCCCATGTATATATCTTTTAACATTTTTAAATTGTGAGCTTTGGAAAAAGTTGACTTTTTGTTGACTTTCAAAAGGACCTATAATGTTTTAGCTCATACCTTCCAAATGAAGAATTTTTAGGCTAGGGTTGTGACACACAAAGTTGTAGAGAATTAAATTTCCTTCAAAATGAGCTTTGGATGGGAAATCGTTGATGAAGTATGTGAAAGTTATGGCTGGTCAAAGTTCAGTTGACTTTTCCTATGGAAACCCTAATTTAGAAACTTCTTGATTCTTGATGATCTGAGGTTTCCTTGATGAATCATGATCAACCCTTGATAAAATGATGAATTTTACCTCATAATCTTGATGTTGACAAAAAGTCTTGAATTTTGACTTTAAGTTGACCTTAGTTGACTTTTTTTACCAAGTTAACTGATTTTTGGATATCTGAACATCTGACTGGTCAAACTTGTTGGGAAATCTCTGAAAGTTGACATGAGGATTATTTAGGGCACGTGGGATGTTATGAAACTCACTTGAGGCCTTGTAATTCCATTTATCTTGGAGAAATTCAAAACCCTAGTTTTAGGTCCATTGTTTAGGAGGAAACTTTATTTGATGAAACCTTCAATCCTCTTAACCAATTGAGAACCTTGTGAACCTTGTGACTATTGAGAAAACTCTTGAGACACATTACTTTGATTGTGGGAGGGAAAATTTTAGGGTACAACAACATGTATGCAACTGGAAGATGATCGGGAACTGGTGTTTGTCTGGATACGGAACACTAAGCCAAGTGTCTGAAGCCACAATCTCTCTGAATAATAACTCCCAAATAAGAGCTCAAAACCAAAGATAAAGAAATCCAGAACCATAATAACCGGATCAAAACATAAGATCACATTGGTAGTATAGGGTATGTTGAGGTCAAGGTTTCCTACAAACCTGTAAACCCCTCCCATCTCACAGGTGTGCTCTGGGTCAAACATCACACACTCTCAAAGCTGAGCAGCAATAATACATTCACCATTTCCTAGAAATGGCTCATGACCAGATCAGGGAATCGATTGAGCATTATGTACTACTCATGGAGGTCTCAGTTGGAGTTCGGGAAAAATAAGCATCCCTTATAAGTCCCCAGCTTCAAGCGCTGAAATCGAGAAATAATAGTACATTCAGCCCATAGGATACAATACTATCGTCATACGACTAGATGCTTTAACTGAGTTCCTATAAGAGAACCAGGCCATCCTATGCGAGTTTCAAGTGGGCCCTCGGGTGCGAATGGGTTTGCCACAGAATGTGGTCTGCCACTGGAGAGGGATGTTTCCACAAGGTTCTCAATGATTGGTCCCCAGTCGCACATAACTATCAAGGTCGTGTAATGAAGTAGGGAAAACCCCTATATCAAGACACTTCCAAGAAGGTCGCAAATCTGGGTGTGAACGCACCAATACCCCATGACAAGATACCATGGGGCCACAGTGATCGCTCACGCTAAGTCCTAGGGTGCTCTCAAGCCAGGTGATTGGCCAATCTCATCTCACAAATCACAAGTAACCCCCAAGTCCCACCGAACAGAAAAAACCACTCCAGATAGTCCTGTATAATATATGATGCATGAAAATAAATACTGAAAACTGTAAATAAAGTTGTAAATAAAACTATAAATAAACAACAGTAAAATACACAAGCAACAACAAACAATCAAACACACAAATAAACAGAAACACACAAGCTTTAGGAGACACTCTCAAGGGGAAACCAGAGATTCTGGGTTCGGTCCCCAGCAGAGTCGCCAGCTGTCGCTCCCTGGATTTCCATCCTGGTACAAACACGAAAGTGGCGCGGAAAAGGGTAGAGTCTTCAGCCAGACATTTTTATCCCGAAGGAATGAGAATGGTAATGCTGCACAAACCAGAGAAAAGAAAAGGAAGGACAAAGGTCCTGCGAACCAAAGAAAATTGGGTTCGGGAGTCGGTTACGACCTGTGAAGGTATTAGCACCCCAGATCGTCCGCCGTACCTGACGGGATCCACGCTTGCAAGGAAACTGTTTCAAAGGGTGAAGAAATAAAAGCTTCTGCAAAATAAAGACTGAAACTGGATAAGAAAAGAAAAGAAAGGGGGAAATGTAGGGAAAATAAAAGAGTGCTCGAACGGGCCCTGTCCCGCTGCCTACGTACCTCATCTGGACATGAGGATCAGAGTCGCCGTAGTTCCCCTAACTAGGGGTTGAAAGATTGCTTATGTGTTAAAAGCTTGAACTGCTTATGTCAATGCTCATGTGTTGCAGGCTTGTCAGGCACGAGTGAGTTACCGTCTTGCAAAGTGACAAGTAGGAGCAAGTTCGTATGTTATGAATGAAGGTGATGAGAAAAGAAGTCCAGAAGGAGAGACATTTATTCTTTGTCTAAGTATTTTAAAGGGTGTTTTTGTTGTTTTTGTTTGTGTTATTTATTAAGTGTTTTTTTAGGCTTTTGTATGAAGATGAGAAAGAGAGAGCCCCAAAAGGATCTCAAAGGCAAAAACTAAGGGGGAGTAACAATCCTAAATGTTATCATGCAAAGATGGACCTAGGTTAGTTTGGTTTGAGTTCTATCCTAATGAAGAAGAAGGAAAGAAGAAAATAAAGAAGAAGGAGAAAGGAGAAGAAAATGCTAGAAGGCAACTTACTTCTCTAAAGAAGCTAAGTTGTTTCTAAGAGGGAGGTAATGAAATTAGACAAACATATCACAAGGCTAAGGCAATCACAACTTGAAATCATAAAGAGATGAAGGAAGAAGTTATATGAGGGATACCCTCCCACAAACATGACTTACCAAAACCCCTACAAAACAAAGGTTAGTGAACCACATAAGCATAAGGTGAAAATAATAAGATTCAAACAATGCACAAACCAAAGATGAAAGTCACAAGCCAACCACAATCAACAAAGTCATAATCTAAGCCCTAGAGGTGACCTATAACAACTACCAAGCAAACCTAATAGGATGACATAAATTCCTTCCTCAAACTATGTTAGAAGGATGGAAGAAAGAAGCACCAAAAGTTACTTAAGGCACAAGGCAACAAACAAATACCAAAGTTCATGAGAAAATTAGCAAATCAAGTCTCCAAAGACCACAACCAGAAGCAAACAAATTACCAAAATGGCTCTAAAAAAATCACAGCCAAAGCTCATCAAATGGTCACACAAAGCTGCTTAGGAACAATTAAAGAAATTGCACAAACACTACTCCTAAAACTATGGATAAAATGAATTTAAAAAAAAAGACAAAAATATTTTCATATGCTTTTCTGAGTTTTTAAGAAGATGCAAAAAGAATGGTGTCAAAATGTTGCTTGGGGTGAAAGAAATAAATTCTACAAGTTAATGTGTTCTTATGGAAGTTAAATGAGAAAGAAACTAAATGGAAATTCGAAATAAAAATAAAAATTCAATGAAATCAGAAAATGAAAGCATGGAAAAATTCTAAAATGAGTTAAGATGCTGAAATATTTTTTGGGGAATTTTTTAAAATGTTTTGGTATTTTTAATGAATTAAAATTGAAACTAGATGCAAAAAAGAAAATAGGGAAGGGGTGTAACATAGTAAAGATGAAGTCAAAAACAAAAGAACTGGGCCTAAGGTGGAGGTGCAGACAGCAATGAACAGAGGCCCAAAGTACAACAAAAACTGAGGTATTATGGTGGGTTGCAGTCAACGGAATTGACTTCAATCTGGTGCGCACGATTAAAGGACTGAATTAGTATTCACATTAGAAGGTTAAAAACGAAGGTGCATGATACTTATGATGTAACGCACACGCACGGGAGCAAGACAGATAGGTCCTACCGGAAGGTGACAAGTGTCACCGCCGGTATGGACGAAAATCACAAAAATCACCCAATCTTATCTCTTGAATCTCTAATTTATGATTCTTAAAATTATAACTAAAACAATAAACATTCAAGAGCTTAAAACAAAAAGAAACACATCGATCTTCTTCTCCATCCCTTCCGCTGCCGCACCTTCATCCCGCTGGCAAAACAACTCCGCTCGCCAAACATCCTTCATAAACTCTATCCTATTCTCCTCCCTCAACATAAATTCGAAACTACTTTCTTCCAAAACTATTTCAAATCACCAGATCGAAATCTCATAATCACGAGCCACAAAAAAAAAGCAACACAGAACAATCGAATCAAACTAACTAGTTCATAAGTTTGCACCTGTAAATCAACCGCATTGATGTTACGATTGATGAAGAATAATGATGCTACCGCTTCGGTTCGTGAAAGTGACGAAGAGTGATGACGAATTCTCGGAGAAGCTTCTCCATTTTTGGGCTCAACGAAACATGATAATGAGTTTAGGCTCTGCTCCGATGACGAATTTCGTTTTGATTTTCATGAAGTCTGATTGAGCTTGGTTGAAAATGAAGATGCAGAGTGATCGAGTCATGTATGATGATGCAAGAGAATGAAAATCAGTTTTGATTGTTGGGGGTGCATAAGATGAATCCACGGTTATGGTGTCATTGAGGAGAGTCGATTCGGTTTCGATGGATTGTTATGATGATGAAGAAGAATGTTATGGTTTTTTCTATGAAGAGTGATGATGAATTATGTGGTGATGAAGCAAAAAGGGAATTCGGTTATGTTGTGGTCCACTGTTGAGGAATTTGTTAGAGTTTTTCTTATTTTCTGCTTGTTAACTCAATCCTTGATAAAAATCCCAACATTCTATTATTTTTTTGGTATCAATCCATTGTATGGTGATTTTTTTGTGCCTGTAAACTTAATTTCGTTATGCGTTTCCTAACTCTCATTGCGTTTCATGTTGTTCACCTGTGCATTTTGATGGGTCATACTTTTGATGTGTTGTTCTCTGTGTTTTATTTGTTGGTGTATGCATTTTGATTCACCTGGTGCCTGCGTTTTGGAACCACAAAATCACTTTCCTTCTTGTTTTTGTACAACATAGTGATGCACCTGTGCCCTTTTGGATAAGATGATTTTTTTTATCAAACCGTTTTTGTAAGAAAAATGAATTGGGCTCACAAGAGAATTATGGGCCTTTAAGTATATAAAATATGCTGAATTTTCTTGTAATATAAAAAATGGAGGATGAATTTTGAATATTTGATGTAGAATTTAGATGAAATTTGGATAATAAAATGGAAATGGTTTTAGAAGTAAAATGGTTAGAAAAAAGAATAATTGAAAAAAATGGATAAATGGGTCGAAAATGGGTTATAGAATGGCTATTGAAATGGATAGTGAATGATTGAAATGAATCGATAAAAAAATGGATATGGAGTAATTTTTATGAAAGGAATCAGCTACCACCAACATGCATACACAACCATAACCTAAATTACATTGTTTCTCGAATCTCTGATAAAATGAACAAAATTCTTCTGAATAGATGAATGACTTGTACTTGAATCATGATCATCTGAACCAAATTAGGAATTTTCTCTAATTATTTGAATACATGTTGGGGGAAATAAATCCATAAGTGAACTACTGATGGACTAATGAACGCTCCACCAAAACGATATGGCCTGAAACATCTTATGAATCACAGCTTGACAACCTGAAGAATTTCCACACACAACAGCTGGAAATTTGAATACGCATTGTCCAAGAAATAACCACCAATGCAGATAACTTTCAGTTAAAACAATCCTTCGATAGTTTGATCAAGATTATGTCAAACGTCCATCTGAATTGAATCACGAACTGAACAACTACACCTGAATTAAGATACCGCTAGCTTATGTTATGCTATAGATGTTATGCTTCATTTTTCTATGCCAAGATGCAATGCGAAATATGAGAATGATATGTTAAATTTTATGGAAATTAGAGGGAAATTTTTGGGGTGTTACAATATGAATGCATAAAAATCCGCGGGGAATAAAACGAAACAGAAAACAGAATAAACACTGGGATAAGGAGAATAAAACTCTGACGGGGAAAAGCAACACACCACATGCTGGAAACCACGACATGGCTTAGTTGAGGCAAAAATGTCCAAGAGTGGAATTGGACATAAGGATTCCAACATCCAATAGCGGCATTGAATGAGGTGAGAAAAGTTCCAGAAAGTTCATCCTAAACATCCATGAATGACATTAATGACTTTACTAAGGATATCCGAGAGTGGCATCAGATAAAAGGGAATCACAACATTCAATAGTGGCCTTGAATGAAATGAGAAAAGTTCTGGAAATTACATTATAAAGGATGATGACTATGCCACAGACATCCGATAATAGCCTCAGAAAGAAAAGAATCACAACATCCAACAGTGGCTTTGAACGAAGTGAGAAGAAGTCCCAAAAAATACATAAAAAACAATGATGACTTTACTATGGACATTCGACTGTAGCCTCAGAGAGAAGAGTGAATCACAATTTCTAATAATAGCCTTGAATGAAGTGATAAAAGTCTTGGAAAGTACATAAGAAACAATGATGACTTCGCTATGGACATTCGACAGTAGCCTCGGAAAAAAAGGATGTAATATATGAGAAAGAACATCTGGTAAGAAAAGATTCTAGAGAAACACTAAAACAAGGATTTAATCATATCTAGAATAACATCAGATAGACACAAAAAGGTTCCGGGAAAACATCAGAACACAAAATACCATATATCTGAAAAAACATCAGATAAAGGTTTATCATATCTGGAACAACATCAGATAGAGGTGAAAGTTTTGGGAAAACATCAGAACAAACAAGAATATCCGGAATAACTGTAGACACCCTAAATTTGCCCTCTGGTTTTTCTTGTTTTATTCTGACTTTTCATTTTTTTTGCATTCATACGCATTTTGCATACCATTTTCATAAGTTCCTAAGACATGGGATCGTATTTTCTGAAGGATTAGGATTTCACATTTTATTTGCAGATTATCAGAGAATCTAAGGTTTCAGCTATGCAGCCATTAGTGGCATCATCTTTTCTTTGTTCCTGTCACTAAATTAGGGTTTATTTCCTTGATTTAGCGGTATTCAGAGATTTCACGAATTATTCACCGATCCATTTGGCTCGTCACCATGGATTTTCTTCTTCATCAAGTCGTAACGCTATTCTCGTCTTCTCAGCATCTCAGGCTGTTCCTCTTTCTCAATATCTCAGAAGTTTCGTTTCCAAGTTCAGGTTCAACTATTCAGATGGATGTTTGACTTAATTTTGGTCAAACTGTCACAAGTTTGTTCCAAGTGCAGGTTATTTATTTCAGTGGTTGAGTTCTCAGAAAGTGTGTATCCAAAGTCAATCTGTATGTGATCGATTCGTGAAGATTCAAGGTGATTCGTGACTTGTTTGGTCAGAAGTTCAGATGATGAGTAATTCAGATGTTTGTTGTGTTAGTGGCGAACTGTCAAACGGTTCAAGAAATTCATTTTCGTTAAAATTGTTGAGTGTAATTCCTGAGTCAAATCTAATCAGGGTGTGTGGAGATTTATTCAAGTTCATCATCATTCAAATCATTTGTTAATACCAGTATCAATTCCTATTTCCTAACCTATTTTTTCTTCAACCATTTCTATTACCAATCTTCTTTTTTTTCTTTATCTTCTCATAAACCATTAAATTATCCAATTAAACTATTCTTCTTATACCACATGTTTATTCATTTTTAAGTCTATATTTCTTTCCAATCCTTATTTTTCTTTCTTTCTCAATTCCATTAATCCATTTTCTCTTACAAATTTTGTTTAATCCATTTTTCCTTACAAAACTCTTCTTACAAAGCCCATTTCTATCCTTTTTCTTCATTCCATTTTTATCCATTTCCATAATGATAGTTTTTGTTTTTTTTCTCTATTCAAGTCCATATTAAACCATACCCTTTATCCATACTTTAGTCAACATTTCTATTCAATAAAATAAAATAAAAATCCAATCCATTTATATCCATTTTATTGTCCAATTCATATCCATTATTTTTGCTTATTATTACAAAAGTCATCACAAAAATAAAAGCCCATTTACACCACCAAACCCATGGTAGAAAATATGTACAATAAAAATAATTTCCAAATAATATACATGTTGCTACATCCGTGACATTCCTTGGTTCTTTCCTCACTCACAATACTCACACCAATTCCACCAACATTTTGTACCGCCAGCTAACACCTTTCCGTAAAAAAGAAATTGATTCACGAAAAAGGCTTTCAACCAAATTCGTTTATACTGTAGCTCACTCCACACACCTTTCACGGTCCCACCACTACTCTCATTCTGCACAACCATTTTATTTTTCAAACACTAACTTCACTCTAATAAGCCATTCTTGATAGAACACTAATCTCCAACCTTGCTTTTCCTCACTCTCTCCGCACCCACGACAATTCTTCACGCATCCCGCACAAGCATTACGCACGCATTGTTTTCACACTCTTTTTCATCACTTTTTCGCTCTTCTTCATGAGGTAACAAGAAACAACAGCAACAAACCACAACACTCTTCTTCTCACCGAAAATCACCAAACTGCAGTCCTTTCACTCTGCACCACCACCACAAACATCTCACATAATAACCTCACAAAATACAAACATTCACAAACGAATACCCACCATCATCTCAAACAACCCTGTTTTCAATTTCATTCCACAAGCCGCAACCACACTACACGTCCACCTCCAACTTACTCACTTTCAAAAACAGAACAATCTGTGAACTTTTTTTTCCGACTCACCACCATAACAGCTCCATAACCTTCATCCTAAACCACACCTTCCAACCTTCAATCAACAACACCAATCAACGCTTGCATCAAACACCAAGCTCACCCCCATAATCTCATCACCAAGTAACAACAACAAAAACGAATTCAAAAAAAAGAACAGAACGCAGAGCATAGGAGAAGAAGAGGATTGAAATCGAGAAGAGATTCGTGCAAGTCGGGGTGAATCGGAGCCAAACCCCAAATACCTGAGAGGGAGATCCGAGCATGAGTTTTCAAAATCTTTGAGAGAGACAGATTTGTCACGATTTTGTTGTTGTGAGAGGGATATGGTTTTCTGAGTCGATGAAGCTTCACGGCGAGACGGAGAGAAGAGTGATCTTGAAGACAACGATTTGTGTTCCGCGCGGAGTCGGAGGCGTTATCGGCGGCGCGATTCTGACGAGACTCGAGTAACGCGAGGTCGAGATGGAGATACACCGGTGACATCGCAAACCGAATCGGGGAGAGATCGCGGTGGAGTTTGTGGGTTTTGCCAACGGTTTTGCGTTTTCACGAACAGGATGAGTTTCTTGGTTATGGATAGAGCGGGCTTTGAAGCCCAAGCGGATATGCTGTTCTCACCTCTCCATTACCGCGGACACCCTCCTTCATTATTTGTCATTGATGTTGTGCTGGGCCCAACAAATTTTTCTATCAGCACCCTTCTATCCAACACGGGCCTTTCCTCTTCCTTTGTTTTCTTGCTTTGTTTTTTTGCTTTGTTTAATTAATATTATAACTTTATTAATATTTGGTTAATAAATTTAGTTTTGTTAATTTTGATTTAGAATTTTAAAATAGGTTTGTTAATTAATTTTATTAATGTTTTTTTTTAGTTTAGAACTTTATTAGAATTTTAATATAACTTTGATTTTGTAATCTTTGTTTAATTAGGTATAATTAAATAGAATGGCGTTCTTAATTTTGGTTTTAGCTTGTGTTTAAGGTTTTGTAGGGTTATTGCTTGACTTCAAGGATGGCGGATTGGACTTGGTGATAACTTTGCAGTTGATTTGTTTGTTCATGGATTGTTGACTTGTTAACGTTCGTGGAATTCTCGATAGTGGAAGCATATACTTGACTTTGGTCTGATGCCCTGATATTTGACAATTTATGCTTGAACTGTTGAATCTGCTTCAGACTTGAAATTTCTTCCTGAGTTTCTCTTATGCGTTTTGAAGAGGCAACGGACCTTCTCCGTTAGGTACCACTGAGGCCCGACTTTACCTTATAGCATGCTGCTGCATCTGGAAGTCCTACTAGTGTAGGCTCTGTTTGTGCATTGTCTGTTCATCTCCATATCGCATTCTCATCTCCTTATCTTATTCATTATTCATCTTATTTCCATTTTGCATTCTCATCTTCTTATTGTATTTCTAATTCATCTATTTCTTCTTCTTCATCTTTCTTCTTCCTCATCTTTTATTCTTTCTTAGCTTGAGGTGCGTTTAGGCCACCATGGTGCTGCTTCTTTTTCTTCTTCTTTTCTTCTCCTTTAGGATAGTAGACCTCACTAACCTAGGACCATCCGAGCATGTGAATATTAGGATTAGACTTTTCCCGTTAGATGTTTTACCTTTTTCTCCTTTGGTGCTTTCTCTTCTCACCTTCAAACTTAATTCTAATTCACTTAATAAAGTTGAGTACTTCCATGTGACATGAGACTTTGCTATGAGATGCTTGCACGTGTTCCGTTTCGGGGCGAGGCGTGAGTCATCACTCGTGGTGGATAGGTCTTAGCATGAGTACCTCACAAAGAAAAAGCTAAAAAACACTTCTTAACCAACAAACCACAAAAATACTTAATAATGGTAATAGGCCAGTGTGCTTAAGCCTTCACTTGTGGGACTAGCTTTGGGGATTTCCTCCATAGATAGGTGTGTCTCTTGCGCATTCCATTTCGGGATGATGTGAGACGTACACATCCCATTGAGTAAGACTTAGGTACACTTACCTATGCAAACTTTCACTCATAAAAGCTTCCTAAAAAACACCAAACAAACAATAAACGTCTTTCCTTCGGGAATTCATTTCTCACCTCATTCGCTCCGTACGCGAACTTGCTCCTACTTGTCACTTTGCAAGACCATTACGCACTCGTCGTCCGAGTCTGCAACACCTGAGCAATGGTATAGGCAGTTCAAGCTTTAATTCACAAGCATTTTCCTTTTAGTACCCCTAGTTAGGGGAACTACGACGTCTCTGATCCTCATTATCCTGATGAGGTACGTAGGCAGCGGGGTAGGGCCCGTTCGAGCACAATCTTTATTTTCCCTACATTTTTCCTTTTCTTTTCTTATTCAGTTCTTTTTCCAGTTCATTCTCATTTCTTTTGCTGCAGCTTTCATACCCTCACCCTTTGAAATAGTTTCTTTTGCAAGCGTGGATCCCGTCGGGTACGGCGGACGATCTGGGTGCTAATACCTTCCCAGGTCGTAACCGACTCCCGAACTCAGTCTATTTGGTTCGTAGGACCTGTGTCCTTCCTCTTCTTTCTTCTGGTTTGTGCAGCATTACCATTCCCTTTCTTCGGGATAAAAATGCCTGGCTGGCGACTCTATTCTTTTTCCGCGCCACTTTCGCGTTTGTACCAGGATGGAAATCCGGGGAGCGACAGCTTGGCGACTCTGCTGGGGACTGCACACCAGAGATCTCTGGTTCCCCTGTGAGTCTCTCCTAGCGCTTGTGTGTTTCTGTTTCATTGGGTGATGTTTGCTTGTTGTGGCTTGTTGTATTGTATTGTTGTTTATTTACAGCTTTATTTACAGTTTTCAGTATTTATTTTCCGCATCATGTATATCATACTGGACTGTCTGGACTGGTTTTCTTTGGTGGGATGGGTGATATTGTTTCTGAGAGATAAGCCAAGTACCCGGCTTGAGTGCACCCTAGGACTAGAGTGGACATATTGTACTCGCATGTGAGATGATGAGTGGCAGTGTGTTTCACGCCCAGATTGCGACCATCTTGGAAATATCTTGTGTGGGGATTTCCTCCACTTCGGGATAGGACCCTGATAGTTATGTGCATCTGGGGACCGATCATTGAGAACCTTTGTGGAAACAACCCTCTCCATTGGTGGCAGTGGCAGACCACATTTCATGGCAAACCCATTCGCACCCGAGGGTCCACTGGGGACTCGCATAGGATGGCCTGGTTCTCTTATAGGAACTCAGTCAAAGCATCTGGTCGTATGACATTAGTACTGTATCCTACGGGCTGAATGTACTATTGTTTCTCGATTTCAGTGCTTGAAGCTGAGGAATTATAAGGGATGCTTGTTTTTCCCGGACTCAGCTGAGGCCTCCCTGCGTAGTACATAATGCCAAACCGATTCCCTGATTTGGTCATGAGCCATTTCTCGGAAATGGTGAAAGTATTATTGCTATTCGGCTTTGAGAGTCCGTGATGTTTGACCCGGAGCACACCTGTGATATTGGGAAGGGTTTACAGGTTTGCAGGAACCCTTGACCTCAACATACCCTCATTACCAGTGCAGTCTTATGTTTTGATCCGGTCACTATGATCCTGAAGTTATCAACCTTTGGTACTCGGTTACTATTTTGGGTTATTATACAGAGATCTTGTGGTTACAGACACTCGATTCTTGGAAGTATTCTAGGTTCCAGGCAGTTTCCGGCTGTGATCCCATGTCTTTGCATCTTTTGCATCATCATACTGCATTTTGCATTTGCATCAGCATTGCATTTCCTTTTCCAGAGAGCTCATCATTCCCTTTTGTCCATGACCAGCCAGCTGATTTCACGGTACTCAGTTTGAACAAGTGTTAACAGTTAGAAGACAACAAAGTTGTTTGAAGTTTGACTGAGCAGTGTCAAGAGTTAAGAAGGGTCAGTTTGAAAGCCATCAATAGCTATGTCAGAGAGAAACCGTCAGAATGTTGAGTTTCCACCTGGTTTCACCTCAATGACCAATCCCTTGTATGGTCTTTCTCCTGATGAGGATCTTTTGCAAGTGAATAACCTTACTCAAGCTCAGCCTGTACAGACCCCGATCTTGAATCAAAGTGTACCTGAACCATCTGTTGTCCGAGGTGGACCTTCATCTTCTTCTGATTCTACGGATTATCAGAGTTTTGCCTTCCCTATGCCAGACTTACAAGGGGCAATCCCTCTCGTGAAAACCAAGGATCCACAAACTTTTGATCCTGCTGAAAGGTTTCGTGTGTTGGACGAGCAACTCAAAGCCTTAGCGGATCCTGATGCCTTCGGTCTTGATGCTCCGAACCTGTGTTTGGTGCCTGGTCTTGTCATCCCTCCAGATTTCAAGACTCTGAAGTTTGAGAAATCCACTGGTGTCAGTTGCCCAAAGCGTCATTTGGTGATGTTCTGCAGAAAAATGACTTCTCATGCACGCAATGATAAGCTGATGATTCACTGTTTTCAGGACAGTTTATGCGGTGCATCCTTAAGTTGGTATATGGGTTTGGAAAGCAGTCGTATCCGATCTTGGAATGATTTATCCAGAGCTTTCGTAAAGCAATACCAGTACAATGTGGACATGGCGCCCAGTCGCATGCATTTGCAGAACCTATCTCAGAGAACTGGTGAATCTTTCAGAGAATATGCACAACGGTGGAGAGAGTTGGCAGCCCAAGTGCAACCACCACTTTCTGACAGAGAATTAGTGGACCTGTTCGTGGGCACGTTGCAAGGTCCGTACTTGGAAAGAATGAGTAGCATTGGGACATCAAGCTTCTCTGATTTGATAAAAGTTGGAGTACGCCTCGAGAGCTTACTCAAAAGTGGAAAGATCCAAGACTCTTTGAACATCCCATCAACCGAAAGTGAATCTGTTGGTAGCTCCCGAGGGTAAGAAGGGTATGACGTCAGTGCAGTCATGGCCAATGTTGAATATTCTAGACCAACATCTTCTCAGAGATCATCTTTTCCAGTATCTGGCTACTCTTATGGGCATTCAGCAATGCTCAGAGCACCATATCAGAAACCCTGGATTCCTCCTCGTCCAAATCCGCAAGTTCAGGGTCGAAGACCTCAGAATCAACTTCAGAGGCAGCCTAGGCCTCGCAACAATCTGGAAAGAAGGAATGATCCTCTTCATCCAGTTCCCATGGCGTACACTGAACTTTTGCCACATCTAATTCAGAGCTCTTTGGTGGTTCCTAAGCCTCTCAAGCCGTTGCTAGAGCCATATCCTCCAGGGTACAATCCTCAAGAGCAATGTGGGTATCATGGTGGATCAATGGGGCATTCAACTGAAGATTGCAAAGCTTTTCAGGCCAAAGTACAACATTTGATCGACAAGGGCTACATATCCTTTCCAGAAGGAAGCTTGGTTGTGCACGTCAACCTCTCACCTGATTGAGTTCAAAGACTTCGGAGAAGCGTCTCCTGATTTCAGCGGTCCATACAAGAATATGTCATCAGAGCTGGTGATCATTGTATCCTTTTATCATTTGCATTTGTAGTTTCTTTCCTGTTAGCAGCTACTTGTCTTTTAAGCATTGTTATTTTGAATGGTAATGTTAATGTAGTGATCTTGCACTTTTTGAATCAATTATGTCGCATTCTCTCATTTTTCTTTACTTGCATTAAAAAAACAAAAAATTTTGCATCCATTTACCTCCCATTTATTTCACTGTTGTTTAGCAGGTTTGAGGGAGGATGATGATAACTGAATACCCATAATTGTTGAAGGTATGCTTTCAGGATAGAACCTGCTGACGATGTACATGCATTGTTTCAATTCCCAAACACTGGAGATATAAGGGAGATAAACCCTCGTCAACCCCTTTGAGCCTTGAAGTAGGTGTTTCTTTTCTGAACGAAAAAACCCTCATCATCCAACCCGGGGCAGGGTAGTTACCAGTTAGTTTGACCGAGCGTTCAAATTTCCAAAGGAGTGTGCATCCGAGGATCCATTACCTTTAATTCATTACACCTCAAGAGGTCAAGGGACGTGAAACCACAATGGTTATCCCTCAAAAACAAAGGAATGAGGCAGTCATAACCCTTTTCACGCAAGTCAGACAACCAGTGCTACACGATTTGTTCAACAAAGATCAAAAGAAAAAAAAAAGATAAATAAAGCCCGCTAAGTCAAAAAAAAAAGTGAAAACAAATGACTTAGGAAAAAGTTAGGGCATCCCGCTGGACTTCAAAATCGGAAAAAAATTCAAAAAAAGAATCAGTCCAGGCAAAAGTTAGGGAATAAAAATCAGAAAGAAAAGTTCCATTAGAACAAAGTCGTGTGACCAGACACAAAGTCAGACGGGGTGACTGTTACTCCAAGAAACCTCATTGGTGCTTAAACCGTCAACGTCATTGGTTCCTCAACCATTACAAAACCCTTTCGAGAGGCGAGCGCTTAGGGCCAAATTAGCTGAATATAGGACTGGAGAACATCAAGGAGAAGGGGTGGGCAAATATAAACTTTGAGCCATAAATCTCTCTTTCTAAAACCATGAACCAGGCCACGTCATAACCCTTGAAAGTCCTAATTGAATCAGGTTCAATTCTGAAAGCATACTACGACAAGGTTGCGTAAACTAACTCCTAACGATTTGCTAATTCATCACTACGTTTGGACTAATCGTCCATTCGTCACACACTGTCACAACATTCAAATAAATAAATTTCTAAACTTGCATGTGCACTGCATTAAAATTACCATTTGTAAATGAACAGTTTTAATTGCAAGTCAGTCTGTGACACCAAGGAAGTTCCTACAAAGAGAAATCACGAGGGAACTTGATCATTCAACAATGATGACCAGAATCAAGAGCATATTGTTAGCCTATGAATCAGGGGCATGTTATCCAGTCATTTCGTCGACCAAGGAATCAGTTAGTCTAAAGCAAGCTTCCCAAGCATCAGTTGATCAGAGTTAAATCTACCAAACAGGGGCATGCCACCCTAATTCTCTGTTGACCAAGGATGAATTCTTCCAATGCTCAGTCAGAATGAGTCAAGTCGCTTTCACGCTCATACCGGGGCAGGACATTTCGAGAGTATCACTAAGTGCAACTCTCCCCGGGAGGGCATCCAAGTCTGCCACGTCAAGAATTGGATAATCAATGAAAGTCTGTTCAGAGACTCACCCAACTAGGGGCAAACTTTAGCTATGCAGAGCAAGTTATATCAGCAATCTCCGAGTTCAAGACGAGTATCGGGAAATCGTGTTACCCACCGTCGCCTTTGTCTCCCTTCTCATCAGAAGCCTTTTTGCTAAGACCGTTCTTCCCATCCTCGGGAGTTTTTGTAGCTTTTCACAAGCATTGCATAAATCATTTGCATACATTATTCATGGCGCTTCGCTAGAGCATATGCATCATAAATGCATTGGGCCTACCCCCACCAGCATCGGTATCACACCCAAGGCCTCGTAACCCCAACTTCCAAACCATTTCAAAGTCCAGTTCTCGTCTGGTAAATCTTTTCAAAGTCCAGTTCTCGTCTGGCAAACCATTTCAAAGTCCAGTTCTCGTCTGGCAAATCTTTTTAAAGTCTAGTCCTCGTCTGGCAGACAAACCCTAAGTCCAGTTCTCGTCTGGCAAACCAATTTCAAATACCAGTTCTCGTCTTGTAGGCGAATCTTTTGACCAGTTCTCGTCTGGTCACCTTTTCATTTAACCTGTTGGACGCCAGTTCCCGTCTGGTAGTCATTCTTTTTCAGAGTCAATTCTCGTTTGACAATGAACCCAATGAGTCAGTTCTCGTCTGATGACCTATTCCCTGCCCATCAGTTCTCGTCTGTTGGCCTACCTTTAATAAACCAGTTCTCGTCTGGTAATTCACCTTTAAAATCCAATTGCTTGGCAACCAGATACCAAATAATTTCTCTTAACCCTGGCCTTACGCCCAACCATCCTTGTTTCATCTCCCGTGACTTATATCATCATATCCTTAGCATCATGAGCATACGTCTACATCTTGTATCATTTGCATTGCATCTTCATACCACATGGTTTCTGTTTTCTTTCTGATGTGGGGCAAGAGTCGTTACAAGACGCAATCTGGGGCAGTTATCTCAAGATATGATGAATTTCTGCGAGAGTTTGAAGACACTGGGGCAAGTCTGGATGCTAGGTCTTCTGTAAAATCCTCTGGAGACGATCTCTTTATAGGCGATGCAATTTGAGGCATAATTGAGAAGTAAGGAATGCTTGTTCACTCATGATAATCAGTATGCAACTGTTGAGCCCAGAAGTTTGAAGCACTGTGTTAATTCTCAGGGAATGTCTGGTATTTATTTTACCAGCAGGGCATTGGAAGTTTATTTCTTCCTCGAGCATAAGATTTTCTTTCATCCGACAAGGTTTCCTCATGAGGAATTGGTATTCTCCACAGTCAAGGTCCAATTTTCATTGGCAAATCTTCCATCACAGTCGTCATACTATACTTGGGGCATATTTTGACTTATTTGATTCTCCAGCAAAGCATTTCCTCAGCAGAGCATTGCCATATATGTCTCAGCCATGCCGGAAGGTTGACATCCCCAGCTGAGTCAGAACAGATGATAACCCTAGCAGAACTTCAAGGCTAATTGAATCGTTCTCATCCCCAAGCGGACTTATCTTTCCACAGTGAAGTTTTCCCAACAGGCAGCTGAAGGCCTTGTTTCCCCACAAAGTTAGAATTGTCAGAGCTCTCTCTCCAGCAAGGGTCTCAGTAAGAGTTATTTGACGAAGCATCTTCCCTAGCCAAGTCTGAAGATGATCTTTCCCCACAGAGTTCATGTCTGATCTCCACTTCCGGCAGTGAAATATTTCCCAGCAAAGTTGGCATACTGGTGGTCATTTGATGATACAGTCAGGTATATATCACCTCAGTTAGAGATGGGTAGTCAGACCTCTAGACTTATCTTCCCCTGCAGAGTTGTAAACTTTGTGGCCGACCGCTCGTCTGCGTTTCTCAACACTCATCTGTGTTATCCCTAAGCAGAAGTTTCCCCAGCAGAACAAGAAGTAGTCTCTTCCCCAGTAGAGCAAGAAGAAATTCTTCCCAATGGAGTCAGAGCAGGGTGATCAGATCCTCAGCAGATGTTCAAAGCAATTGAACGAAGTATACCTCACGCAGAGTCGTCTTTCTTCCAGTGAAAACCTCTCCAACAAGCATCAGGTTGCCGACACTTCGTTCCCATCAGAGTTAAAAGTTTTGAGTCCCCAACAGGTTGTCGGAATCTTCTCCCACAGGTCGCCAGGACTTCATTCCCCAGCCAGAATGGAATTGTCTACTTCCCCGACATAATCAACCTTTGTCTGTGTTGATGCTTGTTCAGTGTTCGTTCGCACTCTTAGACACTTATCTGATGATTCAGTTTGCTCATCCGCAGTCTCCAGAAGAATTAGCACCTTGTGGCACTCGTCTGTGCACTTTCCCCAGTAGAGTTTATATCTACTAGCACTCGTCTGTGCTCGCATCTTTATTTGATGCTCATCCTCTTTCAGCACTCGTCCGTGCCTTTTCCTCAGCAGATTCCTCTTTATTTGAGGTATCCCCCAGCACTCGTCCGTGCTAGCATCTTTATTTGATGACCGTCCGCAGCTCTCGGCACTCGTCCGTGCTTATTAGTCTTTGAAGTTTTTTTCCCCAGCGAAGTTGCCTGTACTCGTCTGTGCGCGCATCTTCATTTGGTGCTCGTCCGCATCCCTGCAGCACTCGTCCGTGCATTTTATTTTCGATTCCTCTTTATTTGAGGCATATCCCCAAGAAAGTCGCCAGTACTCGTCCGTACTCGCATCTTTATTTGATGCTCGACCGCATCTCTTAGCACTCGTACGGGCTTGTTACTCCTTTGAAGATTGCTCGTCTGCATCCTTCGACACTCGTCCGTGTCTATTACTTATCTGGTGCTCGTCTGCACGCCCCGACACTCGTCCGTGTTTGGTATTTTCTTTTGAAGATCGTCTGAATTAAGTTGATACTCGTCCACATCATTATCAGAAGCACTCGTCCGTGTTTGTTGGATCATCGTCCGGTACTCGTCCGTATCGTCGACTTATGACACTCGTCTGTGTTTCTTTAATGATCATTCCAATGCTCGTCCGCATTGAAGAGGTTGAAAATCCTGACGGTGGGATTAAAGCGTCAAAACAATTACCGGAACCTGCGTAAGGGTTATCCGAAGAAGATTCATCCGTCTTATTCCACTTATCTGCGTAAGGATTCGTGAAGAGGATTCGTCTATCCTAGTTGCATGTCTATCCCACGAACTTATGTGCATTTCCGGAACCTGCGTAAGGGTTATTCGAAGAGGACTCGTCCGTCTTATTCCACTTATCTGCGTAAGGATTAGTGAAGGAGATTCGTCTATCTCAGGTTACTTTGAAGATTCTTAAGGGCTCGTCCGCTCTCTGCACCTGGCGTCATAGGTCATTCGAATACTCGTCTGTCATCATGTTCTTATTCCAGATATCAGTTTCAACTTGGAAGAAGCTCGTCTGCTTTTCCTCCCTTTCATATCCCCAGAGTGTCATCTAGTTGGGTTTATTTCCCAGTATTGCATTCTTCGTCAGAGTGCAAATCTCGGGGTCTTTTTGGTATTCAATCACTATTTATCTCGAACGTCCGATAACCGTTGCTATCATCCTTTTCAGATTAACAGTTGATTGAATAGGGGCAGCTGTAGACACCCTAAATTTGCCCTCTGGTTTTTCTAGTTTTATTCTGACTTTTCATTTTTTTGCATTCATACGCATTTTGCATACCATTTTCATAAGTTCCTAAGACATGGGATCGTATTTTCTGAAGGATTAGGATTTCACATTTTATTTGCAGATTATCAGAGAATCTAAGGTTTCAGCTATGCAGCCATTAGTGGCATCATCTTCTCTTTGTTCCTGTCACTAAATTAGGGTTTATTTCCTTGATTTAGCGGTATTCAGAGATTTCACGAATTATTCACCGATCCATTTGGCTCGTCACCATGGATTTTCTTCTTCATCAAGTCGTAACGCTATTCTTGTCTTCTCAGCATCTCAGGCTGTTTCTCTTTCTCAATATCTCAGAAGTTTCGTTTCCAAGTTCAAGTTCAACTATTCGGATGGATGTTTGACTTAATTTTGGTCAAACTGTCACAAGTTTGTTCCAAGTGCAGGTTATTTATTTCAGTGGTTGAGTTCTCAGAAAGTGTGTATCCAAAGTCAATCTGTATGTGATCGATTCGTGAAGATTCAAGGTGATTCGTGACTTGTTTGGTCAGAAGTTCAGATGATGAGTAATTCAGATGTTTGTTGTGTTAGTGGCGAACTGTCAAACGGTTCAAGAAATTCATTTTCGTTAAAATTGTTGAGTGTAATTCCTGAGTCAAATCTAATCAGGGTGTGTGGAGATTTATTCAAGTTCATCATCATTCAAATCATTTGTTAATACCAGTATCAATTCCTATTTCCTAACCTATTTTTTCTTCAACAATTTCTATTACCAATCTTCTTTTTTTTCTTTTTCTTCTCATAACCATTAAATTATCCAATTAAACTATTCTTCTTCTACCACATGTTTATTCATTTTTAAGTCTATATTTCTTTCCAATCCTTATTTTTCTTTCTTTCTCAATTCCATTAATCCATTTTCTCTTACAAATTTTGTTTAATCCATTTTTCTTTACAAAACTCTTCTTACAAAGCCCATTTCTATCCTTTTTCTTCATTCCATTTTTATCCATTTCCATAATGATAGTTTTTGTTTTTTTTCTCTATTCAAGTCCATATTAAACCATACCCTTTATCCATACTTTAGTCAACATTTCTATTCAATAAAATAAAATAAAAATCCAATCCATTTATATCCATTTTATTGTCCAATTCATATCCATTATTTTTGCTTATTATTACAAAAGTCATCACAAAAATAAAAGCCCATTTACACCACCAAACCCATGGTAGAAAATCAGTACAATAAAAATAATTTCCAAATAATATACATGTTTCTACATCCGTGACATTCCTTGGTTCTTTCCTCACTCACAATACTCACACCAATTCCACCAACGTTTTGTACCGCCAGCTAGCACCTTTCCGTAAAAAAGAAATTGATTCACGAAAAAGGCTTTCAACCAAATTCGTTTCTACTGCAGCTCACTCCACACACCTTTCACGGTCCCACCACTACTCTCATTCTGCACAACCATTTTATTTTTCAAACACTAACTTCACTCTAATAAGCCATTCTTGATAGAACACTAATCTCCAACCTTGCTTTTCCTCACTCTCTCCGCACCCACGACAATTCTTCACGCATCCCGCACAAGCATTACGCACGCATTGTTTTCACACTCTTTTTCATCACTTTTTCGCTCTTCTTCATGAGGTAACAAGAAACAACAACAACAAACCACAACACTCTTCTTCTCACCGAAAATCACCAAACTGTAGTCCTTTCACTCTGCACCACCACCACAAACATCTCACATAATAACCTCACAAATTACAAATATTCACAAACGAATACCCACCATCATCTCAAACAACCCTGTTTTCAATTTCATTCCACAAGCCGCAACCACACTACACGTCCACCTCCAACTTACTCACTTTCAAAAACAGAACAACCTGTGAACTTTTTTTTCCGACTCACCACCATAACAGCTCCATAACCTTCATCCTAAACCACACCTTCCAACCTTCAATCAACAACACCAATCAACGCTTGCATCAAACACCAAGCTCACCACCATAATCTCGTCACCAAGTAACAACAACAAAAACGAATTCAAAAAAAAGAACAGAACGCAGAGCATAGGAGAAGAAGAGGATTGAAATCGAGAAGAGATTCGTGCAAGTCGGGGTGAATCGGAGCCAAACCCCAAATACCTGAGAGGGAGATCCGAGCATGAGTTTTCAAAACCTTTGAGAGAGACAGATTTGTCACGATTTTGTTGCTGTGAGAGGGATATGGTTTTCTGAGTCGATGAAGCTTCACGGCGAGACAGAGAGAAGAGTGATCTTGAAGACAACAATTTGTGTTCCGCGCGGAGTCGGAGGCGTTATCGGCGGCACGATTCCGACGAGACTCGAGTAACGCGAGGTCGAGATGGAGAGACACCGCTGACATTGCAAACCGAATCGGGGAGAGATCGCGGTGGAGTTTGTGGGTTTTGCCAACGGTTTTGCGTTTTCACGAACAGGATGAGTTTCTTGGTTATGGATAGAGCGGGCTTTGAAGCCCAAGCGGATATGTTGTTCTCACCTCTCCATTACCGCGGACACCCTCCTTCATTATTTGTCATTGATGTTGTGCTGGGCCCAACAAATTTTTCTATCAACACCCTTCTATCCAACACGGGCCTTTCCTCTTCCTTTGTTTTCTTGCTTTGTTTTTTTGCTTTGTTTAATTAATATTATAACTTTATTAATATTTGGTTAATAAATTTAGTTTTGTTAATTTTGATTTAGAATTTTAAAATAGGTTTGTTAATTAATTTTATTAATGTTTTTTTTTAGTTTAGAACTTTATTAGAATTTTAATATAACTTTGATTTTGTAATCTTTGTTTAATTAGGTATAATTAAATAGAATGGCGTTCTTAATTTTGGTTTTAGCTTGTGTTTAAGGTTTTGTAGGGTTATTGCTTGACTTCAAGGATGGCGGATTGGACTTGGTGATAACTTTGCAGTTGATTTGTTTGTTCATGGATTGTTGACTTGTTAACGTTCGTGGAATTCTCGATAGTGGAAGCATATACTTGACTTTGGTCTGATGCCCTGATATTTGACAATTTATGCTTGAACTGTTGAATCTGCTTCAGACTTGAAATTTCTTCCTGAGTTTCTCTTATGCGTTTTGAAGAGGCAACGGACCTTCTCCGTTAGGTACCACTGAGGCCCGACTTTACCTTATAGCATGCTGCTGCATCTGGAAGTCCTACTGGTGTAGGCTCTGTTTGTGCATTGTCTGTTCATCTCCATATCGCATTCTCATCTCCTTATCTTATTCATTATTCATCTTATTTCCATTTTGCATTCTCATCTTCTTATTGTATTTCTAATTCATCTATTTCTTCTTCTTCATCTTTCTTCTTCCTCATCTTTTATTCTTTCTTAGCTTGAGGTGTGTTTAGGCCACCATGGTGCTTCTTCTTTTTCTTCTTCTTTTCTTCTCCTTTAGGATAGTAGACCTCACTAACCTAGGACCATTCGAGCATGTGAATATTAGGATTAGACTTTTCCCGTTAGATGTTTTACCTTTTTCTCCTTTGGTGCTTTCTCTTCTCACCTTCAAACTTAATTCTAATTCACTTAATAAAGTTGAGTACTTCCATGTGACATGAGACTTTGCTATGAGATGCTTGCACGCGTTCCGTTTCGGGGCGAGGCGTGAGTCATCACTCGTGGTGGATAGGTCTTAGCATGAGTATCTCACAAAGAAAAAGCTAAAAAACACTTCTTAACCAACAAACCACAAAAATACTTAATAATGGTAATAGGCCAGTGTGCTTAAGCCTTCACTTGTGGGACTAGCTTTGGGGATTTCCTCCATAGATAGGTGTGCCTCTTGTGCATTCCATTTCGGGATGATGTGAGACGTACACATCCCATTGAGTAAGACTTAGGTACACTTACCTATGCAAACTTTCACTCATAAAAGCTTCCTAAAAAACACCAAACAAACAATAAACGTCTTTCCTTCGGGAATTCTTTTCTCACCTCATTTGCTCCGTACGCGAACTTGCTCCTACTTGTCACTTTGCAAGACCGTTACGCACTCGTCGTCCGAGTCTGCAACACCTGAGCAATGGCATAGGCAGTTCAAGCTTTAATTCACAAGCATTTTCCTTTTAGTACCCCTAGTTAGGGGAACTACGGCGTCTCTGATCCTCATTATCCTGATGAGGTACGTAGGCAGCGGGGTAGGGCCCGTTCGAGCACAATCTTTATTTTCCCTACATTTTTCCTTTTCTTTTCTTATTCAGTTCTTTTTCCAGTTCATTCTCATTTCTTTTGCTGCAGCTTTCATACCCTCACCCTTTGAAATAGTTTCTTTTGCAAGTGTGGATCCCGTCGGGTACGGCGGACGATCTGGGTGCTAATACCTTCCCAGGTCGTAACCGACTCCCGAACTCAGTCTCTTTGGTTCGTAGGACCTGTGTCCTTCCTCTTCTTTCTTCTGGTTTGTGCAGCATTACCATTCCCTTTCTTCGGGATAAAAATGCCTGGCTGGCGACTCTATTCTTTTTCCGCGCCACTTTCGCGTTTGTACCAGGATGGAAATCCGGGGAGCGACAATAACATCGAGTAATAAGAGACAGACAAGTATGTTTTTAGGTGCCAAGTAAGTTGGACTTTGATCACAAGGTAAGATGTTAAAAACAACATGACCTCGGAAAATGTAGATGAGGACTAAAACACTCTTGTGTGCAAATGTGTATGAAAATGGAGGTAAAAGTACTCAAGAAAATGCATATGAGAACTAAAACACTCATATATGCAAATGTAAACGAAAATGGGGACTAAAACATCCAAGAAAATGATATGAAAGAAAATACTGACGACCAATTTAGACTCTTACGGGAGTGGAAATCAAAAAGTTTATACTCTTTTGAGAAGTGAAAAAGAGGGAAGACCAATTCCTCAATATGGAGATCACTGCCATTCTGCTCGGTGATTAGAGATGTTGATGTTAGACATATCTCTATCACACCGGTAAACTGTATCAAGTTAATAATATTTTGAGAAATGTCGCTTGAAAGGCTGCTTGGGTGTAATACCTCAAAATTTGCCCTCTCATTTCCATGCCATTTAGCATATCCTTTCATACATTGCATTGCATTTAGATCACAATTGCATCATAAACATACATGAACATACATCTCCATTTGAGCTTTCACAGGTTGCGACTGACCTTTATTTTTTCATGCGGCACGTGCACAAGAATCTCAGAAGAAGGCAAAAGTTCTCGGTTGATTCAGAGGAGTTTAAGCAAAACATCAGTTTTATGGTGCAGTTTGCAAAAGTTGTAACTTATGCTCGGAAAATCATTTTTGCTTTAAACTCTATATTTTATACCTTTTTCGGTATTCTCTACAACTTTTGTGTTCGGATCGGAGGCCAATTCATCAAGGAAAATGGCAGGATTTATTTGTTTCTGAAATTTCGGTTTCGTCGATTAACTGTGCTAGCGGTATTCAAGAGTTCGTAACTTCTGATTGGGTCAACATGTCTAAGAGATTCATATGCCAAAAGTTCCATTTTGATATCCTTTCCAACTTTTGGGTTTTGGCCGAGAACTAATTCTTTGAAGAAGATCTCAGAATGTGCGAGTCTTTAGAGTCGACATAGTGAAAAACAGTGCTGAACCAGTGAGTTTTGAACACTAAAAAATTCATAACTCTTGGCTCGTTCATCGAATTGATGTCTTTTAGGTGCCTAAAATTCCATTTAGATGTTATCTTCATTATGTGAATTCAGTTTGGGTTAGGTCAGAGCGGAAGGATCTCGAAAATGCGAATTACCAGTAAGGTTCTTTGATGCAGTGTACTGTCTGTCAGATTTTGTAAAATTCATAACTCGGTCAATTTTCATCGGATTTCACCCGTTCTTGAAGCGTTGGTTCACAAATTTTATCCTCTTCAAGTTCAAACACAAACGCGAGTTTGAACAATGCTCCAAAGATTGTCGTTTTGGTTTATTTCACAAAACTGAAGTGCTGAACCGAAGAAAAAGGCTGAAAGTGGTTTCACGAGAAAATTCATATCTCCCTCGTAGTTTGTCCGGTTGAGCTTAGATTTTAACACCAGGTCACTGACTCATAGATCTACAACTTTGCTGACAAAGTTGAGTCGAGATTATGCACCGGAGAGGTTGACCTAGTCACATTTTCGAGTAGCGGACATCAAATAAGCCGAAAAAACAACTTATTCAGTGACGTCTTACAGCTTAAACGTATCGATCGCACTCGATTTTGATCGTATGACGTTCGTTCTTTTTTCTTTGCAACCGTGATTCAAAGGTGGACGATGTTGTGGAAGGCTCAGAGTCGAAATTTCTTGCCGAAGATATTGTTATTTTCACTTAAGTCGAAATTCAACCTTTTGCCTTTCATTTTACACTCCACTATATATTCTTTTGACCCACAATTTGTCTCATAACTTCAATCATAATTTACAAACACCAAAAAACTCTCACAAACTATCTCTAAAGGATCAAAGTTCATTCTCTCAATTCTTTCTCAAGAACACAACAACAACTTCATCAAGAACTCAAGAACACAACAATTCCGATCAAGCTTCCGGTAGCCGAGCCGCCAGAACCACCACCTACGATCAACTTCACCACCGTGCGACCACCATATTCCACCACCGGCAGCCACGCGACCTCTCCCCCTCTCCTCCATTCATGATCGTGTCTCACTTCCTTCGGATTCACAATTTCTTCGTCGATTCATCATTCGGTAAGCTTCTTAAACTTTAATTCATGAATAATTGTTGCATTGTTTCTTGAATTGAATTTAAAAGTTGAATTAATATTATGGATATTATGTGCATTGATTCTTGATGTGGTTGTTGATTGATGCTTGATTAATTGATCCTAATAATTATTGTTGTGCATAATTGGAAATGATTATTAAAATTGACATAGAATAATCGGTGCATGTTAGGTGTTTGACAAAATTCTTAAGAGAGTTAATTATTGTGACTTGATATTGATTGAAGTGCTTGACTTTTAAATTCATGTTTGTTTCAATGTGCAAATTTGAAATATGATAGGTTGAGGCTTAATTGTTGATGTTGTTCATGTGTCGCGTGTCGAGAATATGTTTTGGTCATAACTTCCTAACCGTAGCGCGTTTTCGCGAATGTGAACAGTATAAATTGACTTTGTTGATTATTCCGGAGACATTGGTAAACTTTTTAGTAGATTTCGGACAATTTTTTTCGGCTATTTCGCTACTGCCAGCCGACAAAATCGGCCAAAAAGTATCACTTCCGAGCGGAATTTTCAAAATCTGATAGCATATTTGAATCCGTTTGCACGTTTGCAAGTTACCATGCGATTTTCGTTCAATTCCGAGTCGGTGATTTTTGACGCGTTTTTCCGTTTCAAGGCTTTTTATGTTCGGTTTGGTGCGGTTTTGATGCATTGGTCTTGTTTTGACTTGTACTTATGTTTGTTGATCATTTGCCATTCATTGCATGTAAATTTGTTCGATTCCGGTCTGATTTTGCATGTTGTTTATTAATATTAGTGCATAAGTGCTGCCCCGTTTTGAAACGTAAATTTCAATGCATGTCCATGACTCGTATATTCATCTTTCTACTTGATTTTGAGTTGTGAGGCATAGGTGCAACTTCCGGTTGCACCTATTTTTGGTTTCTAATGCGTTTGTTGAGTTCATGCAAGGTTCTCGCAAAGATCTTAACGACGGTCGTTTGGTTGGTATTCCACTTTATTTGTGGGATACCTTTGGATTCAAATGATATTTTGTGCCGTTGTTTTTGTTTCGATTATGGGGTGTAAACACCCCAAATTTGCCCTCACCCATTCACACCATGGCTTGTGATCATTTCATATGCATAAACACAATCATATCATCTCATATCACAATTTTGATTCACTGCATAGTTTCTAAGTCATCTGCATCTAGGGTTTGTGATCTGAGCAATCCAAGGGCATCTTGAGCCACTCCAAAGGTCACCAATCACTTCAAAGGGATCCATAAGTGTTCAAGTATCATACTCCATCCTCTCAAAAGTCAATATTTCAAAAGAATCACAAGAACTGGGTTTGGAATGGATGCAGAGCCAAGTTTGACTGCACAGTTGACTGAAAATTAGGGTTTTGGTTTCAGAGGCCATAACCCCAAATTTTTTGTTCATTCTTGTTTCCATTGGTCTCTATATGGTATAGGGAGTATGCATATCAATTTTCATGAAGAAATTCCATGGGGAGGTCATCTGATCAAGAGTTGACTTTCTGGACAAGTCAGTGCAAAATCAGGGCATCTGAGGCCCCCAGTGACCCAACCAATGGGTGATCTTCATCATTTTGAGTGTATATGATCTTTATTTGATCATGGAAGAAGGTTGAAGTTCACAAAAATCAAGAATTTGGAGTTTTTGCAAATGTTGACTTTTTGGACATAGTTGACTTTTCAAGAATGCTTCATTTTAGGTCATTTTTCAAGCCTTGATTCTTGATCCAAAAATGCTTCAAATGGAAAAACTTTGGTCATGAAAGTTGTAGATTACATCTTTCCCTTTTCAAAAAGTACAAGAACATGATCAAACTCTTCTTGGATCAAAAGTTATGGTGTGACAAAGTTGGCAAAAATCATTGATTTTCAAGGCATGCTTCAAGTGAGAATTTTGCAAAATCATGAACCAAAGCCAATTGTAACTTCTAATTCACTTCAAACCAGTATGCAAGCATTCTACATGTCCTAAAAAGTCAGAATTGGACCAAGGTTCACATGTCCATAGTTCATGTAACAAGGCATTTTTCACAAAGTTTCAAAAAGTAAGCAACTTGCAAAACCACTCATCACACTTCACCAACTAGTTGCCTTGGCTGCTGAACCTCCCTAGCTTCACTCTCATGCCATGCTGCGCCAGCCCATACTCATGTACCAAGCTATAACTTAGCCCATGCCTCTCTTACAAAGAAGTTGACATTTTGCAAAAGGTGACTTACCTATCACAGCAGGCCATGTCACATCATCCAGCCAATTAGATTTGTTTATACTTTCCATTTGCAAGCTAGACATAACACTAAGCAAGGCTGAAACACTTGACACCATCACATACACAAAACACACCCTAGCTTCATTTTGCTTCGAAACTCTTTGCCCAACACACAAACACAAAAACCATTTCCATAGATCAAATCACCTTGCCTTGTTGAGTAGAAACCACCAAGAGCCAGGGCTGTTTTGATCAAGAACACCCCATTGCCATCATTCACCTCAAGCTGCAGTTTCATTCGAATCTCTCACCACAGCTCACAAACATCAAAACAAACTCCATAGACCTTCTATACTCATCACCCTGACCATAAAGAACCTCTCACCTTGGCCTGAAGCAGCCTGAAACTCCATTGCCATTTCCAACTGAGCTTGAGCAGAAGCTGCTCAAACTCTTCACTCAGCCAACATAAATTCCTCTTGAGCATTCAAGAATCACCAGAGGGTTAAGTGGATTGGTTTTCATCAAGAGGAGAGGCCAGAAAGTCATCAGAGTGAAAGCTTCGAATCTCAGGTAGCTCCAAAATTATTTTTCCAGAAATCGTTTTTCATGTTATAAACTTGTTCTCTATGCTTCACTGAGTATCCTGGTGCTTTTGGTTTTTGAAATGGTGTTGAAATGAGTATTTAATTAGCTTCTGAAACTCTGTGACCTAGAAATTTGTTTTGCTCGATTCATGAATTTGAGGAAGAATAAATTTGTTTTGACTTAGGGTTTTAGTTCAGGGGATCATGGGAATCATTTCTGTATGCTTAAGTTTCATTTTTGTTACGTTTTGAGGGAGTTTGGAGATTTTCAGGTGGACTTCCCATCGGAGAAGACGACCGGAGGTCTTCTCCGGCCACCTGAAAATAATTAGGGCATAACCCCTGTAATTAGTGTCATTTGAATTTGGACCATAGGATGCCTTTGACTGGTTGACTCCCCGCGCGAATGGAAGGTCCAGATGCGTTCATTAGCCCTAATCCACGTGTTTTATTTAATTAATCCATAATTAATTTAATTAACTCAGAAAGAACCACAGCCCTTGGATAGCGCGCGTGGTCAACGCATTTGAATCCAGCCTCAATCTCCACCCTCCATCCTGATTACTTTACCATTTTCTTTATTTTTATTTCATTTCTTTTCCTTTTATTTGTTTAATTTATTTAAAATAGTAAAAATTGTCTAAAAATTATGAAACTTTTTCTCAAGAGTTTTAATAATTTTTATGACACAAAAATATTTTCATTTTATTTTTTATCATTAAAAAAGTATTTTTAAATATTTAAAAGATTATTTTTAATTGATTAATGAGAATTAATTTATTAAAAATACTTTTAGGTATTTAAAAATCACCAAAAAAATTCATGAAATGTTCTAAGACATTTAGAAACATTGTCCAACCTTCAAACCAAATTTCTTTTTTAATCTTGATGCATTTTGAGAATTTTCCTTTGAATTAAATCATTTTTGGTGCATTATTTTGATCCAAAGTTCAAAAATTCATTTCTGCCCATTCATGAAGAGTTGGACATTGATTCTTCTTGCATTGCATTCTATTTAGCATGTAGTTTCTAGGATTAAATGGCCATGATTTGATTCCTCATTTTCAATTTGTTTGGCATTTCTTTTGTTTAGAAGCCCTAAAAACCCTAATAACTTGTAAAAACCATAACTTGAGATTGGTTGAGAGTTGAGACCTCCCCTTTGGACTTTGGTTTAGTATAGGATTAGGGTTTCTTTGGGTGGCATTTTCCATTTTTTATCTTAGGGTTTGCTTCTGTTTTTGAGTTTTGTTTGATGTTTGTTTCATAAACCCTAATTTGGGCTTTCTCTTGCATCCTTCTTACATTCTCTTGCATAACATGACTTGCCATGCCATTCCATGCCTCCATTTGATTCATTTGACATCATAAGACATGTAGAAAGCATGTTTGATCATTTCATCCCATATTTGCCTTTTTGTTTGCCATGTATGTTTCATAACTTTTCATGTAAGTTCATGCTCCTTAACTTGCTTCATTTGCATTCATGAACTTGTATGATCATTTCCATGTGCTGCCTCATGTTTGTAGCATCTCATAGCATCATTAGCATCATGTATGTGCTTCTGGTTTTGTTTCTCATCATGTCATCTCATCCCATTTTGCATTGCATTGCATTCCTTTTCTAACTTTTCAGGTGGTAAGTAACTTTGAGAAGTGGATTTGCCTTCACTTCTCATACTTTATTCTCATCTCTCTCTTGCATCCATGCTGCATTTTATGTGTGTTTGAGTTTGAGCTTGCTCATTCTTTTTCTCCTTACTTTCTTTCTTCAAGTGACTTGACTTCTTGAATGAAGCAAGTTGCTTTGCTTCTCTTGATCCTTTCATCTGCTTCCTGGTGGTTCCATTGAAGATCTTCTCTTGAAAACCTCACAAACCTTAGGAACGACCAAGCATGACAATGATTAGGGTTTTGATTAGTCTCCCCTCTTAGTTTTACCTTTGTGTCTCTTTTGAGTCTTCTCTTCTCATCTCATAATCAGGGACTAAACCCTAAAGGCTTTAAGGCTTTGTGATTAAGCTTATGCCTGCATCCTTCTCTTAGGATGGAGTGTATAACTTTAATCCTAAGTGTTAAACCCTTAATGTGTTTAACTCCTTTAATCAATTCACTTAATAAGTATCAAGACATCACACTTGTAACTTGGGCCTTACATTAGGGTTCTAATTCTTCCTTAATTGGTTAAGAAGGACTAACCCTAGTGTTAATGGACAAGTCCCCCTCAAGTTGTCTTACAAACCCTAAAAATCACTTCATCATCATACCATTGAATAAAATCCACTTAATCAAAGGCTTGTTTTGTCATGAGTTTAATCCCTAATCATGGATTAAGTTGAGGAGCTTTCCTCAGCTTAAACATTCTCATCTATTATCCTTCTATTAGGATGGTGTAATGAGTCTGTTTAATCCTTGATTATGGCTTAACCTCATTACTTAACGCTAAACAAAAAACACCAAAAACATCTAAATAATCACAAGTAGGTTAATGATCTTAATCCTACACCAAAGGTGATTAAGTGTGAGAATCTGACTTCACACTTAAGGTACTCTCATTACCCCTAAACAGAGGGAAGATGTGATGAGTTTACTAAATCCATTGGTTTAGGCTTAAGCTCATTAACTTATGACAAATTCTCAAAAGCAATAAAAGACTGAAAACACAAAAACAAACAATAATCGTCTCCTTCGGGATTCTTTTCTCATCACCTTCACTCATAAACGAGAACTTGCTTCTTCCGTCTAATGCAAGACAGTTTGCACCTGAGCCAGACAGGTCATACACTTGAGCATAGGCAAGTAAGTAGTTCACAAGTCAATTCATCTTTCAGTCTCTTTGGGTCGAACTACGGTGTTCTGACTTCCTCATTGCACGAGAGGATACGTAGGCATAACTTAACAGTTATCGAACAAAAGTCTCTGTATATCCCCCCTCTTTCCAGCATCTTTCTCTTAGCCTCATTATCATGAGTAATTCATTCTCATTCTTACACTGACACATCATTATACACTTCACTTCTTTTACACTGACACCTGTACATTCTTTTCCAGCTCCTTTATACACAAATTGCACTGACACTACCCCTTTAAAACACAAATCTTTCAAGCGTGGATCCCGTCGAGTACGGCGGACAATCTGGGTGCTAATACCTTCCCAGGTTGTAACCAACCCCCTTTCTCAGTCTCTCTGGTTCGCAACCGTCTTATCCATCTTTTTCTAGGCCTATGCAGCATTGCCTTTCCTCCGGGATAAAAATGCCTAGCTGGCGACTCTTTTCATCTCCAGTGAGTTCACGGCTGTGCGTTCTCATTGTCCCTTTCGCCGACCGTTCGCGTCTGTACCTTCATCTGATCCATTTCATTTGTCGGGAGCGACAGCTTGGCGACTCTGCTGGGGACCCTTATATTGCAACCAGGGCTTCTGGTTCTTTTTGTGGGTTCCTCCTAGCGCTTGATTGATTTGTGTTTATTGGGGGTGTTATGTGCTATTTGTATGTGTATATTTGCTTTATTTACTGCTTTCTGTACAGCTTTATTTATTGCTTTCTTTACTGTTTTTTTCATTTATCATACTATCATACTGCTGGCTAGATCTGTTGTCTGCTTTGGTGGGTGGGTGTTCCATTGAGAGTTAAGGTCCTATACCTGGGACCTGAGTGACACCTAGGCTAGAGTGAATCATATTCTTTCCCATTCCATTTCGGTCTGGTGCGGGAATATGAAACACGGTTCAGATATGGGTTTCTTCTTGAGAACTCTGTGTTGCAGATTTCCTGTAGTGCTAGGGCTATCTGGGAAGCCTGCTAAGTCTGGATGACCTTTTAGTATTGACCTTCAGAAACTGAGGTGAATTAGAGGAGGAACTTTTATGGTTATTGTAAACACTGTACCTCCGGGTTGGAAGTGTTTACACTTCTCATAACTGATCCAAGTTTGAGGATCCTTGTTCTAGAACACCACCTGTGAGGGGGTTGGGCTGTTTACAGGTTTGCAGGTACCTTGACCTCAGAATACCCTGTTACCTTGTTTGTTTAAGAACACTCCAATTTGGGACAGTTCTTGTGATTCTAAAACCCTGGACATGTGGCTCTTTATTTGAGTCCCCCACCTTGGTTACTGGATTTATAGACCTCATCTGGAATTCTTGAGCACACTTGGACTTATATCAGAGTTTTGATCAGATCCAGCTCAGTCACAGACCCTTGCATTTCATTTGCATACATAATCATTGCATCATATTGACATTTGCTTATTTGTGTTTCAGGGTATCCATCTTCATTTGGTTTTGGTTTTGACCCCATCTTCAGTTTTGACTTGTCTTCATCAGCTATCTGCTTCAGTTATCACCTGCACCAGCCAGTCAGTGGCCCACTTCTTCAGTATTATCATCAGCACCTGTCTCTATTCAGTCTCAGCATCATGGCTCCTAAAAAGAGCAACATCACCTATCACTTCTTCCAGCCAGAGTTATCAGACATCAGGAGGATTCAGACCCTGATCACTCCAGATCACATACCATTGTTCAGGGAAAGCTATGGAGATATACTTGATATGGTTATGGATCTGGACCCTTCACAGAGAAGCCTGATCCACACCTGCATTCAGTTCTATGATCCCCCACTGAGATGTTTCACTTTCCAAGACTTTCAGTTGGGCCCTCTATTAGAAGAATACTCATCATTGGTTGGTTTGCCTATCAAGGGTGGAATCCCTTTCAACTCAGAGATGGTCTTTCCTAGCAATGGAGAAGTAGCAAAGGCTCTGCATCTGGAGCCTGTCCTGATTGAGCAGCATATGACTTCTAAAGCTGGGATCCCTGGCTTTCATCTGGACTTCTTGATTTCTCAAGCTACCCTGAAAGCTTCTTTAGGAGAGTGGAAGGCTGTTTGTGCCTTGCTGGCCTTGAGCATATATGGAATAGTATTGTTTGCAGATGAGCCTCGATTCATTAGCAAGAATGCAATCCACCTATTCATGCTAAAGAACCCAGTGCCCACTTTATTGGGGGATCTTTACTATTCAGTGCATCAGAGGAATGAAAAGCAGAGGGGGAGATTAGTGAGGTGTTGTGCCCCATTGTTCCACACTTGGCTTCTCAGGCATCTACCCAGGACAGATGCATTTCTAAACCCTCATCAGCAGAGCAACTGGGCTAAGAGACTCACTGTTCTAACTTCAGCAGATATCAGATGGTGCACTCAAAGCACCAAGGGCAGGGATATCATCACCAGCTGTGGGCATTTTCCTAATGTGCCTTTGATAGGAGTTAAGGGTAGTATCAATTACAATCCCCTGCTGTTCAGAAGGCAACTGGGCTATGCACTGGTCCACACTCCTAAGGCACAGGACTTGGTTGAGACTCTCTATTGTGAGAACAAGATTAATTTGGCTATTGTTAGGCAGGCTGCCTGGGCCTGGGATAATGTTCAAACCAAGGGAATAACCATTCTGGGGAAGTGCAACAATGTGGCATCAGCACAATATTATGAGTGGTCCCGTGCCAGGGCCCAATTCTCTGGGATGCCCTTTACCATAGAAGACATGCCTGAGTCATCTTCAGCACCACCCCCTGCCACAATCAGTTTGGAGGAGTTTGAGAGCTTGAAGGAAAGAAATGAGAAGCTAACCCAGGCTTTGCAGAAGACCCTCCGGGAGAGGAGTGAAGGTATGAGGGAGATTGAGAGGTTGGAGAAGTTAAGAGTAGAGCATTTGACTAAGATTGAAAAGTCTGGGGATTATATCAAAAAGTCTAAGGCTGGTGAACAAATTCTGAAGAATGCTTGCAAAGAAGCCCAGTTCCAGAGAGCAAGGACAGACTTGTATTTGAAGGAGAGTCAAGCCCGGTGGGTCAGGATCACCGAGGCTCGTACCCTGGAGGACAAGAGAGTTCAAGACAAGATGGAACAACTAGAAGCTAGTGCAAAAGAACAGCAAGAAGCCCTGGCAGCAGCCCAGAGGGAGATATCAGAGCTGAAGATCAAAGCAGGGGTGAAGAGGTCAAAAGACCAAACTCAGCACAAGAAGCTAGCAGCAGCTGTTACAACCCGGAATCTCCTCATCAGGAATCTCACGGAGCGTCCGGCTGATCCTGTGACCGAAGCACTTCTTAAGGAAGTTCGTGAGGATGAGTTTGGTCTTGGTGTTTGACCATTTGTTTGTTGTTGCTTTCTTTCCATGTACTTTTATTTTCTTGTAATGTATTTTGACCCCTTAGAGGGCTTGTGCTGTAAAATGAACAAGTTGTATTATTTCACCTTCTGTAATATATTTGTGTTAGGTTGCTTCATCTGAGTTTTCTTCAAGCAACAACAACAGCATCTTCAAGGGTCTGGAAGGGTCAAAACTGAATGCCAAACCGGATACCTTGAGAACAAATAAGCATAACTGCATTGCATGCTAACCCTTTGTTTGTTTTGTAGGTTTTGTTTTATTGTGGCTAACCTCTGTTGTGATGCCTCAGGAACTATTGCTAGGCGCCGGGTATTTCCCCTCAACCGTCCGCACCGTTATCCAACCCGAAACAACCTTCCGGGAATTCAAATGGATCAGATGCAGCAGGACCTTACTGAGGTCAGAAATCAAATGGCAAACGAAAGGCTAGAAATGAGGAATCAAATGACTCAGTTTATGGAAGTTATGAACAACATGGCTCAGAGCCAGGAAAGATTGAGAGCCATGGTAGAAAGGCAAAATCAAGAGGATCCACATATAGGGACTGCCGGTACCAGTAACAATGAAAGGGTACAACCTCATGTCAACCCTCCGGTATTTGGGCCACACCTCCATCCTGAGGTCAATATTCCTGCAAATGTTCAAGGGACTGCCACCGCAGCTAGGGTACTTCAAGAAGACCCCCAAGAGGACCATTTTACAGTAATGGGTGCTGGGGAAGAAGCTTATGATAGAAGGTTGGATGAGATAGCTGAGAAGTTAAGATCCCTAGAGTCTCAAAACTCTTTGGGCTTCGATGTCATGGACATGGGCTTGGTAGACGGGGTCAGGATCCCCCATAAGTTCAAGCCTCCTTGCTTTGAAAAATACAACGGGACTTCATGCCCCCAGACTCATTTACAGTCGTTTCTGGGAAGGCTGAAGGCCTATACAATGGATGAGAAGCTCTGGATGTTCTATTTCGAAGACAGCTTAACTGGAGCGTCAAGAGAATGGTACTCTCACTTGACAAGGGCAACTATTAGATGCTGGAAAGACCTGGCAGAGGCCTTCATCAGACAGTATCAGTATAACTTAGACATGGCACCCAACAGGACCCTCCTAATGGGAATGTCACAGTCGTCAAGGGAAAGTTTCCGAGAATATGCACAGAGATGGAGGCAACTGGCTGCTGCTGTTCAACCACCTATGTCTGAACGGGAAATGGCAGATATGTTCATGAACACCCTTCAGGGAACTTACATTGACAGGCTGGCTGCTTTCTCTTCCACTAGCTTCGCGGATGTTGTCATAGCTGGGGAGAGAATTGAAAGCCTGTTAAAAATGGGCAAGATATCTGACAATGGTGCAAGCTCGTCCAGTAGTACAAGAAAGCCTTTTGCAGGCCCAAGAAGAACTGGCGAGACCAATGCCATCCACACCAACAGGGGCAGGCCCCAATATGTTCAAAGGTCAATAGCAGCAGTCACCATTCCTGCTCCAGCTCATCCTCAACCTGTCTATCAACCTCCGCAGCAAAGCTATCAACAACAACCCCAGTACCATCAACAGAATCAGTATCCTCCAAGAAATTACAACAACAGCAACAACAACAACAACAGTCAACAAAGGCCATTCCAACAGAGGCCATCTCAAGCTAATAGGGTGATCGATCCGATCCCTATGCCATATGCTACCCTGCTGCCACAACTCCTGAAACTCAACCTAGTTGAGCTAAGGACGCTGGCACCTCCAGATCCCAACAGTCTACCTAGGAACTATGACTCCAACGCTAGGTGTGCCTTCCATTCAAACGCACCTGGCCACAGTACAGAAAAGTGCAGAGCTCTGCATATGAAGGTACAAGACCTGGTAGACTCCAAGGCTCTGAATTTCGCACCACCACCCAATGTGAATAAGAACCCGATGCCAAACCACGGTGGTCCTAGAATTAACGCTATTGAAGAAGACAAACCGTCTTATTTAATAACCAGTGTGGGACAGATCAGGACACCGTTAGTGGAAATCAAAGCTCAGCTCTTGGAATGTCAAATGTTCCCGGGGTGTGAGTTGGGTTGTGCTTACTGCAATATCTCCGTAAATGGGTGCGATAATTTAAGGGATGGCATAGATGGTCTTATTCAGAGTGGCCAACTTCAGATCACCACATCATTTCCAACAAATCCGACAATCTTATCAGCAGCGGTTTCAGAACCTCCTACAACTGCAACAACCATTGTTCCTGACAATTCTTCGGCTTCATCAACAAGTACTTCATCTGTCATTTCAACTGACCAGATGTCAATGAATGTTCCTCCTACAACTCCAGCACCACTCCATTATGAAGCTCCTACAACAACAACATCCTTTCTTCCGACAATATCTCCTACAACACCAGCAACCAATCATGAAGATGTCTCTACTGTCACCATATTTTACGATCCTGAAAACAACTCCGCCTACAACTCAGAAGGTGCTGCTCCCACTAGAGCACCAATTACAATTTATTACGATCCACAGACTATTACAGTTCCTTCAACAGCTGCAGTCAGTCCAGTCACTATCACGGTGCCTGGACCGATACCTTATGAAAGCAACAATGCCATCCCCTGGCATTACGGCTCTGACCTGTACTGTGAAGGACAAAGAATCACTTTTGAGTCATCAACCCCTGCACTACAAATTGATAATGTGGGCGGAGGCGGAGGCTTCACTCGAAGCGGACGTCTTTTCGCTCCACAAATTCAGAGACCCACTGCCGAAGCAGAAGCTGCTGCCAAGGCAAAAGGGAAGAGCCCTGTGCAGGAAGATCAAGCTGTTAAGGAAGCTTTGAAGAAACCATTCGATCAAGAGGTTGATGAGTTCATGCGAATCATCAAAAAGAGTGATTATAAGATAGTGGATCAGCTTCATCAGACCCCTTCCAAGATCTCAATCTTATCATTGCTTATGTGCTCCGAAGCCCATCGGAATGCACTACTCAAAGTCCTGCACGCAGCTTACGTGCCTGAAGAGATCACTGTCAATCAGCTGGAGGCAGTAGTTGGAAATGTTAATGCTAGTCACGGACTAGGGTTCACCAATACTGATTTGACAACGGAAGGCCGCAACCACAATAAAGCCTTGCACATAACCATGGAATGCAAAGGTGCTGTCCTTTCTCATGTGCTGGTGGACACGGGGTCATCCCTTAATGTCTTACCAAAGAAGGCTCTGGTGAAGCTAGAATATGACGGATTGGTGTTGAGACCCAACAACCTGGTGGTAAGAGCTTTTGATGGCTCAAAGAGATCGGTTCTGGGAGAGATTGAGTTACCCGTAACGATTGGCTCGCAGACTTTCACAACTATCTTCTACGTGATGGATATACAGCCCGCCTACAGCTGTTTATTGGGTAGGCCATGGATTCACGCCGCTGGCGCCGTGACCTCCACCCTTCACCAGAAGTTAAAATATGAGTGGGAGGGTCAAATCGTTACAATCTGCGGAGAGGAGGACATTTTTGTCAGCCACCTGGCTACCTATAAATACATTGAAATGGATGGGGAGATCCATGAAACAATGAGCCAGGGGTTTGAAGCCTTGAATGTGAATGAAACATCTGCTGTATCTGGTACTCCAATGTCATCATACCAACAAGCCCGGAAGGTTGTTGAGGAAGGAACTGCCCAAGGCTGGGGCAAATTGCTATCGGTAGAGAAGAAAGAAGACAGATTTGGGTTGGGTTACAAACCAACTCAGCAAGATCAAACAGCGGCTGCGAAAGAGCCCAATTTTGTGAGTGGGGGGATGCTTACCCCTGATGCTATCAACTGTCTGGAAGACGAGCTGGAAGAGGAGCGCAACCTGGAAAGCTGGATTCGTCCAAAAATCCCGGGGAGCAGTGTCTCGAACTGGTCTTCCCAGGAAATTATAAGAGTTACTCATGCAGAGTAATTATTATTTCCTGTATTTTTATAAGCATGCATCAAAGTCTTGCATCTTGCCCAAGATGACAAGACTCATTTTGTAATCGGGCCATCTGTACTTTTTGTGCAAACAAGATTAATTAATGAAATATCAGACATCTTTTTGCAAACGAGTCTTTTTCTTTTCGTTCACTGTTTTTCCATTTTTCTTTTTGTACAAAAAATAAATGGCGGTGTTTTCAAAATGACAACTTCATTTCACTTTTCTAAATAAAGATTAAAATCAAATCACTAAAATGAACAAACTTAACCCTTGCAGAGAGTGCCTTCCAGACAGCACCGACAACAGCACGGCTATGACATCGTATGACTTTGACAATCCAATCAATCAAGCTGATGAAGGGGTTGATGAAGAATATGAGCTTCCTGAAGAGCTAGCCAGGTTGTTAAGACAAGAGGAAAAGGTTATTACTCCTCACCAGGAGGAGGTTGAAGTGATCAATCTTGGTACAGATGAAGACGTGAAAGAGGTTAGAATCGGGGCCTGCCTGCAAGACTCAGTGAAGAGACAACTGATTGACCTGCTTCAAGAGTATGTGGACGTGTTTGCTTGGTCTTACCAAGATATGCCAGGGTTGGATACCGATATTGTTGTGCACAAGCTGCCTTTGAGAGAAGAGTGCCCACCGGTTAAACAGAAACTGCGCCGTACTCGTCCAGACATGGCTATGAAAATCAAGGAGGAGGTACAAAAGCAATGGGACGCCGGGTTCCTTGCTGTGACTAGCTATCCGCCGTGGGTTGCTAACATAGTACCTGTGCCTAAGAAAGACGGCAAAGTAAGGATGTGTGTGGATTACCGGGATCTGAACAGAGCCAGCCCGAAGGATGATTTCCCTTTACCTCACATTGATGTATTGGTGGATAACACGGCTCAGTTCTCGGTATTCTCCTTCATGGATGGATTTTCAGGATACAACCAGATCAAGATGTCACCTGAAGACATGGAGAAGACAACATTCATCACACCTTGGGGCACGTTCTGCTACAAGGTAATGCCATTTGGGCTGAAGAATGCTGGTGCGACATATCAACGGGCTATGGTAACGTTATTCCACGATATGATCCATAAAGAAATAGAGTGTTATGTGGATGATATGATCGCCAAGTCCCTTACAGAGGAAGATCACCTGGTGAATCTGCTCAAATTATTCAAGCGTCTGAGGAAGTATCAACTGAGGCTGAACCCCAACAAATGCACATTCGGGGTGAGATCTGGTAAGCTGCTGGGTTTTATTGTAAGCGAGAAGGGGATTGAGGTTGACCCTGATAAAGTCAAAGCCATCCAAGAGATGTCTGCACCGAAAACAGAGAAAGAAGTTCGAGGGTTCTTAGGTCGATTGAACTACATCTCGAGGTTCATATCTCACCTTACAGCAACCTGTGAACCCTTGTTCAAACTGCTAAGAAAGGAACAGACGGTCAGGTAGAACGAAGACTGCCAGAAGGCTTTTGACAAGATCAAGGAATATCTGCAAGAACCTCCAATCCTTATGCCTCCAGTTGAAAGAAGACCTCTAATAATGTACTTGACAGTACTAGAAGAGTCAATGGGGTGTGTGCTGGGCCAGCATGACGAGTCTGGTCAAAAAGAGTATGCAATATACTACCTAAGCAAAAAGTTTACCGACTGTGAACAACGTTATTCACTGCTCGAGAAAACTTGCTGTGCTTTAGCGTGGGCTGCTCGCCGACTGAGGCAGTATATGTTGACCCACACTACCTTGTTGATCTCCAAAATGGACCCAGTTAAGTACATATTTGAGAAGCCAGCTCTTACCGGACGGGTTGCAAGATGGCAGATGATTCTCACAGAATACGACATCCAGTACACTTCTCAGAAAGCCATCAAGGGCAGTGTACTATCTGAATATCTTGCTGAGCAACCCATTGATGACTACCAGCCTATGAGGTTTGACTTCCCTGATGAAGACATCATGTTCATTAAAGCAAAAGATCATGAAGAGCCTATTCACACTGAAGGGCCTGACCCGGAAGAAGAATGGACTATGATGTTTGACGGGGCTGTTAACATGAATGGTCGTGGTGTTGGTGCAGTACTCATTACACCTGAAGGAGTTCACATGCCTTTCTCGGCAAAACTCACTTTCAACTGCACTAACAACGAAGCTGAATACGAAGCTTGCATTATGGGTCTTGAGGAAGCCATTGACCTCAGGATCAAGACGTTGACCGTATTCGGAGATTCAGCTTTGGTAGTCAATCAAACCAATGGGAAATGGTACACCCACCAGGATCATCTGATACCTTACAGGGATTATACAAGGAGGTTATTAACTTTCTTCACAACAGTCAAGCTTGAGTATATCCCTCGGGACGAGAATCAGTTCGCAGATGCTCTTGCTACCATTTCATCCATGATCAAAGTTCAAGCTGCCAACTTTGTACCTCGAATTTCAGTGTCCAGACTTGATAGACCAGCATATGTATTTGCAGCGGATGCTGTCAAAGATGATAAGCCTTGGTTCCACGACATTAAATGCTTCTTGGAGGATCAAACATACCCACCTGGGGCATCTTCCAATGATAAGAAGACTTTGAGAAGGCTTGCTGGTAGTTTCTTTCTGAATACTGATGGGTCTTTATACAAAAGGAACTTTGATATGGTACTCCTCAGATGCGTCGACAAGACAGAAGCAGATTTATTGATGCATGAAGTGCACGAAGGATCCTTTGGTACCCATGCCGGAGGGCATGCCATGGCTAAAAAGTTGTTAAGATCAGGTTATTACTGGATCACAATGGATGCAGACTGTTGTGCCTACGCCAGAAAATGCCATAAATGCCAGATCTATGCGGATAAGGTGCATGTGCCTCCCAATCCTTTGAACATCATGTCTTCACCATGGCCCTTTGCCATGTGGGGCATTGATATGATTGGTAAGATTGAGCCAACTGCTTCGAACGGCCACAGATTCATCTTGGTTGCCATTGACTATTTCACCAAGTGGGTTGAAGCAGCCTCATATGCAAATGTTACAAGACAAGTGGTAGCCAGATTTCTGAAGAGAGATATCATCTGTCGATACGGAGTTCCCGAGCGAATCATTACTGATAATGGTTCCAATCTAAACAATAAAATGATGGCAGAACTGTGTCGGGACTTCAAAATTCAACATCACAATTCTTCTCCTTACAGGCCAAAGATGAATGGCGCTGTTGAGGCAGCTAATAAGAATATCAAGAAGATTGTGCAGAAGATGGTAGTCACTTACAAAGACTGGCATGAAATGCTACCATTTGCCTTGCATGGGTACCGCACGTCAATCAGGACATCCACTGGGGCAACACCGTATCAACTTGTGTATGGTATGGAAGCAGTCCTACCTGTTGAAGTTGAATTACCCTCTCTGCGGGTACTAATGGATGTTAAACTGAGTGAAGCAGAATGGGTTCGGGCCCGATACGAACAACTGAGTCTGATCGAAGAGAAAAGGTTGGCTGCAATCTGTCATGGGCAGTTGTATCAGAAAAGAATGAAGAAGGCCTTCGATCAGAAAGTCAGGCACCGAGAATACCAAGTGGGAGATCTTGTGCTGAAAAGAATCCTCCCTCCTCATACAGACCACAGGGGCAAATGGACTCCAAATTATGAAGGACCATTCGTGGTAAAGAAAGTTTTCTCTGGTGGAGCACTGATGCTCAGCACCATGGATGGTGAAGATTTCCCGTCCCCTGTGAATTCAGATGCAGTTAAAAAATACTTCGCGTAAAAATGACCCGCTGGACATAAAAACAGAATGTAAGTCCAGGCAAAAATAGGGCATCCCGGCGAGTCAAAAACAGAATAAAAGACTCGGGCAAAAATAAGGGAAAATAAATAAAATGTACACCCGCTGAGTTGAAAAGCCGCATTGGACAACTCAGGCAAAAATGGGTATCCCGATGGATCGAAAACCCGAAAGGGCGATCCATGCAAAATAAGGGAATAAGCGAACAACTGCATTCCGAATTCGTCTGTATCACTTGCAACTTGGAAAGCTTCAAAAGGATCAAGTTTCAATCAGAATTAGCCTTCTTCAGAAAGCAAGGCGAGAAGAACGTCATTGTCATACGAGTCATAGCAGGAGAGGAAGCTCCTTTGAAAGCGTCGTCAACATCGCCAGCACTTTGTTTCTCAATTTGTAACAATCTCCTCATTTCAGGAGATATGTTTCTTTGACTGTATCTTGCCAGTTTAGGGCACATGAATTAATAAAATCAGATTTTTCAGTCATGTTTCGTCTTGTACATATTTCGTTTGCAAAGAATGTCTGATGTCTCTAAAACTAATTGCATAAGTACAAATGCTTTTCACTAAAAATAGAAACACATGCTTGCAGGGAATATATTTACTCTTGAGAATGCTTAACTCCTATGACGGAATCCAGTAAAGGATACCTCGGGACCTTTTGTGCGTTTCCTTATCTTTGCAGGATTGCAGGTATCCAGAACGCAACCTGGAGCATGCAAGTTACATCCCAGCAAGCTGGCAAATCAACACTCAATTTTAGCACTCAAGTTGCTTTCTCCCCAGCTGAGTTTGCCTCTCACAACTCTCCCCAGCTGAGTTACCAACAATTCTCCCCAGCCATAGTGCCAATCATTCTTCCTCAGTAAAGTACAGGAGTCAGGGAATCATCTCCCCACAGAATCTTCAGCCTCTATTCAGAAGAGCAACGCAGGGAAGGATCGCAACAGAGTGAAGAAAGCTTCTACAAACCCCAGCTGGGTTTCTCATTTATTAGGATAGGTCTATCAGTGACCCGTATCCCCAAGCAGATATCATCTTATTAGATATACCAATGATCTCCTCCCCAGCTGGGATGTCCATTTCAAACAGATCAACCAGAGATCTTCACGGCACCGGGACCCGAATCCCGGATTGATATCATTGCACAATCATAGCATTTGCATCATATTCGCCCACAAAGCGTAGCATTCCGTCTAATACGGAGCATTACGGCAAAAATCAAATACATAGCATAATCATAAGCCATGTTATGAACCAACACTTGTGAATAATAACAGTTCATCAACATACAGAAGAAAAATCCCCACCAGAGTTACCAGCAAGAGCAGTTTCCTCACAAATCACAAACACCAGTATATACTCCTTTTGACACCCGTCCGTGTTATATCCCAGCAGAAAGCCAAAGACATTCTCTTTGTACTCACATATGCTTATATACACTTTCCTGACACCCGGCCGTGTCATATCCCCAGCGCAGTCGCTTACACCTTCATCACCCATACATTTGTTATACTTTTCTCTCTTGACACTCGTCCGTGTCGCTCTCCCCAGCAGTTAAACACTCATCTATATATACTCATGATACACCTATACAGATACTCTTCCGTATCTTATACACAACACTTATCTCCCCACAGATTCGACAATAGTCCTTGTTCTTTGTTAACCAGTTGGTACTCGTCCGTATCATCATCTCAGAACATTGCGTCTAGTGTTTGTTTCTACATGATACTCGTCCGTATCATAGTCTTAAGGATGCTCGTCCGCATCTTTAATCCATACACTGTGTCAAACACTTGTGTCTTCTTGAATATAGACCCTCGTCCGTGTCTACTATTCCCCAGAAGAGTCCCTTCAGATGCAACACTTGTCCGTGTTCTCTGTTAACCAGTTGATACTCGTCCGTATCATCATCTCTGAACGCGTGTCAGTTTGTTTCTACCTGATGCTCGTCCGTATCATCGTCTTAAGGATGCTCGTCCGCATCTTTAATCTATACACTAACATCTAAACACTTATACCTTTTGTTTCTTGGATATAAACACTCGTCCGTGTTTACTATATCCCCAGTAGATCGCAAACAAATTTTCCTTTTTATCTGACACTCGTCCTGTGTCATGATAAACCCTGAGAGCAGCCGTACCCTGCTGAGTGGTCGTCCTCCACTTCTTGATGGTCGTCCTCCATCATGCTCGTCCGATGGCCGTCCCCATCGTTGTTTTAGCAGCCGTCCCCTGCTAGGTGGTCGTCCTCCACCTTTTGATGATCGTCCTTCATCATTTTTTTATCCAATGGCCGTCCCCATTGTTGATTTTGGTTATCTGGCATTCGTCCTATGTCATGAGAAACCTCGAGAGCAGCCGTACCCTGCTGAGTGGTCGTCCTCCACTTCTTGATGGTCGTCCTCCATCATGCTCGTCCGATGGCCGTCCCCATCGTTGACCTTTTCTATCCGATGGCCGTCCCCATCGTTGATATTTTCGGCAGCCGTACCCTGCCAGGTGGTCGTCCTCCACCTTTGATGGCCGTCCCCATCATAATTCCTTTATTACCCAACAGAGCAGTCGTACCCTGCTAGGTGATCGTCCTTCACCTTTGATGGCCGTCCCCCATCATCTGTTTATTTCATTTATTCTTTAACCCGATGGCCGTCCCCGTCGTGGTCCCTTTTCCCTTTTTAGCCCGATGGCCGTCCCCATCGTTGGTTACCTTGCTTTATGAACTTGATGGCCGTCCCCATCATAATTTCATTTTCCCCAGCTAGTCGGCCGTCCCCGTCTTAGCTTTACCTTTTATCCCCAGCATGTCGGCCGTCCCCGTCATCGCTTTATTTGGCACGCTTTTCCCAGCATGTCGGTCGTCCCCGTCATTGCTCTTTACCCAGCAGTCGTCCTCTGCTCGACGGTCGTCCTCCGTCGCCCACACTTTACAATATACTTTATTTTCTTTACAATCTATATCCCTTTTCTTCTTCATTCCGTGAGTGCAAATTTTGGACTGTCTTTGGTATTCAACCACAAGTTATCTTGTTTGCCTGTTAAGCCGTTGCTTACAACCTGCACAGCTAACTCATGTTTGAATAGGGGCAGCTGTAAACACCCCAAATTTGCCCTCACCCATTCACACCATGGCTTGTGATCATTTCATATGCATAAACACAATCATATCATCTCATATCACAATTTTGATTCACTGCATAGTTTCTAAGTCATCTGCATCTAGGGTTTGTGATCTGAGCAATCCAAGGGCATCTTGAGCCACTCCAAAGGTCACCAATCACTTCAAAGGGATCCATAAGTGTTCAAGTATCATACTCCATCCTCTCAAAAGTCAAGATTTCAAAATAATCACAAGAACTGGGTTTGGAATGGATGCAGAGCCAAGTTTGACTGCACAGTTGACTGAAAATTAGGGTTTTGGTTTCAGAGGCCATAACCCCAAATTTTTTGTTCATTCTTGTTTCCATTGGTCTCTATATGGTATAGGGAGTATGCATATCAATTTTCATGAAGAAATTCCATGGGGAGGTCATCTGATCAAGAGTTGACTTTCTGGACAAGTCAGTGCAAAATCAGGGCATCTGAGGCCCCCAGTGACCCAACCAATGGGTGATCTTCATCATTTTGAGTGTATATGATCTTTATTTGATCATGGAAGAAGGTTGAAGTTCACAAAAATCAAGAATTTGGAGTTTTTGCAAATGTTGACTTTTTGGACATAGTTGACTTTTCAAGAATGCTTCATTTTAGGTCATTTTTCAAGCCTTGATTCTTGATCCAAAAATGCTTCAAATGGAAAAACTTTGGTCATGAAAGTTGTAGATTACATCTTTCCCTTTTCAAAAAGTACAAGAACATGATCAAAATCTTCTTGGATCAAAAGTTATGGTGTGACAAAGTTGGCAAAAATCATTGATTTTCAAGGCATGCTTCAAGTGAGAATTTTGCAAAATCATGAACCAAAGCCAATTGTAACTTCTAATTCACTTCAAACCAGTATGCAAGCATTCTACATGTCCTAAAAAGTCAGAATTGGACCAAGGTTCACATGTCCATAGTTCATGTAACAAGGCATTTTTCACAAAGTTTCAAAAAGTAAGCAACTTGCAAAACCACTCATCACACTTCACCAACTAGTTGCCTTGGCTGCTGAACCTCCCTAGCTTCACTCTCATGCCATGCTGCGCCAGCCCATACTCATGTACCAAGCTATAACTTAGCCCATGCCTCTCTTACAAAGAAGTTGACATTTTGCAAAAGGTGACTTACCTATCACAGCAGGCCATGTCACATCATCCAGTCAATTAGATTTGTTTATACTTTCCATTTGCAAGCTAGACATAACACTAAGCAAGGCTGAAACACTTGACACCATCACATACACAAAACACACCCTAGCTGCATTTTGCTTCGAAACTCTTTGCCCAACACACAAACACAAAAACCATTTCCATAGATCAAATCACCTTGCCTTGTTGAGTAGAAACCACCAAGAGCCAGGGCTGTTTTGATCAAGAACACCCCATTGCCATCATTCACCTCAAGCTGCAGTTTCATTCGAATCTCTCACCACAGCTCACAAACATCAAAACAAACTCCATAGACCTTCTATACTTATCACCCTGACCACAAAGAACCTCTCACCTTGGCCTGAAGCAGCCTGAAACTCCATTGCCATTTCCAACTGAGCTTGAGCAGAAGCTGCTCAAACTCTTCACTCAGCCAACATAAATTCCTCTTGAGCATTCAAGCATCACCAGAGGGTTAAGTGGATTGGTTTTCATCAAGAGGAGAGGCCAGAAAGTCATCAGAGTGAAAGCTTCGAATCTCAGGTAGCTCCAAAATTATTTTTCCAGAAATCGTTTTTCATGTTATAAACTTGTTCTCTATGCTTCACTGAGTATCCTGGTGCTTTTGGTTTTTGAAATGGTGTTGAAATGAGTATTTAATTAGCTTCTGAAACTCTGTGACCTAGAAATTTGTTTTGCTCGATTCATGAATTTGAGGAAGAATAAATTTGTTTTGACTTAGGGTTTTAGTTCAGGGGATCATGGGAATCATTTCTGTATGCTTAGGTTTCATTTTTGTTACGTTTTGAGGGAGTTTGGAGATTTTCAGGTGGACTTCCCACCGGAGAAGACGACCGGAGGTCTTCTCCGGCCACCTGAAAATAATTAGGGCATAACCCCTGTAATTAGTGTCATTTGAATTTGGACCATAGGATGCCTTTGACTGGTTGACTCCCCGTGCGAATGGAAGGTCCAGATGCGTTCATTAGCCCTAATCCACGTGTTTTATTTAATTAATCCATAATTAATTTAATTAACTCAGAAAGAACCACAACCCTTGGATAGCGCGCGTGGTCAACGCATTTGAATCCAGCCTCAATCTCCACCCTCCATCCTGATTACTTTACCATTTTCTTTATTTTTATTTCATTTCTTTTCCTTTTATTTGTTTAATTTATTTAAAATAGTAAAAATTGTCTAAAAATTATGAAACTTTTTCTCAAGAGTTTTAATAATTTTTATGACACAAAAATATTTTCATTTTATTTTTTATCATTAAAAAAGTATTTTTAAATATTTAAAAGATTATTTTTAATTGATTAATGAGAATTAATTTATTAAAAATACTTTTAGGTATTTAAAAATCACCAAAAAAATTCATGAAATGTTCTAAGACATTTAGAAACATTGTCCAACCTTCAAACCAAATTTCTTTTTTAATCTTGATGCATTTTGAGAATTTTCCTTTGAATTAAATCATTTTTGGTGCATTATTTTGATCCAAAGTTCAAAAATTCATTTCTGCCCATTCATGAAGAGTTGGACATTGATTCTTCTTGCATTGCATTCTATTTAGCATGTAGTTTCTAGGATTAAATGGCCATGATTTGATTCCTCATTTTCAATTTGTTTGGCATTTCTTTTGTTTAGAAGCCCTAAAAACCCTAATAACTTGTAAAAACCATAACTTGAGATTGGTTGAGAGTTGAGACCTCCCCTTTGGACTTTGGTTTAGTATAGGATTAGGGTTTCTTTGGGTGGCATTTTCCATTTTTTATCTTAGGGTTTGCTTCTGTTTTTGAGTTTTGTTTGATGTTTGTTTCATAAACCCTAATTTGGGCTTTCTCTTGCATCCTTCTTACATTCTCTTGCATAACATGACTTGCCATGCCATTCCATGCCTCCATTTGATTCATTTGACATCATAAGACATGTAGAAAGCATGTTTGATCATTGCATCCCATATTTGCCTTTTTGTTTGCCATGTATGTTTCATAACTTTTCATGTAAGTTCATGCTCCTTAACTTGCTTCATTTGCATTCATGAACTTGTATGATCATTTCCATGTGCTGCCTCATGTTTGTAGCATCTCATAGCATCATTAGCATCATGTATGTGCTTCTGGTTTTGTTTCTCATCATGTCATCTCATCCCATTTTGCATTGCATTGCATTCCTTTTCTAACTTTTCAGGTGGTAAGTAACTTTGAGAAGTGGATTTGCCTTCACTTCTCATACTTTATTCTCATCTCTCTCTTGCATCCATGCTGCATTTTATGTGTGTTTGAGTTTGAGCTTGCTCATTCTTTTTCTCCTTACTTTCTTTCTTCAAGTGACTTGACTTCTTGAATGAAGCAAGTTGCTTTGCTTCTCTTGATCCTTTCATCTGCTTCCTGGTGGTTCCATTGAAGATCTTCTCTTGAAAACCTCACAAACCTTAGGAACGACCAAGCATGACAATGATTAGGGTTTTGATTAGTCTCCCCTCTTAGTTTTACCTTTGTGTCTCTTTTGAGTCTTCTCTTCTCATCTCATAATAAGGGACTAAACCCTAAAGGCTTTAAGGCTTTGTGATTAAGCTTATGCCTGCATCCTTCTCTTAGGATGGAGTGTATAACTTTAATCCTAAGTGTTAAACCCTTAATGTGTTTAACTCCTTTAATCAATTCACTTAATAAGTATCAAGACATCACACTTGTAACTTGGGCCTTACATTAGGGTTCTAATTCTTCCTTAATTGGTTAAGAAGGACTAACCCTAGTGTTAATGGACAAGTCCCCCTCAAGTTGTCTTACAAACCCTAAAAATCACTTCATCATCATACCATTGAATAAAATCCACTTAATCAAAGGCTTGTTTTGTCATGAGTTTAATCCCTAATCATGGATTAAGTTGAGGAGCTTTCCTCAGCTTAAACATTCTCATCTATTATCCTTCTATTAGGATGGTGTAATGAGTCTGTTTAATCCTTGATTATGGCTTAACCTCATTACTTAACGCTAAACAAAAAACACCAAAAACATCTAAATAATCACAAGTAGGTTAATGATCTTAATCCTACACCAAAGGTGATTAAGTGTGAGAATCTGACTTCACACTTAAGGTACTCTCATTACCCCTAAACAGAGGGAAGATGTGATGAGTTTACTAAATCCATTGGTTTAGGCTTAAGCTCATTAACTTATGACAAATTCTCAAAAGCAATAAAAGACTGAAAACACAAAAACAAACAATAATCGTCTCCTTCGGGATTCTTTTCTCATCACCTTCACTCATAAACGAGAACTTGCTTCTTCCGTCTAATGCAAGACAGTTTGCACCTGAGCCAGACAGGTCATACACTTGAGCATAGGCAAGTAAGCAGTTCACAAGTCAATTCATCTTTCAGTCTCTTTGGGTCGAACTACGGTGTTCTGACTTCCTCATTGCACGAGAGGATACGTAGGAATAACTTAACAGTTATCGAACAAAAGTCTCTGTATATCCCCCCTCTTTCCAGCATCTTTCTCTTAGCCTCATTATCATGAGTAATTCATTCTCATTCTTACACTGACACATCATTATACACTTCACTTCTTTTACACTGACACCTGTACATTCTTTTCCAGCTCCTTTATACACAAATTGCACTGACACTACCCCTTTAAAACACAAATCTTTCAAGCGTGGATCCCGTCGAGTACGGCGGACAATCTGGGTGCTAATACCTTCCCAGGTTGTAACCAACCCCCTTTCTCAGTCTCTCTGGTTCGCAACCGTCTTATCCATCTTTTTCTAGGCCTATGCAGCATTGCCTTTCCTCCGGGATAAAAATGCCTAGCTGGCGACTCTTTTCATCTCCAGTGAGTTCACGGCTGTGCGTTCTCATTGTCCCTTTCGCCGACCGTTCGCGTCTGTACCTTCATCTGATCCATTTCATTTGTCGGGAGCGACATGGGGGATTTTTACAAAGTAATTATGGAAGATAAGAATTTATTTTGCTTATGAAGATTACAAGACCTTGCTTGAAGTTTTTTTGGTTTTCTTTTATGTGAAGAATCGGCACTTCGATCAAGTAAGTAATTCCGACTTTCCACTTTTACACATCATTCTATTTGTATGCGACTTAGGATCATATAACTTAAGGTGCATATTGAGTCCTCCCACCTGAGGCACTGAATTTATTTATGATATATGATGATATGTGTCGATTTCGGAGCTTAGGGATTAGGTTACGAACCATTAGGATCGCTTCCTTTCACTTCCCCTTAAAATCCATTTTTTTGCCCGTTTCGTCGTAATTATTAAAAATAGTTTTAGGTGGGATAAAATTCTGGAAAAATTCATGAGTTATCCTCATCCTCTTAATTAATTTTTCATATTTTTGGTTTCCAGATTTGGGTGGTTTTAATAATTAATTTGGATTTTAGATCATAAGCTATCCCAAAAAGGAATATTTTGACATAAGGGACCTAAAAAAATATTTCCCCATAGGTGTGAGACCTATTTTTTGTGTGTGATTAACCACTGGAATTTGTGACATTATGGTGCTCATTAGGCATTTTTTTCATAATTTTTAGTGCCCTTTTTGATCCACTTTGTGGAGTTGTTTTTTTGGTGATCATGCTTTGTTACCTTGCTAATCAAGGAATTGTTTTGGCACTTTGGTGCATAATTTTGTGGAATCCTTTTAGAACCTGTAATATAATGACTTTATTATTCCATGGATTTAATTTCATAACTTTTTAAGCCTTTTTTCTATTTTTCCATGTCACCTAGATCCTAGGTTGATTCATGTGTTTATGTGTCGCATAACCTAAATGATAGGAAGGCATTCATGCCATTTGATTGAGGAAACTTTTGGTAACTTCTAGGAGTTAATTATAGGTCATTTATAGGTCCTTAATTCCAGTTATAGGCCACTTTTTGAACCATACTCATTTGGTTTGTTTTGGTGTTTCAAAGTGCATCTTTATTTGAGCATATTTTAACCTAAACTCATTTCTCTTCTCCTCTAATTGTTAACATGAATTATGTGGGAACCATTAATACTTATTCATGTAGTCTAATTGCATATCACATATTGTATGCTACTGACTCATAATCATCTCATGCATATTCACATGTCATGCATCCTTAACTTGCATCATTTGTGATCTTATGCGATGTTTGCTCCATTTGTTCTCACATCTTCTTCTCCTTGCTCCATATGCTTAAGTCATTGCATCCATGATGGTATGCTCATTAATCCTCATTTATAAGCATTCACTACTGACTTTGATACTTATTTCATGTATTAATTCATGCTTGTAAGCAATATGCATTCATACTTCATCCATAAACTCTAACTTACATTTAGGTGAACTTAGGTGAACTTTTTGTACATAGTTTGACATAGTTTGATCTTGTGAGGTATCCTAGCATCATTAGGGACCTATAGCATGTAGCTACTGACTTTATAAGTCATATAACCTTTAGGTACCTTCACCTTTAGACTTAGGTCTTATTTTGAACCCTAGTTCCATTCTAGGACGTTTATGGTACTTAATCGCTTTCATGCTTTGATTTTACTTCCAATATGCATTGTCATGCTAACTTTTGTGTTGTAGGGGGGAAGATTGAGGTAAGCATTACTTCATTCCCATCTCTTATGCATTTTAATTTTGTTTGCCTTAGCACCTTGTGCTTTGCTTTTAGGCTTTCCCTTTCTTTAGAAACAATTTAACTTCCTTAGGAAGTAAGTTAGTTTCTAACTCTTTTTTCTTCTTTTCCTTTTCTTTCTTAGGATTATAATACCTCATTAACCATAAGATCTCCCTTTTGTATATGATAACTAACTTAGGGTTGTGTCTTAGTCCCCCTTAGTTTGTCCTTTTTGCAATTTGAGTCCTTCTTTCTCATCTCATAAAGAAAATAATAAAACATTTAATGAAAACCAGACATTCTTGTACGACACGAGACTTTGTTGCGGAGTGTTCTTACGCGTCCTGTTTTGGGGCGAGGTATAAATACTCACCGCGATGGATAGGTTTTAGTATGAGAATGTTCACAAACAAATTCAAAAGATACTTCTCATAAAAGACAAAAACAAATAACAAGCGACTATCCTGCGGGAACTTCTCTTCTCATCTCATTCACTCATAACGTGAACTCGCGACGACTTGTCTCGCATGCAAGATGGTAAACGCACTCGTACCAGACGAGCCTGCAACACCTGAGCATAGACATACGCATTTCCAACTGTAAAAAACACAAACAAATAGTTCCCGCCTTAGTTAGGCGAACTACGTCGACTCTGATCCTCATTATCCCGATGAGGTACGTAGGCAGCGGGGTAGGGCCCGTTCGAGCACATTCTTTATTTTCCCTACATTTTCCCCATTCTTTCATTCCATTCTCTTTTCTTATTCCTTTCTCATTTAATTTCCATTCCAGTGTCGCTCCCGGGATTTTCATCCTAGTATAAACGCGAAAGTGGCGCGGAAAAGGTTAGAGTCGCCAGCCATACATTTTTATCCCGAATGAATGGGAAAGGTAATGTTGCACAAACCTGAGGAAGAAGGAAAGGACAACGCCTTGCGAACCAAAGATCGGGGTTCGGGAGTCGGTTACGAATTGAGAAGGTATTAGCACCCCAATCCGTTCGTCGTACCCGACGGGATCCACACTTGCTTGCTTGTTTCAAAGGGTGAGAAATAAGAATGCTGTTGAATAAAACCGCTAACTGAAACTGGAATGAAATGAGAAAGGGAATTGGAAAAGAGAATGGAAAGAAAGGGGGAAATGCAAGGAAAATAAAGAATGTGCTCGAACGGGCCCTACCCCGCTGCCTACGTACCTCATCGGGATAATGAGGATCAGAGTCGACGTAGTTCGCCTAACTAAGGCGGGAACTATTTGTTTGTGTTTTTTATGCTGGAACTGCGTATGTCTATGCTCAGGTGTTGCAGGCTCGTCTGGTACAAGTGCGTTTACCGTCTTGCAAATGAGACAAGTCGTCGCAAGTTCGCGTTGTGAGTGAATGAGATGAGAAAAAGAAGTTCTCGCAGGATAGTCGCTTGTTATTTGTTTTTGGATTTTATGAGAAGTGTTTTTAATTCGTTTGTGAACTGTCTTGTACTAAGACCTATCCATCGCGAGAAGCATTTACACCTCGCCCCGAAACAGGACGCGTATAAACACTCCGCAACAAAGTCTCGTGTCGTACAAGATTGTTCGGTTTTTATTAAGTGTTTTATTGTTTTTCTTTTTGAGAAGAGAAAGAATGACTCAAATTGATAAAAGGACAAAATCTAAGGGACTAAGACTCAATCCTAATTTTGTTTATTTATTTACAAGTGGTCCTAATGGTTTGTGCGGTTTTCTAAACCTAATGAAAAAGGGAACTAGAAACTACTAGAATTCAACTTACTTCCTAAGGAAGTTAAGTTGATTCTAAGAACCATGAGGAATCCTATACAAGTGAAAAAACAAATAATAAGGCAAAGCATTAAAAATGGAAATAAGAAATAAAATTCTAAAAATACATTTTTAAGGTATAAAGCTAAAACAAGCCTAAACTTTATCTAAGTCTATTTGTTAAGCCTAAGTCCTAAAACTAAGGGAACTATCTAATATTATCATTCTAAAAATCAGTACCTAAACTATACTAAGTCATTTTAAAATCCTAAGATTAAACCTAATTACACTATTTCTTAATGGAGCATAATATCCTAAACTAAACTAGATGGATTTTACATGTACAACTAGCCTAAAGATTAATACACTAAAAATATTAAAAGTCCTGGAAAAAATATGGAATTAATTATATAGAGTCCTAAAACTACCTATAACATTGTGTTAAAAGGGATTCTAAAAAATCATATTTTTACTATGCCTAGAAATTGCTTATTTTCAGCTAAGAATTAACCACTAATTTCTAAGGGATTAAGCCTCTAAACCTAAGATAAAATGATCTAAAAAATCCACAAAAATTATCCTAAGTACTATTATGGGTCTTCTAACTACAATAAAAAGAATAGTAAAAAAAAGTTACTGGAAAGTTAAGAAATAAAATCTACAAAATTATGTACAATTAAGAAAAATCTACTAAAACTAATTTACATGAAAACTCAACATAAAATCAAAAATAAAGCAAAAATCAGAAAAATAAAGTTCTAAACAATTCTAATATGGATTAAAAATCTATTCAATTTTTTTAGGAATTTTTTCTAATTGTATTTCTATTTTTTAGAATTAATTTCCTAAACTATACCTAATTAAAACCTAAAAGAAAAAAAGAAGGAGGGGTCCAGAAAGTAATTTTTTTTAAGCTGTTTCTCAATGGGCTTCAAAAAAGGGGTACAAATAGTAAAAATGAAAACCCATCTTCGCATAGAAGCCAGGGAGGTGCAATAAGCAGATTTTTATGCTATTTTTCCTTAATGGGCTTAAATGAGGGGTACGATTAGCAACTGGTTTATGAAAGTGTGGTCCAACCGGACGGTGACAAGTGTCACCGCCGGATTGGACCTCAAAGCCACCACCCATCCTCTCCAGCTTCTAACGGCGCAAACCTTGGGAATTAAGAGATTAACAAGTTTTTTTTAATTTTCTAATTATCATCTTAATATGTCTTTATGAGCATTAATCTCATTCTTATAACTTAAAATAAACCTAAAAAAGAATCATCAGATTCACATCTTCACACGTTCCCAATTCCTCTTAACAAACCTCAACCTTTCAAAGCAACTAACCCTAGCCACGCCGTCAATGTCGCAACCTCTCCCTCCGGCAATCCTCCTAAATCAATGGCGGTGCACATAAACCCTCCCCTTCAACCGCTCTCACCTCAAATCCGTAAGCGATTTCTTCCAAGACTCAATAACCCCGCGGGATCGAGCGATCTATTGAAAACCAGCAAGCGTAGTCGTACAATAAAGAACATACCTTCTTCTTCTGGTGTGCGCTGAACTTGTGTGTTCGCTGATGTTACTTTAGCTTCGTCAAAACAGTAATGATGAGGATGACGACGTTAAGGGTGAGGGCTTAAAGAGGATGATGGCGTTTGAAGGTAATGTCGTGAAGACTCTTCACCGTGCAATTTATGACGCGTTCGTGGTGAGAACGAGAGTCCGTGAGGATACGATTGAAGTCGTGGTGACGAAATCACGTGTTCGACAAAAAGAACATCGAAAGGTTAGTTACGATTCCCGTTGAAAATCCCCTCTCATTCCTCTTGTCCTTGCTGATAAATCTTCAATCTTTTGCGGTTCCAACCTCTTGACCTTGTTCTCTGGTATTGATGAAAGTTTTGTTGCAGCTGTTATTGATGCCTTAATGGTTGATTGGTGGAAGCTAGAGGATTAAGGCCGAAACCATGGAGAGGATAGGTGGTTTTCAGAATTGAAGAAGAGGAAACCTGGATGATTGAGAGAGATGTAGATGATAAAGGGTTGAAGTTTGTGGGATTGAAGAAGAAGAGAAGAAAGGTTGGAGAAGAAGGGTGGAAAAGAATGGAAATTGAAGAAGTTAAGGAGGAAGAAGATTGAAAGGGATTGAAGAAAAGGTGCAATTGATTGAGAAGAAAATATGTAGCCGAAGAAAAAAAATGATTGAAGTCGTGGTTCTGATTTATATGGGATGCATCAAAGATGATTCTAGAACCTTCTTCAGGTAAGATTCAGTTATCTTTCAGTTGTGAAATCGGTTAAATTCTGTTAGACACTTCCTTTTGATTCGGTTATGCGGTTGTGCAATTTTGATTTCTTTTGGATTTTTTTTCTTTGCTTCTGAAATGGATTGTCTTTGTATGCAGAAAATCAAACACAGTGCTCCAAACTTCTAATACTTGTGGGCAAAATACTTTATGATACAAAATCTACATCCTTTCTGTCAGCAATTTTACAGCTTCTCAAATATTAACTTGCATCCAAACTCACAGGAAGACCGTCCTTCGAAGAAAATCCGAGTGAATCATTTGGCTTAACTGCTTGAATATTGCTATAGTAGGAGGGGAGACTCTCCTGTATAACCTGATCACCGGCTTCAGAACCATCTGGATGGAAGGCAATAGGTCGGCAGCGCTTATCTTCAAACTTGAATGGTTAACAAGAGCATTCTTTCCTTGGATTCGAGCATATGCCAAAGAAGCAACTTTTTTACGGTTGAACTTCTCCCACCTCTTCCCATTGAATGTCTCATAGTATGTTGATAAATGCATAACCCACATTGCATTTATTCTTAAAGTCAATTGGCAGGTATCATAGGTACCCTTCTGATTTTCTTCAATGGCAGCTCACAACATTTTTGAGGTGTATTTATTTGGAATGTTTTTTTATCATCAATGCAATCCTTGTATCTTCACCACGTCTGATCTTATTCAAGTCAAGCTGAAATAGCTTCTTGCTGTCAACTTGGCTTCCATTATTTCGATCCATCTGCTGCTAACACGGTCGGTAAGACTCTCCATAGTAGTGGGTAGCAATCCCTGCTTTCACCCTTTTTAGTATTCACTTCAATCTAATATTCTTGTTGATGCAAATGAAGGGCGATGAAATTGATGGTGACAGCGAGAGGCCAATGGTGGCAGCCGGTTATGCTGTGAAGAGGAGTCTGATAAATTCTGAGAAACAATCCATGGAGTGGGGTTGAGCAGATTGAAGAAGTACTGACGAAGAAAAAGAACTGAAGTTCTATGAAGTTCTGATATTTTGGTTTATAACATTTTTGTGAACTTTAGAACTTTAGGATGAACTTTGAATGTTTTTTCCTTGTTATAATATTTTCCCACTTCGAAATTATTGGCCTGCAAGCTTTTCTTTCTGGTGTTGTATTCATGTAAAGAGCATTCTTGATATTGTTTTGATTGGACATGACTAATGAAAGTAGTTAATTGGGTAGACTTTTGGTTTCATATTTCTTGTGATATTTGCACCAACTTGAGTTTGAGTTATGATTGTCATGGCAATGGTGATGAATTGAGAAACCAAATGGGATTAACTCTTGAGAAATGAGGCTAATTGTGAATGAATCTTGAATTGAATCCAAATATCACACTAAAATCCGATTCCAAAAACTTTGAATTACTCATGAAAAAAAAAATGAAGAAATCTGGACCTTCAGATGAATTAAAGCCTCGACATAATGAAACCACTAATGTATAAATCCCCGAACATGGTAACTAATAAACCACACCTTTCTTGTTGAACTAGAACACTGAATAAGGAATGAACCTTGATGCGCCCTAGAAAAGGTAAACCTTGTAGCTGAATGAATCTTGACAAGAGAGATTTTACTAAGGAATTTAAACCTTTACCTCAACTTGAGCCCCAGAAGCTCACAACATATAGAAAATCCTGATTCGAATAACCTCTGGCTCCCACGTCTTAGAAATCCAATGAAATGCATGATTGTGAGTTTTTGATATTGCACGAGACCCTGATCTTAATATCATGTGTCCAAAGCAACAAACCTCACCTTAAACCTTGATCACGAATCATCCTTGAATTCTTCTGACAATTTGAGCTCGATCTTGAATGATGCCTTCCGACTAAACCAATAATTGTGCATTCTCCTTAAACCTTAATTGATGAAGTGCCCTCAAATCAAAGCATGAATAAGAACTCCAAATTCTCCTCGAGACATTCAATCACGGAGAATACAGCTTGAGACGTTAAGAAGATCCAAAACTCTTATTCAAAGCAACTCTAATCAAACACCTCAACAATGGGTTAGATGCGCCAATGAATATTTTCCACAAGTTAAATCCCTGATAGATACGGATAAGGTATGAAACCCTAATTTCCTATGTCCTTGATCACATGCCTTGTGAATCCGTGAAATGCACTAATATGATGTTAATGTCCTAGTGAGAAGTGTAGATGAATGCGAAACGATAAGCCAGTTAAGGTAAAAAGAAATGAGGGAAAATTTTGAGGTATTACATCCAGTCAGCAATTTTTTTCAGCAGCAATTATATTTTCTCACCCTTTGAAACAAACAAACAAGCGTGGATCCCGTCGGGTACGACGGACGGTCTGGGGTGCTAATAACTTCCCAGGTCGTAACCGACTCCCGAACCCAGATCTTTGGTTCGCAGGACCTTGTTCTTTCCTTCTTCCTCAGGTTTGTGCAACATTACCTTTCTCATTCTTTCGGGATAAAAATGTTTGGCTGGCGACTCTACCTTTCCGCGCCACTTTCGCGTTTGTACTAGGATGAAAATCCCGGGAGAGACAGCTGGCGACTCTGCTGGGGACCGAACCCAGAATCTCTGGTTTCCCTTGTAGAGTCAATCCTAGCGTCTGTTTGGTTTTGTTTCTTTGGGTGTTTATCTGTTTGTTGCTGTGTGTTTTAGTTTAGCTTTACTGTTTTCATTTACAGTTTTTACTTTATAGCTTTACTTTATCGCATTTATTTACCGCTTTCAGTATTTATTTTCCATGCATCATATTATACTGGACTGTCTGGCTGTGCTGGTTTTCATTTTTTCTGTGGGATGGAAGTTACTGTGAGATAAGCCAACTACCGGCTTGAGTGCACTATAGGATTAGCGTGGACAGACATTGTACTCCCATGGTATCTCACCATGATGGGTGGCGATGTGTTCCACACCCAGATTGCGACCGTCTTGGAACTATTCTGTGTGGGGATTACCTCACTTCAGGGTACGACCTTGATAGTTATGTGCATCTGGTGACCGATCTTCGAGGACCTTAATGGGAACACCCCTCTCCAGTGATGTCAGTGGCAGACCGCATTTGTTGGCAAACCCACTCGCATCCGAGGGTCCATTGGGAACTCACATAGGATGGCCTGGTTCTCTCATAGGAATTCAGTTAAAGCAAACTGTTCGTATGACGGTAGTATTGTACCCTTCGGGATGAATGTACTATTGTTTCTCGATTCAGTGCTTGAAGCTGGAGACTTGTGAGGGATGCTTGTTTTTCCGGACTCAACGGAGACCTCCCTGAGTAGTACATAATGCCAAACTGATTCCCTGATTTGGTCATGAGCCATTTCTCGGAAATGGTGAACGTATTATTTCTATTCGGCCTCGAGAGTCCGTGATGTTTGACCTGAGTAGCACACCCGGGAGATTGGGAGGGGTTTACAGGTTTGCAGGAACCCTAAACTTCAACATACCCACTTTGTCAGTATTGTTCAGTGTTCTATGGTTCTTAGATTCAGAGATCCGGGAGTTCTATTCAGAGAAATTGTTACTGTGATTACCATGGTGACCCTGATATTGTGACTATTATTATGGCTCTCCACATACACTTGGCTCGTTGTTCAGCTTCAATACCATCAGTGACTATTCTATTATGTGATCCAGTTCTACAGTTATTGGGTTATCGGTTATGGGGTTCTATACAGAGATGGTGTTACTATTATGGTTCTATTCAGACACTTGACTCATTACTCAACACCGACACCAACATCAAACCATTGATCACACGCCTGTTGCATACATGACATCATAGCATTTCTGCACACATGTTCAGTTATTTCGGAGGATCACATATCTGAATCATGTTGTTGGATTTTTCTGTATCAAAACTTGAATCAAAGCAGATAGGTTCCTCAGAAATAATTGAACATGGCATTTGCATACATCCTTGCATTCTTTACAGGTGTTCAGAGGCAAATTATTTTCCTGACTTGATTTCTCATAAGAATGGACAACTTGAATCACATTCATCAAGGTATATATTTGAAGCAACTCCGGGCGGAGGTAATCGAAGGAAGACCCAGCTGAGGCCATTCAAGGCCGAGGTATAAGCTTTATTTCGGAACCAGAAACTGCTGAAACAGGAAGTCAACCCGATGAAGACTCAGATGAGTTTGGTTATGGAGTTCTGAATGAAGCTATTTTCATCCCTATTGAGGGGAACTACGTCGCTCTGATTCTTCATTAGTCAATGGAGATACGTAGGCAGGAGATCGCGTGAGATCTTTGTGAGCAACCTTATTTATTAACTTTATCAACCTCTTCCCTCAGATCTCATTTGTCAGCATCCAACCTCAGCTTCCCAAGAGTGTCTTAGGGGCAGAGCATACGGGTAAAAGCCAGAGAAGCTTGAGAAGAAGTTTGATCATATTCTGAGGTCGTACGCGTAACAAGTTTCCTCATTTGCTCAGATTCAAATTGGTTGAGCTAGCCACATCAGGATCATCTCCGACAAAGCTTCCTTTGGGGTTTCAATTCCAAGTACGATTACCATTTTGGGGCACCTGGCCTTTTAATTAAAAATTGCAAGTCTTTTAGGGGCAAAGGTAAAAACAAGGTCGCGAATGTGATTGACTCCAAGACTATTATGTTCACACCAGGGAAAAGTGGAAATATGGCACCAAAGCAGTAATGGAATGAACGTCCAGATTGATGACTGTTGAAAGTCTCCAAGAGCAATAAGTCCAGACGGAGTCAAGCCTCCTCAATAATGGCTACCACGATGTGAATGCTAAATGCAAATACCACTCAGGGGCATTTAGGCATACCATTTGACAACTGTGATGTGTTCAGATACGATGTGCAAAATTTGATAGAATCAAAGGTCATCATGCCAGAAAGTCCGCCCACATATTTAAGTCTCCTCATCAAACGGACATCCTAGTTTGCAAGGGCATCTTCAGAAGCAATAAGTCCAGACGGAGTCAAGTCTCCTCAATGACGGCAATGTTCAGCTTCTTTACTGCATTTTCGTTTGTAGTTTATATTGTTTGTTTAAACATTTGTATGCATGCATGAAACTTATTTGTTTTTGAATGTTAACCATAATAAAATGCACATGTTTTTCTTGAAGTAATCCATTCGTATTCACTCATGATTTTGTGTATGTGCATTGTGTAACACGGTGGGAGAACTGACTTTAGTTAAATGTTGCGGATAGCAAGAGTCGCCACCGACTTTTATTTTATCCAAAGGAAAGGCATAAAAGAATAGGAAAGACCTTTAAAAGATTTTTGGGTTCGGGGGGTAGGTTATGTAAAGGGAAGGTGTTAGCACCCTTTACATCCATGGTTATCCATGGGCTCTTAGTTACTTAGCTCACTTTAAAATGTTTTTGAAATGTGTAGTGTGTGTTTAGAAATTTTCTTAAGTGCTTTATAATGATCCATGTACGGATATATATAAAGCCTTTGTTTTGAAAATTGCTTGAAAAATGTGAAGTGTTTGAAATGTTTTTGAAAAGTGAGCAAGTACATAAGAGGAACCTACCCTAAGTTAAGTCTTTTCTGTTCTTAAATATCCTTTAAATGGTAAGACTATCCCTATTATTAAGGAATAGGTAGTCATTACCTTGGATGTAAGGGACAAGTGAAGGGACATCTGTTATTTAGGCAACTGTAAAGTGTATAAGCAATTCGAAGGGACTTATCATCTTTATTCGAAAGGGACAAGATCATTACGAAGGCAACATTCGAAGGGACTTGATCTTTTTATTTGTTTAAGGGACTAGATGATATAAGATGAGGGACTTTGCTTTATACACCCTACTTGACCTTTTGTTTAGGCAACTTGAGAGGTAACCCTTAAGAAGTGAGATGGCGATCCAGGATCGACTTACATGTGTGAGTGTACCAATTTAAATATTTATCTTGAGATTTAATGATCTAAATTAATTTTTAAATACAAACATGTTTTACACTCCCTATTTTACTAACCATTGCATTTAAAATTAAATATTAAAAATTACTACAACTATTACATATTAGATACAATTACATAATAATAATAATTAAAATAAATTAAATAATAATAAATAATTGGGTTAGTAACAATAAAATCATATAATATATAAATAAATAGGGTTAGTAATAATAAAATAAATAACAATGAATAATAAATTAAAAAAGGTCAATTTTTAATAAATAATTATTTTTTAAGATTTTAAGAAGAAAAATAAGCAATTCATATTATATACTAATTATTATAAAGATTTAAATTTATATACATGCTAAAAAAATATTGGTTAATTATAATTAAATAAACATATTATAAAAATAAATTATATTAATAAGACAAATTAGGAGTTTTTAATTGTTTTAAACATAATCTAAAATTATTTACATGATTTATATAAAACTATGGATAATGATAATATAAACAAATAATTAAAATAAAGAAACATAATTAACATTGATATAAAAAATATTTAGAGTTTTTTAGAAAAATATTATTAGGGTTAATCATATTAAATTAGGGTTTATGAAAATATTAGGGTTTATATGTTTAGAAAAATAAATTAGGGTTAATTATCTAATATAAATTAGTTATACAAAATTATATAATATTAATAATATACAAAAATAAATATTAAATAATTTTACTAATAAAGTTTAATTTTTGAAAAGATGAATTTTGAATTATAGAAAAGAAAATAGTATAAACATTTTCTTTTTATCATTTAAATTTATTTAACAATAATATAAACAAATTAAATAGAAAAACAAGAAAAAGTGGAAAAAAAACTTACAAGGGCTGGGATTCGAACCCAGTCCCTATGCTTTCACACTCTCCAGACCAACAAGCCAGCCACTGGGCTACGCACGTGCAGGTGATATGGAAGGAACTCCATATTGTCTTGTTTCAAATCCTGTGAAAATCATAACAAAACAAAAAAATAGCACAAAAAGGGCCTGGGGAGGTTTCGAACCCAGGACCCTCACACAACAAGCAAACACTTTTACCATCCAGCCAGAAGGGCGCATCTGTGTGTATAATCATCACAAATAATAATATATTAAGTCCTGTGAATAAGTGAGAAAATCAAATAAAAAGGATGCTGTCTCCCAGGAATCGAACCCAAACCCTGAAGCATAACACACGCATCACTCACCACTGGGCCAGACACGCCTCTGTGAAATAAATTAGAAACAATTTCATAAAATATTAAGAATAAAATTCAAATTTCAGAATGCGCGCCAGGGGTCTTCTTCTTCCTCCTATTTCCTGCAAAAATACCTGCGAAATCACATGCGAAATTTCCTGCGAATTTCCAAAACCAAAAACCTATGTTTTTTGAAACATTATGCAAACCATCATAATAACAAAAATCAGTAACCCAGATCAATTGTAGAAGGTCTACACGTCACAGCCATGGTCTTAGAATTTGTTTTAAGGTCCTAAATGTTTGGTTCCCGTTTTGAAACTCCAAACCCTAGCAATGGCAACCTTCGATACAGTCCACAATAATTTAATTAATCCACTCAAAAAGCTTCTAAACATCACAATAAACACAAATCTATGATTAGTTTTCAATATCAAAGCATAAATCAATCAAATCGAAAAAATTTATAATATGAAAGGGATGCATTCGGTTTGTGCGAATTAGGGCATGAAGGGGCAATGTTATGATCCAGATTTGATCTATGAACTCCAAGGAACAAGTTGCAACCTTTAGTTTGTCTTGAAAGGGCTTGAAGAATGGAATCCGAATTTGAGTTTTTTGGTGAATTTTTGAAAGTGGAATCTTACTCTTGAGGCAGAAATTTCGTCCCCTATGCATTTGTGTGGTTTGTATACTTATAGTTAAATGAAACTAGGTCAAAAAATTGGATGGTTGTTTGGACTTTTTGGATTCAAAAGATTGAAAAAGATCATGGCTTGAATTTCAAATATTTTTGAATGAAACCTTTCTATCTTAAGACAATCATCATCAATTGCACATCAATCTGATCCAACTCATGTTTATGACTTTCTAAAATCAAAATATATTTTAAATCTTCATATTTGATATTTTATTTAAATTTAAAATGATTTTTAATATAAAAAATCATAATAAATAAAATAAATAAAATAAAATTATGAAAATATTAAATAAATTTTGTGCATGATGTCATGGAACACCTTGGGTCACAAAAAGTTCAGCCCATTTGAAGAATTTTGGTTTTAAGACCCTATTTACTTCATAAACCACCCAAAAATTTCCCAACTTTACAAGGGCACAAATCCTTCAATTTTAATGCTATGAGGGTGTTCTTAGATATTTTGGAAATCTTGAAGAGTCCTCTAACCAACCCCATTGGTTTCATGTCCATATCATTTACCATTCTCAAGTTATGCCCTTTTGAAGTTGTTGACTTTTTGTTGACTTTCAAAAGGACCTATAATGTCTTAGCTCATACCTTCCAAATGAAGCATTTTTGGGCTTGGCTTGTGAGACACAAAGTTGTAGAGAATTCAATTTCCTTCAAAATTAGTTTTGGATGGAAAACATTTGATGAAGTATGTGAAAGTTATGGGTGGTCAAAGTTCAGTTGACTTTTCCTGAGAAAACCCTAATTTAGAAACCTCTGATTCTTGATGATCTGAAATGTCCTTGATGAATCATGATCAAACCTTGATCAAATGATGAATTTTACTTCATATAATTGATGTTGGCAAAAAACCATGAAGTTTGACTTTGGTTTGACCACAGTTGACCTCAGTTTAACTTTTTAACTACTTTGACTGATTTTGACTTATCTGATCATCTGACTGAGCAAACCTTTGGGAAAAGTCTTGAAACTTGTCATGGGGATTCTTAAACACATATAAGATGCTATGAATCTCACTTGAAGTCCTGGAAGTCCATTTAGCCTGATTAAAGTCAAAACCCTATTTTTGGATGCACTGCTTAGGAGGATGCATTGTCTGAGGGAATTGTCAAATCTTCTGACTAATTGTGAACTTTGTGAACCTTGTGAACATCATTGTGAACCTTGTGAACCTCATAAGATGTATTGTGAACCTTGTGAACCTCATAATATGTCTTGTGAATCTTGTGAACCTCATAAGGTGTCTTGTGAATCTTGTGAACCTCATAAGGTGTCTTGTGAACCTTGTAAACCTCATAAGATGTCTTGTGAACCTTGTGAACCTCATAAGATGTCTTGTGAACCTTGTGAACCTTATAGTACACAAAGTCTTGTTTTGTGAGGGCAAATTTTGGGGTGCAACAGCTGCCCCTGTTCAATTTTCTGAAACCTGAGGGGTTAGATTGGTATATGTGCCAGTCGTGACCTGGAAGGTTGAAGGGGATTGAACACAAAAGCCCAAAAATTTGCACTCACCGGTGCGTAGAGTGATACTGATGACTAGTTGTATATGCTTGAGTGGGCTTAAAGATGCCACTTGGAGAAAAGTTCTTCAAATATATCTCTTGGAGAATAAAGTAGTCCAAAGTATGAAGATATAGCTTTTGGGAAGATAAACGACGTCCCAAGATAATGAGATAACCTTTGGGAAGATAAACAACGGCCCAAGGTAAGGGTATAACTTTCAGGAAGATAAACAACATCCTGATGTATAAGTATAACTTTTGGGAAGATAAACAACGGCCCAAAGTCATGATAGCTTTCAGGTGGATAAACAACGTCCTGAGGTATAAGTATAACTTTTGGGAAGATAAACAACGGCCCAAAGTCATGATAGCTTTCAGGAGGATAAACAACATCCTGAGGTATAAGTATAACTTTTGGGAGGATAAACAACGGTCAAAGAAATGATAGCTTTCAGGAGGATAAACAACGTCCTGAGGTATAAGTATAACTTTTGGGAAGATAAACAACGGCCCAAAGAAATGATAGCTTTCAGGAGGATAAACAACGTCCTGAGGTATAATGATAGCTTTCAGGAGGATAAACAACGTCCTGAGGTATAATGATAGCTTTCAGGAGGATAAACAACGTCCTGAGGTATAATGATAACTTTTTGGGAGGATAAACAACGGCCCAAAGTCATGATATGGCTTTTGAGAAAATAAACGACGTCTCAAGATAGCCTTCGGGGGGATAAACGACGTCCCATGATAATGAGGTAACCTTTAGGAAGATAAACAACGGCCCAAAGTCATGATAGCTTTCAGGAGGATAAACAACGTCCTGAGGTAATGAGATAACCTTTGGGAAGATAAACAACGGCCCAAGGTCACAAGTTGTTGATGAAGTTTGTCTGCTGGAGAATTAATCTGAAAAACAAGATTATAACATTCTGCACGATAATATTAGTTTATGTATTATGTATGCATGTATAATATGTTGCACTTAAGTAATGTATTATGTATTTATGTATATGTATGTTATGATGTAAATGATGCATGTATGTATCATGCAGCTTGAAGCGCCTGGATATCTTTGTATAACAACTACTGGCCAGGGAAAATAAATCCCGATTCGTTGCTGAAGAATATGAGGAACTCGTTCCCGTCTTGTTTGATAATATAGAATTCATAACCTCCCGACTTCGTTCGATAGTAAGGTATACATAACCTCCCGTCTTCGTTCGATAGTAAGGTATACATAACCTCCCGTCTTCGTTCGATAGTAAGGTATACATAACCTCCCGTCTTCGTTTGATAGTAAGGTATACATAACCTCCCGTATTCGTTCGATAGTAAGGTATACATAACCTCCCGTCTTCGTTCGATAGTAAGGTATACATAACCTCCCGTCTTCGTTCGATAGTAAGGTATACATAACCTCCCGTCTTCGTTCGATAGTAAGGTATACATAACCTCCCGTCTTCGTTCGTCGTACTCCTATTGGAAGAATAAATTCCCGACTATCCGTATGAGGATAAAAGAGATGGATATAAATTCCAGGGGAGATGTGACTCGAAGTACTTATGAAGATGGATTTACCCTACCGGGGAACTTGTAGTTGTCTTGTGGGAATGAACCAGCGAAGCTTCGTTGAAATCCTTCCCTCGTTTGTCCTTAGTAAATATTATTACTGCATTTTCATGCATTTCTGGTAAACATCAATCATATTCAAAAGCATACATACCTTCAAACACAACCAATGGACGTTTCGCTTAGGGTAAAAGTAAATCTGGATTCAGAGGGAAAAGTAAAGCTGAACTTGAAAACAGAATCGTTTCAACTTCGAGAGTGTATAACCAATTGGATTTGGAGCTCCTGAAATTTTTAACTTTCCTAAATACCTTCCCAGAAATCCTCATAGCTGGATCTGAAGACATGATACTGACACCATCTGATACTACTGGCATAGACAATTAATTTCCATCATGGTTTCAGCTGAGAATCCAATACCAAGGTAATACAATGAGAGGAATGTGTCTTCAAATTGTGATGGACCATATACGCTCCGGGTATTAGATTTGAAGAGAAAGCATTGCCCCTTGGTTGAGGATGAATTATACCATAATGGAAGTATCTGAATGTAAGAGAAATAAACAGAGTGCCTCACAATAATATGCCCCTGACATCATGAAATTCACATATATGAGGAGAGCTACCTTTGGCTATTAAGCATTGTTGAATCTGGACCTGATTGCCCCAAATGAATTGAACAGTAAGTTGGTATGCCCCTTGACTGGGAAATAGTGACTATGCCCCTGGCATTATGAACTTTGTAATGTTACCCTCGGTAATTTAGACAGATGTGGAGATCTGCCCCTGGATACTTAAACATAACTGAATCCTGTCCTGATTGCCCCACATGAGTTAGGCAGTATCATGGCCTGCCCCCTTGATTGGGAGATAATGACTATGCCCCTTTGTATACATGGACTTTGATCCAGGAAGCAACTTTGTTCATCGGAAGGACTTTAGTTCATTGAACATTCATCCTGTAAGTTTCTCCATTTGTCAAACACTCAGGTATATGCAAACAAATATATTCAAAAATGCAATGCTTATGTCTGTCTTGAAGTTTTTGAAAAAGAATTATTAAAATTTTTTTTTTAGAAAACTATGATATTAACTCAAGTTTTATAACAAGCCCTAAAGGAGTCAGGATACCTTTTTGTAGCAGTACGCTTTCGAACTAACCATGCTTCATTTAGGACTTTTAAATGGTTGTAACGTGGCCTGGTTCATGGTTTAAGAAACAAAGGATAAAGGCTCAAATTTTATTTGTACCCAACCCAATCTCCATGATGTTCTTCAGTCCTATGCTCAGTTAACTCATGTATTGAGGTTCCAAAGTAGTTTGGAATTGTAACACTGATATTTGTGATGGTTCAGAGACCAAATATTTATTTGAACATTCAGTCATCTTTCTTTGTTGAGGATTCATAGTGACCTCCCTTTTTTTTCTTTTTTGGCTTTATTATCCCTTCCTTTTTCCTGAACTGTTTATTTCAAGGTTACAGTCAGCAGAATGTCTTAATGTTTTACTAAGTCTCCTTCATAGGTTTTGACTTAGTAAGCTTTTCTTTTGCTGGATATTGACTGTCAAGTTTAATGATTACAGAGAATCATCATTAGTTGTGTACAACACAAATAATTGACATATTTGAGTTAACCGAGTAACTACCCTGCCCCGGGTTATGAATAAGGGTTTTAATTTGTGCAAGAATAAAAACTCCCACTTCATAGGCTCAGAAGGGTTGACTAGGGATTAACTTCCTTATATCTCCACTTTTTAGGAATTGAAACAATTCCTGTACATCGTCAGCATAGTCTGTTCAAAAGCATACTGCCTAATATTATGGTATTGTTTTCGTCATCCTCCCTCTACAGGCTTATAGCTTTATCAGGAGTTAAATATCACAAGATAGAAATAAGAAGCATAGTTCAAAACATAGTGAAACGAATGGATTAATTCAAGACAAACATACGCAATGCATTAATGAAAACAAAAGTTTAACATAATAGCAAGTGTTTAAACAAATAGAAGAAATTACAAATGAAAACTCATATGTTGTCCCATCCAGTTGGCTGAATGTCTTCAACTGCAATCTGTGAACTTTGAGGAGCAGTATACTTCACCATGAAATCAAATTTACCACTTGGATGTCCCAAGGTGCCCCATATCTCAACAAGAATAGGTAGGCTTCCTTTCTTGCTACCTTGGGCCACTTGTCTTGCAGCTTCGGTGTTTGATGGACGATAGTAGAACTCAACTTGACCTTCTGGAGTAACCTCTAGGATTCCTTCGTCAATCAGGTCTTGAATCTTTTTCTTCAATGCCCAACAGTTATTAGTATCATGTCCAGGACTATTGGAGTGATACTCACACCTTGCCTTGGGATTATAGTGAGGAGAGGAAGTTTTAGGATTTTGAGGAGGACTTTTCAAAGAAATTAGTTTCATCTCCAACAAGCATTGCAGAACTTGTGACATTGGAGTGCTGAACTTGATAAACTGCCTTCTACATTCCTTGTGTTGAGGTGGATTAACCTTATCAGGCCTTTCTTCTTCAACTGAAGAACAATCAGTGGCAACCTGTCTCTTACCTTCTTTTATCCTCATCTTCCTTTCATCCAAATCAGCTTGTTTTAATGGAGGTTGATTGACAATTAGATTCCTGACTCCATTGCTTTTAAGTTTGTGGACAAAGGTTCTTAGCTCTTCTTGCCCCTGAGCTAAACTTTGAATAAGAACCACCTGGTCATTCATCTGGATCCTCATTTCTGTTATCTCAGCTTGTAATTGTTTCAGATAATCATCCTTGTTGTCCTCAGGATTCTTCTTCTTAGCCAGCAGTGTCTTCAATTCATCCTGCCCCTTGGACAAGTTCAGGATCAGCTCTTGGAACTGTGCGTTCTGTGCCTGGAGATCTTTGACTGTTTGCTCAAGAGCCATTGCTGAAATAAACAGCGAGAAGATGAGAAACCTGTGCACAATAAACCTGTCATGCAATGATATGGTGTATAAATGCGTATGCAATGTTTTCAAGGACCGCATGATTTAAATTTGCTTAAACAAACAAGAAAGTGAACTTTTATTAGAAATAAATTTGTTTTCCCTTTGGGCTTACAAAATGAAATGAAATAAATACAAAAGATGGGGTTTTAAGTCTCCCATGGACGTTTCCTCTTTGTGTTGAGGTATGAGTTGAGATTCCGCTCCTCGTGAAGTTGCTTTGTTAGCTCCAGGATTCTTTCTTGACTTGCTTTGTAATGAGTCTCAAAAGTATCCCTTTGCTCCTTCAACTGGATCCAGGACCTTTGTAAATCTTCTATGTCAGTGGGCATGTCTGGGTGAAGGATGGTATAAGAAGTGTCTCCTTCAGCAACAGGCTCCATAGTAACTGGCAGGTTGGCAGGATATGGCATCATAAGAGTCTGAGCACGAGATCGCACCCATCTGAGATAAGCTTCCATAAGAATAGTGTACTTGGGCTCCAGAGTCTTGCTGTCAACCTTGTTCACTTTTCCCCATGCTCGTATGAACCTCTGACGGTAACCTTGCAGATCGTTGTCGTAGTCAAACACAATACCCTGAATCAACATGTCATGTGGGCCATTGCTCCGAGCATAACCAAACTATCGTAAAGCTAAGGAAGGGTTGTAAGTAATGCCTCCTCTTATGCCTAGAAGTGGCACATTAGGAAACTCCCCACAACGGTCAATGATAGTGACATTCTCCATAGATCTGGAGCACCAATGGATATCTGAATGAGAGAGTGACATAATCCTCTTGGACCACCTGAACCCTTGTTCATTCTTCATCACTGAGCGAGGAAGGTGAGAAATAAACCACCTAGATAGCAAAGGTATGCAACACATCAAAGTTCCTCTTGCTTTTGTAGTACGAGTGTGAAGAGAATGCAGAATGTCTCCAAGTAATGTAGGCACTGGATTGTGACTCAGAAATATATTGATGGCATGCACGTCTATGAACTGATCAGGATTGGGGAACAACACTAAGCCATAAATCAACAAGGCTAAGATTTCCTCAAAAGCATCATAGCTCATAGCCTTCAAGAACACTTGAGCCTTCTCTATCAACACCTTAGCAAGAATACCCTTAACTCCGCTTCTCGTTTCTAGAACAATGTCAGACTTCTTCAGATGTAGAGCTGCAGCAATAACCTCAGGTTTAGGCTCTTTTTCCAAGCCTGAGAATGGTTTCTAATCAAGTACAGGTATACCCAGAAGTTTAGAGAACTCTTCCATTGTAGGAACCAGTTGGTAGTCGGGGAATGTGAAGCAATGGTGCTTAGGATCAAAGAACTGAAACAGAACACTCATCATGTCTTCGTTGAACCTTGAAGCGACTAGATCCAGTAGGTGACCATGTCTCTTGATGAACTGGGAGTTTTCAGACACTTGAGAAACCAACTCTTTAAGCTTAGGAGGTATGCCTACAAAGTTGATCCTGATAGTGTTTCTACGAGCAGAAGCCATGACCTGCAACAAAGAACAAAGATAAATCCTTTGGTCCTTGAAATGGTTAGTGAAAATGCTATGCTTATGATGCATGATGATGTCATGATGTTATTCTCAATCACAAACATGTGGCACACACAAACAAGTCACACAATAGCCCTAGGTTCAGAGGCTTGCATGAGGTTTAAAGGTAAGTACCCTCCCCTGAAGTTAGTTGGTTCATCCTGTCCTACAAAAGTAACCAGGTTCTAAGGGATCTCAATATCATTGATCCTTCACAAGGGTGGTTGTTCAGTAGGCAACTTACTTGCCAACCAAAACCCTCCAAGTTTAGAATCTCAATGAGCGTAGTATCGAGTATCAACCAACTTCAATCTTCACCAAAGCCGGTTATCTCACTACTTTCCTAAAGGCCAAGATGGGATGACTAAGGTTCTAAAAGTTAGTTAGTGCATTGACAACATATGGCAGCCTCATATTATCCTCAACTTGACTTATGGAACATAAGCACCAACCAAGAAGTCACACTAACTATGGCCACCAGATCAACCATATCGGTATACGCCGTACAGTTTCCTTGGTATATTGCCATTTACCTAAGGTACACTAGATCCGGGTTAGGATCTTTCACACATAAGAGCACCCCAACAGATAAGTATAAAGCAAACAAGGCAAACAATTTTAAATTGATCTAATTCCTAAGGGTACCCCTCTTTTATTAAATCCCCAGCAGAGTCGCCAGTTCTGTAACACGGTGGGAGAACTGACTTTAGTTAAATGTTGCGGATAGCAAGAGTCGCCACCGACTTTTATTTTATCCAAAGGAAAGGCATAAAAGAACAGGAAAGACCTTTAAAAGATTTTTGGGTTCGGGGGGTAGGTTATGTAAAGGGAAGGTGTTAGCACCCTTTACATCCATGGTTATCCATGGGCTCTTAGTTACTTAGCTCACTTTAAAATGTTTTTGAAATGTGTAGTGTGTGTTTAGAAATTTTCTTAAGTGCTTTATAATGATCCATGTACAAATATATATAAAGCCTTTGTTTTGAAAATTGCTTGACAAATGTGAAGTGTTTGAAATGTTTTTGAAAAGTGAGCAAGTACATAAGAGGAACCTACCCTAAGTTAAGTTTTTTCTGTTCTTAAATATCCTTTAAATGGTAAGACTATCCCTATTATTAAGGAATAGGTAGTCATTACCTTGGATGTAAGGGACAAGTGAAGGGACATCTGTTATTTAGGCAACTGTAAAGTGTATAAGCAATTCGAAGGGACTTATCATCTTTATTCGAAAGGGACAAGATCATTACGAAGGCAACATTTGAAGGGACTTGATCTTTTTATCTGTTTAAGGGACTAGATGATATAAGATGAGGGACTTTGCTTTATACACCCTACTTGACCTTTTGTTTAGGCAACTTGAGAGGTAACCCTTAAGAAGTGAGATGGCGATCCAGGATCGACTTACGTGTGTGAGTGTACCAATTTAAATATTTATCTTGAGATTTAATGATCTAAATTAATTTTTAAATACAAACATGTTTTACACTCCCTATTTTACTAACCATTGCATTTAAAATTAAATATTAAAAGTTACTACAACTATAACATATTAGATACAATTACATAATAATAATTAAAATAAATTAAATAAGCAAATAAATAATAATAAATAATTGGGTTAGTAACAATAAAATCATATAATATATAAATAAATAGGGTTAGTAATAATAAAATAAATAACAATGAATAATAAATTAAAAAAGGTCAATTTTTAATAAATAATTATTTTTTAAGATTTTAAGAAGAAAAATAAGCAATTCATATTATATACTAATTATTATAAAGATTTAAATTTATATACATGTTAAAAAAATAATGGTTAATTATAATTAAATAAACATATTATAAAAATAAATTATATTAATAAGACAAATTAGGAGTTTTTAATTGTTTTAAACATAATCTAAAATTATTTACATGATTTATATAAAACTATGGATAATGATAATATAAACAAATAATTAAAATAAAGAAACATAATTAACATTGATATAAAAAATATTTAGAGTTTTTTAGAAAAATATTATTAGGGTTAATCATATTAAATTAGGGTTTATGAAAATATTAGGGTTTATATGTTTAGAAAAATAAATTAGGGTTAATTATCTAATATAAATTAGTTATACAAAATTATATAATATTAATAATATACAAAAATAAATATTAAATAATTTTACTAATAAAGTTTAATTTTTGAAAAGATGAATTTTGAATTATAGAAAAGAAAATAGTATAAACATTTTCTTTTTATCATTTAAATTTATTTAACAATAATATAAACAAATTAAATAGAAAAATAAGAAAAAGTGAAAAAAAAACTTACCTGGGCTGGGATTCGAACCCAGTCCCTATGCTTTCACACTCTCCAGACCAACAAGCCAGCCACTGGGCTACGAACGCGCAGGTGATATGGAAGGAACTCCATATTGTCTTGTTTCAAATCCTGTGAAAATCATAACAAAACAAAAAAATAGCACAAAAAGGGCCTGTGGAGGTTTCGAACCCAGGACCCTCACACAACAAGCAAACACTTTTACCATCCAGCCAGAAGGGCGCATCTGTGTGTATAATCATCACAAATAATAATATATTAAGTCCTGTGAATAAGTGAGAAAATCAAATAAAAAGGATGTTGTCTCCCAGGAATCGAACCCAAACCCTGAAGCATAACACACACATCCCTCACCACTGGGCCAGACACGCCTCTGTGAAATAAATTAGAAACAATTTCATAAAATATTAAGAATAAAATTCAAATTTCAGAATGCGCGCCAGGGGTCTTCTTCTTCCTCCTATTTCCTGCAAAAATACCTGCGAAATCACATGCGAAATTTCCAGCGAATTTCCAAAACCAGAAACCTATGTTTTTTGAAACATTATACAAACCATCATAATAACAAAAATCAGTAACCCAGATCAATTGTACAAGGTCTACACGTCACAGCCATTGTCTTAGAATTTGTTTTAAGGTCCTAAATGTTTGGTTCCCGTTTTGAAACTCCAAACCCTAGCAATGGCAACCTTCGATACAGTCCACAATAATTTAATTAATCCACTCAAAAAGCTTCTAAACATCACAATAAACACAAATCTATGATTAGTTTTCAATATCAAAGCATAAATCAATCAAATCAAAAAAATTTATAATATGAAAGGGATGCATTCAGTTTGTGCGAATTAGGGCATGAAGGGGCAATGTTATGATCCAGAATTGATCTATGAACTCCAAGGAACAAGTTGCAACCTTTGGTTTGTCTTGAAAGGGCTTGAAGAATGGAATCCGAATTTGAGTTTTTTGGTGAATTTTTGAAAGTGGAAGCTTACTCTTGAGGCAGAAATTTCGTCCCCTATGCATTTGTGTGGTTTGTATACTTATAGTTGAATGAAACTAGGTCAAAAAATTGGATGGTTGTTTGGACTTTTTGGATTCAAAAGATTGAAAAAGATCATGGCTTGAATTTCAAATATTTTTGAATGAAACCTTTCTATCTTAAGACAATCATCATCAATTGCACATCAATCTGATCCAACTCATGTTTATGACTTTCTAAAATCAAAATATATTTTAAATCTTCATATTTGATATTTTATTTAAATTTAAAATGATTTTTAATATAAAAAATCATAATAAATAAAATAAATAAAATAAAATTATGAAAATATTAAATAAATTTCGTGCATGATGTCATGGAACACCTTGGGTCACAAAAAGTTCAGCCCATTTGAAGAATTTTGGTTTTAAGACCCTATTTACTTCATAAACCACCCAAAAATTTCCCAACTTTGCAAGGGCACAAATCCTTCAATTTTAATGCTATGAGGGTGTTCTTGGACATTTTGGAAAGCATGAAGAGTCCTCTAACCAACCCCATTGGTTTCATGTCCATATTATTTACCATTCTCAAGTTATGCCCTTTTGAAGTTGTTGACTTTTTGTTGACTTTCAAAAGGACCTATAATGTCTTAGCTCATACCTTCCAAATGAAGCATTTTTGGGCTTGGCTTGTGAGATACAAAGTTGTAGAGAATTCAATTTCCTTCAAAATGAGCTGTGGATGGAAAAAATTTGATGAAGTATGTGAAAGTTATGGCTGGTCAAAGTTCAGTTGACTTTTCCTGAGAAAACCCTAATTTAGAAACCTCTGATTCTTGATGATCTGAAATGTCCTTGATGAATCATGATCAACCCTTGATCAAATGATGAATTTTACTTCATATACTTGATGTTGGCAAAAAATCATGAAGTTTGACTTTGGTTTGACCACAGTTGACCTCAATTTGACTTTTTAACTACTTTGACTGATTTTGACTTATCTGATCATCTGACTGAGCAAACCTTTGGGAAAAGTCTTGAAACTTGTCATGAGGATTCTTAAACACATATAAGATGATATGAAGCTCACTTGAAGTCTTGGAAGTCCATTTATCCTGATTAAAGTCAAAACCCTAGTTTTTGATGCACTGCTTAGGAGGATGCATTGTCTGAGGGAATTGTCAAATCTTCTGACTAATTGTGAACTTTGTGAACCTTGTGAACATCATTGTGAACCTTGTGAACCTCATAAGATGTCTTGTGAACCTTGTGAACCTCATAATATGTCTTGTGAATCTTGTGAACCTCATAAGGTGTCTTGTGAATCTTGTGAACCTCATAAGGTGTCTTGTGAACCTTGTGAACCTCATAAGATGTCTTGTGAACCTTGTGAACCTCATAAGATGTCTTGTGAACCTTGTGAACCTTATAGTACACAAAGTCTTGTTTTGTGAGGGCAAAGTTTGGGGTGCAACACATTGCAATACCAAATGGTGTGCTTAAACTCTATCGGGGAGGATGACGAAATGAAAACGCAAAAACTCTAATTGTGTGCTTTTGAGAAAGACCCTGTTGACGATGTACAAGCATTGTTTCAAATCCTAAAAACCAAAGAGATAAGGAAGATAGACCATCGCCAACCCATTTGAGCCTTGAAGTAGGAGTTTCCTTTCGTATGAAAAAACCCTTGCATTTAACCCTGGGGCAGGGTAGGCGTTAGTTAGTTTGACCGGGCGTTCAAATTTCAAAAAGGAGTGCAAATATGAGGATCCATTACCTTTCGTTGTACCAAATCAAGAGCTCCCATGACCAGAAACCACAGTGGTTATCCCGGAAAAGAGGTCCAAAGACCGGAGGCCACAAAGGTTATCCTTCCTCAACCAAGAAGTGAGACAGTCACGACCCTCACAAAGCAATCAAGACAACCAGTGTCACACGATTTGTTCAAAAAAAGAGAATTGAAAAAAAAGGAGAAATGAAAAAGCCCGCTAAGTCGAAACTTGAAAACAAGCGACTTAGGCAAAAATTAGGGCATCCCGCTTGACTTCACAATCAAAGATTCACAAGAATCAGTCCAGGCAAAAGTTAGGGATAATCAAAATAATTCAAAAGCGAAAGACGAAAAGGATTACATAAGAAAGATCCTTGAACAAGAACAAAGTCGTGTGATACAGACACGAAAGACAAAGGGGTGACTGACTCCAAACAACAATCTGATTGGTGCTTAAACTATTGGAATAATTGGTTCCTTAATCATCACAAAACCCTTTTTGAGAGGTGAGCGCTTGTGAAAGTTAGCTGAACATAGGAATGAAGAACATCACGAAGAGGGGTGGGTACCTATAAGCTTCGAGCCTATATCCTTTATTTCTATAACCGTGAACCAGGCCACGATACAACCCTCAAAAGTCCTAACTGAAACAGGGTTATTTCAAGAGCATACTACCACAAGATCGCGTTCCTGACTCCTATGAGTTGTGCTAAAAGTTCTTTGTTGGTGTTGCATGTGCATGCTTCATTTATCAAAAACCAATGTCTTATCTTAACCAGTGATTTGTCACAAAGGTTTGCGACATCTTTTTTAGTAAAACTTCAAAATTAACATGTGTGTTGCATTTGAATTTTCATTCTCAAAAATAAACATTTTCTGCTTGCATACATTTGTTTGGCATCATAAAAGTCCATGTATGGAATCTCAGTCCAGAAGCTTAATCTTGCCAAGTTGAGAAGTCTGAAACTTCCGAAGGACAATCTGTCGAGGTGCACTTTTCAAGAAAACTCCATTGAGTAGGGACTTTCCCAACAGTCGTGGTAAGAGCCAACTAATCTGGGGAAATCATGTCGAGCAATCTCTTCAAAGTTCAGCCAAGCTGGGGCAATCACTTCGAGATTCAAATCTCTCAAAGAGCCATCAGGCGGAGGCATTATTCAAATTTCAACCAAACTGGGGCAGTTACCTCGAGATCCAATCTTTCAAAGAACAATTGGTATAGGTGTTTTCTTCAAAACACCGTCAGTCATAGGTGATCACTTCAAGGCTCGTACTGGGGAAGGCCACCCCAAGAGCGCTAGAAGTTACTTTCTCCTGAAGATGGTTATTCAGAAGCACCTATCCCAAGGTTCAAAATACTAGGACACACTATCTCACAGTGAATACTCACGAGGAAATTTCTTTCATAGACCATACAGTCTGGGGTAGTTATTTCGAGATCCGACGAATCTCTCCAAGAGTTTGAAGACACTGAGGCATTTCGTATGCCATGTTTTTTGTAAAATCCTCTTGAGACATTTTTCTTCTGATGGACCTTAATCTAAGGTGATTTGAATATTGCAAAGAACCATTGTTCTCTCATGATTAGTTGGCAACCTATCAACCCAGAGACTGGAAGCAAAGTCATTGTCAGCATAGTACTTCAAGAGTTGTTTCATCTGCGGAATTCATTGATCAGAATTCCTTAGTAAGTCTCATTAGACAATCTCTGCTCCAGCAGTGGAGCAAATGGAAGGATACTTCTTGAGCAGAAGGGCATCATCGTCTCTCATCCCCAGCGAGGGGCAACTTAAACTCTTATATTCAGCAGGAAGCTTTATCATTGACATCCTCCATCTTCAGAAAGTTGATGTCCTCCCCAAGAAGAGACTTCCTTTCGATACAGGGGCAATCCTCAACAGTACAAGGAGTTCTTTCCTCCCCAGCAAGGTGCTTCCTCAACAATGTCATGCCTTTGGTTCTCAGCCAAGTCAGGAGGTCTTCATATCTCCATCAGAGTTCAAGAAGGGTCCATCTCCAGCAGGGTCTTGGCATTCCAATCTTAAAAGTCCAATTTATTTTTGGCAATGGAGGCTGTTCAGAGCCGGTGTATCATTGACAACCTTCCCCGCAGAGTTATCTCCTCCTCATCATGATGGATCAGATCAGTGCAATGATCATCGTTTCTCCCCAGTCAAGCCATATGGGATACTTGCAGTCTCCTTTCTAGGAGATCCTTTGCATTTGCATTTGCATCTAGTGATCATCATTACATTTGCATCCTCCAAAGCGTAGCATTTCCATCCTCATGGAGCATTACGCCATAAATCCAAACATGTGCATGCCAGCATGGGCCAGTTTTGAGGTATTACATATGACCTATAACATATTCTCAACCTGAAGTACTCCGCACAGAGGATACCAATATCATTTTTTAGACATCCTCGTCTTTTCAAGTCAATGTTTGTCATTTATTCCGCGTCTTGTTTGGTACAACGGTCGCGTCGCAGGTTCCCGTTTTATACAACGGTCCTGTTTGCTTGGGCTCTCATTTATGTACAACGATCCCGTTCCATCTTATCCTATTTCCTCTGTGTTTCTGGTTGCCGCCTGAGGCCGGTATACCATTGCGTCTCCATTCGAGGATGGTTTCGTGTTAGATCCGAGGATCTTTTGAGAATTGTCATTCGAGGATGGTATTCTTTTCTTCAAGTCTTTCCGAGGTTGGTCTTGTTTCTTGTTGGTGTGGTTATCATTCGAGGATGATAGTCCGTTTTTTAGCTTATTGATTGAGGTCAGTTTGTCTCTTTTGCAAAGTCTGTCCAAGGTCAGCTTTGTGTTTGCTTATCAGTCGAGGCTGGTATACCTTTGCGTCTCCATTCGAGGATGGTTTTGTGTTAGATCCGAGGATCTTTTGAGAATTGTCATTTGAGGATGGCGTTCTTTTCTTCAAGTCCTTCTGAGGTTGGTCTTGTTGTTGTGGCTATCATTCGAGGATGATGGACCATTTTGGAGCTTATTGATTGAGGTCAGTTTGTATCTTTTGCAAAGTCTTTCTGAGGTAGGTCTTTGTGTTTCTGGTTATCGACTGAGGCCGGTATGCCATTGCGTCTCCATTCGAGGATGGTTTTGTGTTAGATCCGAGGATCTTTTGAGAATTGTCATTTGAGGATGGAATTCTTCCCAGCATATTTTATTACCCACAGTGTGCAAATTTTCAGGTTTTATTCGAGTATTCAATCACTCCATATCTTGAACGTCTAAAAGCTGTTGCAATTATTCGTTCAGGCTCGCAGATGATTGAATAGGGGCAGCTGTAATACCTCAAAATTTGCCCTCTCATTTCCATGCCATTTAGCATATCCTTTCATACATTGCATTGCATTTAGATCACAATTGCATCATAAACATACATGAACATACATCTCCATTTGAGCTTTCACAGGTTGCGATTGACCTTTATTTTTTCATGCGGCACGTGCACAAGAAACTCAGAAGAAGGCAAAAGTTCTCGGTAGATTCAGAGGAGTTTAAGCAAAACATCAGTTTTATGGTGCAGTTTGCAAAAGTTGTAACTTATGCTCGGAAACTCATTTTGGCTTGAAACTCTATATTATAGACCGTTTCGGTATTCTCTACAACTTTTGTGTTCGGCTCGGAGGCCAATTCATCAAGGAAAATGGCGGGATTTATTTGTTTCTAAAATTTCGGTTTCGTCGATTAACTGTGCTAGCGGTATTCAAGAGTTCGTAACTTCTGATTGGGTCAACATGTCTAAGAGATTCATATGCCAAAAGTTCCATTTTGATATCCTTTCCAACTTTTGGGTTTTGGCCGAGAACTAATTCTTTGAAGAAGATCTCAGAATGTGCGAGTCTTTAGAGTCGACATAGTGAAAAACAGTGCTGAACCGGTGAGTTTTGAACACTAAAAAATTCATAACTCTTGGCTCGTTCATCGAATTGATGTCTTTTAGGTGCCTAAAATTCCGTTTAGATGTTATCTTCATTATGTGAATTCAGTTTGGGTTAGGTCCGAGCGGAAGGATCTCGAAAATGCGAATTACCAGTAAGGTTCTTTGATGCAGTGTGTCTGTCAGATTTTGTAAAATTCATAACTCGGTCAATTTTCATCGGATTTCACCCGTTCTTGAAGCGATGGTTCACAAATTTTATCCTCTTCAAGTTCAAACACAAACGCGAGTTTGAACGGTGCTCCAAAGATTGTCGTTTTGGTTTATTTCACAAAACTGAAGTGCTGAACCGAAGAAAAAGGCTGAAAGTGGCTTCACGAGAAAATTTATATCTCCCTCGTAGTTTGTCCGGTTGAGCTTAGATTTTAACACCAGGTCACTGACTCATAGATTTACAACTTTGCTGACAAAGTCGAGTCGAGATTATGCTCCGGAGAGGTTGACCTAGTCACATTTTCGAGTAGTGGACACCAAATAAGCCGAAAAAACAACTTATTCAGTGACGTCTTGCAGCTTAAACGTATCAATCGCACTCGATTTTGATCGTATGACGTTCGTTCTTTTTGCTTTGCAACCGTGATTCAAAGGTGGACGATGTTGTGGAAGGCTCAGAGTCGAAATTTCTTGTCGAAGATATTGTTATTTTCACTTAAGTCGAAATTCAACCTTTTGCCTTTCATTTTACACTCCACTATATATTCTTTTGACCCACAATTTGTCTCATAACTTCAATCATAATTTACAAACACCAAAAAACTCTCACAAACTCTCTCTAAGGGATCAAAGTTCATTCTCTCAATTCTTTCTCAAGAACACAACAACAACTTCATCAAGAACTCAAGAACACAACAATTCCGATCAAGCTTCCGGTAGCCGAGCCGCCACGAACCACCACCTACGATCAACTTCACCACCGTGCGACCACCATCTTCCACCGCCGGCAGCCACACGACCTCTCCCCCTCTCCTCCATTCATAATCGCGTCTCACTTCCTTCGGATTCACAATTTCTTCGTCGATTCTTCATTCGGTAAGCTTCTTAAACTTTAATTCATGAATAATTGTTGCATTGTTTCTTGAATTGAATTTACAAGTTGAATTAATATTATGGAGATTATGTGAATTGATTCTTGATGTGGTTGTTGATTGATGCTTGATTAATTGATCCTAATAATTGTTGTTGTGCATAATTGGAAATGATTATTAAAATTGACATAGAATAATCGGTGCATGTTAGGTGTTTGACAAAATTCTTAAGAGAGTTAATTATTGTGACTTGATATTGATTGAAGTGCTTGACTTTTAAATTCATGTTTGTTTCAATGTGCAAATTTGAAATATGATAGGTTGAGGCTTAATTGTTGATGTTGTTCATGTGTCGCGTGTCGAGAATATGTTTTGGTCACAACTTCCTAACCGTAGCACGTTTTCGCGAATGTGAATAGTGTAAATTGACTTTGTTGATTATTTCGGAGCCATTGGTAAACTTTTTAGTCGATTTCGGACAATTTTTTTCGGCTATTTCGCTACTGCCAGCCGACATAATCGGCCAAAAATTATCACTTCCGAGCGGAATTTTCAAAATCCGATTGCATATTTGAATCCGTTGGCACGTTTGCAAGTTACGATGCGATTTTCGTTCAATTCCGAGTCGGTGATTTTTGACGCGTTTTTCCGTTTCAAGGCTTTTATGTTTGGTTTGGTGCGGTTTTGATGCATTGGTCTTGTTTTGACTTGTACTTATGTTTGTTGATCATTTGCCATTCATTGCATGTAAATTTGTTCGATTCCGGTTTGATTTTGCATGTTGTTTATTAATATTAGTGCATAAGTGCTGCCCCGTTTTGAAACGTAAATTTCAATGCATGTCCATGACTCGTATATTCATCTTTCTACTTGATTTTGAGTTGTGAGGCATAGGTGCAACTTCCGGTTGCACCTATTTTTGGTTTCTAATGTGTTTGTTGAGTTCATGCAAGGTTCTCGCAAAGATCTTAACGACGGTCGTTTGGTTGGTATTCCACTTTATTTGTGGGATACCTTTGGATTCAAATGATATTTTGTGCCGTTGTTTTTGTTTCGATTATGGGGGATTTTTACAAAGTAATTATGTAAGATAAGCATTTATTTTGCTTATGGAGATTACAAGACCTTGCTTGAAGTTTTTTTTGGATTTCTTTTATGTGAAGAATCGGCACTTCGATCAAGTAAGTAATTCCGACTTTCCACTTTTACACATCATTCTATTTGTATGCGACTTAGGATCATATAACTTAAGGTGCATATTGAGCCCTCCCACCTGAGGCACTGGATTTATTTATGATATATGATGATATGTGTCGATTTCGGAGCTTAGGGATTAGGTTACGAACCATTAGGATCGCTTCCTTTCACTTCCCCTTAAAATCCAATTTTTTTGCCTGTTTCGTCGTAATGATTAAAAATAGTTTTGAGTGGGATAAAATTCTGGAAAAATTCATGAGTTATCCTCATCCTCTTAATTAATTTTTCATATTTTTTGTTTCCAGATTTGGGTGGTTTTATTAATTAATTTGGATTTTAGATCATAAGTTGTCCCAAAAAGGAATATTTTGACATAAGGGACCAAAAACAATTTTTCCCCATAGGTGTGAGACCTATTTTTTTTTTGTGATTAACCACAAGAATTTGTGACATTATGGTTCTCATTAGGCATTTTTTCATAATTTTTAGTGCCCTTTTTGATCCACTTTGTGGAGTTGTTTTTTTTGGTGATCATGCTTTGTTACCATGCTAATCAAGGAATTGTTTTGGCACTTTGGGGCATAAGTTTGTGAAATCCTTTTAGAAAATGTAATATAATGACTTTATTATTCCATGGATTTAATTTCATAACTTTTTAAGCCTTTTTGCTATTTTTCCATGTCACCTAGATCCTAGGTTGATTCATGTGTTTATGTGTCGCATAACCTAAATGATAGGAAGGCATTCATGCCATTTGATTGAGGAACCTTTTGGTAACTTCTAGGAGTTAATTATAGGTCATTTATAGGTCCTTAATTCCAGTTATAGGCCACTTTTTTAACCATACTCATTTGGTTTGTTTTGGTGTTTCAAAGTGCATCTTTATTTGAGCATATTTTAACCTAAACTCATTTCTCTTCTCCTCTAATTGTTAACATGAATTATGTGGGAACCATTAATGCTTATTCATGCAGTCTAATTGCATATCACATATTGTATGCTACTGACTCATAATAATCTCATGCATATTCACATGTCATGCATCCTTAACTTGCATCATTTGTGATCTTATGCGATGTTTGCTCCATTTGTTCTCACATCTTCTTCTCCTTGCTCCATATGCTTAAGTCATTGCATCCATGATGGTATGCTCATTAATCCTCATTCATAAGCATTCACTACTGACTTTGATACTTATTTCATGTATTAATTCATGCTTGTAAGCAATATGCATTCATACTTCATCCATAAACTCTAACTTACATTTAGGTGAACTTAGGTGAACTTTTTGTACATAGTTTGACATAGTTTGATCTTGTGAGGTATCCTAGCATCCTTAGGGACCTATAGCATGTAGCTACTGACTTTAGAAGTCATATAACCTTTAGGTACCTTCACCTTTAGACTTAGGTCTTATTTTGAACCCTAGTTCCATTCTAGGACGTTTATGGTACTTAATTGCTTTCATGCTTTGATTTTACTTCCAATATGCATTTTCATGCTAACTTTTGTTTTGTAGGGGGGAAGATTGAGGTAAGCATTACTTCATTCCCATCTCTTATGCATTTTAATTGTGTTTGCCTTAGCACCTTGTGCTTTGCTTTTAGGCTTTCCCTTTCTTTAGAGACAACTTAACTTCCTTAGGAAGTAAGTTAGTTTCTAACTCTTTTTTCTTCTTTTTCTTTTCTTTCTTAGAATTAGAATACCTCATTAACCATAGGATCTCCCTTTTGTATATGATAACTAACTTAGGGTTGTGTCTTAGTCCCCCTTAGTTTGTCCTTTTTGCAATTTGAGTCCTTCTTTCACATCTCATAAAGAAAATAATAAAACATTTAATAAAAACCGGACATTCTTGTACGACACGAGACTTTGTTGCGGAGTGTTCATACGCGTCCTGTTTCGGGGCGAGGTATAAATACTCACCGCGATGGATAGGTTTTAGTATGAGAATGTTCACAAACAAATTCAAAAGATACTTCTCATAAAAGACAAAAACAAATAACAAGCGACTATCCTGCGGGAACTTCTCTTCTCATCTCATTCACTCATAACGTGAACTCGCGACGACTTGTCTCGCATGCAAGACGGTAAACGCACTCGTACCAGACGTGCCTGCAACACCTGAGCATAGACATACACATTTCCAACTGTAAAAAACACAAACAAATAGTTCCCGCCTTAGTTAGGCGAACTACGTCGACTCTGATCCTCATTATCCCGATGAGGTACGTAGGCAGCGGGGTAGGGCCCGTTCGAGCACATTCTTTATTTTCCCTACATTTTCCCCATTCTTTCATTCCATTCTCTTTTCTTATTCCTTTCTCATTTAATTTCCATTCCAGTCAGCAGTTTTTTTCAGCAGCAATTATATTTTCTCACCCTTTGAAACAAACAAACAAGCGTGGATCCCGTCGGGTACGGCGGACGGTCTGGGGTGATAATACCTTCCCAGGTCGTAACCGACTCCCGAACCCAGATCTTTGGTTCGCAGGACCTTGTCCTTTCCTTCTTCCTCAGGTTTGTGCAACATTACCTTTCCCATTCTTTCGGGATAAAAATGTCTGGCTGGCGACTCTACCTTTCCGCGCCACTTTCGTGTTTGTACTAGGATGAAAATCCCGGGAGCGATAGCTGGCGACTCTGCTGGGGACCGACCCAGAATCTCTGGTTTCCCTTGTAGAGTCAATCCTAGCGTCTGTTTGGTTTTGTTTCTTTGGGTGTTTATCTGTTTGCTGATGTGTGTTTTAGTTTAGCTTTACTGTTTTCATTTACAGTTTTTACTTTACAGCTTTACTTTATCGCATTTATTTACCGCTTTCAGTATTTATTTTCCATGCATCATATTATACTGGACTATCTGGCTGTGCTGGTTTTCATTTTTTCTGTGGGATCGGAGTTACTGTGAGATAAGCCAACTACCCGACTTGAGTGCACTATAGGATTAGCGTGGACAGACATTGTACTCCCATGGTATCTCACCATGATGGGTGGCGATGTGTTCCACACCCAGATTGCGACCGTCTTGGAACTATTATGTGTGGGGATTACCTCACTTCAGGGTACGACCTTGATAGTTATGTGCATCTGGCGACCGATCTTCGAGGACCTTAATGGGAACACCCCTCTCCAGTGATGACAGTGGCAGACCGCATTTGTTGGCAAACCCACTCGCATCCGAGGGTCCATTGGGAACTCGCATAGGATGGCCTGGTTCTCTCATAGGAATTCAGTTAAAGCAAACTGTTCGTATGATGGTAGTATTGTACCCTTCGGGATGAATGTACTATTGTTTCTCGATTCAGTGCTTGAAGCTGGAGACTTATGAGGGATGCATTTGTTGGCAAACCCACTCGCATCCGAGGGTCCATTGGGAACTCGCATAGGATGGCCTGGTTCTCTCATAGGAATTCAGTTAAAGCAAACTGTTCGTATGACGGTAGTATTGTACCCTTCGGGATGAATGTACTATTGTTTCTCGATTCAGTGCTTGAAGCTGGAGACTTGTGAGGGATGCTTGTTTTTCCAGACTCAACTGAGACCTCCCTGAGTAGTACATAATGCCAAACCGATTCCCTGATTTGGTCATGAGTCTTTTCTCGGAAATGGTGAACGTATTATTGCTATTCGGCCTCGAGAGTCCGTGATGTTTGACCTGAGTAGCACACCCGGGAGATTGGGAGGGGTTTACAGGTTTGCAAGAACCCTAAACTTCAACATACCCACTTTGTCAGTATTGTTCAGTGTTCTATGGTTCTTTGATTCAGAGATCCGGGATTTCTATTCAGAGAAATTGTTACTGTGATTACCATGGTGACCCTGATATTGTGACTATTATTATGGCTCTCCACAGACACTTGGCTCGTTGTTCAGCTTCAATACCATCAGTGACTATTCTATTATGTGATCCAGTTCTACAATTATTGGGTTCTCAGTTATGGGGTTCTATACAGAGATGGTGTTACTATTATGGTTCTATTCAGACACTTGACTCATTACTCAACACCGACACCAACATCAAACCATTGATCACACGCCTGTTGCATACATGACATCATAGCATTTCTGCACACATGTTCAGTTATTTCGGAGGATCACATATCTGAATCATGTTGTTGGATTTTTCTGTATCAAAACTTGAATCAAAGCAGATAGGTTCCTCAGAAATAATTGAACATGGCATTTGCATACATCCTTGCATTCTTGACAGGTGTTCAGAGGCAAATTATTTTCCTGAATTGATTTCTCATCAGAATGGACAACTTGAATCACATTCATCAAGGTATATATTTGAAGCAACTCCGGGCGGAGGTAATCGAAGGAAGACCCAGCTGAGGCAATTCAGGGCCGAGGTATAAGCTTTATTTCAGAACCAGAAACTGCTGAAACAGGAAATCAACCAGATGAAGACTCAGATGAGTTTGGTTATGGAGTTCTGAACGAAGCTATTTTCATCCCTATTGAGGGGAACTACGTCGCTCTGATTCTTCATTAGTCAATGGAGATACGTAGGCAGGAGATCGCGTGAGATCTTTGCGAGCAACCTTATTTATTAACTTTATCAACCTCTTCCCTCAGATCTCATTTGTCAGCATCCAACCTCAGCTTCCCAAGAGTGTCTTAGGGGCAGAGCATACGGGTAAAAGCCAGAGAAGCTTGAGAAGAAGTTTGATCATATTCTGAGGTCGTACGCGTAACAAGTTTCCTCATTTGCTCAGATTCAAATTGGTTGAGCTTGCCGCATCAGGATCATCTCCGACAAAGCTTCCTTTGGGGTTTCAATTCCAAGTATGATTACCATTCTGGGGCACCTGGCCTTTTAATTAAAAATTGCAAGTCTTTTAGGGGCAAAGGTAAAAACAAGGTCGCGAATGTGATTGACTCCAAGACTATTATGTTCACACCAGGGAAAAGTGGAAATATGGCACCAAAACAGTAATGGAATGAACGTCCAGATTGATGACTGTTGAAAGTCTCCAAGAGCAATAAGTCCAGACAGAGTCAAGCCTCCTCAATAATGGCTACCACGATGTGAATGCTAAATGCAAATACAACTCAGGGGCATTTAGGCATACCATTTGACAACTGTGATGTGTTCAGATACGATGTGCAAAATTTGATCGACTCAAAGGTCATCATGCCAGAAAGTCCGCCCACATATTTAAGTCTCCTCATCAAACGAACATCCTAGTTTGCAAGGGCATCTTCAGAAGCAATAAGTCCAGACGGAGTCAAGTCTCCTCAATGACAGCAATGTTCAGCTTCTTTACTGCATTTTCATTTTTAGTTTATATTGTTTGTTTAAACATTTGTATGCATGCATGAAACTTATTTGTTTTTGAATGTTAACCATAATAAAATGCACATGTTTTTCTTGAAGTAATCCATTCGTATTCACTCATGATTTTGTGTATGTGCATTGCAATACCAAATGGTGTGCTTAAACTCTATCGGGGAGGATGACGAAATGAAAACGCAAAAACTCTAATTGTGTGCTTTTGAGAAAGACCCTGTTGACGATGTACAGGCATTGTTTCAAATCCTAAACACTGAAGAGATAAGGAATATAGACCCTCGCCAACCCATTTGAGCCTTGAAGTAGGAGTTTCCTTTCGTATGAAAAAACCCTTGCATTTAACCCAGGGGCAGGGTAGGCGTTAGTTAGTTTGACCGGGCGTTCAAATTTAAAAAAGGAGTGCAAATATGAGGATCCATTACCTTTCGTTGTACCAAATCAAGAGGTCCCATGACCAGAAACCACAATGGTTATCCCGGAAAAGAGGTCCAAAGACCGGAGGCCACAAAGGTTATCCTTCCTCAACCAAGAAGTGAGACAGTCACGACCCTCATAAAGCAATCAAGACAACCAGTGTCACACGATTTGTTCAAAAAAAGAGAATTGAAAAAAAGAGAAATGAAAAAGCCCGCTAAGTCAAAACTTGAAAACAAGCGACTTAGGCAAAAATTAGGACACCCCGCTTGACTTCACAATCAAAGATTCACAAGAATCAGTCCAGGCAAAAGTTAGGGATAATCAAAATAATTCAAAAGCGAAAGACGAAAAGGATTACATAAGAAAGATCCTTGAACAATAACAAAGTCGTGTGATACAGACACGAAAGACAAAGGGGTGACTGACTTCAAACAACAATCTGATTGGTGCTTAAACTATTGGAGTAATTGGTTCCTTAATCATCACAAAACCCTTTTTGTGAGGTGAGCGCTTGTGAAAGTTAGCTGAACATAGGAATGGAGAACATCACGAAGAGGGGTGGGTACCTATAAAATTCGAGCCTATATCCTTTATTTCTATAACCGTGAACCAGGCCACGATACAACCCTCAAAAGTCCTAACTGAAACAGGGTTATTTCAAGAGCGTACTACCACAAGATCGCGTTCCTGACTCCTATGAGTTGTGCTAAAAGTTCTTTGTTGGTGTTGCATGTGCATGCTTCATTTATCAAAAACCAATGTCTTATCTTAACCAGTGATTTGTCACAAAGGTTTGCGACATCTTTTTCAGTAAAACTTCAAAATTAACATGTGTGTTGCATTAGAATTTTCATTCTCAAAAATAAACATTTTCTGCTTGCATACATTTGTTTGGCATCATAAAAATCCATGTATGGAATCTCAGTCCAGAAGCTTAATCTTGCCAAGTTGAGAAGTCTGAAACTTCCGAAGGACAATCTGTCGAGGTGCACTTTTCAAGAAAACTCCATTGAGTAGGGACTTTCCCAACAGTCGTGGTAAGAGCCAACTAATCTGGGGAAATCATGTCGAGCAATCTCTTCAAAGTTCAGCCAAGCGGGGGCAATCACTTCGAGATTCAACTCTCTCAAAGAGCCATCAGACGGAGGCATTATTCAAATTTCAACCAAACTGGGGCAGTTACTTCGAGATCCAATCTTTCAAAGAACAATTGGTATGGGTGCTTTCTTCAAAACACCGTCAGTCATAGGTGATCACTTCAAGGCTCGTACTGGGGCAGGCCACCCCAAGAGCGCTAGAAGTTACTTTCTCCTGAAAATGGTTAATCAGAAGCACCTATCCCAAGGTTCGAAATACTAGGACACACTATCTCACAGTGAATACTCACGAGGAAATTTCTTTCATAGACCATACAGTCTGGGGTAGTTATTTCGAGATCCGACGAATCTCTCCAAGAGTTTGAAGACACTGAGGCATTTCGTATGCCATGTTTTTTGTAAAATCCTCTTGAGACATTTTTCTTCTGATGGACCTTAATCTAAGGTGATTTGAATATTGCAAAGAACCATTGTTCTCTCATGATTAGTTGGCAACCTATCAACCCAGAGACTGGAAGCAAAGTCATTGTCAGCATAGTACTTCAAGAGTTGTTTCATCTGCGGAATTCATTGATCAGAATTCCTTAGTAAGTCTCATTAGACAATCTCTGCTCCAGCAGTGGAGCAAATGGAAGGATACTTCTTGAGCAGAAGGGCATCATCGTCTCTCATCCCCAGCAAGGGGCAACTTAAACTCTTATATTCAGCAGGAAGCTTTATCATTGACATCCTCCATCATCAGAAAGTTGATGTCCTCCCCAAGAAGAGACTTCCTTTCGATACAGGGGCAATCCTCAACAGTACAAGGAGTTCTTTCCTCCCCAACAAGGTGTTTCCTCAACAATGTCATGCCTTTGGTTCTCAGCCAAGTCAGGAGGTCTTCACATCCCCATCAGAGTTCAAGAAGGGTCCATCTTTAGCAGGGTCTTGGAACTCCAATCTTAAAAGTCCAATTTATTTTTGGCAATGGCGGATGTTCAGAGCCGGTGTATCATTGACAACCTTCCCTGCAGAGTTATCTCCTCCTCATCATGATGGATCAGATCAGTGCAATGATCATCGTTTCTCCCCAGTCAAGCCATATGGGATACTTGTAGTCTCCTTTCTAGGAGATCCTTTGCATTTGCATTTGCATCTAGTGATCATCATTACATTTGCATCCTCCAAAGCGTAGCATTTCCATCCTCATGGAGCATTACGCCATAAATCCAAACATGTGCATGCCAGCATGGGCCAGTTTTGAGGTATTACATATGACCTATAACATCTTCTCAACTTGAAGTACTCCGCACAGAGGATACCAATATCATTTTTCAGACATCCTCGTCTTTTCAAGTCAATGTTTGTCATTTATTCCGCGTCTTGGTACAACGGTCGCGTCGCAGGTTCCTGTTTTATACAACGGTCCTGTTTGCTTGGGCTTTCGTTTATGTACAACGATCCCGTTCCATCTTATCATATTTCCTCTGTGTTTCTGGTTGCCGCCTGAGGCCGGTATACCATTGCGTCTCCATTCGAGGATGGTTTCGTGTTAAATCCGAGGATCTTTTGAGAATTGTCATTCGAGGATGGCATTCTTTTCTTCAAGTCCTTCTGAGGTTGGTCTTGTTTCTTGTTGGTGTGGTTATCATTCGAGGATGATAGTCCGTTTTTTAGCTTATTGATTGAGGTCAGTTTGTCTCTTTTGCAAAGTCTGTCTGAGGTCAGCTTTGTGTTTGGTTATCAGTCGAGGCTGGTATACCTTTGCGTCTCCATTCGAGGATGGTTTCGTGTTAGATCCGAGGATCTTTTGAGAATTGTCAGTTGAGGATGGCGTTCTTTTCTTCAAGTCCTTCTGAGGTTGGTCTTGTTGTTGTGGCTATCATTCGAGGATGATGGACCATTTTGAAGCTTATTGATTGAGGTCAGTTTGTCTCTTTTGCAAAGTCTTTCTGAGGTTAGTCTTTGTGTTTCTGGTTATCGACTGAGGTCGGTATGCCATTGCGTCTCCATTCGAGGATGGTTTTGTGTTAGATCCGAGGATCTTTTGAGAATTGTCATTTGAGGATGGAATTCTTCCCAGCATATTTTATTACCCACAGTGTGCAAATTTTCAGGTTTTATTCGAGTATTCAATCACTCCATATCTTGAACGTCTAAAAGCTGTTGCAATTATTCGTTCAGGCTTGCAGATGATTGAATAGGGGCAGCTGTAATACCTCAAAATTTGCCCTCTCATTTCCATGCCATTTAGCATAACCTTTCATACATTGCATTGCATTTAGATCACAATTGCATCATAAACATACATGAACATACATCTCCATTTGAGCTTTCACAGGTTGCGACTGACCTTTATTTTTTCATGCGGCACGTGCACAAGAATCTCAGAAGAAGGCAAAAGTTCTCGGTTGATTCAGAGGAGTTTAAGCAAAACATCAGTTTTATTGTGCAGTTTGCAAAAGTTGTAACTTATGCTCGGAAAATCATTTTGGCCTGAAACTCTATATTTAGACCGTTTCAGTATTCTCTACAACTTTTGTGTTCGGCTCGGAGGCCAATTCATCAAGGAAAATGGCGGGATTTATTTGTTTCTGAAATTTTGGTTTCGTCGATTAACTGTGCTAGCGGTATTCAAGAGTTCGTAACTTCTGATTGGGTCAACATGTCTAAGAGATTCATATGCCAAAAGTTCCATTTTGATATCCTTTCCAACTTTTGGGTTTTGGCCGAGAACTAATTCTTTGAAGAAGATCTCAGAATGTGCGAGTCTTTAGAGTCGACATAGTGAAAAACAGTGTTGAACCGGTGAGTTTTGAACACTAGTGTAAATTGACTTTGTTGATTATTCCGGAGCCATTGGTAAACTTTTTAGTCGATTTCGGATAATTTTTTTCTGCTATTTCGCTACTGCCAGCCGACAAAATCGGTCAAAAAAGTATCACTTCCGAGCGGAATTTTCAAAATCCGATTGCATATTTGAATCCGTTGGCACGTTTGCAAGTTACCATGCGATTTTCGTTCAATTCCGAGTCGGTGATTTTTGACGCGTTTTTCCGTTTCAAGGCTTTTTATGTTCGGTTTGGTGCGGTTTTGATGCATTGGTCTTGTTTTGACTTGTACTTATGTTTGTTGATCATTTTCCATTCATTGCATGTAAATTTGTTCGATTCCGGTTTGATTTTGCATGTTGTTTATTAATATTAGTGCATAAGTGCTGCCCCGTTTTGAAACGTAAATTTCAATGCATGTCTATGACTCGTATATTCATCTTTCTACTTGATTTTGAGTTGTGAGGCATAGGTGCAACTTCCGGTTGCACCTATTTTTGGTTTCTAATGCGTTTGTTGAGTTCATGCAAGGTTCTCGCAAAGATCTTAACGACGGTCGTTTGGTTGGTATTCCACTTTATTTGTGGGATACCTTTTGATTCAAATGATATTTTGTGCCGTTGTTTTTGTTTCGATTATGGGGGATTTTTACAAAGTAATTATGGAAGATAAGCATTTATATTGCTTATGGAGATTACAAGACCTTGCTTGAAGTTTTTTTGGATTTCTTTTATGTGAAGAATCGACACTTCGATCAAGTAAGTAATTTCGACTTTCCACTTTTACACATCATTCTATTTGTATGCGACTTAGGATCATATAACTTAAGGTACATATTGAGCCCTCCCACCTGAGGCACTGGATTTATTTATGATATATGATGATATGTGTCGATTTCGGAGCTTAGGGATTAGGTTACGAACCATTAGGATCGCTTCCTTTCACTTACCCTTAAAATCCATTTTTTTGCCCGTTTCATCGTAATTATTAAAAATAGTTTTAGGCGGGATCCATTTAGAACATGTAATATAATGACTTTATTATTCTAGGGATTTAATTTCATAACTTTTTAAGCCTTTTTGCTATTTTTCCATGTCACCTAGATCCTAGGTTGATTCATGTGTTTATGTGTCGCATAACCTAAATGATAGGAAGGCATTCATGCCATTTGATTGAGGAATCTTTTGGTAACTTCTAGGAGTTAATTATAGGTAATTTATAGGTCCTTAATTCTAGTTATAGGCCACTTTTTGAACCATACTCATTTGGTTTGTTTTGGTGTTTCAAAGTGCATCTTTATTTGAGCATATTTTAACCTAAACTCATTTCTCTTCTCCTCTAATTGTTAACAGGAATTATGTGGGAACCATTAATGCTTATTCATGCAGTCTAATTGCATATCACATATTGTATGCTACTGACTCATAATCATCTCATGCATATTCACATGTCATGCATCCTTAACTTGCATCATTTGTGATCTTATGCGATGTTTGCTCCATTTGTTCTCACATCTTCTTCTCCTTGCTCCATATGCTTAAGTCATTGCATCCATGATGGTATGCTCATTAATCCTCATTCATAAGCATTCACTACTGACTTTGATACTTATTTCATGTATTAATTCATGCTTGTAAGCAATATGCATTCATACTTCATCCATAAACTCTAACTTACATTTAGGTGAACTTAGGTGAACTTTTTGTACATAGTTTGACATAGTTTGATCTTGTTAGGTATCCTAGCATCCTTAGGGACCTATAGCATGTAGCTACTGACTTTAAAAGTCATATAACCTTTAGGTACCTTCACCTTTAGACTTAGGTCTTATTTTGAACCCTAGTTTCATTCTAGGACGTTTATGGTACTTAATCGCTTTCATGCTTTGATTTTACTTCCAATATGCATTGTCATGCTAACTTTTGTTTTGTAGGGGGGAAGATTGAGGTAAGCATTACTTCATTCCCATCTCTTATGCATTTTAATTGTGTTTGCCTTAGAACCTTGTGCTTTTCTTTTAGGCTTTCCCTTTCTTTAGAGACAACTTAACTTCCTTAGGAAGTAAGTTAGTTTCTAACTCTTTTTTCTTCTTTTCCTTTTCTTTATTAGGATTAGAATACCTCATTAACCATAGGATCTCCCTTTTGTATATGATAACTAACTTAGGGTTGTGTCTTAGTCCCCCTTAGTTTGTCCTTTTTGCAATTTGAGTCCTTCTTTCTCATCTCATAGAGAAAATAATAAAACATTTAATGAAAACCGGACATTCTTGTACGACACGATACTTTGTTGCGGAGTGTTCATACGCGTCCTGTTTCGGGGCGAGGTATAAATACTCACCGCGATGGATAGGTTTTAGTATGAGAATATTCACAAACAAATTCAAAAGATACTTCTCATAAAAGACAAAAACAAATAACAAGCGACTATCCTGCGGGAACTTCTCTTCTCATCTCATTCACTCATAACGTGAACTCGCGACGACTTGTCTCGCATGCAAGACGGTAAACGCACTCGTACCAGACGAGCCTGCAACACCTGAGCATAGACATACGCATTTCCAACTGTAAAAAACACAAACAAATAGTTCCCGCCTTAGTTAGGCGAACTACGTCGACTCTGATCCTCATTATCCCGATGAGGTACGTAGGCAGCGGGGTAGGGCCCGTTCGAGCACATTCTTTATTTTCCCTATATTTTCCCCATTCTTTTATTCCATTCTCTTTTCTTATTCCTTTCTCATTTAATTTCCATTCCAGTCAGCAGTTTTTTTCAGCAGCAATTATATTTTCTCACCCTTTGAAACAAACAAACAAGCGTGGATCCCGTCGGGTACGGCGGACGGTCTTGGGTGCTAATACCTTCCCAGGTCGTAACCGACTCCCGAACCCAGATCTTTGGTTCGCAGGACCTTGTCCTTTCCTTCTTCCTCAGGTTTGTGCAACATTACCTTTCCCATTCTTTCAGGATAAAAATGTCTGGCTGGCGACTCTACCTTTCCGCGCCACTTTCGCGTTTGTACTAGGATGAAAATCCCGGGAGCGACAGCTGGCGACTCTGCTGGGGACCGACCCAGAATCTCTGGTTTCCCTTATAGAGTCAATCCTAGCGTCTGTTTGGTTTTGTTTCTTTGGGTGTTTATCTGTTTGCTGCTGTGTGTTTTAGTTTAGCTTTACTGTTTTCATTTACAGTTTTTACTTTACAACTTTACTTTATCGCATTTATTTACCGCTTTCAGTATTTATTTTCCATGCATCATATTATACTGGACTGTCTGGCTGTGCTGGTTTTCATTTTTTCTGTGGGATCGGAGTTACTGTGAGATAAGCCAACTACCCAGCTTGAGTACACTATAGGATTAGCGTGGACAGACATTGTACTCCCATGGTATCTCACCATGATGGGTGGCGATGTGTTCCACACCCAGATTGTGACCGTCTTGGAACTATTCTGTGTGGGGATTACCTCACTTCAGGGTACGACCTTGATAGTTATGTGCATCTGGTGACCGATCTTCGAGGACCTTAATGGGAACACCCCTCTCTAGTGATGACAGTGGCAGACCGCATTTGTTGGCAAACCCACTCGCATCCGAGGGTCCATTGGGAACTCGCATAGGATGGCCTGGTTCTCTCATAGGAATAAAGTTAAAGAAAACTGTTCGTATGACAGTAGTATTGTACCCTTCGGGATGAATGTACTATTGTTTCTCGATTCAGTGCTTGAAGCTGGAGACTTGTGAGGGATGCTTGTTTTTCCGGACTCAATTGAGACCTCCCAGAGTAGTACATAATGCCAAACCGATTCCCTGATTTGGTCATGAGCCATTTCTCAGAAATGGTGAACGTATTATTGCTATTCGGCCTCGAGAGTCTGTGATGTTTGACATGAGTAGCACACCCGGGAGATTGGGAGGGGTTTACAGGTTTGCAGGAACCCTAAACTTCAACATACCCACTTTGTCAGTATTGTTCAGTGTTCTATGGTTCTTTGATTCAGAGATCCGGGAGTTCTATTCATAGAAATTGTTACTGTGATTACCATGGTGACCCTGATATTGTGACTATTATTATGGCTCTCCACAGACACTTGGCTCGTTGTTCAGCTTCAATACCATCAGTGACTATTCTATCAATGACTATTCTATCATAGGTGATCACTTCAAGGCTCGTACTATTGAAGGCCACCCCAAGAGAGCCAGAAGTTACTTTCTCCTGAAGATGGTTAATCAGAAGCACCTATCCCAAGGTTCGAAATACTATGACACACTATCTCACAGTGAATACTCACGAGGAAATTTCTTTCATAGACCATACAGTCTGGGGTAGTTATTTCGAGATCCGACGAATCTCTCCAAGAGTTTGATGACACTGAGGCATTTCGTATGCCATGTTTTTTATAAAATCCTCTTGAGACATTTTTCTTCTGATGGACCTTAATCTAAGGTGATTTGAATATTGCAAAGAACCATTGTTCTCTCATGATTAGTTGGCAACCTATCAACCCAGAGACTGGAAGCAAAGTCATTGTCAGCATAGTACTTCAAAAGTTGTTTCATCTGCAGAATTCATTGATCAGAATTCCTTAGTAAGTCTCATTAGACAATCTCTGCTCCAGCAGTGGAGCAAATGGAAGGATACTTCTTGAGCAGAAGGGCATCATCGTCTCTCATCCCCAGCGAGGGGCAACTTAAACTCTTATATTCAGCAGGAAGCTTTATCATTGACATCCTCCATCATCAGAAAGTTGATGTCCTCCCCAAGAAGAGACTTCCTTTCGATACAGGGGCAATCCTCAACAGTACAAGGAGTTCTTTCCTCCCCAGCAAGGTGCTTCCTCAATAATGTCATGCCTTTGGTTCTCAGCCAAGTCAGGAGGTCTTCACATCCCCATCAGAGTTCAAGAAGGGTCCATCTCCAGCAGGGTCTTGGCACTCCAATCTTAAAAGTCCAATTTATTTTTGGCAATGGCGGCTGTTCAGAGCCGGTGTATCATTGACAACCTTCCCCGCAGAGTTATCTCCTCCTCATCATGATGGATCAGATCTGTGCAATGATCATCGTTTCTCCCCAGTCAAGCCATATGGGATACTTGCAGTCTCCTTTCAAGAAGATCCTTTGCATTTGCATTTGCATCTAGTGATCATCATTACATTTGCATCCTCCAAAGCGTAGCATTTCCATCCTCATGGAGCATTACGCCATAAATCCAAGCATGTGCATGCCAGCATGGGCCAGTTTTGAGGTATTACATATGACCTATAACATCTTCTCAACCTGAAGTACTCCGCACAGAGGATACCAATATCATTTTTCAGACATCCTCTTCTTTTCAAGTCAATGTTTGTCATTTATTCCGCGTCTTGTTTGGTATAACGGTCGCGTCGCAGGTTCCCGTTTTGTACAACGGTCCTGTTTGCTTGGGCTCTCGTTTATGTACAACGATCCTGTTCCATCTTATCCTATTTCCTCTGTGTTTCTGGTTGCCGCCTGAGGCCGGTATACCATTGCGTCTCCATTCGAGGATGGTTTCGTGTTAGATCCGAGGATCTTTTGAGAATTGTAATTCGAGGATGGCATTCTTTTCTTCAAGTCCTTCCGAGGTTAGTCTTGTTTCTTGTTGGTGTGGTTATCATTCGAGGATGATAGTCCGTTTTTTAGCTTATTGATTGAGGTCAGTTTGTCTCTTTTGCAAAGTCTGTCTGAGGTCAGCTTTGTGTTTGGTTATCAGTCAAGGCTGGTATACCTTTGCGTCTCCATTCGAGGATGGTTTCGTGATAGATCCGAGGATCTTTTGAGAATTGTCATTTGAGGATGGCATTCTTTTCTTCAAGTCCTTCTGAGGTTGGTCTTGTTGTTGTGGCTATCATTCGAGGATGATGGACATTTTGGAGCTTATTGATTAAGGTCAGTTTGTCTCTTTTGCAAAGTCTTTCTGAGGTCAGTCTTTGTGTTTCTGGTTATCGACTGAGGCCGGTATGCCATTGCGTCTCCATTCGAGGATGGTTTTGTGTTAGATCCGAGGATCTTTTGAGAATTGTCATTTGAGGATGAAATTCTTCCCAGCATATTTTATTACCCACAGTGTGCAAATTTTCAGGTTTTATTCGAGTATTCAATCACTCCATATCTTGAACGTCTAAAAGCTGTTGCAATTATTCGTTCAGGCTCGCAGATGATTGAATAGGGGCAGCTGTAATACCTCAAAATTTGCCCTCTCATTTCCATGCCATTTAGCATATCCTTTCATACATTGCATTGCATTTAGATCACAATTGCATCATAAACATACATGAACATACACCTCCATTTGAGCTTTCACAGGTTGCGACTGGCCTTTATTTTTTCATGCGGCACGTGCACAAGAATCTCAGAAGAAGGCAAAAGTTCTCGGTTGATTCAGAGGAGTTTAAGCAAAACATCAATTTTATGGTGCAGTTTGCAAAAGTTGTAACTTATGCTCGGAAAATCATTTTGGCTTGAAACTCTATATTTTAGACCGTTTCGGTATTCTCTACAACTTTTGTGTTCGGCTCGGAGGCCAATTCATCAAGGAAAATGGCGAGATTTATTTGTTTCTGAAATTTCGGTTTCTTAACTGTGCTAGCGGTATTCAAGAGTTCGTAACTTCTGATTGGGTCAACATGTCTAAGAGATTCATATGCCAAAAGTTCCATTTTGATATCCTTTCCAACTTTTGGGTTTTGGCCGAGAACTAATTCTTTGAAGAAGATCTCAGAATGTGCGAGTCTTTAGAGTCGACATAGTGAAAAACAATGCTGAACCGGTGAGTTTTGAACACTAAAAAATTCATAACTCTTGGCTCGTTCATCGAATTGATGTCTTTTAGGTGCCTAAAATTCCGTTTAGATGTTATCTTCATTATGTGAATTCAGTTTGGGTTAGGTCCGAGCGGAAGGATCTCGAAAATGCGAATTACCAGTAAGGTTCTTTGATGCAGTGTATTGTCTGTCAGATTTTGTAAAATTCATAACTCGGTCAATTTTCATCGGATTTCACCCGTTCTTGAAGCGTTGGTTCACAAATTTTATCCTCTTCAAGTTCAAACACAAACGCGAGTTTGAACGGTGCTCCAAAGATTGTCGTTTTGGTTTATTTCACAAAACTGAAGTGATGAACCGAAGAAAAAGGCTGAAAGTGGTTTCACGAGAAAATTCATATCTCCCTCGTAGTTTGTCCGGTTGAGCTTAGATTTTAACACCAGGTCACTGAATCATAGATCTACAACTTTGCTGACAAAGTCGAGTCGAGATTATGCTCCAGAGAGGTTGACCTAGTCACATTTTCGAGTAGCGGACACCAAATAAGCCGAAAAAACAACTTATTCAGTGACGTCTTGCAGCTTAAACGTATCGATCACACTCGATTTTGATCGTATGACGTTCGTTCTTTTTGCTTTGCAACCGTGATTCAAAGGTGGACGATGTTGTGGAAGGCTCAGAGTCGAAATTTCTTGCCGAAGATATTGTTATTTTCACTTAAGTCGAAATTCTACCTTTTGCCTTTCATTTTACACTCCACTATATATTCTTTTGACCCACAATTTGTCTCATAACTTCAATCATAATTTACAAACACCAAAAAACTCTCACAAACTCTCACTAAAGGATCAAAGTTCATTCTCTCAATTCTTTCTCAAGAACACAACAACAACTTCATCAAGAACTCAAGAACACAACAATTCCGATCAAGCTTCCGGTAGCCGAGCCGCCACGAACCACCACCTCCGATCAACTTCACCACCGTGCGACCACCATCTTCCACCGCCGACAGCCACGCGACCTCTCCCCCTCTCCTCCATTCATGATCGCGTCTCACTTGCTTCGGATTCACAATTTCTTCGTCGATTCTTCATTCAGTAAGCTTCTTAAACTTTAATTCATGAATAATTGTTGCATTGTTTCTTGAATTGAATTTACAAGTTGAATTAATATTATGGAGAATATGTGCATTGATTCTTGACTTTGTTGATTATTCCGGAGCCATTGGTAAACTTTTTAGTCGATTTCGGATAATTTTTTTCGACTATTTCGCTACTGCCAGCCGACAAAATCGGCCAAAAAGTATCACTTTCGAGCGGAATTTTCAAAATCCGATTGCATATTTGAATCCGTTGGCACGTTTGCAAGTTACCATGCGATTTTCGTTCAATTCCGAGTCGGTGATTTTTGACGCGTTTTTCCGTTTCAAGGCTTTTTATGTTCGGTTTGGTGCGGTTTTGATGCATTGGTCTTGTTTAGACTTGTACTTATGTTTGTTGATCATTTTCCATTCATTGCATGTAAATTAGTTCGATTCCGGTTTGATTTTGCATGTTGTTTATTAATATTAGTGCATAAGTGCTGCCCCGTTTTGAAACGTAAATTTCAATGCATGTCTATGACTCGTATATTCATCTTTCTTCTTGATTTTGAGTTGTGAGGCATAGGTTCAACTTCCGGTTGGACCTATTTTTGGTTTCTAATGCGTTTGTTGAGTTCATGCAAGGTTCTCGCAAAGATCTTAACGACGGTCGTTTGGTTGGTATTCCACTTTATTTGTGGGATACCTTTGGATTCAAATGATATTTTGTGTCGTTGTTTTTGTTTTGATTATGGGGGATTTTTACAAAGTAATTATGGAAGATAAGCATTTATTTTGCTTATGGAGATTACAAGACCTTGCTTGAAGTTTTTTTTGGATTTCTTTTATGTGAAGAATCGACACTTCGATCAAGTAAGTAATTCTGACTTTCCACTTTTACACATCATTCTATTTGTATGCGACTTAGGATCATATAACTTAAGGCGCATATTGAGCCCTCCCACCTGAGGCACTGGATTTATTTATGATATATGATGATATGTGTCGATTTCGGAGCTTAGGGATTAGGTTACGAACCATAAGGATCGCTTCCTTTCACTTCCCCTTAAAATCCATTTTTTTGCCCGTTTCGTCGTAATTATTAAAAATAGTTTTAGGTGGGATAAAATTCTGGAAAAATTCATGAGTGATCCTCATCCTCTTAATTAATTTTTCATATTTTTTGTTTTCAGATTTGGGTGGTTTTAATAATTAATTTGGATTTTAGATCATAAGTTGTCCTTAAAAGGAATATTTTGACATAAGGGACCAAAAACAAGTTTTCCCCATAGGTGTGAGACCTATTTTTTGTGTGTGATTAACCACTAGAATTTGTGACATTATGGTGCTCATTAGGCATTTTTTTCATAATTTTTAGTGCCCTTTTCGATCCACTTTGTGGAGTTGTTTTTTTGGTGATCATGCTTTGTTACCTTGCTAATCAAGGAATTGTTTTGGAACTTTGGTGCATAATTTTGTGGAATCCTTTTAGAACATGTAAAATAATGACTTTATTATTCCAGGGATTTAATTTCATAACTTTTTAAGCTTTTTTGCTATTTTTCCATGTCACCTAGATCCTAGGTTGATTCATGTGTTTATGTGTCGCATAACCTAAATGATAGGAAGGCATTCATGCCATTTGATTGAGGAAACTTTTGGTAACTTCTAGGAGTTAATTATAGGTCATTTATAGGTCCTTAATTCCAGTTATAGGCTACTTTTTGAACCATACTCATTTGGTTTGTTTTGGTGTTTCAAAGTGCATCTTTATTTGAGCATATTTTAACCTAAACTCATTTCTCTTCTCCTCTAATTGTTAACATGAATTATGTGGGAACCATTAATGCTTATTCATGCAGTCTAATTGCATATCACATATTTTATGCTACTGACTCATAATCATCGCATGCATATTCACATGTCATGCATCCTTAACTTGCATCATTTGTGATCTTATGCGATGTTTGCTCCATTTGATCTCACATCTTCTTCTCCTTGCTCCATATGCTTAAGTCATTGCATCCATGATGGTATGCTCATTAATCCTCATTCATATGCATTCACTACTGACTTTGATACTTATTTCATGTATTAATTCATGCTTGTAAGCAATATGCATTCATACTTCATCCATAAACTCTAACTTACATTTAGGTGAACTTAGGTGAACGTTTTGTACATAGTTTGACATAGTTTGATCTTGTGAGGTATCCTAGCATCTTTAGGGACCTATAGCATGTAGCTACTGACTTTAGAAGTCATATAACCTTTAGGTACCTTCACCTTTAGACTTAGGTCTTATTTTGAACCCTAGTTCCATTCTAGGACGTTTATGGTACTTAATCGCTTTCATGCTTTGATTTTACTTCCAATATGCATTGTCATGCTAACTTTTGTTTTGTAGGGGGGAAAATTGAGGTAAGCATTACTTCATTCCCATCTCTTATGAATTTTAATTGTGTTTTCCTTAGCACCTTGTGCTTTGCTTTTAGGCTTTCCCTTTCTTTAGAGACAACTTAACTTCCTTAGGAAGTAAGTTAGTTTCTAACTCTTTTTTCTTCTTTTCCTTTTCTTTCTTAGGATTAGAATACCTCATTAACCATAGGATCTCCCTTTTGTATATGATAACTAACTTAGGGTTGTGTCTTAGTCCCCCTTAGTTTTTCCTTTTTGCAATTTGAGTCCTTCTTTCTCATCTCATAAAGAAAATAATAAAACATTTAATGAAAACCGGACATTCTTGTACGACACGAGACTTTGTTGCGGAGTGTTCATACGCGTCCTGTTTCGGGGCGAGGTATAAATACTCACCGAGATAGATAGGTTTTAGTATGAGAATGTTCACAAAAAAATTCAAAAGATACTTCTCATAAAAGACAAAAACAAATAACAAAGCGACTATCCTGCGGGAACTTCTCTTCTCATCTCATTCACTCATAACGTGAACTCGCGACGACTTGTCTCGCATGCAAGACGGTAAACGCACTCGTACCAGACGAGCCTGCAACACCTGAGCATAGACATAAGCATTTCCAACTGTAAAAAACACAAACAAATAGTTCCCGCCTTAGTTAGGCGAACTACGTCGACTCTGATCCTCATTATCCTGATGAGGTACGTAGGCAGCGGGGTAGGGCCCGTTCGAGCACATTCTTTATTTTCCCTACATTTTCCCCATTCTTTCATTCCATTCTCTTTTCTTATTCCTTTCTCATTTAATTTCCATTCCAGTCAGCAGTTTTTTTCAGCAGCAATTATATTTTCTCACCCTTTGAAACAAACAAACAAGCGTGGATCCCGTCGGGTACGACGGACGGTCTGGGGTGCTAATACCTTCCCAGGTCGTAACCGACTCCCGAACCCAGATCTTTGGTTCGCAGGACCTTGTCCTTTCCTTCTTCCTCAGGTTTGTGCAACATTACCTTTCCCATTCTTTCGGGATAAAAATGTCTGGCTGGCGACTCTACCTTTCCGCGCCACTTTCGCGTTTGTACTAGGATGAAAATCCCGGGAGAGACATTGGGCATTCTTGAAGAAGGTTTCCCTAAATTCAATGACTAATGAGGATAAACTAATCATGGCCTCAGTTCTAACTACTGTCGGGGAAAATTGATCAAATCTTTGAAATAAATGTCGAGAGAATAAACTGATCATGGCTTCAGATCTTGAAATGATTGTTGAGAAGATAAATTGATCATGGCTTCAGTTCTTGAAATGAATGTTGAGAAAATAAACTCAGTATGGACCTTGAAGAGAATCTCCTGGTTAACCAAATCTGAGAAACTTGCATTGAGAAACAAAATCTTGAACCATAAGACCTAGAAGGAACTTGCCCCTGATAAGATCACTGACCAAATTTCTCAACTGTTTGAAAATTCCTTTGATGAGGAAAGTTTGTTTGCAAAAAAAGTTTTTATACAGACATGTTAATTTTAATGCAAAGTCCATATAAAATTTTGAAATAAAAAATCATTTTTGGAATGAAATTTATTGATGTAAAGTAAGTAAAAACATTGTCAAAACACAGAGGTTGAGACAAAAATGAAAGATAAAGAAAAGGTAAGAAACAAATGATCGGCAACAAACATGGGAGTCAGTTTACGCAACCTTGCTGTAATATGTTTTTTTCAAAAGAAACCTGGATTCAATTAGGTCTTTTGAAGGTTTTAAAGTGGTCTAATTCACGATTTATGAAACAAAGGATATAGGCTCAAAGTTTATTTGTACCCAACCCAATATTCGTGATGATCTGCAGTCCTACATTCAATCAATTCAACTTATGCATTCAAGTTCCAAGAAATTTGGTATTGGACAGATGAAGATGATCCGTAAGCCAAAGGATTTTGAGATAGAAGTCACCTCTCCCTTTTGTTATTTCTGGTGAGGACTCTGGTAAGCTCATCTTATTTTGCTGAGGATTTTGATGACCTCTTGATTGATGCTTTCTTTTTATTATCCCTAACTTTTGCCTGAACTGTGTCACTTGAAATTATAGTTAGCGGGATGCCCCAGTTTTTGCCTAAGTCTCCTTCTTAAGTTTTGACTTAGCGGGCTTTGATTTTTTTATCATTTTTTCAATATCACTTTTTTTTAAAGATAAGGACTGACCGACTTAATGATTACGGTGAACCATCATTGGCTTTTGAATTGAAAGACATCTTCGACACTTCTTGATGTGTGTGAAAGAAAGCTTGATATTGCAAACTTTATTGAAAGGTGTCTTGAATAATTCTTTTTTATTTGAATGCACATTCGAATTAATTGAGAACTACCCATCCCCAGGTTAAAATTGCGAGTTTTTCGAATAGAAAGAAACTCCAACTTCAAGGCTCAAATGGGTTGACAAGGGATTAACTTCTTTATTTCTCCAGCGTTTGGGAGTTGAAACAATGCATGTACATCATCAACCAAGTTCCAATTGAAAGCATACCAACAACAATTATGGGTATTTCATTTTCATCATTCTCCCTCCAATCATTGTAAAAGCTTGAGAAAAGAAAATGAATAAGAAATATAAAGCATAAAGATGCAAACAGTGAATAAAATTGTATCAAAACATTGCAATGCTCATTTCATTAAAATCAACGTGAAAGTACAAACAAAGTTTAAAGGCAAACAAGTCAATACAATTGAATAAAATTTCAAACAGAAAGAAACAATGGCCTGGTGATCCATCAGCAACAAGGATGAGTTGTCCCGTTTGAAATTCTGGCCTTAAAGATAAACTGACTTGCTGAAGTCATCTGAAGATTCACTTCTCACACTTTGACAGAGGATTTGTGACAGTATTAGGATTGGTATCATGAAAGGAAAGGATTTTGTTCCTGATAAGCTATTGTCTACCTTCAGTGCAAAATAATGTTCCAAGTCATGATCAATTCCACCTTGATGAAACTCACAATGAAGATCCACGTTATAGCCAGCGGGAAGAGGATCTGGAACAGGAGGCGGAGGCCTAATAGTAATCCAACCATTCTAAATCAAAGAAGGATACAACTTAGTATAGGTCATCGGAATAGGATCATAATATGTCCTATTGCAATACTAATTTGGTCTAGCGGCAGGCGGAAGAGCTTGAGCTTGAGCTGGTTGAGCCTTAACAACAAGAGCAACTGCAGCTACATATGGTTTAACATATCGTTGTTGCTCGCGATAAGGTTTCGTTTCTTTTGAAACAACATAAACATCACCATCTCTTTTCTTTTGAAAGTTCCCATGAGACCTTCTTGCAGCATTAGAAGCTTCAGCATTGGTAATCTTACCTTTCATGATACCTTCTTCTAGTCTTTCTCAGATAGTGACTAGGTTAGCAAAACTCGATGAAACACTTCCTACCATCTTCTCCCAAAAGAAACGTTGAAGAATGTCCATGAACAAACCAGTTAATTCTTTTTCGGCCAAAAGTGGCTCCACTTGAGCAGCTAGCTCTCTCCAGCGCTGAGCATACTCATTGAAGGATTCTTTCTATTTCTGAAACATGTTTTGAAGTTGATGGCGATCAGGTTCCATGTTCACATTGTACTTATACTACTTTACGATAGCATCAGATAAATCCTTCCAACTCTGGACTTGGTTCTTCTGAAGTCTCATGTACCATTTCATAGAAGCACCACTCAAACTATCTTGGAAACAGTGAATAAGAAGTTTTTCGATATTGGCATGTGCAACCATTTTGCGGAAATACATCAGCAAATGGATTTTAGGAAAAGTATGCCCCTTGTATTTCTTAAACTCAGGAACTTTGGACTTATCAGGCATAACCAAGTCAGAAACCAAACACATGTATATTCCAACTGTAACACCCCAAATCTACCTGGCAGAAAATCATAAATCAGAGTTATCAAAATTCAACATATTGTCGCTCCCGACAAGTGACACAGGGTCAGATGAAGGTACAGACGCGAACGGTCGGCGAAGGGAACAGTGAGAACACACAGCCGTGAACTCACTGGAGAATGAATAGAGTCGCCAGCTAGGCATTTTTATCCCGGAGGAAAGGCAATGCTGCATAGACCTAGAAAAGGATGGATAAGACGGTTGCGAACCAGAGAGACTGAGAAAGGGGGTTGGTTACAACCTGGGAAGGTATTAGCACCCAGATTGTCCGTCGTACTCGACGGGATCCACGCTTGAAAGATTTGTGTTTTAAAGGGGTAGTGTCAGTGCAATCTGTGCATAAAGAGCTGGAAAAGGATGTACAGGTGTCAGTGTAAAAGAAGTGTGAAATGTGTTATATACAGTGTCAGTGTAGGAACAAAGATGAGATGCTCATGATAATGAGGCTAAAGAATGAAGCTGGAAAGAGGAGGAAGGTACAGAGACTTTTGTTCGATAACTGTTAAGTTATGCCTACGTATCCTCTCGTGCAATGAGGAAGTCAGAACACCGTAGTTCGACCCAAAGAGACTGATAGATGAATTGACTTGTGAACTGCTTACTTGCCTATGCTCAAGTGTGTGACCTGTCTGGCTCAGGTGCTAACTGTCTTGCATTAGACGGAAGAAGCAAGTTCTCGGTTGTGAGTGAATGAGATGAGAAAAGAATCCCGGAGGAAACGATTATTGTTTGTTTTTTTGTTTTCAGTCTTTTATTGTTTTTGGATTTTGTCATAAGTTAATGAGCTTAAGCCTAAACCAATGGATTTAGTAAACTCATCACATCTTCCCTCTGATTAGGGGTAATGAGAATACCTTAAGTGTGAAGTCAGCTTCTCACACTTAATCATCCATGGTGTAGGATTAAGATCATTAACCTACTTGTGATTATTTAGATGTTTTTGGTGTTTTTGTTTAGTGTTGAGTAATGAGGTTAAGCCATAATCAAGGATTAAACAGACCCATTACACCATCCTAAAAGAAGGATAATAGATGAGAATGTTTAAGTTGAGAAAAACTCCTCAACTTAATCCATGATTAGGGATTAAACCCATGACAAAACAAGCCTTTGATTAAGTGGATTTTATTTAATGGTATGATGATGAAGTGAATTTTATGGTTTGTAAGACAACTTGAGGGGGACTTGTCCATTAACACTAGGGTTAGTCCTTCTTAACCACTTAAGGAAGAATTAGAACCCTAATGCAAGGCCCAAGTTACAAGTGATGTCTTGATGATTATTAGATGAATTGATTAAGAGATTTAAACACCTTAAGGGTTCAAGACTTAGGATTAAAGTTATACACTCCATCCTAAGAGAAGGATGCAGGCATAAGCTTAATCACAAAGTCTTAAAGCCTTTAGGGTTTAGTCCCTGATTATGAGGTGAGAAGAGGAGACTCAAAGAGAGACACAAAGGTAAAACTATGGGGGGACTAATCAAAACCCTAATTCATTGTCATGCTTGGATGATCCTAAGGTTTGTGAGGTTTTCAAGAACAATCTTCAAAGGAGCCACCAGGAAGCAGATGAACAGGATCAAGAGAAGCAAAGTGACTTGCTTCATTCAAGAAGTCAAGTCACTTGAAGAAAGAAAGTGGGGAGGAGAAGAATGAGCAAGCTCAAACTCAAACACAAATAAGAATGCAGCAATGGATGCAAGAGAGATGAAAAGAAAAGGTATGAGAAGTGAAGGCAAATTCACTTCTCAAGTTTACTTACCACCTGCAATGTTAGAAAGAAAATGCAATGCAATGCAAGATGAGATGAAATGATATGATGCTAAGCAAAACCAGAAGCATGTTGATGATGATTATGATGTTATGAAGTGCTGCAAACATGAGGCAAGACAATGGGGATGTTCATACAAGATCATGAATGCAAATGGTGCAAGTTAAGGAGCATGAATGAACATGAAAAGTTATGAATCATACAAGACAAATGACATGGCAAATATGTAATGCAATGATCAAACATGCTTTCTATATGTCTTAAGATGCCAAATGAATCACAAGAATGCACAAAATGCAAAGGCAAGTCATGTTATGCAAGAGAGTGCAAGAAGGATGCAAGAGAAAACCCAAATTAGGGTTCATGGATTAAACATCAAACCAAAACTCAAAACAGAAGCAAACCTTAAGATAAAAAATGGAAAATGGTACCCAAGGAAACCCTAGACCTATAATAAACCACTGCCCAAAGGGGAGCTCTCAACTCTCAACCAAACTCAAGATATGAATTTTCTAAGTTATTAGGGTTTTTTAGGGTTCTTAACAAAACAAATGCCAAACAATTTGAAAATGCAAGAGCAATTCATGGCCTTTTTATCCTAGAAACTACATGCAAAATAGAAAATAATGCAAGAAGAATCAATGTCTCAACCTTCTCCAATAGGCAGAAATGAATTTTTGAATCCATGATCAAAATAATGCATAAAAAATGATTTAATTCAATGAAAAATTCTTAAAATGCATCAAGATCAAAAAAGAAATTTGGTTTGAAGGTTGGACAATGTTTCTAAATGTCTTAGAACATTTCATGAATTTTTTGGTGATTTTTAAATACCTAAAAGTATTTTTAATCAATTAATTCTCATTAATCAATTAAAAATAATCTTTTAAATATTTAAAAATACTTTTTTAATGATGAAAAATAAAATAAAAATATTTTTGGGTTTTAAAAATTAGTGAAACTCTTGACAAAAAGTTTCATAATTTTTAAAACATTTTTGCTATTTTAAATAAATTGTACAAAACAAATGAGAAAAAATGAAATAAAAAATAATGAAAATGAGAAGTAATCCAAATGAGAGGCTGAGATGAGCTGCTGGGTTAAAAGGGGTTGACTGGGCGCGCATCTGGACGGCCCAGATTCAAACCAACCTAATCCTGATTAATTAAATATTAATTCATAATTAAAACTTAATGAAAAGATCCTGGCCTTCTATTCACGCGCGGGAAATGGAATCCAATGGCCCACGTTCAAACTCAGTGCCCTAACCCTAATTAAAAATTAAACACTCTCAGGTCACCGGAGACGAGCTCCGGTCGTCTTCTCCGGTGACCTTCTCCCCTGAAAACTTCAAACTTCCTAAAAACGTAACAAAAATGAAATCTAAAAACTGGGAAATGTTCCCCACATCCTCACGAATCAAACCCCTAACCTAAAACAAATTTATATTTTGTAAACAAGCTGAATCGAAGAAAGAAAGTTCTAGGGCACGCGAGCTTCAGAAGCAAATTAAATGCTCAAATCACAACCATTTCAAAAACTAATGGTACCAGAATGATCAGCAAGGCATGAAGAACCAATTTGTAACAAGAAAAATCATTTCTGGAAAAATAAATTTCAGGCTACCTGAGATTTGAAGCTTTCCACTTGAGGACTTTCTGGCCTTCTCTTTATGTGCAATCTACTCCTTAGAACCCCTTGATGATATTTGAGTGCTCAAAATGAGTTTGAGTTGGCTGGATGATGAGATTCGAATGCTCCTGCTTCAAGCTCAGCCAACAATGGCTATGGTGATTCTGGCTCTTTCAGGTCATGGTGAATGATGGTTTGAGGTCTGAATGATGTATGGAGAAGCTTTGCAAGGTTTGTTTGGCTGTTTGTGAGCTAGGGAAGGAGATTCGAAAGCAACTGCAGAAATGGAGTGAGAAATGGCAGTGGGATCTCTTGGCTGTTTCAGGCTTGTGCTTTGGGTGGTTTGAGGTCTATGGAGCCAGGTGAGATGATTGGTGAAGTTAGCTTGAATGTTTAGTGGCTGTGGAGAAGAATTCGAAGCAAGTTGCAAGATGGGAGGTTTTTGTGAATGTTGTGAATGAGGAAGCTTCAGCCTTGTGTGTTATCATGTTTTGCTTGCAAATTGTTTGTATAAACAATGCTGATTGGCTTCTTGATGTGACTTGTGCTTTTGTGATTGGTAAGTTTGCTTTTGCCAAAAAGTCAACTTTTGTGTAAGTGAGGCATGGCTCAAAGTCTAGGCAAGTACAAGGCATGGGCTGGCGCAGCAAGGGTGAGGGAGAGTTCTAGCAAAGCTCAGCAGCCAATGTATCAAGTTGGTGAAGTGATCATGATGGTTTTTGCAAGTTGTGACATTTTGGTTCACATGTGATAAAGCCTTGTTACACAAACCAAGCCATGAGCAAATTCAATCCAATTCTGATTTTTAGGACTTAGAGGATGTTTGCATACTGGTTTGAAGTCAATTAGAAGTTACAAAATGCATTGGTTCAAGATTTTGCAAAATTTCCACTTGGTGCATAACTTGAATTTTAGTGATTTTTGCCAACTTTGCCACACCATAACTTTTGATCCAAGAAGAGTTTGATCATGTTCTTGTACTTTTTGAAAAGGGAAAGATGAGATCTACAACTTTCATGACCAAAGTTTTTTTATTTGAGGCATTTTTGGATCATGAATCATGGCTTGAAAATTGACCTAAAATGATGCATTCTTGAAAAGTCAACTATGCCCAAAAAGTCAACATTTGCAAAAACCCTAAATTCTTGATTTCTATGAACTTCAATCTTCTTCCATGATCAAATAAAGACCATACACACTCAAAATGATGAAGATCACCCATTGGTTGGGTCATTGGGGACCTCAGATGCCCTGATTTTGCACTGACTTGTCTGAAAAGTCAACTCTTGATCAGATGACTTCCCCATGGAATTTCTTCATAAAAATTGATATGCCTACTCCCTATACCATATAGAGATCAATGGAAACAAGAATGACCAAAAAATTTGGGGTTATGGCCTCTGAAACCAAAAACCCTAATTTTCAGTCAACTGTGCAGTTCAACCTGGCTCTGCATCCACTCAAACCCTAGTTCTTGTGATTCCTCTGCATTTTTGACTTTAAGGAGATGAAATATGATATAAGAACACACATGGACCACTTTGAGTTGATTGGTTGCCTTTGGAATGGCTCAAGATGCTCTTGGATTGCTCAGATCACAAACCCTAGGTGCAGATGACTTAGAAACTATGCAGTGAATCAAAAATGAGATATGAGATGATATGACTGTGTTTATGCATATGAAATGATCACAAGCCATGGTGTGAATGGGTGAGGGAAAATTTGGGGTGTTTACAGCTGCCCCTATTCAAACATGAGTTAGCTGTGCAGGATGTAAGCAACGGCTTAACAGGCGAACAAGATAACTTGTGGTTGAATACCAAAGACAGTCCAAAATTTGCACTCACAGAATGAAGAAGAAAAGGGATATAGGTTGTAAATGAAAAAAGTAAAGTATATTGTAAGGTGTGGGCGACGGAGGACGACCGTCGAGCAGAGGACGACTGTTGGGTAAGGTGGTATGTGAAGCAAAGCGATGACGGGGACGGCCGACATGCTGGTAAAGTGTATAAAGCAATGACGGGGACGGCCGACATGCTGGGGATAAAAGGTAAAGCTAAGACGGGGACGGCCGACTAGCTGGGGATAAAAGGTAAAGTTAAGACGGGGACGGCCGACTAGCTGGGGAAAATAAAATATCATGATGGGGACGGCCATCAAGATAAAGCTGCAAAATTCTGAGGATTAATGAAACATGACGGGGACGGTCATCAAGTTCATAAAGGTAAAGTAACCAACGATGGGGACGGCCATCGGGCTAAAAAGGAAAAGGGACCACGACGGGGACGGCCATCGGGTTAAAGAATGAATGAAATAAACAGATGATGGGGTACGGCCATCAAAGGTGAAGGACGATCACCTAGCAGGGGACGGCTGCTCTGTTGGGTATAAAAGAAATATGATGGGGACGGCCATCAAAGGTGGAGGACGACCACCTGGCAGGGTACGGCTGCCGAAAATATCAACGATGGGGACGGCCATCGGATAGAAAAGGTCAACGATGGGGACGGCCATCGGACGAGCAAGATGGAGGACGACCATCAAGAAGTGGAGGACGACCACTCAGCAGGGGACGGCTGCTCTCGAGGTTTATCATAACACAGGACGAGTGTTAGATAACCAAAATCAACAATGGGGACGGCCATTGGATAAAGTGATGAAGGACGATCATCAAAAGGTGGAGGACGACCACCTAGCAGGGGACGGCTGCTAAAATCAACGATGGGGACGGCCATCGGATGAGCATGATGGAGGACGACCATCAAGAAGTGGAGGACGACCACTCAGCAGGGTACGGCTGCTCTCAAGGTTTATCATAACACAGGACGAGTGTTAGATAAAAAGAAAATTGTTTTGTTGGCGATCTACTGGGGATAATGTAAACACGGACGAGCGTTTACACCCAAGAAACAAAAGGTATAAGTGTTTGGTATTGTGTATAGATTAAAGATGCGGACGAGCATCCTTAAGACTATGATACGGACGAGTATCATGTAGAAACAAACTGACACATGCTCTGAGATGATGATACGGACGAGTATCAACAAAGAACAAAGACTACTGTCGAATCTGTGGGGATATAAGTGGTGATGTATACAAGATACGGACGAGTATCTGTATAAGCGTACCATGAGTAGTGAGTATTGTATTGATGATGAGTGTTTATCTGCTGGGGAGAGTGACACGGACGAGTGTCAAGAGAGAAAAGTATAATATTAACAAGTATATGGGTTGATGAAAGTGTACGCGACTGCGCTGGGGATATGACACGGACGGGTGTCAAAAAGGGTGTATATAAGTACATGTGAGGGCAAAGAGGATGTCTTTGGCTTTCTGCTGGTGATGTGACACGGACGGGTGTCAGGACGTATCTGTAATGAGGGTGATTTGTTTGTAAAAGGGTGCTCAGGCGACTTTACTGGGGAAAGATGACACGGACGGGTGCCAAAATGAATATATACTGGTGTTTGTGATTGTGAGGCAGCTGCTTCTGCTGGGACTCTGGTGGGGTTTCTGTATGGTGATGATGAACGGTTTATTATTCACAAGCGTTCAATTCACAACATGACTTATGATTATGCTATGTATTTGATTTTTGCCGTAATGCTCCGTATTAGACGGAATGCTACGCTCTGAGGGTGAATATGATGCGGATGCCATGATTATGCAAAGGAAAAAAGATCCAGGATTCGGATCCCATCACTGCGAAGATCTCTGGTCGATCTGTTGGAAATGGACCTCCCAGCTGGGGATGAGATCATTGGTAGATCTAATGATGCACTTGCTTGGGGATACATGTCACTGATTGACATATCCTTATAAATGAGAAACCCAGCTGGGGTTTGTAGAAGCTTTATGTACTCTGTTGTGATCTTCTCCGTGCGTTGCTCTTCTGAATAGAGGCTTGAAGCTCTGTGGGGAGATGATTCCCTGATTTCTGTATTCTGTTGAGGAAGAATGGCCACTCGGCTGGGGAATTGAGAGGCAACTCAGCTGGGGAGAGCAACAAGAGGCAACTCAGCTGGGGATAAAGCATTTCGGATGCTGAGATTGAGTGTATGCTGATTCGGCAGCTCCGCTGGGGAAATGGGCACCTTCTAGTACCATGTGGAAGATAGACTGAGTTGACAATGGTTCGCCTACTTGCTGAGACGTAACCTGCATGCCCCTGGTTGCGTTCTGGATACCTGCAATCCTGCAAAGACAAAGGAACGTACAAAAGGTCCCGAGGTATCCCTTATTGGATTCCGTCATAGGAGTTAAGTACTTTCGAGAATAATCACATTCCCTGCAAGCATGTTTTATTTTATTTTTTTTTAGAGAAAGGCATCTGTACTTATGCAATTGTATTTTTAGAGATATCAGACAACTCTTTGCAAAACATAAATGTAAAACGAAACATGACTGAAAATCTGATTTTATTAATTCATGTGCCCTGAATTGGCAAGATACAGTCAAAGAAACATATCTCCTGAAATGAGGAGATTGTTACAAATTGAGGAATAAAGTGGTGGCGGTGTTGACGACGCTTTCAAGGAGCTTCCTCTTCTGCTACGACTCGTATGACAATGACGTTCTTCTCGTCTTGCTTTCTGGAGAGAGTTGATTCTGATTGAAGCTTGATCCTTTGGAAGCTTACCAAGTTGTAGGTGATGCAGACGAACTCAGAATGCAGTTGTTCGCTTATTCCCTTATTTTGCATGGATCGCCCTTTCAGGTTTTCAATCCATCGGGATACCCATTTTTGCCTGAGCTGTCCAATGCGGCTTTTCAACCCAGCGGGTATACATTTTTTTTCCAGTTATTTCCCTTACTTTTGCCCGAGTCTTTTATTCTGTTTTTGACTCGCCGGGATGCCCTATTTTTGCCTGGACTTACATTCTGTTTTTATGTCCAGCGGGTCGTTTTATGCGAAGTATTTTTTAACTGCATCTGAATTCACAGGGGACGGGAAGTCTTCACCATCCATGGTGCTGAGCATCAGTGCTCCACCAGAGAAAACTTTCTTTACAACAAATGGTCCTTCATAATTTGGAGTCCATTTGCCCCTGTGGTCTGTATGAGGAGGGAGGATTCTTTTTAGCACAAGATCTCCCACTTGGTACTCTCGGTGCCTGACTTTCTGATCGAAGGCCTTCTTCATTCTCTTCTGATATAACTGCCCATGACAGATTGCAGCTAATCTTTTCTCTTCGATCAGACTCAGTTGTTCAAGTCGGGACCGAACCCATTCTGCTTCACTCAGTTTAACATCCATTAATACCCGTAGAGAGGGTAATTCAACTTCAACAGGTAGGACTGCTTCCATACCATACACAAGCTGATACGGTGTTGCCCCAGTGGACGTTCTGATTGACGTGCGGTACCCATGCAAGGCAAACGGTAGCATTTCATGCCAGTCTTTGTAGGTGACTACCATCTTTTGCACAATCTTCTTAATATTCTTATTTGCCGCCTCGACAGCGCCGTTCATCTTTGGCCTGTAAGGAGAAGAATTGTGATGTTGGATCTTGAAGTCCCGGCACAGTTCTGCCATCATCTTGTTGTTTAGATTGGAACCATTATCAGTAATGATCCGCTCGGGAACTCCGTATCGACAGACGATATCTCTCTTCAGAAATCTGGCTACCACTTGTCTTGTAACGTTTGCATACGAGGCTGCTTCGACCCACTTGGTGAAATAGTCAATGGCGACCAGGATGAATCTGTGGCCGTTTGAAGCAGTTGGCTCAATCTTGCCGATCATATCAATGCCCCACATAGCAAAGGGCCACGGTGAAGTCATGATGTTCAAAGGGTTGGGAGGCACATGCACCTTATCTGCGTAAATCTGGCATTTATGACATTTCCTGGCGTAAGCACAACAGTCTGCATCCATTGTGATCCAGTAATAGCCTGATCTTAACAACTTCTTAGCCATGGCATGCCCTCCGGCATGGGTACCAAAAGATCCTTCGTGCACTTCATGCATCAGCAAATCTGCTTCCGTCTTGTCAACACATCTGAGGAGTACCATGTCAAAGTTCCTCTTGTATAAAGACCCATCAGCATTCAGGAAGAAACTACCAGCAAGCCTTCTCAAAGTCTTCTTATCATTGGAAGATGCCCCAGGTGGGTATGTTTGATCCTCCAAGAAGCACTTAATGTCATGGAACCAAGGTTTATCGTCTTTTACAACATCCGCTGCAAATACATATGCTGGTCTGTCAAGTCTAGACACTGAAATCTGAGGTACAAAGTTGGCCGTTTGAACTTTGATCATGGATGAAATGGTAGCCAAGGCATCTGCAAACTGATTCTCGTCCCGAGGGATATACTCAAGCTTGACTGTTGTGAAGAAAGTCAATAACCTCCTTGTATAATCCCTGTAAGGTATCAGATGATCTTGGTGAGTGTACCATTTCCCGTTGGTTTGATTGACTACCAAAGCTGAATCCCCGAATACGGTCAATGCCTTGATCCTGAGGTCAATGGCTTCCTCAAGACCCATAATGCAAGCTTCGTATTCAGCTTCGTTGTTAGTGCAGTTGAAAGTGAGTTTCGCCGAGAAAGGCATGTGAACTCCTTTTGGTGTAATGAGTACTGCACCAACACCACGGCCATTCATGTTAACAGCCCCATCAAACATCATGGTCCATTCTTCCTCCGGGTCAGGCCCTTCAGTGTGAATAGGCTCTTCGTGATCTTTTGCTTTAATGAACATGATGTCTTCATCAGGGAAGTCAAACCTCATTGGTTGGTAGTCATCAATGGGCTGCTCAGCAAGATATTCAGATAGTACACTGCCCTTGATGGCTTTCTGAGATGTGTACTGTATGTCGTATTCTGTGAGAATCATCTGCCATCTTGCAACCCGTCCGGTAAGAGCTGGCTTCTCGAAAATGTACTTAACTGGGTCCATTTTTGAGATCAATAAGGTAGTGTGGGTCAACATATACTGTCTCAGTCGGCGAGCAGCCCACGCTAAAGCACAGCAAGTTTTCTCGAGCAGTGAATAACGCTGTTCACAGTCGGTAAACTTTTTGCTTAGGTAGTATATTGCATACTCTTTTCGACCAGACTCGTCATGCTGGCCCAGCACACACCCCATCGACTCTTCTAATACTGTCAAGTACATTATCAGAGGTCTTCCTTCAACTGGAGGCATAAGGATTGGAGGTTCTTGCAGATATTCCTTGATCTTGTCAAAAGCCTTCTGGCAATCTTCGTTCCACCTGACCGTTTGCTCCTTTCTTAACAGCTTGAACAAGGGTTCACAGGTTGCTGTGAGGTGAGATATGAACCGGGAGATGTAGTTCAATCGACCTAAGAACCCTCGAACTTCTTTCTCAGTTTTAGGTGCAGGCATTTCTTGAATAGCCTTGACTTTATCAGGGTCAACTTCAATCCCTTTCTCGCTTACAATAAAACCCAGCAGCTTACCAGATCTCACCCCGAATGTGCACTTGTTGGGGTTCAACTTCAGTTGGTACTTCCTCAGACGCTTGAATAGCTTCAGCAGATTTACCAGGTGATCTTCTTCAGTAAGGGACTTGGCAATCATGTCATCCACGTAACACTCGATTTCCTTATGGATCATATCGTGGAATAATGTCACCATAGCCCGTTGATATGTGGCACCAGCATTCTTCAGTCCGAATGGCATCACTTTGTAGCAGAATGTGCCCCAGGGTGTGATGAATGTTGTCTTCTCCATGTCTTCAGGTGACATCTTGATCTGGTTGTATCCTGAAAATCCATCCATGAAGGAGAATACCGAGAACTGAGCCGTATTATCCACCAATACATCAATGTGAGGTAAAGGGAAATCATCTTTCGGGCTGGCTCTGTTCAGATCCCGGTAGTCAACACACATCCTTACTTTGCCGTCTTTCTTAGGCACAGGTACTATGTTAGCAACCCACGGCGGATAGCTAGTCACGGCAAGGAACCCGGCGTCCCATTGCTTTTGTACCTCTTCCTTGATTTTCATAGCCATGTCTGGGCGAGTCCGGCGCAACTTCTGTTTAACTGGCGGGCATTCTTCCCTCAAAGGCAGCTTGTGCACAACAATGTCGGTATCCAACCCTGGCATATCTTGATACGACCAAGCAAACACATCAACATACTCTTGAAGCAGATCTATCAGTTGTCTCTTCACTGAGTCTTGCAAGCCGGCCCCGATTTTAACTTCTTTCACATTTTCTTCCGTACCAAGATTAATCACTTCAATCTCCTCCTGATAAGGAGTAATAACCTTTTCCTCCTGTCTCAACAACCTGGCTAGCTCTTCAGGAAGCTCATATTCTTCATCAACCCCTTCATCAGCTTGATTGATTGGATTGTCAAAGTCATACGATGTCATAGCTGTGCTGTTGTCGGTGCTGTCAGGAAGGCACTCTCTGCAAGGGTTAAGTTCGTCCATTTTAGTGATTGATTTTAATCTTGCTTTTAGAAAAAGTGAAATGAAGTTGTCATTTTGAAAACACCGCCATTTATTTTTGTACAAAAAGAAAAATGGAAAAACAGTGAGCATAAAAGAAAAAGACTCGTTTGCAAAAAGATGTCTGATATTTCATTAATTTAATCTTGTTTGCACAAAAGTACAGATGGCCCTGGTTACAAAATGAGTCTTGTCATCTTGGGCAAGATGCAAGACTTGGATGCATGCTATATAAAAATACAGGAAATAATAATTACTCTGCTCGAGTAACACTTATAATTTCCTGGGAAGACCAGTTCGAGACACTGCTCCCCGGGATCTTCGGACGAATCCAATTCTCCAGATTGCGCTCCTCTTCCAGCTCGTCTTCCAAACAGTTGATAGCATCGGGGGTAAGCATCCCCCCACTGACAAAACCAGGCTCTGCAGCAGTCTTTGCTTGATGTTGAGTTGGTCTGTAACCCAACCCAAACTTGTCCTTCTTCTCCTCCACAGCTAAGACCTTGCCCCAGCCCTGGGCAGTTCCTTCTTCAACAACCTTCCGGGCTTGTTGATAAGACGACATTGGGGTACCAGATACAGCAGATGCTTCATTGACATTCAAGGCTTCAAAACCTTGGCTCATTGTTTCATGGATCTCCCCATCCATCTCAATGTATTTATAAGTAGCCAGATGGCTAACAAAAATGTCCTCTTCTCCACAGATTGTGACAACCTGACCTTCCCACTCAAATTTTAACTTTTGGTGAAGGGTAGACGTTATTGCGCCGGCGGCGTGAATCCAGGGTCTACCCAACAAACAGCTGTAGGCGGGCTGAATGTCCATCACATAAAAGATAGTTTTAAAGGTCTGCGGGCCAATTGTCACAGGCAGCTCAATCTCTCCCAGAACCGATCTCTTAGAACCATCAAAGGCTCTTACTACCAGGTTGCTGGGCCTCAATGCCAATCCATCATATTCAAGCTTCACCAGAGCCTTCTTTGGTAAGACATTCAGGGAAGAACCTGTGTCCACCAGCACATGAGAAAGGACAGCTCCTTTGCATTCCAGGGTTATGTGCAAGGCTTTGTTGTGATTGCGGCCATCCACTGTCAAGTCAGAATTGGTAAACCCTAGCCCATTGCTAGCAGTAACATTTCCAACCACGGTTTCCAATTGGTTGACAGTTATCTCCTCAGGCACGTAAGCTGCGTGCAGGACTTTAAGTAGTGCATTCCGATGGGCTTCGGAGCACATAAGCAGTGAGAGGATGGAGATTTTGGATGGCGTCTGGTGAAGCTGATCCACAACTTTGTAATCACTCTTTTTGATGATTCGCATAAACTCATCAACTTCCTGATCAAATGGAGTTTTCAGGGCTTCTTTGGCAGCTGAATCTTCCTGCACCGGGCCTTTACCCTTTGCCTTGGCAGCAGCTTCTGCTTCGGCTGTAGGTCTTTGAACTTGTGAAGCAAAGAGACGTCCGCTTCGAGTGAAGCCTCCGCCTCCCCCCACATTATCTACTTGTGGTGCAGGTATTGATGTTTCCAGAGTGATTCTTTTTCCTTCGCAATACAAGTCAGAGCCATAGTGCCAGGGGATGGCCCTATTGCTTTCATATGGTACTGGTCCAGGCACCGTGACAGTGACTGGACTGATTGCTGCTGCTGAAGGGACTGTAATTGTTTGTGGATCATAAAAGATTGTAACCGGTGCTCTGGTGGGAGCAGCACCTTCTGAATGGTAAGCGGAGTTATTTTCAGGATCGTAGAATATGGTAACAGTGGAGACATCTTCATGATTGATTGCTGGTGTTGTAGGAGGTCCTGTTGGAAGGACTGTTGTTGTTGCTGATGGAGAGTCGAAATGGAATGAAGTTGAAGTTGTAGCAGGAGAAACTGTTGTAAACTGATCATTTGGAAGGACAGGTGGAGTACTTGTTGATGGTGCTGATGAATTGTCGGGAACAATAGTTGCTGCATTTGTAGGAGGTTCTGAAACCGTTGTTGATGAAGTTGCCGGATTTGTCGGAAATGATGTAGTGATCTGTAGCAAGCCACTCTAAATAAGGCTGTCAATGCCATTCCTTAAATCTTCACACCCATTCCATGAAATATTGCAGTATGGGCACCCTAGTTCACACCCCGGAAATATATTGTTTTCACGGAGCTGAGCTTTGATTTCCACCAATGGTGTCCGGATCTGATCCACACTAGTTATTAAATAAGACGGTTGGTCTTCTTCAATAGCGTTAATTCGAGGACCACCATGGTTTGGCATTGGGTTTTTATTGACATTGGGCGGAGGTGCAAAATTCAGAGCTTTGGAGTCTACCAAGTCTTGTACCTTCATATGCAGAGCCCTGCATTTTTCTGTACTGTGACCAGGTGCGTTCGAGTGAAAAGCACACCTAGCATTGGAGTCATAGTTCCTTGGTAGACTGTTGGGATCCGGAGGTGCCAACGTTCTTAGCTCAACTAGGTTGAGTTTCAGAAGTTGTGGCAGCAAAGCAGCATACGGCATTGGGATCGGGTCGATCACTCGGTTAGCTTGAGATGGCCTTTGTTGGAATGGCCTCTGTTGATTGTTGTTGTTGGAGTTGTTGCTGTTGTAATTCCTTGGAGGATACTGATTCTGATGATACTGAGGTTGTTGTTGGAAATTTTGTTGAGGAGGTTGATAGACTGGCTGTGGATGAGCTGGAGCAGGGATAGTGACTGCTGCTATTGTCCTTTGAGCATATTGGGGCCTACCCCTGTTGGTGTGAATGGCATTGGTCTCGCCAGTTCTTCTCGGGCCTGCAAAAGGCTTTCTTGTACTACTGGACGAGCTTGCACCGTTGTCTGAGATCTTTCCCATTTTTAACAGGCTTTCAATTCTCTCCCCAGCTATAACAACATCCGCAAAGCTAGTGGAAGAGAAAGCAGCTAACCTGTCAATATAGGTCCCCTGAAGAGTGTTCATAAACATGTCTGCCATTTCTCTCTCTGACATTGGTGTTTGAACAGCAGCAGCCAATTGCCTCCATCTTTGAGCATATTCTCTGAAGCTCTCCCTTGAAGACTGTGACATTCCCATTAGGAGGGTCCTGTTGGGTGCCATATCTAGATTATACTGATACTGTCTGACGAAGGCTTCTGCCAGGTCCTTCCAGCATCTAATTGTTGCTCTTGTCAGATGGGAATACCACTCCCTTGATGCTCCAGTCAAGCTATCTTCAAAATAGAACATCCACAGTTTCTCATCCATTGTATAGGCCTTCAGCCTTCCCAGAAATGATTGCAAATGAGTCCGGGGGCATGAGGTCCCATTATACTTTTCGAAACATGGAGGCTTGAACTTGTGGGGAATCCTGACCCCTTCTACCAATCCCATGTCCATGACGTCGAAGCCCAAAGAATTTTGAGACTCCAGGGACCTCAACTTCTCAGCTATTTCTTCCAATCGTCTATCATATGTTTCTTCTCCGGCACCCATTACTGTATACTGGTCCTCCTAAGGATCTTCTTGAAGTATTCTGGCTGCAGTGGCTGTTCCTTGAACATTTGCAGGGATGTTAACCTCAGGATGGAGATGTGGACCAAACACAGGGGGGGTAACATGTGGTTGTACCCTTTCATTGTTACTGGTGCCTGCAGTTCCTACATGAGGCTCCTCTTGATTTTGCCTCTCCACCATGGCCCTTAGTCTCTCCTGGCTCTGAGCCATGTTGTTCATAACTTCCATGAACTGCGTCATCTGCGTTCTCATCTCTAACCTTTCGTTTGCCATCTGGTTTCTGACCTCCGTAAGGTCTTGCTGCATCTGATCCATCTGAATTCCCGGAAGGTTGTTTCTAGTTGGGTACCTGTGAGGCCTGTTGAGAGGAAATACCCGGCGGCGAGCAATAATTCCTGAGACATCACAACAGAGGTTAGCAACAAAAACAAAGACCTACAAAACAAACAAAAGGGTTAGCATGCAATGCAGTTATGCTTATTTGCTATCAAGGTATCCGGTTTGGCCTTCAGTTTTGACCCTTCCAGACCCTTGAAGATGATGCTGTTGAAGTTGCTTTTGATGTGAACCCAGATAGAAACCAACACAAATATATTACAAAGGTGAAACAATACAATTTGTTCATTTTACAACACAAACCCTCAAAGGGGCCAAAATACATCACAAAAAGCAAAAGTACATGGAAAAGGAACAACAATAAGCAAATGATCAAACTCCAAGGCCAAACTCATCCTCACGAACTTCCTTGAGAAGTGCTTCGGTCACAGGATCAGCCGGATGCTCCGTGAGATTTCTGATGAGAAGGTTTCTTGTTGCAACTGCTGCAGTCAACTTCTTGCTCTGACTTTGGTCCTTAGACCTTTTCAATCCTGCTTTGATTTTCAGCTCTGATATCTCCTCCTGGGCTGCTGCCAGGGCTTTTTCCATCTGCTCCATCTTGTTCTGAACTCTCTTGTCTTCTAGAGTACGGGCCTCAGTGATCCGGACCCACCTGGCCTGACTCTCCTTCAAGTACAAGTCTGTTCTTGCTCTCTGAAACTGGGCTTCTTTACAAGCATTCTTCAGAATCTGTTCACCAGCCTTAGACTTGTTGATATAATCTCCAGACTTCTCAATCTTAATCAAGTGTTCTACCCTCAATTTCTCCAATCTTTCAACCTCCCTCACACCTTCACTCCTCTCCCTGAGGGTCTTCTGCAAGGCTTGAGTTAACTTCTCATTTCTTTCCTTCAAACTCTCAAACTCTTCCAAACTGATAGTGGCAGGGGGTGGTGCTGAAGATGACTCAGGCATGTCTTCTATGGTGAAGGGCATTCCAGAGAATTGGGCCCTAGCATGTGACCACTCATAATATTGGACTGATGCCACATTATTGCACTTACCCAGAATGGTAATTCCCTTAGTTTGAACATGATCCCAGGCCCAGGCAGCCCGCCTAACAACAGTCAAACTAATCTTGTTCTCACAGTAGAGGGTCTCCACCAAATCTTGTTCCCTAGGAGTATGGACCAGTGCATAGCCTAATTGCCTTCTGAACAGCAGAGGGTTGTAATTGATACTTCCCTTAACTCCTATCAAAGGCACATTGGGAAAGTGCCCACAGCTGGTGATCATATCTCTGCCCTTGGTGCTCTGAGTACACCATCTGACATCTGCTGAAGTTAGGACAGTGAGTCTCTTAGCCCAGTTGCTTTGCTGATGAGGATTGAGAAATGCATCTGTCCTGGGTAGATGCCTGAGAAGCCAAACATGGAATAATGGAGCACAAATCCTTACTAATCTGCCCCTCTGCTTCTCATTTCTCTGATGGACTGAGTAATAAAGATCACCCAGTAAAGTTGGCACTGGGTTCTTCAGGATGAACAAGTGGATTGCATTCTTGCTGATGAAACGGGGCTCATCTGCAAACAACACAATTCCATATACACTCAAGGCCAATAGAGCACAAACAGCTTTCCACTCCCCCAAGGAGGCCTTCAGACTAGCTTGAGAAATCAGGAAGTCCAGATGAAATCCAGGGATCCCAGCTTTAGAGGTCATATGCTGTTCAATCAAAACAGGCTCCAGATACAAAGCTTTTGCTACCTCTCCATTGCTAGGAAAGACCATTTCAGGGTTGAATGGGATTTCTCTCTTGATAGGCAAACCAACCAAATATGAGTATTCTTCCAAAAGAGGACCCAACTGAAAGTCTTGAAAGGTGAAACATCTCAATGGGGGATCATGAAACTGAATGCAGGTGTGGATGAGGCTCCTCTGTGAAGGGTCCAGATCCATAACCATGTCCAGTATATCTCCATGATGCTCCCTGAACAAAGGAATGTGATCTGGAGTGATCAGGGTTTGGATCCTCCTGATGTCTGACAAGTCTGGTTGGAAGAAATGATAGGTGATGTTGCTTTTCTTTGGAGCCATAAGTGCTGAGTAGAATAAGTGCTGATGAAGATGCTGAGGAGTGGGCCACAGGCTGGCTAGTGCAAGTAACTGAAGTATGGCTGACAAACTGAAGCAAGTGCTGGTGGAGATAGGTCAAAACTGCAGATGGGGTCAAAACCAAAACCAGATGGAGGTGGATACCCTGAAACACAAATAAGCAAATGTTAATATGATGCACTGAGTATGTATGCAAATGAAATGCAAGGGTTTGTGACTGAGCTGGATCTGATTAACTGCCTTGGTATAGATCCATGTGTGTTCAAGAATTCCAGATGGAGGTCTAAAAATCCAGTAACCAGGGTGGGGGACTCAAATAAAGAGCCACATGTCCAGGGTTCAGAATCACAAGAACTGTCCAACATGGAGCATTCTTTAACAAAGTCAAAGTAACAGGGTATTCTGAGGTCAAGGTACCTGCAAACCTGTAAACAGCCCAACCCCCTCACAGGTGGTGATCTAGAACAAGGATCCTCAGACTTGGATCAGTTATGAGAAGTGTAAACACTTCTAACCCGGAGGTACAGTGTTTACAATAACCATAACAATTCCTCCTCTAATTCACCTCAATTTCTGAAGGTCAATACTAAAAAGGTCATCCAGACTTAGCAGGCTTCCCAGATAGCCCTAGCATTGCAGGAAATCTGCAACACAGAGTTCTCAAGAAGAAACCCATATCTGAACCGTGTTTCATATTCCCGCACCAGACCGAAATGGAATGGGAAAGAATATGATTCACTCTAGCCTAGGTGTCACTCAGGTCCCAGGTATAGGACCTTAACTCTCAATGGAACACCCACCCACCAAAGAAAAACCAGATCCAGCCAGCACAGTATGACAGTATGAAAAATATAAAGCTATAAAGAAAGCAATAAATCAACTGTACATAAAGCAATAAACAAAAATAAATACAAGCACAAATAAGCACATAACACCCCACTAAACACAAATCAAACAAGCGCTAGGAGGAACCCACAAAAAGAACCAGAAGCCCTGGTTGCAGTATAAGGGTCCCCAGCAGAGTCGCCAAGCTGTCGCTCCCGACAAGTGACACAGGGTCAGATGAAGGTACAGACGCGAACGGTCGGCGAAGGGAACAGTGAGAACACACAGCCGTGAACTCACTGGAGAATGAATAGAGTCGCCAGCTAGGCATTTTTATCCCGGAGGAAAGGCAATGCTGCATAGACCTAGAAAAGGATGGATAAGACGGTTGCGAACCAGAGAGACTGAGAAAGGGGGTTGGTTACAACCTGGGAAGGTATTAGCACCCAGATTGTCCGTCGTACTCGACGGGATCCACGCTTGAAAGATTTGTGTTTTAAAGGGGTAGTGTCAGTGCAATCTGTGCATAAAGAGCTGGAAAAGGATGTACAGGTGTCAGTGTAAAAGAAGTGTGAAATGTGTTATATACAGTGTCAGTGTAGGAACAAAGATGAGATGCTCATGATAATGAGGCTAAAGAATGAAGCTGGAAAGAGGAGGAAGGTACAGAGACTTTTGTTCGATAACTGTTAAGTTATGCCTACGTATCCTCTCGTGCAATGAGGAAGTCAGAACACCGTAGTTCGACCCAAAGAGACTGATAGATGAATTGACTTGTGAACTGCTTACTTGCCTATGCTCAAGTGTGTGACATGTCTGGCTCAGGTGCTAACTGTCTTGCATTAGACGGAAGAAGCAAGTTCTCGGTTGTGAGTGAATGAGATGAGAAAAGAATCCCGGAGGAAACGATTATTGTTTGTTTTTTTGTTTTCAGTCTTTTATTGTTTTTGGATTTTGTCATAAGTTAATGAGCTTAAGCCTAAACCAATGGATTTAGTAAACTCATCACATCTTCCCTCTGATTAGGGGTAATGAGAATACCTTAAGTGTGAAGTCAGCTTCTCACACTTAATCATCCATGGTGTAGGATTAAGATCATTAACCTACTTGTGATTATTTAGATGTTTTTGGTGTTTTTGTTTAGTGTTGAGTAATGAGGTTAAGCCATAATCAAGGATTAAACAGACCCATTACACCATCCTAAAAGAAGGATAATAGATGAGAATGTTTAAGTTGAGAAAAACTCCTCAACTTAATCCATGATTAGGGATTAAACCCATGACAAAACAAGCCTTTGATTAAGTGGATTTTATTTAATGGTATGATGATGAAGTGAATTTTATGGTTTGTAAGACAACTTGAGGGGGACTTGTCCATTAACACTAGGGTTAGTCCTTCTTAACCACTTAAGGAAGAATTAGAACCCTAATGCAAGGCCCAAGTTACAAGTGATGTCTTGATGATTATTAGATGAATTGATTAAGAGATTTAAACACCTTAAGGGTTCAAGACTTAGGATTAAAGTTATACACTCCATCCTAAGAGAAGGATGCAGGCATAAGCTTAATCACAAAGTCTTAAAGCCTTTAGGGTTTAGTCCCTGATTATGAGGTGAGAAGAGGAGACTCAAAGAGAGACACAAAGGTAAAACTATGGGGGGACTAATCAAAACCCTAATTCATTGTCATGCTTGGATGATCCTAAGGTTTGTGAGGTTTTCAAGAACAATCTTCAAAGGAGCCACCAGGAAGCAGATGAACAGGATCAAGAGAAGCAAAGTGACTTGCTTCATTCAAGAAGTCAAGTCACTTGAAGAAAGAAAGTGGGGAGGAGAAGAATGAGCAAGCTCAAACTCAAACACAAATAAGAATGCAGCAATGGATGCAAGAGAGATGAAAAGAAAAGGTATGAGAAGTGAAGGCAAATTCACTTCTCAAGTTTACTTACCACCTGCAATGTTAGAAAGAAAATGCAATGCAATGCAAGATGAGATGAAATGATATGATGCTAAGCAAAACCAGAAGCATGTTGATGATGATTATGATGTTATGAAGTGCTGCAAACATGAGGCAAGACAATGGGGATGTTCATACAAGATCATGAATGCAAATGGTGCAAGTTAAGGAGCATGAATGAACATGAAAAGTTATGAATCATACAAGACAAATGACATGGAAAATATGTAATGCAATGATCAAACATGCTTTCTATATGTCTTAAGATGCCAAATGAATCACAAGAATGCACAAAATGCAAAGGCAAGTCATGTTATGCAAGAGAGTGCAAGAAGGATGCAAGAGAAAACCCAAATTAGGGTTCATGGATTAAACATCAAACCAAAACTCAAAACAGAAGCAAACCTTAAGATAAAAAATGGAAAATGGTACCCAAGGAAACCCTAGACCTATAATAAACCACTGCCCAAAGGGGAGCTCTCAACTCTCAACCAAACTCAAGATATGAATTTTCTAAGTTATTAGGGTTTTTTAGGGTTCTTAACAAAACAAATGCCAAACAATTTGAAAATGCAAGAGCAATTCATGGCCTTTTTATCCTAGAAACTACATGCAAAATAGAAAATAATGCAAGAAGAATCAATGTCTCAACCTTCTCCAATAGGCAGAAATGAATTTTTGAATCCATGATCAAAATAATGCATAAAAAATGATTTAATTCAATGAAAAATTCTTAAAATGCATCAAGATCAAAAAAGAAATTTGGTTTGAAGGTTGGACAATGTTTCTAAATGTCTTAGAACATTTCATGAATTTTTTGGTGATTTTTAAATACCTAAAAGTATTTTTAATCAATTAATTCTCATTAATCAATTAAAAATAATCTTTTAAATATTTAAAAATACTTTTTTAATGATGAAAAATAAAATAAAAATATTTTTGGGTTTTAAAAATTAGTGAAACTCTTGACAAAAAGTTTCATAATTTTTAAAACATTTTTGCTATTTTAAATAAATTGTACAAAACAAATGAGAAAAAATGAAATAAAAAATAATGAAAATGAGAAGTAATCCAAATGAGAGGCTGAGATGAGCTGCTGGGTTAAAAGGGGTTGACTGGGCGCGCATCTGGACGGCCCAGATTCAAACCAACCTAATCCTGATTAATTAAATATTAATTCATAATTAAAACTTAATGAAAAGATCCTGGCCTTCTATTCACGCGCGGGAAATGGAATCCAATGGCCCACGTTCAAACTCAGTGCCCTAACCCTAATTAAAAATTAAACACTCTCAGGTCACCGGAGACGAGCTCCGGTCGTCTTCTCCGGTGACCTTCTCCCCTGAAAACTTCAAACTTCCTAAAAACGTAACAAAAATGAAATCTAAAAACTGGGAAATGTTCCCCACATCCTCACGAATCAAACCCCTAACCTAAAACAAATTTATATTTTGTAAACAAGCTGAATCGAAGAAAGAAAGTTCTAGGGCACGCGAGCTTCAGAAGCAAATTAAATGCTCAAATCACAACCATTTCAAAAACTAATGGTACCAGAATGATCAGCAAGGCATGAAGAACCAATTTGTAACAAGAAAAATCATTTCTGGAAAAATAAATTTCAGGCTACCTGAGATTTGAAGCTTTCCACTTGAGGACTTTCTGGCCTTCTCTTTATGTGCAATCTACTCCTTAGAACCCCTTGATGATATTTGAGTGCTCAAAATGAGTTTGAGTTGGCTGGATGATGAGATTCGAATGCTCCTGCTTCAAGCTCAGCCAACAATGGCTATGGTGATTCTGGCTCTTTCAGGTCATGGTGAATGATGGTTTGAGGTCTGAATGATGTATGGAGAAGCTTTGCAAGGTTTGTTTGGCTGTTTGTGAGCTAGGGAAGGAGATTCGAAAGCAACTGCAGAAATGGAGTGAGAAATGGCAGTGGGATCTCTTGGCTGTTTCAGGCTTGTGCTTTGGGTGGTTTGAGGTCTATGGAGCCAGGTGAGATGATTGGTGAAGTTAGCTTGAATGTTTAGTGGCTGTGGAGAAGAATTCGAAGCAAGTTGCAAGATGGGAGGTTTTTGTGAATGTTTTGAATGAGGAAGCTTCAGCCTTGTGTGTTATCATGTTTTGCTTGCAAATTGTTTGTATAAACAATGCTGATTGGCTTCTTGATGTGACTTGTGCTTTTGTGATTGGTAAGTTTGCTTTTGCCAAAAAGTCAACTTTTGTGTAAGTGAGGCATGGCTCAAAGTCTAGGCAAGTACAAGGCATGGGCTGGCGCAGCAAAGGTGAGGGAGAGGTCTAGCAAAGCTCAGCAGCCAATGTATCAAGTTGGTGAAGTGATCATGATGGTTTTTGCAAGTTGTGACATTTTGGTTCACATGTGATAAAGCCTTGTTACACAAACCAAGCCATGAGCAAATTCAATCCAATTCTGATTTTTAGGACTTAGAGGATGTTTGCATACTGGTTTGAAGTCAATTAGAAGTTACAAAATGCATTGGTTCAAGATTTTGCAAAATTTCCACTTGGTGCATAACTTGAATTTTAGTGATTTTTGCCAACTTTGCCACACCATAACTTTTGATCCAAGAAGAGTTTGATCATGTTCTTGTACTTTTTGAAAAGGGAAAGATGAGATCTACAACTTTCATGACCAAAGTTTTTTTATTTGAGGCATTTTTGGATCATGAATCATGGCTTGAAAATTGACCTAAAATGATGCATTCTTGAAAAGTCAACTATGCCCAAAAAGTCAACATTTGCAAAAACCCTAAATTCTTGATTTCTATGAACTTCAATCTTCTTCCATGATCAAATAAAGACCATACACACTCAAAATGATGAAGATCACCCATTGGTTGGGTCATTGGGGACCTCAGATGCCCTGATTTTGCACTGACTTGTCTGAAAAGTCAACTCTTGATCAGATGACTTCCCCATGGAATTTCTTCATAAAAATTGATATGCCTACTCCCTATACCATATAGAGATCAATGGAAACAAGAATGACCAAAAAATTTGGGGTTATGGCCTCTGAAACCAAAAACCCTAATTTTCAGTCAACTGTGCAGTTCAACCTGGCTCTGCATCCACTCAAACCCTAGTTCTTGTGATTCCTCTGCATTTTTGACTTTGAGGAGATGAAATATGATATAAGAACACACATGGACCACTTTGAGTTGATTGGTTGCCTTTGGAATGGCTCAAGATGCTCTTGGATTGCTCAGATCACAAACCCTAGGTGCAGATGACTTAGAAACTATGCAGTGAATCAAAAATGAGATATGAGATGATATGACTGTGTTTATGCATATGAAATGATCACAAGCCATGGTGTGAATGGGTGAGGGAAAATTTGGGGTGTTTACACATATAATAGGATGCTACATTTTTTACTTATAAAAACTTCATTGAATTTCATGAACATAGATAAATAACACTTTCAAAATAAGATGAACTATAACGTCAACTCTTATTCAATTCCTTGAAATAAAACAACTTTTACAAATAGGCAGAGGATCCACAAATATTCAACTTTGCATCAGTCAACAACTTGTTCGACCTAACAACTTAGTAATAACATGTTTTTCATTGAAACAACTTAAAACAACAACAACTAAATAGATCAACAAAACAATTAAGCATTCATCCCTCGAGTGTTACGTATCAGAGCGACGACACCGACTTGACTACGAAAGTAAGCAACTCTAATCTAGAATACATGCACGTTACCAATCAAGGTAACATTCAACAACAGAAAGGGGTGAGATATCGAACCATATAAACAAGAGTATGATAATTAATACTCTAGATAGAATCATGCAATTTTCATACTATCCACAACAACATCTTACTAATCACCCCAAACCACCCACATATTTTATCAACTTAATTCACACCTCAACATAATCGATTCAAACTATAAACTTAGCATAGACACCTTCCTCAACTTTGATGAACATATACAACATACTCAAATTCTTCAATATCAGCATAATCGACTTTACGAACATAAACATATAAACAACTCAGGAAAACTAATCATATATTCAACTGATTCAACATAATCATATAAGTAATTTAGCAACATAATCATGTATCAACTTAAATCTACGTAAACCACTTATTCAACTTGAGCAACTGAAACAACTTTATCAATGTAAGCAACAAGAACAACTTTATCAACATGGCAACATAACAAACACAAACAACATCTTCAATGCGACACGGAATGCGACTCGACTGAGCATATGCATGTGGTACCGTTGGAGTAAAAACTCCCAACTTAAAAATATACCAGGTTATCGAGGTATCTGCAAGGCATAAGCCTTCAACTTAATAAATTTGTCAATCCAGGCCAACATGGTGAGCATCCACTCTAACTTAGAAATGAAATAGATGCCATGAGACCAACAACACAACACATAAACAACGAAAAACTCAAACAACATACCACAACAATGTAACAACTTAAATTCAACATGATTCAAATTTGTCCATAGGCCTACAATTTTCAATGTAGGCCATACGACCTACAACTTTAACATCAACATTGGTCTTACGACCTACAACTCAAATAATCAACATGGGTCCTTCGACCTTCAACTTAAAAAATACCCCAATTACCGGGATAAACCAACATACACCACAGTACTAGAAAACTACACACATTCAACATGAATTCTTACAATACATCGTCTGAAATATCCTACTAATTATCCTGAACCAACTGACCTTTCTTGTCGAAATCCGGACAACTAAATTTCCGCTTAAATTCACTCGGTCGACTGAATTGTTACTATTCTGGACCTTACAACTTCTACTAGTCGTTCCCACAGCATTTGGTACCTTCAACTTACTGATATACGTCTTTTCTACTACTGAATTATACTATCATTAAACTAAGCTTTGCTACACAACTACCTCTGCATGTTAAATTCATACTCTGTTAAAAATGTTCCCAACCTGCTAACTCATTTCCTGTTTTTGCTACTAGATCGCTACTACTACTTGTAAATTCCACCATAATATTTTCAATTCATCTGCATGTTATTCTCATTATAATTTACTAGTACATATATATAATCTAGTTAATTATTTATTCATTACTTGCCAACTACTTATAACTTAATTAAATCAATTCATATAGTATCACAAGTGGTCCCCACTTTGCCAATCCATGGCCTGCACCATGTTCTCCTAACACAGCATGGTCTGCGCCATGCCTCCTATAATCCAGCATGGCCAATGCCATCGCACCCACACATGGTGTGGCCTGTGCCATGTTTATTAAATCATGGGTGTCCTGCGCCACCCCTATGCTTGTGGTGGGTGTGGCCTGCGCCACCCCCTTTTGTAAAACTTTCATCCCCAAATCAATTTGTTTCCAGCAATCGATTAAACCACAACAAAATTAATAAATCGATTATAAAATCATTACAGTAACTTAATTCTCAAACCACTCTATCAACATCAATTTAACATCCAACAGCATAAAAATCACATAATCCCAATCCCGCATAATAATTATCATGATCCCGAGTATATAGTTCGAACCCCACCCTTACCTTAATCGATGGTTGTTTCGAATCTCCTATCGACTTTCCGATTGGGCTTCTGATGGTGACTTCTCGTAACCGCTTCCTCCATTATTCCTCGTTCTCCAATTTTACTCGTTCTAACTTTTCCACGTTCCACTTTTCTCAACTTCTACTGATTCAACTTCTCCTCTTGACTAATTCTCTTTTTTTTTTCTTTTTATTATAATCATTATTATAATAATTCAATCTTAATTGGGATTTCTAATCCGCACCCCCGTGACTTCTACCATCCACGCCACAACTAGGCCCACTTAAATACATACTCTCATAATTCCATAATATTAATTCTAATATTATTTCTCTCGACTAAATCGACTAATTATCGACTATCAAATAAATCATCCAAACTACCAAATCAACATATTCAACTATAAACGTAAAATATCCAATATTATTTTCCATAACTTAAATCAACTTATTTAATCAATTCAACTCGAACCAACTTATAAACATCAACGAAATATTCCGATATTTCGGAAATCAACTTCAAATACACAAAACATCGCAAATCAACACAACACAATACACTTATATTTAATTAAATAATTACTTAAATAAATGGGCGTTACAACTCTCCCCCACTTAGAATATTTTCGTCCTCGAAAATTTATCCGATTCAACTAATCCAACTACTTATTTATTCCGACTAATTAACTCTCATCCTCGAAAGGTAACCCCACTTAATAATACACACAATAATTCATAACATCAACAGTAACAACAACACAAACAACCATCAAGCAATACACTTGACAACCATCAACATAACACAACGAGTAACCAACTTACAACTTAGAACACATCAACACAAGAACATACAACTTAATCACAACATTAATACAACCAAACTACCAACATCGTTGTCATTTTCGTACGAATGACGACACCACACCACGCGCTCGCTACGCACTCTGATTACTTGCAATATATCAGTTTACTAAATCTATCTCCAGCTTACAATCACCAAAATTGACATAACCCCGACTTTCGACTTAACTCTTTGGAAATTCCGTTCCAACAGGTATTCTACAATCTCGTAGTTACCGAATACTTTAACTTATATCTGTACGACAACACCTTTGAACATTCAACATAATTATAATGACGACTTCTTCTAAATCTTGGATAAGATATTCATATACTTCCATGAATTCCAATTATCATCAATATAGACTACGACTTTACCATCTTTTAACAACACGTCCTGAGAAAATCATTTTAACCATGCAACATCATTGCACCAGCATAAGATACAAGGGTCCAACGAATATCCACAAGATAACTCATACCCTTCGCTTCCAACTAATTCAACTTACCGAATATTTGATCCTTACTCATACCGATACAACCTTTTATAGATTCTTATCCGAATCAATATAACCAAACAACTCCTCTTATTCCAACCAAAACCGCTCTTTAATAAACCAACTTATAATTTCACTTCTAATACTTGCAACTCAATTATATCTGACATTCTTGTCAAATCATCATTTTACATTTCCACCTACTTTCCTTTCTAATCATCTCAAGAAGCTTCAAGTCTTATGCCATTTAACTCATCACCAAAACAACATTCAAATCCTTCAGAGTCCAACTATGAATTTTCTTATTACAATTCAATCCAAGCGCAACTTCATACTATCATCTTAAATTCCAACTATACCCTTATATAATAACCTGCATCGACAAAAAAAACAATACCCAAGCACTCGGCTTGGCTTCAACCAATTCGACATACATACTATACTAGTTGGCATGATACATATATCCATCAATTATGATTCTGTCTACTATCAACAATGGGTTAAGGGTGATCAGTTCCTCAATTTGTCAATAAACAACTGACAACCATAACGATGGCATAAATTGTCATTACCCAACACAATAGCGTACTTCAACTTTTGCCCAGAGTCCGTAAGCATAATGTTCTGCCAACTCTCTATGGCTTATCAATTCCTTCTTAGTTTCCTTAATTCCAACTTCATCAACGATGCAAAACATCCAAAATCCAATACACATTCTCTTATGTACACTCATAGTACCACACGACTTTCAATATCATTCTAACACCGGAATCACTACAACAAGTACCATTCAAAGTGGTACCGCATCTCTATGCATCCTCCGATACTTTCGCATTCCCCTATAAAACTAACATTTTATTTCTATCAATATTCCACACTCGTATTCATCTTTCCAAAAATTTCAGGAATAAACGCTCAACTTCAAACACAATTTTCTCTTCCAATAAAAACCTCCAACCCACGAAATTATACTCTAACTTGAATATAATTACATTCAGATTCTAGAACTTCAAGAATCTCTTAAATCCAACTTACGAGTAAAAAGTTATCTTCCTTGCAATGGGATTGGTCAACAATTCCCGTATGCAAAATTTTCCAAAATTCAGCAGTAGACCCAACTATTTAAATGCGTTTATCTCCCTCGTCATAAACCTCTTGAATGAAAATCTTATATGAAAATTGTATGGAGTTTCGTAAGCTTTCCAAAAAGTCCAGAACCGCTTCAATTCGAATCACGGTTAAAAAGTTATGCCACTTCTCGAGACAACTGCTCCAAGATTGCAAAAACCAGAATTTTGAGATTGATGAATATAAATTTCCACCTCTCTCCATCTTACTTCCAAGTTCTACCAAAATCTCGTTCCACATTCAACTTCGCAATTTACTCGACTTTAATCCAACTACATCAAATCATAGCAATCTACCGACTTGATCCTTCAACTTAATTCATCAACTTGTCTTTTCATTTGGAATGAATTATTCTTTCTTAAACAATCTCCATCCATAAATCCACGCACTTATCAATCTGACCGATACGAATTCATGAATCCATGCTCTCTCTAGTCCGTAACAACGTCTCCTCAACAACCTTGAACTTTTGCAATCAACATCAACTTCGACGTTCCAACAATAGTCCGGGAGTCAAGCTGCTCCCCCACTTAATTCCAACAAACCCTGCAGACAACAACTAAAACTAACAACAAGTACGACAGTGTTTCACACACATGCCGCATACTAAGTAATAAGAGACACTAGACAACATTGGTCGGACGGACCGACCTGCTCTGATACCACTAATGTAACACCTCAAATCTACCCGACAGAAAATCATAAATCAGAGTTATCAAAATTCAACATATAATAGGATGCTACATTTTCGACTTATAAAAACTTCATTGAATTTCAGGAACATAGATACATAACACTTTCAAAATAAGATGAACTATAACGTCAACTCTTATTCAATTCCTTGAAATAAAACAACTTTTACAAATAGGCAGCGGATCCACAAATATTCAACTTTGCATCAGTCAACAACTTGTTTAACCTAACAACTTAGTAATAACATGTTTTTCATTGAAACAACTTAAAACAACAACAACTAAACATATCAACAAAATAATTAAGCGTTCATCCCCCCGAGTGTTACGTATCAGAGCGATAACACCCACTTGACTACGAAAGTAAGCAACTCTAATCTGGAATACCTGCATGTTACCAATCAAGGTAACATTCAACAACATAAATGGGTGAGATATAGAACCATATAAACAAGAGTATGATAATTAATACGCTAGATAGAATCATGCAATTTTCATACTATCCACAACAACATCTTACTAATCACCCAAACCACCCATATATTTATCAGCTTAATTCACACCTCAACATAATCGATTCCAACTTTAAACTTAGCATAGACACCTTCCTCAACTTCGACGAACATATACAACATACTCAACTTCTTCAATATCGACATAATCGACTTTACGAACATAAACATATAAACAACTCAGGAAACATAATCATATATTCAACTGATTCAACATAACCACATAATTAACTTAGCAACATAGTCATATAATCAACTTAGAAACATAATCATATAATTAATTACCAACATAATCATGTAATCAACTTAAATCTACGTAAACGACTTATTTAACTTGAGAAACTGAAACAACTTTATCAACATAAGCAACAAGAACAACTTTATCAACTTGGCAACATAACCAACACAAACAACATCTTCAATGCGACACGGAATGCGACTCGACTGTGCATATGCATGTGGTACCGTTGGATAAAAACTCCCAACTTAAAAATATACTAGGTTATCGAGGTATCTGCAAGGCATAAGCCTTCAACTTAATAAATATGTCAATCCATGCCAACGTGGTGAGCATCCACTCCAACTAAGAAATGCAATAGATGCCATGAGACCAACAACGCAACACATAAACAACGAACAACTCAAACAACATACCACAACAACGTAACAACTTAAATTCAACATGATTCAACTTTGGCCATAGGCCTACAACTTTCAACGTTGACCTACAACTTTAACATCAACATTGGTCTTACGACCTATAACTCAAATAATCAACATGGGTCCTTCGACCTTCAACTTAAAAAATACCCCAATTACCGGGACAAATCAACATACACCACAGTACTAGAAAAATACACACGTTCAACATGAATTCTTACAAAACACCGTCTGAAATCTCCTACTAATTATCCTGAATCAACTCGACCATTCTCGTCGAAATCCGGACAACTAAATTTCCACTTAAATTCACCCGTTCGATTGAATTATTACTACTCTGCACCTTACAACTTCTACTAGTCGTTCCCACTGCATTTGGTACCTTCAACTTACTGATATATGTCTTTTTCTACTACTGAATTATACTATCATTAAACTAAGCCTTGCTACACAACTACCTCTGCATGTTAAATTCATACTCTATTAAAAATGTTCACAACCTGCTAACTCACTTCTTGTTTCTGCTACTAGCTATCGTTACTACTACTTGTAAATTCCACCGTAATATTTTCAATTCATTTGCATGTTATTCTCATTAATAATTTACTAGTACATATATATAATCTAGTTAATTATTTATTCATTACTTGCCAACTAATTATAACTTAATTAAATCAATTCATATAGTATCACACATGGTCCCCACTTTGCCAATCCATGGCTTGCGCCATGTTCTCCTAACACAGCATGGCCTGCGCCATGCCTCCTGTAACACCCCATTTTTCTACCCATGAATTATAATAACAAAAATCAGAGTCGTAAAATTTTCTACCAATGGGACATTACATGTTTAACTTTAAATAATTTCCACTTTAAGGAATCATAACAATACGTAACACTTTTTCTTAATTCGACAAAATAATGTCATTCACTCAAATAATTCAACTTCATAAAATCTTACGCAGCGGATTTCATAAAATAATTCTTAGCATCTTTAAGCAACATAATAACAATTTAAAATAAAAATAAGCAACCATAAATCCTTCAAATAATTAAAACTCAGTAATAATTAAAAGGATCACAAGCAGACATGCGACAATCCCCCCCGAGTGCTACGTATCAGAGCGACTGACCACCGACTCAACCAAAGGTAACCGGCTACTTCTCAGGATTACCTGCACGTTGTCACATAATGACAACATTCAATATAAGGGGTGAGTTACAATTATTATAATTAGTATATGAAAAACAATACAGCGAATAAGGATAGTAACAAACACCACTTCACAATTAAATCAATTATCAACACCATAAACCAACAAGTATGCAACTTTAATGAGACCCGACTAGTTATGCATGTGGTACCATTCGGAGTAAAACTCCCAACTTAAAATTTGCCAATTTAACGAGGCATCAAGGCATAAGCCTTCAACTTTCAACTTTTGCCAATCCAGTCCAACGTGGTGTGAGCAACGGCTCCGACAACATGCATATGAATTTATATGACATATAGGACTTCACACGCAAACAACATAGCCACATTAACAATACATATCAACTTGTACGACAGAGGAAACTTATAAATCAACTTTGGCATGAAAGCCTATGATATAACAACTTCGTAACTATTCCGTGAATCGGAAACAACATTTCAACTCAGCTGTACTTATATTAATATTTAGCAATACAATTTCCAGCAAAACAGTGCATTAAAATCAACTAGAATATGATCCGACGTAACCCGACGAATTTCGTTAAATTCCGAGTGACTAAGTTTTTTTCGCCTAACTCGGCTAAACCGACTAATTTCAACACTGTTTTAACGTTTTTGGGGTTAATACAACTCTTTCCGGAATTCTGTCAAAAATTCCATATTCTAAAATGCTACTGCTATATGTCTGCTAAATCCAGTTTCTGTTAAAATTGTAAATATGCTACTGTCAAGCCAAAACTACTTTGTTCTTCTTCATCACAATTAATAGGCAAGGCTATTATGTAAATTAAACTAGTATAGTTATAAATTTTCTGTTTACTTATTCATCAAAATTGTGACATAATCATTAATATTTCTAATTATTAAAGGTGTTAATTTATCTTGAAGAAATAAAATTAATCTAGTTACAAATAATTAAAACCAAATTTAATTAACACTAAAGTTAAGTAAATTAATTACTAACCAATTAAGTGTACATAAACCCCCCCCCCCCCCCCACTATCTTATATATCATAAAACAATGTTTCTACTTTACTTTATTATATTATTATAACATGACATGCTACAGGATGTAGCAATTAAATAAAATAATAATAAGACCACCCATTTGTCTTATGGCCTGCGCCATACTTCTCCTTATGGAGGAGTGGCCTACGCCACTATGTGCCCCCACCCCACCCCCCCCACCCAGCGTGCGCCATTGTACAATAGGTGTGGCCTGCGCCACACCCCTTAAATGGGCTCTGTGGCCTGCGCCACACCACTATATTTTTTTTTCTTCTCTTCCTCGTGGTTCATAAATCTGGAAATTTATTTATTTTCAGTATGAAACTTCAACCAATTAACAGCAACATCCAGTAACATCACTCACTTATAAATCCATTCAAAAATTAGAATCCGAACAACTATTCACAAAATCAACAATTTCTATTGACATCATATAATTTCTACACAGTATCAAAAACATCAATTGAATATTTCGACCTAACTACCCAATTCCCGGATCGAAATTCATACCCGATCATATTAATCAAACCCACCCTTACCTTAGATTGGATTGAAGGTTGCTCTACAGTCGGATTCCGGAAATATTCTTCTCCTTCCCTCACGTTCGTACAACAGTTCTACTTCCTCTTTTTCTTCCTTCCTTTTCTAACTCCCCCACTTCTATTTCTTTTCTTTTGTTTCTATCACTTATTTTATTTTCTCTTTATTAAATTAACTAAATATCTTAATTTCTAATGGGCCTAATTTAACACCTCCCATTTTACTAATTAGCACACAATAATAAGCCCACTTACTCAAATAACACAACAACTAAAATATTATTTCTTATAATATTTTCTACGACTTTCGACTAAATTTCCGACTTATCAATTAAATTAGCTACAACATTAAATATTCCAATTAACCACAATAAATACTTAAATACTAAAATAATAACTAATTATTCGGGCGTTACAACTCTCCCCCACTTAGAATATTTTCGTCCTCGAAAATTTACCTGCTTCAAACAGCTCAGGATAGGAGTCTCGCATCTTGCTCTCCAATTCCCATGTCATGCTTTCGCCCGCAGCTCCCAACCAAACGACTTTGACCAACACAATCTCTTTTCCTCGAAGAGTCTTTGTTTCACGATCTTCAACTCATACAGGCTTTGTCTCCACTGTTAGATTATCCCGCACTTGCACATCATCCATACTAACCACATGAGACGGATCTGAGACATACTTCCGAAGCTGCGACACATGGAATACATCATGCAAATTCGAAAGATTTGGTGGTAATGTCATCCGATAAGCAACTTTTCCAACTCGTTCCAAGATTTGATACGGACCAATGAAGCGAGGAGTGAGCTTTTTAGACTTCAAAGCCCTCCCAACACCGGTCACAGGCGTGACTCTCAAAAACACATGGTCACCAGCTTGAAATTCTAAATCCTTCTTCCGCTTGTCATGGTAACTTTTCTGCCTACTCTGAGAAGCTTTCAATTTCTCTCGGATAAATTTCACTTTCTCGGTAGTTTCTCAAACTAACTCTGGTCCAAGTACCACACTCTCACCGGATTCATGCCAACACAATGGAGTCCTACACTTACGACCATACAATGCTTCAAAAGGCGCCATTCCGATACTAGAATGGTAACTATTATTATATGTGAACTCAATCAATGAAAGATAAGTGTCCCACGAACCTCCTTGCTCAAGAACACAAGCTCTCAGCAAATCCTCCAATGACTGAATAGTTCTCTCAGTTTGGCCATCAGTTTGAGGATGATATGCCGAATTCAACCTCAACTTAGAACCCAACGAATCTTGCATACTTTTCCAAAATTCTGATGTAAACCTCGGATCTCTATCCAACACAATGCACAGAGGAACACCATGCAACTTTACAATTACTCGGATGTAAATCTCTGCCAACTTCGCAATTGGTTAAGTGATATTAATAGGTATGAAGTGAGCCGACTTCGTGAGCCTATCAACGATCACCCAAATCGAATCATGCCCTCTCAAAGTAACAGGCAGCCTTGTTACAAAGTCCATAGAAATGCTATCCCATTTCCATTCTGGAACTTCCAACGGTTGCATCAACCCAGCAGGCTTCTGATGCTCAATCTTCGACTTCTGACAAGTTAAGCACGCATACACAAAACGAGCCACATCTTCTTTCATTCTGGGCCACCAAAATATTTTCTTTAAATCCTGATACATTTTAGTAGCTCCTGGATGAATACTCAAACTGTTTCTATGACCCTCTTCTAGAATGCTTCTTTTCATAACCGCGTCATCAGGAATACAAATTCTTTCACCTAATTTCAACACACCTCTCGCATCAATCTTAAAGTCACTCTTCTCTGATTGACTACAACGATTAAGGATATCTACTAATTTCACATCCAACTTCTGTGCCTCTCGTATACTATCCATAAAATCGTTATTAATCTTTAGCATTCCTAACATTACACTCTGCGGGGTTACTTCGCAAACCAAACTCATATCACGAAATTGTTCAATTAATTCCAACTCCCTAATCATCATTGCTGACACATGAAGAGTCTTTCTACTTAAAGCATCGGCCACAAAATTTGCTTTATCTGGATGATAATTCAAACCGAAATCATAATCCTTAAGCAATTCTAACCATCTACGTTGTCTCATATTCAGCTCTTTCTGATCAAATAGATACTTTAAACTTTTATGATCACTGAAAACTTCGAATCTGGAACCATAGAGGTAATGCCTCCAGATTTTTAGCACAAATACCACAGCAGCAAGTTCAAGATCATGCGTAGGATAGTTCTTTTCATGAATTCTTAACTATCGCGACGCATAAGCAATTACTTTATTATTTTGCATAAGCACACCTCCTAAACCCATCAATGAAGCATCACAGTAAATTACAAACGGTTCCTCCGGGTTTGGCAAAGTCAAAACCGGCGCCAACGTCAATCTCCTTTTTAATTCATTAAAACTCTCTTCGCACTGAACATCCCACACGAAAGCTTTACCTTTACAAGTTAATCTAGTTAACGGAAGTGCTAACTTAGAAAATCCTTCAATAAACCTTCTATAATATCCAACTAATCCCAAAAAGCTTCTAATCTCGGTAGTTGACTTAGGAGTCTCCCATTTCCATACAGCTTCTACCTTAGAAGGATCCACTGCAATACCTTTACCTGAAATTACGTGGCCGAGAAAACTGACTTCTCTTAACCAAAACTCACATTTGGATAGTTTCGCATACAATTTCTTATCTTTCAAAACATCCAACACTAATCTCAAATGTTCTTTATGCTCTTCTTATGACTTAGAGTAAATCAAGATATCATCAATAAATACTACTACAAATTGGTCCAGATAAGTATGAAAAATACGATTCATGTATTCCATAAATACTCTCGGCGCATTAGTCACACCGAAAGGCATCACAGAGTACTCATAATGTCCGTACCGAGTTTTGAACGTTGTCTTCTGGATGTCCTCATCTTTCACTTTGATCTGATGATAGCCCGATCTCAAATCAATTTTACTGAACACACAAGCACCCACTAATTGATCCATCAAATCATCTATTCTTGGTAGTGGATACTTATTCTTAATCGTCACTTTATTCAGCTGTCTGTAATCAATACAAAGTCTCATACTACCATCTTTCTTCTTTACTAGCAACACTGGAGCTCCCCACGGCGACACACTTGGTCTTATAAACTTTTTCTCAAGTAAGTCTTCCAATTGCTTCTTTAATTCATACAATTCATATGCCGACATTCTATATGGTGCCATCGAAACAGGCCTAGTACCAGGTACCAGATCAATCGCAAATTCAACTTGCCTCTCTGGCGGCACACTAGGAATCTCCTTAGGAAAAACTTCAGGGAATTCTTTCACTACTAACAGTTCATCAATCTTAGCTTTACTCTCAACTGACAACGTCGCCATCAAGGAAAACATCTGAGCTTCCTCTTTCATCAATTTTCGCAATTCTTTGAAAGGTAATAAGCCAACTCCTTCCTCTTCAGGAGTGGAAAACCTCACCGACTTATGATAACAATTTATATGAACATAATTATATTCTAACCAGTTCATACCAAGAATTACATCCATCCCATCCAATGGCAAACATACTAAATCAACATATAAATCTTTATCGAAGATCGATAAAGGACACTTTAAACATACCAAAGAAGTAGTTATTGATCCCTTAGCTAGGGTCTCAACAATCAATTCACCATCCAAAGCGGACAATTTTAAACCCAGTCTTCGAGCACAGTTAGCAGAAATAAAACAGTGTGTAGCACCGGTATCAATAATAGTAATTAAAGGAGTACCATTTATGAAACATGTACCTCGGATAAGTCTGTCCTCACTGGAGGTTTGAGTTCCGGTCAATGCGAACACCTTTCCAGTCTGAGATTTCTTTGGCTTCTGACACTGGCTACCAATATGCCCTTTGTAAACACCCCAAATTTTCCATCACCCATTCACACCATGGCTTGTGATCTCTTCATATGCATAAACTCAATCATAGCATCCCATACCACATTTTTGATTCACTGCATTGGTTCAAAGTCATCTGCATCTAGGGTTTGTGATCTGAGCAATCCAAGAGCTTCTTGAGCCACTCCAATGGTCATCAATCACTTCAAAGGTGTCCATGTATGTTCAAGCATCATATTATATCCCCTCAAAGTCAAGAATGTCAAAAAATCACAAGAACTGAGAAAGGCATGGAAGCAGAGCCAGGTTTAACTGCACAAATGACCTAAAATTAGGGTTTTGGTTTCAGAGGCCATAACTCCAAATTTTTTGGTCATTCTTGTTTCTATTGATCTCTATATGGTATAGGGAGCATGCATATCAATTTTCATGAAGAAATTCCATGGGGAAGTCATCTGATCGAGAGTTGACTTTTTGAGCAAGCTAGTGCAAAATCAGGGCATCTGAGGCCCCCAATGACCCAACCAAAGGGTGTTCATCATCATTTTTATTATGTTTGATCTTTATTTGACCATAGAAGATGTTGGAAGTTCACAAAATTGGAGAATTTCAAGTCATTTGCAAAGTTGACTTTTTGGGAAAGTTGACTTATATTGAAAATTGCCATTTTGGGAAACTTTTTCAACCCTTGCTTTTTGATTCAAAAATGCTTCAAATGGAAAAACTTTGGTCATGAAAGTTGTAGAATGGATCATTCCCTTTTCAAAAAGTACAAGAACATGACCTAATTCATTTTGGATCAAAAGTTATGGCTTGTCAAAGTTGGGAAAAATCACAAAATTTAAAGTTTTCCACCAAAGAGGCAAAGTTGCAAAATCACTTGCCAAGGCAAATTGTGCCTTAAAATGTGTACAAATTCTTCACAACATGATAACATGACCTCTAAAATTCAGAATGGTCCAAAGAATCATCTCATTTCATGCCTTGAACCTCAAGAAATCCCAAAGGAACCAAAACTTTGTGAAACTTGCAAAACCTATCACAAACTACAAACCACTTGCTGCATTGCCTCTAGACCTTTTCCATAGCTTCCCTTGATTCAAGCTGAGCCAAAGCAAGCCAAAAAGCAAGTTGTACCATTGCCCATACCTCAAGTACAAATCAAGTTGACATTTTGGCCAAAGACCCATACCAATCACCATAGGCCACCAACAACTCTCTGACCTATCACCTTTTGATACATGGACCAAAGCCAGCATAACACACCACTCACTTCAAGCTGAAACACACCCAAGCCATAGTTATAATTTTTTGCCCCAACTTGCATTTTCATTCGAAACACTCAGCACAGTCCTCAAACACATAAACAAACTTCACCATTGATCTTAAGAGGTTCCACTAATCACAAACCACCCATCACCATAGCCTGAAAGTCACTGAAACCAAAACACGATCACCACCCCCCCTTGAACAGAACTTCTGCCATCTCACAAACCAGCCATCTTCAAAGCTTTCTAAGCTTCATTTCATCATCAGAGGGTTCAAAGGAGTGGACTTGCAGCAAAGGAGAGGCCAGAAAGCTCAGGACCAGGAGATTCCATCTCAGGTAGCCATCTCAAACTTTTTTCCAGAAACTCCATTTTGAGTTCTTAAACGATTCTATGTGCTCCCCTGATCATGGGGATATGTTTATTTTTGAAAATGGTTGAGAAACCAGGATGTATTTTTGCTTCGATTTGCATGATTAATGAATGAAAAATGATTTTTGTTTGGGGGTTTTGATTCAGTGTTGAATGGGGATGGATTCTGGGCAATTAGATTTCATTTTCATAGTGTTTTGAGGAAGTTGGCAACTTTCAGGTGAGGGTCTGGCCGGAGAAGACGACCGGAAGTCTTCTCCGGCCACCTGAAGTTAATTAGGGTTAATCTGTGTAATTATGAGAGTTTGAATTGTGGCCCTTGGATGCGTTGACCCGCGCGCGTTTGGATGCTCAAGATCTCACCATTTTGCCCTAATCCTCATTTGACTTTTTTAAACCAGTTTAATTAATTTTAATTGGAAATTAACTCAGTTTGAATTACAACCCTTGGATCTGGCGCGCAGTCTTTCCCTCCTTCCTGAGTTTGAATGCTGTCCCTTGGATGCACATACTTTTCATTTAATTCAATTTTATTTTCATTTAATTCCATTTATTTTCTACATTTTATTTAAAATAGTAAAAATCATTGAAAAATTCTGAAAATTTTTATTCAAGCTTTTATTAATTTTCAGAAACCAAAAACATTTTTATTTTTATTTTTTGCATTAAAATTTATTTTTAAATCATTTAAAAGTTTATTTTTAATTAGTTAATGAGAATTAATTAATTAAAAATACTTTTAGGTATTTAAAAATCACAAAAAAATTCATGAAACATTTAAAATCATTTAGAAACATTGTCCAACTTTCAAACCAAATTTCTTTTTTGATCTTGATGTCTTTTGACAATTTTTATTGGAATTAATTTCATTTCAAGGCATTATTTTGATCCAATCTTCAAAAATTCATTTCTACCTAGTCATTAAGAGTTGGACCTTGATTATTTTTGCATTGCATCATGTTTAGCATGTAGTTTATAGGAGTAAATTGGCATGAATTGATCTTTCATTTCCTATTTGTTTGACATTTTTCTTGACAAGGTACCTTAAAACCCTAACAATCTTAAGAAATTCATAACCCTCACTAGGTTAAGAGTTGGATCCCCTCCTTTGGGCAGTGAGTTTGTATAGGTTTAGGGTTCCTTTGAATGCATCTTCAAATTTTTATCATGATGTTTGCTTCTGGTTTTGTATTTTGTTTTGTGTATTGATCATAAACCCTAATTTGGGCTTTCATTTGCATCCATCTTCCATTTGCTTGCATACCATGACTTGCCATGACATTTTGTGCATCCATTTGATTCATAATACATCTTAGGACATGTTAGAATCATATGTGATCATTGCATCTTTCATTTGCCTTGTTGTATGTCATTTGCACTTCATAACTTTTCATGTATGTTCATGATTCTATGCATGCTTCTCTTGCATCCATATGTTTGTATGATCATTCCCATGCCTTGCCTCATATGTGCATAATCTCTTAGCATCATTAGCATCATACTCATGCTTCTGGTTTTGGTTTGCATCATCCCATTTCATCTCATTTTTCATTGCATTGCATTTCTTTCACTAACTTTTCAGGTGGTAAGTTGTTTTGAGAAGTGAATTTGCCTTCACTTCTCACAATATCTTTTCATCTCTCTTATGCATCATTGTTGCATTCTATCTTGTGCTTGAGATTTAGCTTGCTCATTCTTCTTCATATTACCTTCTTTCTTCAAATGACTTGTCTTCTTAAATGAAGCAAGTTACTCTGCTTCTCTTTGCTCCTTTCATCTGCTTCCTGGTGGTTTCTCTGAAGATCTCTCTTGTAAACCTCACAAACCTTAGGAACTACCAAGCATGACAATAATTAGGGTTTTGATTAGTCCCCCATTTAGATTTTACCTTTGTACCTCATTGAGTCTTCTCTCCTCATCTCATAATCAGGGACTAAACCCTAAAGGCTTTAAGGCTTTGTGATTAAGCTTATGCCTGCATCCTTCTATTAGGATGGAGTGTATAACTTTAATCCTAAGTGTTAAACCCTTAATGTGTTTAAATCCTTTAATCAATCCATCTAATAATCATCAAGACATCAAACTTGTAACTTGGGCCTTGCATTAGGGTTCTAATTCTTCCTTAATTGGTTAAGAAGGACTAACCCTAGTGTTAATGGACAAGTCCCCCTCAAGTTGTCTTACAAACCCTAAAAATCACTTCATCATCTTATCATTAACTAAAATCCACTCAATAAAGGCTTTGTTTTGTCATGAGTTTAATCCCTAATCATGGATTAAGTTGAGGAGCTTTCCTCAGCTTAAACATTCTCATCTATTATCCTTCTATTAGGATGGTGTAATGAGTCTGTTTAATCCCTGATTATGGCTTAATCTCATTACTTAACACTAAACAAAAACACCAAAAACATCTAAATAATCACAAGTAGGTTAATGATCTTAATCCTACATCAGGGTGATTAAGTGTGAGAAGCTGACTTCACACTTAAGGTATTCTCATTACCCCTAATCAGAGGGAAGATGTGATGAGTTTACTAATCCATTGGTTTAGGCTTAAGCTCATTAACTTATGACGAACTTCCAAAAGCAATAAAAGATTGAAAATACAAAAACAAACAATAATCGTCTCCTCCGGGATTCTTTTCTCATCTCACTCACTCACAAACGAGAACTTGTTTCTTCCGTCTAATGCAAGACAGTTTGCACCTGAGCCAGACAGGTCATTCACTTGAGCATAGGCAAGTAAGCAGTTCATTAGTCAATTCATTTTCAGTCTCTTTGGGTCGAACTACGGTGTTCTGACTTCCTCATTGCACGAGAGGATACGTAGGCATAACTTAACAGTTATCGAACAAAAGTCTCTGTATATTCCCCCTCTTTCCAGCATTATTTTCTTAGCCTCATTATCATGAGCATTGCACTCTTGTTCTTACACTGACACTTCACATACTCCACTTCACACCTCTTTTACACTGACACCTGTACAGTTGTTCCAGCTCTTGATACACAAATTGCATTGACACTACCCCTTTAAAACACAAATCTTTTAAGCGTGGATCCCGTCGAGTACGGCGGACAATCTAGGTGCTAATACCTTCCCAGGTTGTAACCAACCCCCTTTCTCAGTCCCTCTGGTTCGCAACCGTCTTATCCATATCTTTTCTTAGGTCTATGCAGCATTACCTTTCCTTCGGGATAAAAATGCCTAGCTGGCGACTCTTTTCATTCCATCCTTTCGCCGACCGTTCGCGTCTGTACCTTATTTGGGCCAGTCTCATTTATTGGGAGCGACAACTTGGCGACTCTGCTGGGGATCCTTATACTGTAACCAGGGCTTCTGGTTCTTTTTGTGGGTTCCTCCTAGCGCTTGTTTGATTTGTGTTTATTGGGGTGTTATGTGCTACTTGTGTTTGTATATTTGCTTTATTTACTGCTTTATGTACAGTTATTTATTGCTTTCTTTACAGCTTTATATCATCATACTATCATACTGTTATCTGGCTGGATCTGTTTTCTGTCTTGGTGGGTGGGGTTCTATTGAGAGTTTAAGGTCCTATACCTGGGACCTGAGTGACACCTAGGCTAGAGTGGTTCATGTTCTTTCTCATTCCATTTCGGTCTAGTGCGGGAATATGAAACACGGTTCAGATATGGGTTTCTTCTTGAGAACTCTGTGCTACAGATTTCCTATAGTGCTAGGGCTATCTGGGAAGCCTGCTAAGTCTGGATGACCTTTACTATGACCTTCAGAAACTGAGGTGAATTAGAGGAGGATCTTTTATGGTTATTGTAAACACTGTACCTCCAGGTTAGAAGTGTTCACACTTCTCATAACTGATCCAAGTCTGAGGATCCTTGTTTTAGAACACCACCTGTGAGGGGGTTGGGCTGTTTACAGGTTTGCAGGAACCATTGGCCACATCATACCCTGATACTTATTGTGTTTAAGAATGCTTCACTTTGGACAGTTCTTGTGATTTTAACCCTGGACATGTGACTCTTTATTTGAGTCCCCCACCTTGGTTACTGGACTTATGAACCTCCATCTGGATTTCTTGAACATACATGGACTTATATCAAGGCAGTAGTCAGATCCAGCTTGATCACGAACCCTTTGCATATCATTTGCATACATCATCATTGCATCATTTAACATGTGTTTATTTGTTTTTCAGGGTATCCATATTATATTTGGCTTGGTTTTGACCCCTTCATCTGCATAGGCCTCTGTTCACCAGCTATCTGCTTCAACTACCTTCATCAGCTACCTGCTTCAGTCACCTGCATCACCAGTATCAGCCTATCAGTAGTTCATCTCCAGTGTTAGTCTCCATTATCAGTATTTGTTTCAGCTCTTCATCAGCAGACATGGCACCCAAGAAGAGCAACATCTCATATCATTTCTTTGAGCCTGAGTTGACTAGCATCAGGAAGGTACAGGCCCTTATCACTCCAGACCATATACCACTATTCAGAGAACATTATGGAGGCATCCTTGATGTGGTTATGGATTTGGACCCTTCTCAGAGGAGCTTGATTCACACTTGCCTGCAGTTCTATGATCCTCCTTTGAGATGTTTCACCTTCCAGAATTTTCAGTTGGGACCTCTGTTGGAGGCGTTTTCATCACTGATTGGTGTACCTGTCAGGGGTGGTGTCCCCTTTAACCCAGAAATGGCTTTTCCCAGCAATGAAGAAGTGGCAAAAGCACTGTATCTGGAACCTATACTGATTGAGCAGAACATGACAACAAAGGCTGGAATCTTTGGTCTACATTTGGATTTCTTGACTTCCCAGGCTATCCTGAAGGCCTCCTTGGGAGAATGGAAGGCCGTCTGTGCATTGTTAGCCCTCAGCATATATGGGGTTATATTATTTGCAGATGAGCCTAAGTTTATTAGCAAAAATGCCATTCATCTTTTCATTCTGAGGAACCCAGTGCCCACCTTACTGGGAGATTTCTACTACTCTGTTCACCAAAGGAATGAAAAGCAAAGAGGAAGATTGGTGAGATGCTGTGCTCCCCTGTTCCATACCTGGCTGCTCAGACACTTGCCCAAGACTGATGCATTCTTAAATCCTCACCAACAGAAGAATTGGGCTAGGAGGCTTGTTGCTTTGACCTCAGATGACATCATGTGGTGCACCCAGAGCACCAAGGGCAGGGACATCATTACTAGTTGTGGGCAGTTCCCCAATGTACCTCTGATAGGGGTGAAGGGTTGCATCAACTACAACCCTCTGCTATTCAAAAGGCAATTGGGCTATGCATTGGTCCATCCTCCTAGAGTGCAAGATCTAGCTGAGACCCTTTATTGTGAGATTAAGCCTAATCTGGCTATTGTCAGGCAAGCATCCTGGGCTTGGGACAATGTCCAGACCAAAGGGATGGCCATTCTTGGGAGATGCAACAATGTGGCCTCAGCTCAGTATTATGAGTGGTCTCATGCCAGGGCTCAAATTTCTGGGATGCCCTTCACCATTGAGGATGCACCTGGACCATCCACAGCACCACCTCCAGCCACTGTCAGCCTGGAAGAGTTTGAGAAGCTCAAAGAAAGGAATGAGAATTTGTCTGAAGCCCTGAAGAGAACCCTCTGGGAGAGGAGTGATGGTCGTCTGGACATTGAAAGGTTAGAAAAGCTTACGGTGGAGCATCTAGCCAGGATTGAGAAGTCAGAGGACTACATCAAGAAGTCAAGAGCTGGAGAGCAGATTTTGAAGAACGCCTGTAAAGAGGCCCAGTTTCAGAAGGCTAGGACTGACCTCTATCTGAAAGAAAGCCAAGCTAGGTGGGTCAGGATCACTGAAGCTCGCACTCAGGAAGATAAGAGAACTCAGGACAAGATTGAGCATTTGGAGGCTAATGCAAAGGAGCAACAGGAGGCTCTGCTAGCAGCCCAGAGGGAGATCTCAGAATTGAAGCTTAGGGCTGGTGTGAAGAGGTCAAAGGACCAGGGCAGACACAAGAAGCTAACCACAACTATTGCCACCAGGAATCTTCTTATCAGGAACCTCACGGAGCATCCAGCTGATCCCGTAACTGAAGCACTCCTGAAGGAAGTCAGGGAGGATGAGTTTGGTCTTGGTGTCTGACTTTTGCTTGTTGTTGCTTTCATGTACTTTGCTTTTATGTTGTATTTTTGACCCCTCAGAGGGCATGTATTGTAAAAAACAAACTATGTATGATTCACCTTTTGTAATATATTCATTAGTTTGTTTCATCTCTTTCTCCCAAGCAACATCAAAAGCATCTTCCTCAGGGGTCTGGAAAGGTCAAAACAAAATGCCAAGCCGGATACCTTGGAAACAAATAAGCATACTGCATTGCATACTGACTTTTGTTTTGTTTTGTAGGTCTTTGTTTTGTTTGTTACTAACTCTGTTGTGATTCAGGAACTATTGCTCGACGACGGGTGTTCCCTCTCAACCGTCCGCACAGATATCCCACTCGCAACAACCTTCCGGGTATACAAATGGACCAAGTACAGCAGGACCTTACAGAGGTCAGGACTCAAATGGCCAATGAGAGACTGGAGATGAGAAATCAGATGACCCAGTTCATGGAGGTGATGAATGGCTTGGCTCAAAGTCAAGAGAGATTAAGGGCATTGGTAGAGAGGCAGACCCAGGAAGAACCCCATCTGTGTATGGGCCCCACCTTCATCCAGAGATCAACATCCCTGCTAATGTGCAAGGGAATGCTACTGCAGGAAGGGTATTACAAGAAGACCCCCAAGAGGATCAATTCACTGTGATGGGAGCTGGGGATGAAGCCTATGACAGAAGGCTAGATGAAATTGCTGAAAAATTGAGATCTCTGGAGTCTCAAAATTCCCTGGGCTTTGATGTCATGGACATGGGATTAGTGGACGGGGTAAGGATTCCCCACAAGTTTAAACCTCCGTGCTTCGAGAAGTACAACGGAACTTCCTGCCCACGAACCCACTTGCAATCCTTTCTGGGGAGGCTGAAGGCATACACCATGGATGAAAAACTGTGGATGTTTTATTTCGAAGACAGTTTAACCGGGGCTTCAAGGGAATGGTACTCTCACTTGACTAGAGCAACCATCAGATGCTGGAAGGACCTAGTTGAGGCCTTCATCAGACAGTACCAGTACAACTTGGATATGGCTCCTAACAGGACCCTCCTAATGGGAATGTCTCAATCATCCAGGGAAAGCTTCCGGGAATACGCCCAGAGGTGGAGACAGCTTGCTGCTGCTGTCCAGCCACCCATGTCGGAAAGGGAAATGGCCGACATGTTTATGAACACCCTCCAAGGGACGTATATTGACAGGCTAGCTGCCTTTTCTTCCACCAGCTTCGCTGACGTAGTCATAGCTGGAGAAAGAATTGAGAGCCTATTAAAGATGGGCAAAATTTATGATAATGGTGCGAGCTCGTCCAGCAACCCCAGAAAGCCTTTTGTGGGGCCAAGAAGAACCGGGGAGACTAATGCTATTCAGGCCAACAGGGGCAGACCACAATATGTTCATAGGTCAGTGGCAGTTGTCACTATCCCCGCTCCAATCCCTCAGCAACCAGCATATCAACCACAGCAACAACCCCACTACCAGCAACAAGTTCAATATCTGCCTCAGAGAAACTACAACAACAACAACAACAACAATCAACAAAGACCATTTCAACAGAGATCATCTCAGGCCAATAGGGTGATTGATCCAATTCCTATGCCTTATGCCGCTTTATTGCCACAGCTCCTGAAGCTCAACTTGGTTGAGTTAAGGACGTTGGCACCACCAGATCCTTCCAGTCTGCCAAGAAATTATGACGCCAACGCCAGATGTGCTTTTCACTCCAATGCACCTGGCCATAGTACAGAGAAGTGCAGAGCTTTACAGATGAAGGTACAAGACCTGGTAGATTCTAAAGCTCTAAACTTTGCACCCCCGCCAAATGTTAACAAGAATCCCATGCCCAACCACGGAGGACCAAGAATTAATGCTATTGAGGAAGATAAGCCGTCTTTCTTAATAACCAGTGTTGGGCAGATTCGGACACCCCTGGTAGAGATTAAAGCTCAACTCCTTGAATGCCAGATATTCCCCGGGTGTGAGCTCGGGTGCGGTTATTGCAACATTTCGGTAAATGGGTGTGATAACTTGAGAAACGGCATAGACAGTCTTATCCAGAGTGGCCTACTTCAAATCACAACATCAACACCTTCAAATCCAGCAAACTCTTTGACAACAATTCCTGAGTCTCCTACAACTGCAACAACAGTCATTCCAAGCAATTCATCAGCACTATCAACAATTGCTCCGTCCATCATATCAACAAACCATACGTCAACAAACACTCCTTCTACAACATCAGCACCCCTTTATTCAGAATCTTCTACAACATCAACATCCTTTTATCCAGCAAGATCTTCTACAACACCAGCAGATATCTCAGCAGTCACTATTTATTATGATCCGTCAAGTATTCCTCCGAACAAAAATTTTCAACAACAAGCAGCGGCATCTCCTGCCAGGTCACCGGTTACCATCTACTATGATCCACACACTATTTCAACACCCTCCTCTGCTGCAGTCAGTCCGGTTACCATCACGGTACCTGGACCAGTTCCATATGAAAGCAGTAATGCCATCCCTTGGCATTATGGCTCTGACCTTTACTGCAATGGGGAGAAAATCACTCTTGACTCTTCAACCTCTTCTCCACAGATTGATAATGTCGGGGGAGGCGGAGGCTTCACCAGAAGCGGACGCCTTTTTGCCTCGCAATCACAAAGACCTAATGCCGAAGCAGAAGCTGCTGCCAAAGCAAAAGGAAAGAGTGTAATGTCTGAAGAACCCATTCTCAAGGAAACACAGAAGACATCTTTTGAATAAGATGTAGACGAGTTTATGAGAATTATCAAGAGGAGTGACTACAAAGTGGTGGATCAGCTTCACCAAACTCCCTCAAAAATCTCCATTTTGTCCCTGCTGATGTGTTCCGAAGCTCACCGGAATGCATTACTAAAAGTCTTGCACACATCATATGTGCCAGAGGAGATCACCGTTAATCAGCTGGAGACTGTGGTAGCAAATGTCAATACCAGCCATGGATTGGGTTTTACCAATGCTGATTTGACCACTGAGGGATGCAACCACAACAAGGCTTTACACATCACTCTTGAATGCAAGGGTGTTGTTTTATCACATGTACTGGTAGACACTGGGTCTTCACTCAATGTTTTACCAAAGAAAGCCCTGGTGAAGCTGGAGTATGATGGCTTGGCATTGCGTCCAAGTAATTTGGTGGTGAGGGCATTTGACGGCTCTAAGAGATCAGTGCTAGGAGAGATTGATCTGCCTGTGATGATTGGCCCGCAGAATTTTAAAATTACCTTCTACGTGATGGACATTCAGCCGGCCTACAGCTGTTTGTTGGGTAGACCTTGGATCCATGCTGCTGGCGCAGTTACGTCTACCCTTCACCAGAAGCTGAAATTCGAGTGGGAGGGCCAGATCATCACCATTTGTGGTGAAGAAGATATTTTTGTTAGCCATCTGGCTACATACAAATACATTGAGATGGATGGAGAGATCCATGAAACCATGAGCCAGGGATTTGAAGCCCTGAACATTAATGAAGCATCTGCTGTACTTGGGACTTCCATGACATCTTATCAGCAAGCCAGGAAGGTTGTTGAAGAAGGGACGGCCCAAGGCTGGGGCAAGTTGCTGCCTGTGGAGAAGAACGAGGACAGATTTGGGTTGGGTTACAAACCAACTCAACAAGATCAATCAGAGGCTGCTAAGAAGCCCAGTTTTGTTAGTGGGGGATGCTCACCCCTGATGCAGTAAACAACTTGGAAGATGAGTCGGAAGATGAGCGCAACCTGGAGAGCTGGATACGTCCAAGGATCCCGGGGAGCCGTATCTCAAACTGGTCTTCCCAGGAAATTATAAGGGTTACTCCTGCAGAGTAATTATTATTTCCTGTATTTTTAAGCATGCATCAAGTCTTGCATCTTGCCCAAGATGACAAGACTCATTTTGTAATCGGGCCATCTAGTAATTTTGTGAAAACAGATTAATCAATGAATATCGGACATCTTTTGCAAATGAGTCTTTTTTCTTTCCCGCTCACTGTTTTTCATTTTTCTTTTTGTACAAAAATAAAATGGCAATGTTTTCAAAATGATAAACTTCATTTCACTTTTTTCTAAACAAGATTAAAATCAATCACTAAAATGAACAATCTAAACCCTTGCAGAGAGTGCCTTTCAGACTACACCGACAACAACACTGCTATGACATCGTATGACTTTGACAATCCAATCAATCAAGCTGATGAAGGGGTTGAAGAAGATTATGAGCTTCCTGAAGAGCTAGCCAGGTTGTTAAGGCAAGAGGAGAAGGTTATCACTCCTCACCAAGAGGAGATTGAAACGGTTAATCTTGGTACGGATGAAGACGTAAAAGAGGTTAAGATCGGGGCCTGCCTACAAGACTCAGTGAAAGAACAGTTGATTGACATGCTTCGGGAGTATGTGGATGTGTTTGCTTGGTCTTACCAGGATATGCCGGGGTTGGACACCGATATCGTCATGCACAAGCTGCCTTTGAAAGAAGACTGCCCGCCAGTAAAACAAAAGATGCGCCGTACTCGCCCAGATATGGCAATGAAGATAAAGGAAGAGGTGCAAAAGCAATGGGACGCCGGGTTCCTTGCTGTAACTAGCTATCCTCCGTGGGTCGCTAATATAGTACCTGTGCCTAAGAAAGACGACAAAGTGAGGATGTGTGTTGACTACCGGGATCTGAACAGAGCCAGCCCGAAAGATGATTTTCCATTACCTCACATTGATGTACTGGTTGACAATACGACTCAGTTCTCGGTGTTCTCCTTCATGGACGGATTTTCAGGATACAATCAGATCAAGATGTCACCTGAAGACATGGAGAAGACAACTTTCATCACACCCTGGGGCATGTTCTGTTATAAGGTGATGCCATTCGGACTGAAGAATGCTGGTGCAACCTATCAACGGGCTATGGTAACATTATTCCACGACATGATCCATAAAGAAATAGAATGTTATGTGGATGACATGATTGCCAAGTCCCTCACAGAAGAAGACCACCTGGTGAATCTGCTGAAGTTATTCAAGCGTCTGAGGAAGTAGCAACTGAAATTGAACCCCAACAAGTGCACATTCGGGGTGCGATCTGGTAAGCTGCTGGGATTTATTGTAAGCGAGAAAGGGATTGAAGTTGACCCTGATAAAGTCAAATCCATTCAAGAAATGCCTGCACCGAAAACTGAGAAAGAAGTTCGAGGGTTTCTAGGTAGATTGAACTACATTTCACGGTTCATATCTCACCTTACAGCAACTTGTGAACCTCTTTTCAAGCTATTGAGAAAAGAACAGACGGTCAGGTGGAACGAAGACTGCCAGAGAGCTTTTGACAAGATTAAGGAATACTTACAAGAGCCTCCAATCCTTATGCCTCCAGTAGAAGGAAGACCTCTAATAATGTACTTGACAGTATTAGAAGAGTCAATGGGGTGTGTGCTGGGCCAGCATGACGAGTCTGGTCGAAAAGAGTATGCAATATACTACCTGAGCAAAAAGTTTACCGACTGTGAACAACGTTATTCACTGCTCGAGAAAACTTGATGTGCTTTAGCGTGGGCTGCTCGCCGACTGAGACAGTATATGTTGACCCACACTACTTTATTGATATCAAAAATGGATCCAGTTAAGTACATTTTTGAGAAGCCAGCTCTTACCGGACGGGTTGCAAGATGGCAAATGATCCTCACAGAATATAACATCCAGTACACATCTCAGAAAGCCATCAAGGGCAGTGTATTGTCTGACTATCTTGCTGAGCAACCTATTGATGATTACCAGCCTATGAGATTTGACTTCCCTGATGAAGACATCATATTCATAAAAGCAAAAGATCATGAAGAGCCTATTCACACTGAAGGGCCTGACCCGGAAGAAGAATGGACTATGATGTTTGATGGGGTTATTAATATGAATGGTCGTGGTGTTGGTGCAGTACTCATTACACCTAAGGGAGTTCACATGCCTTTCTCGGCAAAGCTCACCTTTAACTGCACTAACAACGAAGCTGAATACGAAGCTTGTATTATGGGTCTGGAGGAAGCCATTGACCTCAGGATCAAGACTTTGACTGCATTCGGAGATTCAGCTCTGGTAGTTAATCAAACCAACGGCAAATGGTACACACACCAGGATCATCTGATACCTTATAGGGATTATACAAGGAGGTTATTGACTTTCTTTACAACGGTCAAGCTTGAGTATATTCCCCGGGACGAAAATCAGTTTGCAGATGCTCTGGCTACCATTTCATCCATGATCAAAGTTCAAGCCGCCAACTTTGTGCCTCGGATTTCAGTATCCAGACTTGACAGACCAACATATGCATTTACAGCAGACGTTGTCAAAAATGATAAGCCTTGGTTCCATGACATTAAGTGCTTCCTGGAGGATCAAACATACCCACCTGGGGCATCTTCCAATGATAAGAAGACTTTAAGAAGGCTTGCTGGTAGTTTCTTTCTGAATACTGATGGCTCCCTGTACAAGAGAAACTTTGATATGGTACTCCTCAGATGCGTTGATAGGACAGAAGCAGACTTGTTAATGCACGAGGTGCACGAAGGATCCTTTGGTACCCATGCGGGAGGGCATGCCATGGCTAAAAAGTTGCTAAGATCAGGCTATTACTGGATCACAATGGATACCGACTGTTGTGCCTATGCCAGAAAATGCCATAAATGCCAGATCTATGCGGATAAGGTGCATGTGCCTCCCAATCCTCTGAATGTGATGTCCTCTCCCTGGCCCTTTGCCATGTGGGGCATTGACATGATTGGCAAGATTGAACCGACTACTTCGAATGCCCACAGATTCATCTTAGTTGCCATTGACTATTTCACCAAGTGGGTCGAAGCAGCTTCATATGCAAACGTTACAAGGCAAGTGGTAGCCAGATTTCTGAAGAGAGATATCATCTGTCGATATGGAGTTCCCGAGCGAATCATTACTGACAATGGTTCCAACTTGAACAACAAAATGATGGCAGAGCTATGCCGGGACTTCAAGATCCAACACCACAATTCTTCTCCTTACAGGCCAAAGATGAATGGCGCTGTTGAGGCAGCTAATAAGAATATCAAGAAGATTGTGCAAAAGATGGTAGTTACCTACAAAGACTGGCATGAAATGCTACCATTTGCCTTGCATGGGTACCGCACGTCAATCAGAACATCCACTGGGGTAACACCGTATCAGCTTGTGTATGGTATGGAGGCAGTCCTACCAGTTGAAGTTGAATTACCCTCCCTACGGGTATTGATGGATGTTAAGCTGAACGAAGCAGAATGGGTCCGATCCCGATACGAACAACTAAGTCTGATCGAAGAGAGAATATTGGCTGCAATTTGTCATGGGCAGTTGTATCAGAAAAGAATGAAGAAAGCCTTCGATCAGAAAGTCAGGCTCCGAGAGTACCAAGTAGGAGATCTTGTGCTGAAAAGACTCCTCCCTCCTCATACAGACCACAGGGGCAAATGGACTCTGAACTATGAAGGGCCATTCGTAGTAAGGAAATTTTTCTATGGCGGAGCACTGATGCTCAGCACTATGGATGGTGAAGACTTCTCGTCCCCTGTGAATTCAGATGCAGTTAAAAAATACTTTGCATAAAAATGACCCGCTGGACATAAAAACAGAATGAAAGTCCAGGAAAAAATAGGGCATCCCGGCGAGTCAAAAATAGAATAAAAGACTCGGGCAAAAATAAGGGAAAATAAACAAAAAGATGTACACCCGCTGAGTTGAAAAGCCGCATTGGACAACTCAGGCAAAAATGGGTATCCCGATGGATTGAAAACCCGAAAGGGCGATCCATGCAAAATAAGGGAATAAGCGAACAACTGCATTCTGAATTCGTCTGTATCACTTACAACTTGGTAAGTTTCGAAAGGATCAAGTTTCGTTCAGAACCAACCTTCTTCAGAAAGCAAGACGAGAAGAACGTCAGATGTCATACGAGTCATAGCAAAAGGGAAGCTTCTTGATGCGTCATCAAACATTGCCAACATTTTGTTTCTCAATTTGTAACAATCTCCTCTTTTTAGGGGATATGTTTCTTTGACTGTATCTTGCCAATTCAGGGCATATGAATTAATAAAATCAGCATTTCAGTCATGTCTCGTCTCGTACATTTTATTTTCATTTGCAAAATGTCCGACATCTTTAAGATACTGATTGCATAAAAACAGATGTTTCTAAAGTATACGTGCTTGCAGGAAATATATCTACTCCCGGGAGTGCCTAGACTCCTATGATGGAATCCGGTAAGGGATACCTCGGGATTACTTGTACGTTTCTATCTTTGCAGGATTGCAGGTATTCAAAACGCAACATGGGGCGTGTAAACTTCATCCCAGCAAGCTGGCAAATCAACACTCACTCAGTCTTAGCACCCAAAGTGCTTTCTCCCCAGCTGAGTTGCCACTTGTTATTTTCTCCCCAGTCGAGGTGCCAATCATTCTTCCTCCTCAGCCAAGTACAGAAGCCAGGGAACCATCTCCCCACGGAGTGACAACCTCTACCCGGAAAAACAACACGAAGAAATCACAACAAAGTGACGAAGGCTTCTACAAACCCCAACTGGGTCCCGCATTACCAAGGATGGGTCTATCAGTGACCTATTCCCCCAAGCAGATACATCTCATCAGATCTACCAATGATCTCATCCCCAGCTGGGATGTCCACTTCAAGCAGATCAGCCGGATATCTCCGCAGCATCAGGATCTGAATCCCGGATCGTTATCTTTTGCATAACCATAGCATTCGCATCATATTCACCCTACAAAGCGTAGCATTCCGTCTAACACGGAGCATTACGGCAAAAATCAAACATATTGCATAATCATAAGCCATGTTTTGAATAATGACTATCCATCAACCATATACAGAATGCTCCCCAGATTCCCTAGCAGAGAGCTAAAGCTAAAGCGGTTGCCTTACACTCACAAAACATCAGTACCTACTCCTTGTGGCACCCGTCCGTGTCATATCCCCAATAGAAAGCCAAAGCGTCCCCTTTGCACTGACAGATATATATACACATATATACAATTCCCTGACATCCGTCCATGTCACTTTCCCCAACAGAGTTACCTGAACACGTTGAAAACCATATACATATATATATAATCCTTGACACTCGTCCGTGTCACTCTCCTCAGCAGGTTAAATACCCGTCTATACATCACTCATACTTATTACTCCTCAGATTCGACACTCGTCCGTGTTCTTTGTTAACCAGTTGGTACTCGTCCGTACCATCATCTCAGAGCATGCGTCAAGCGTTTGTTTCTACCTGATACTCGTTCGTATCATAGTCTTAGGGATGCTCGCCCGCATCTTTAATCCATACACTGTGTCAAACACTCTTGTCTTCTTGAATATAGACACTCGTCTGTGTCTACTTTTCCCCAGAAGAGTCCCCTCAGGATCAACTCTCGTCCGTGTTCCTTGTTAACCGGTTGATACTCGTCCGTATCATCATCTCTGAACACGTGTCAGTATTTGTTTCTACCCGATACTCGTCCGTATCATAGTCTTAGGGATGCTCGTCCGCATCTTTAATCTATACACAATGTCAAAACACGTATACCTTTTATTTCTTGGATATAAACACTCATCCGTGTTTACTATTCCCCAGTAGGTCGACAGCAAAGCAAAATTTCTTTTCTATCAGAAATTCGTCCTATGTCATGATAAACCCTGAGAGTAGCCGTACCCTTCTAGGTGATCGTCCTTCACCTCTTGATGATCGTCCTTCATCATGCTCGTCTGATGGCCGTCCCCATCGTTGACCTTTTATCCGACATTCGTCCTATGTCGTGATATTTATCAGCCGTCCCCTGCTAGGTGATCGTCCTTCACCCCCCTTTTGATGATCATCCTTCATCATTTTATCCGATGGCCGTCCCCATCGTTGATATTGTTATCTGACATTCGTCCTATGTCATGATAAACCTTGAGAGCAGTCGTCCCCTGCTAGGTGATCGTCCTTCACCTCTGGATGATCATCCTTCATCACACTCATCCGATGGCCGTCCCCATCGTCGATCTTTTATCCGGCATTCGTCCTATGTCGCGATATTTTTGGTAGTCGTACCCTACCAGGTGATCGTCCTTCACCTTAGATGACCGTCCCTCATCTTATCCCCAACAGAGCAGCCGTCCCCTGCCAGGTTATCGTCCTTCACCTTTGATGACCGTCCCTCATCATTATTTCATTTATTCTTTAACCCGATGGCCGTCCCCGTCGTGGTCCCTTTTCCTTTTCCTGATGATCGTCCTTCATCAGTTTAGCCCGATGGCCGTCCCCATCGTTGTTTGCATCACTTTATGAACCTGATGACCGTACCTCATCATTTACCTTTTTACATACTCCCCAGAGAATCTTACAGCTTTACTTGATGGCCGTCCCTATCACAATCTCTCACATCCCCAGCATGCCGGTCGTCCCCGTCATTGCTTTATTTCCCGCATTCTCCCCAGCATGTCGGCCGTCCTCGTCATTGCTCTTTCCCCAGAAGTCGTCCTCTGCTCGACGGTCGTCCTCCGTCGCCCGCAGTTTATAATATACTTTATCTTCTTTTACAATCTATATCCCTTTTCTTCTTCATTCTGTGAGTGAAAATTTTGGACTGTCTTTGGTATTCAACCACAAGTTATCTTGTTTGCCTGATAAGCCGTCGCTTACATCCTGCACAGCTAACTCATGTTTGAATAGGGGCAGCTGTAAACACCCCAAATTTGCCCTCACCCATTCACACCATGGCTTGTGATCTCTTCATATGCATAAACTCAATCATAGCATCCCATACCACATTTTTGATTCACTGCATTGGTTCAAAGTCATCTGCATCTAGGGTTTGTGATCTGAGCAATCCAAGAGCTTCTTGAGCCACTCCAAAGGTCATCAATCACTTCAAAGGGGTCCATGTATGTTCAAGCATCATATTATATCCCCTCAAAGTCAAGAATGTCAAAAAATCACAAGAACTGAGAAAGGCATGGAAGCAGAGCCAGGTTTAACTGCACAAATGACCTAAAATTAGGGTTTTGGTTTCAGAGGCCATAACTCCAAATTTTTTGGTCATTCTTGTTTCTATTGATCTCTATATGCATGCATATCAATTTTCATGAAGAAATTCCATGGGGAAGTCATTTGATCAAGAGTTGACTTTTTGAGCAAGCCAGTGCAAAATCAGGGCATCTGAGGCCCCCAATGACCCAACCAAAGGGTGTTCATAATCATTTTGATTATGTTTGATCTTTATTTGACCATAGAAGATGTTGGAAGTTCACAAAATTGGAGAATTTCAAGTCATTTACAAAGTTGACTTTTTGGGAAAGTTGACTTATATTGAAAATTGCCATTTTGGGAAACTTTTTCAACCCTTGCTTTTTGATTCAAAAATGCTTCAAATGGAAAAACTTTGGTCAAGAAAGTTGTAGAATGGATCATTCCCTTTTCAAAAAGTACAAGAACATGACCTAATTCATTTTGGATCAAAAGTTATGGCTTGTCAAAGTTGGGAAAAATCACAAAATTTAAAGTTTTCCACCAAAGAGGCAAAGTTGCAAAATCACTTGCCAAGGCAAATTGTGCCTTCAAATGTGTACAAATTCTTCACAACATGATCACATGACCTCTAAAATTCAGAATGGGCCAAAGAATCATCTCATTTCATGCCTTGAACCTCAAGAAATCCCAAAGGAACCAAAACTTTGTGAAACTTGCAAAACCTATCACAAACTACAAACCACTTGCTGCATTGCCTCTAGACCTTTTCCATAGCTTCCCTTGATTCAAGCTGAGCCAAAGCAAGCCAAAAAGCAAGTTGTACCATTGCCCATACCTCAAGTACAAATCAAGTTGACATTTTGGCCAAAGACCCATACCAATCACCATAGGCCACCAACAACTCTCTGACCTATCACCTTTTGATACATGGACCAAAGCCAGCATAACACACCACTCACTTCAAGCTGAAACACACCCAAGCCATAGTTATCATTTTTTGCCCCAACTTGCATTTTCATTCGAAACACTCAGCACAGTCCTCAAACACATAAACAAACTTCACCATTGATCTTAAGATGTTCCACTGATCACAAACCACCCATCACCATAGCCTGAAAGTCACTGAAACCAAAACACGATCACCACCCCCCTTGAACAGAACTTCTTCCATCTCACAAACCAGCCATCCTCAAAGCTTTCTAAGCTTCATTTCATCATCAGAGGGTTCAAAGGAGTGGACTTGCAGCAAAGGAGAGGCCAGAAAGCTCAGGACCAGGAGATTCCATCTCAGGTAGCCATCTCAAACTTTTTTCCAGAAACTCCATTTTGAGTTCTTAAACGATTCTATGTGCTCCCCTGATCATGGGGATATGTTTATTTTTGAAAATGGTTGAGAAACCAGGATGTATGATTGCTCTGAAACTTTCTTGCCCTAAATGTGTTTTGCTTCGATTTGCATGATTAATGAATGAAAAATGATTTTTGTTTGGGGGTTTTGATTCAGTGTTGAATGGGGATGGATTCTGGGCAATTAGATTTCATTTTCATAGTGTTTTGAGGAAGTTGGCAACTTTCAGGTGAGGGTCTGGCCGGAGAAGACGACCGGAAGTCTTCTCCGGCCACCTGAAGTTAATTAGGGTTAATCTGTGTAATTATGAGAGTTTGAATTGTGGCCCTTGGATGCGTTGACCCGCGCGCGTTTGGATGCTCAGGATCTCACCATTTTGCCCTAATCCTCATTTGACTTTTTTAAACCAGTTTAATTAATTTTAATTGGAAATTAACTCAGTTTGAATTACAACCCTTGGATCTGGCGCGCAGTCTTTCCCTCCTTCCTGAGTTTGAATGTTGTCCCTTGGATGCACATACTTTTCATTTAATTCAATTTTATTTTCATTTAATTCCATTTATTTTCTACATTTTATTTAAAATAGTAAAAATTATTGAAAAATTCTGAAAATTTTTATTCAAGCTTTTATTAATTTTCAGAAACCAAAAACATTTTTATTTTTATTTTTTGCATTAAAATCTATTTTTAAATCATTTAAAAGTTTATTTTTAATTAGTTATTGAGAATTAATTAATTAAAAATACTTTTAGGTATTTAAAAATCACAAAAAAATTCATGAAACATTTAAAATCATTTAGAAACATTGTCCAACTTTCAAACCAAATTTCTTTTTTGATCTTGATGTCTTTTGACAATTTTTATTGGAATTAATTTCATTTCAAGGCATTATTTTGATCCAATCTTCAAAAATTCATTTCTACCTAGTCATTAAGAGTTGGACCTTGATTCTTTTTGCATTGCATCATGTTTAGCATGTAGTTTATAGGAGTAAATTGGCATGAATTGATCTTTCATTTCCTATTTGTTTGACATTTTTCTTGACAAGGTACCTTAAAACCCTAACAATCTTAAGAAATTCATAACCCTCACTAGGTTAAGAGTTGGATCCCCTCCTTTGGGCAGTGAGTTTGTATAGGTTTAGGGTTCCTTTGAATGCATCTTCAAATTTTTATCATGATGTTTGCTTCTAGTTTTGTATTTTGTTTTGTGTATTGATCATAAACCCTAATTTGGGCTTTCATTTGCATCCATCTTCCATTTGCTTGCATACCATGACTTGCCATGACATTTTGTGCATCCATTTGATTCATAATACATCTTAGGACATGTTAGAATCATATGTGATCATTGCATCTTTCATTTGCCTTGTTGTATGTCATTTGCACTTCATAACTTTTCATGTATGTTCATGATTCTATGCATGCTTCTCTTGCATCCATATGTTTGTATGATCATTCCCATGCCTTGCCTCATATGTGCATAATCTCTTAGCATCATTAGCATCATACTCATGCTTCTGGTTTTGGTTTGCATCATCCCATTTCATCTCATTTTTCATTGCATTGCATTTCTTTCACTAACTTTTCAGGTGGTAAGTTGTTTTGAGAAGTGAATTTGCCTTCACTTCTCACAATATCTTTTCATCTCTCTTATGCATCATTGTTGCATTCTATCTTGTGCTTGAGATTTAGCTTGCTCATTCTTCTTCATATTACCTTCTTTCTTCAAATGACTTGTCTTCTTAAATGAAGCAAGTTACTCTGCTTCTCTTTGCTCCTTTCATCTGCTTCCTGGTGGTTTCTCTGAAGATCTCTCTTGTAAACCTCACAAACCTTAGGAACTACCAAGCATGACAATAATTAGGGTTTTGATTAGTCCCCCATTTAGATTTTACCTTTGTACCTCATTGAGTCTTCTCTCCTCATCTCATAATCAGGGACTAAACCCTAAAGGCTTTAAGGCTTTGTGATTAAGCTTATGCCTGCATCCTTCTATTAGGATGGAGTGTATAACTTTAATCCTAAGTGTTAAACCCTTAATGTGTTTAAATCCTTTAATCAATCCATCTAATAATCATCAAGACATCAAACTTGTAACTTGGGCCTTGCATTAGGGTTCTAATTCTTCCTTAATTGGTTAAGAAGGACTAACCCTAGTGTTAATGGACAAGTCCCCCTCAAGTTGTCTTACAAACCCTAAAAATCACTTCATCATCTTATCATTAACTAAAATCCACTCAATAAAGGCTTTGTTTTGTCATGAGTTTAATCCCTAATCATGGATTAAGTTGAGGAGCTTTCCTCAGCTTAAACATTCTCATCTATTATCCTTCTATTAGGATGGTGTAATGAGTCTGTTTAATCCCTGATTATGGCTTAATCTCATTACTTAACACTAAACAAAAACACCAAAAACATCTAAATAATCATAAGTAGGTTAATGATCTTAATCCTACATCAGGGTGATTAAGTGTGAGAAGCTGACTTCACACTTAAGGTATTCTCATTACCCCTAATCAGAGGGAAGATGTGATGAGTTTACTAATCCATTGGTTTAGGCTTAAGCTCATTAACTTATGACGAACTTCCAAAAGCAATAAAAGATTGAAAATACAAAAACAAACAATAATCGTCTCTTCCGGGATTCTTTTCTCATCTCACTCACTCACAAACGAGAACTTGTTTCTTCCGTCTAATGCAAGACAGTTTGCACCTGAGCCAGACAGGTCATTCACTTGAGCATAGGCAAGTAAGCATTTCATCAGTCAATTCATTTTCAGTCTCTTTGGGTCGAACTACGGTGTTCTGACTTCCTCATTGCACGAGAGGATACGTAGGCATAACTTAACAGTTATCGAACAAAAGTCTCTGTATATTCCCCCTCTTTCCAGCATTATTTTCTTAGCCTCATTATCATGAGCATTGCACTCTTGTTCTTACACTGACACTTCACATACTCCACTTCACACCTCTTTTACACTGACACCTGTACAGTTGTTCCAGCTCTTGATACACAAATTGCACTGACACTACCCCTTTAAAACACAAATCTTTTAAGCGTGGATCCCGTCGAGTACGGCGGACAATCTGGGTGCTAATACCTTCCCAGGTTGTAACCAACCCCCTTTCTCAGTCCCTCTGGTTCGCAACCGTCTTATCCATATCTTTTCTTAGGTCTATGCAGCATTACCTTTCCTTCGGGATAAAAATGCCTAGCTGGCGACTCTTTTCATTCCATCCTTTCGCCGACCGTTCGCGTCTGTACCTTATTTGGGCCAGTCTCATTTATTGGGAGCGACACCCTTCTTCACCATAATTAAAACAAATCATTTCTTTGTGCTTGCAATAAGCTATTGCATGCCCAGTCTTACCACAGCGAAAACACCTCTTTACTTCAGCAGTGCATACATTACTCTTATGACCAGCCTGACCACATTTGAAGCAAACTATACCAGCAGGGGCACCTCCCCCACTAGCTCTTTGAGCCGGAGCATCTCTTTGTTTCCCTTTTCCAGCTGGAGCATCATACGGCTTGCCACGGTTTTGATGTTGCTTGCCTCTGCGATCACTGACAACCTTGTAATGAGCATTATTGTCCTCTTCAAATATCCTGCAGTTGTCAACCAATTCAGTAAAAATGTGTATCTTCTGATACCCAACAGCCTTCTTAATTTCAGAGCGCAACCCGTTTTCAAACTTGATGCACTTTGAAAATTCAGCACCAGCACCAGTGTAATGAGGATAAAATTTGGACAACTCCACAAATTTTGCAGCATAATCAGTGACAGACATGTTTCCTTGCTTCAGCTCAAGGAACTCAATTTCTTTCTTACCACGGACATCTTCCGGATAATACTTTCTCATGAATTCCCTACGGAATACATCCCAAGTAATAACTTCACCTGCCACTGTCAACCTCTCATGAGTCTCTAGCCACCAGTCATCAGCTTCGACTGCTAGCATGTGAGTACCATACCGAACCTTCTGAGCTGGAGTGCAATCCATAACACGGAAGATTCTCTCGATTTCTTTCAACCATCCCAAAGCTGCATCTGAATCATTCTTCCCTTTAAACACCGGCGGATTCTCAAGTCGCCCAACTACGTGATCCAGCATCACCACTAGCATTTGGCAAGTTCTGCACAGCATGTGCCATCGCTTGCATTGTGGCAGCCATCGCAACGTCATTTCTCCCAGCCATTTCAACTTATCACTACAACACAACTAAAAGTCAGATTAGTAACAATACACAATTGTTAGACAGTAACGACACGACAACTGGCCGGACAGACCGACCTGCTATGATACCACTAATGTAACACCCCATTTTTCTACCCACGAATTATAACAACAAAAATCAGAGTTGTAAAATTTTCAACCAATGGGACATTACATGTTCAACTTTAAATAATTTCCACTTTAAGGAATCATAACAATACGTAACACTTTTTCTTAATTCGACAAAATAATGTCATTCACTCAAATAATTCAACTTCATAAAATCTTATGCAGCGGATTTCATAAAATAATTCTTAGCATCTTTAAGCAACATAATAACAACTTAAAATAGAAATAAGCAACCATAAATCCTTCAAATAATTAAAACTCAGTAATAATTAAAAGGATCACAAGCAGACATGCGACAATCCCCCCCGAGTGCTACGTATCAGAGCGACTGACCACCGACTCGACCAAAGGTAACCGGCTACTTCTCAGGATTACCTGCACGTTGTCACATAATGACAACATTCAACAGAAGGGGTGAGTTACAATTATTATAATTAGTATATGAAAAACAATACAGCGAATAAGGATAGTAACAAACACCACTTCACAATTAAATCAATTATCAACACCATAAACCAACAAGTATGCAACTTTAATGAGACCCGACTAGTTATGCATGTGGTACCATTCGGAGTAAAACTCCCAACTTAAAATTTGCCAATTTAACGAGGCATCAAGGCATAAGCCTTCAACTTTCAACTTTTTCCAATCCAGGCCAACGTGGTGTGAGCAACGGCTCCGACAACATGCATATGAATTTATATGACATATAGGACTTCACACGCAAACAACATAGCCACATTAATAATACATATCAACTTGTATGACAGAGGCAACTTATAAATCAACTTTGGCATGAAAGCCTATGATATAACAACTTCGTAACTATTCCGTGAATCAGAAACAACATTTCAACTCAGTTGTACTTATATTAATATTTAGCAATACAATTTCCAGCAAAACAATGCATTAAAATCAACTATAATATGATCCGACGTAACCCGAATAATTTCGTTAAATTCCGAGTGACTAAGTTTTTTTCGCCTAACTCGGCTAAACCGACTAATTTCAACATTGTTTTAACGTTTTTGGGGTTAATACAACTCTTTCCGGAATTCTGTCAAAAATTCCATATTCTAAAATGCTACTCCTATATGTCTGCTAAATCATGTTTCTGTTAAAATTGTAACTATGCTACTGTCAAGCCAAAACTACTCTGTTCTTCTTCATCACAATTAATAGGCAAGGCTATTATGTAAATTAAACTAGTATAGTTATAAATTTTATGTTTACTTATTCATCAAAACTGTGACATAATCATTAATATTTCTAATTATTAAAGGTGTTAATTTATCTTGAAGAAATAAAATTAATTTAGTTACAAATAATTAAAACCAAATTTAATTAACACTAAAGTTAAGTGAATTAATTACTAACCAATTAAGAGTACATAACCCCCCCCCCCCCCCCCCCACTATCTTATATATCATAAAACAATTTTTCTACTTTACTTTATTATATTATTATAACATGACATGCTACAGGATGTAGCAATTAAATAAAATAATAATAAGACCACCCATTTGTCTTATGGCCTGCGCCATACTTCTCCTTATGGAGGAGTGACCTGCGCCACTATGTGCCCCCACCCACCCCCCCAGCGTGCGCCATTGTACAATAGGTGTGGCCTGCGCCACACCCCTTAAATGGGCTCTGTGGCCTGCGCCACACCACTATATATATATTTTTTTTCTTCTCTTCCTCGTGGTTCATAAATCTTTAAATTTATTTATTTTCAGTATGAAACTTCAACCAATTAACAACAACATCCAGTAACATCATTCACTTATAAATCCATTCAAAAATTAGAATCCGAACAACTATTCACAAAATCAACAATTTCTATCGACATCATATAATTTCTACACAGTATCAAAAACATCAATTGAATATTTCGACCTAACTACCCAATTCCCGGATTGAAATTCATACTCGATCATATTAATCGAACCCACCCTTACCTTAGATTGGATTGAAGGTTGCTCTACAGTCGGATTCCGGAAATTTTCTTCTCCTTCCCTCACGTTCGTACAACAGTTCTACTTCCTCTTTTTCTTCCTTCTTTTTCTAACTCCCCCACTTCTGTTTCTTTTCTTTTGTTTCTATCACTTATTTTATTTTCTCTTTATTAAATTAACTAAATATCTTAATTTCTAATGGGCCTAATTTAACACCTCCCATTTTACTAATTAGCACACAATAATAAGCCCACTTACTCAAATAACACAACAACTAAAATATTATTTCTTATAATATTTTCTACGACTTTCGACTAAATTTCCGACTTATCGATTAAATTAGCTACAACATTAAATATTTCGATTAACCACAATAAATACTTAAACTAAAATAATAACTAATTATTCGGGCGTTACACCTCCTATAATCCAGTATGGCCTGCACCATGCTCACCCACACATGGTGTGGCCTGTGCCATGTTTATTAAATCCTGGATGGCCTGCGCCTCCCCAATGTTTGTGGTGGGTGTGGCCTGCGCCACCCCCTTCTGTACAAATTTCATCCCCAAATCAATTTATTTCTAGTAACCGATTAAACCACAACAAAATTAATAAATCTATTATAAAATAATTACAGCAACTTAATTCTCAAACCACTCTATCAACATCAATTCAACATCCAACAACATAAAAATCATGTAATCTCAATCCCGCATAATAATTATCATGATCCGGAGTATAGAGTTCGAACCCCACCCTTACCTTAATCGATGGTCATTTCGAATCTCTGATCGACTTTCTGATTGGGATTCTGACGGTGACTTCTCGTAATCACTTCCTCCATTCTTCCTCGTTCTCCAATTTTACTCGTTCTAACTTTTCCACGTTCCACTTTTCTCAACTTCTACTGATTCAACTTCTCCTCTTGACTAATTCTCTTTTTTTATTTTATTTTAATTATAATCATTATTATAATAATTCAATCTTAATTGGGATTTCTAATCCTCACCCCCACGACTTCTACCATCCACACCACAACTAGGCCCACTTAAATAAATACTCTCATAATTCCATAATATTAATTCTAATATTATTTCTTCCGACTAAATCGACTAATTACCGACTATCAAATAAATCGTCCAAACTACCAAATCAACATATTCAACTATAAACGCAAAATATCCAATATTATTTTCCACAACTTAAATCAACTTATTTAATCAATTCAACTCGAACCAACTTATAAACATCAACGAAATATTCCATTTTGGAAATCAACTTAAATCAACTTCAAATACACAAAACATCGCAAATCAACACAACACAATACACTTATATTTAATTAAATAATTACTTAAATAAATGGGCTTTACAACAACAACACCAAAGACATCTTTTCCTTCTAAACCCCTTTCCCTTTTCTCAAGAGTCAAGCATTATTCTCTAAATTCATCCATGTATCCAGGTTCACCTTAACTTTTAACTTGTGGACCAGCAACATGGTACACGAAAGGAGAATTCTCATAAGTATCTTGAGCAACAGTGTGCACAACAGGTTGAGGTTCGACAAATGTCGGAGTTGAAAAGACTGGTAAAACAGATGGAACAAGCATTGGAGTAGTTGCAGAGATTGGCACGTAATCCAGAGGTAACCCGAATTTTGGCCAAGAAGAAGCTGGTTGCTGAATCAAAAGAGGGTTAAAAAACAGCAGTTGAAACTTCAGAGATCACAGTCCTTTGAGGTAGTTCACCTCGAGCAATCAAAATTTGCATCATTTTAGTGATTCTGGTCATACTAGCCTTCAACTCATCAATTTCCACTCTAACTTCCATGTTGTGTTGTTCTTGGATTTCCATTCTCAATCTGACATCAGCTCTAGTTCCGTATTTTTGTTGAGGAAACAACTTGACAGATGGCAAACAACTGAAGAAAGAAAAAACTGGGATGAGTTCCCAAACAACTCGAATGAATGCAAGAATGCAATGACATGCAATGTTCACTTCCTTTTTTAGGGAATCAACTTGATTATTGCAAACATAGTCAACATCGAGAACATGGTCATGAAAAATCTTAACAAAAAAGGATAATTGTTTTGTCCAATATGTGCAATAATCTGAATTGTTTTCCTAGAGAAATGGTTTTGATGATGTTGATGATTAATGCATGGACACAACAACCACAAATAAGATCACGCAAAGCACACATGTTCAAGGGTTCGGATCATGAGCATGGATTCAATGGATAAGACCAACCCACAAAAATGTGTACTAAGGTTTGTCTTCATTGTACTTGCAGTAAAACATAGGGTTCTAACAAATGTTCCCGGAGTTAGCAACCATCCTTCGGATGTCATCGGTACGTTGGATTACTCCCCAACCGATAATTTCCTCAAAAGGACCTCGTCCGAGTATAGTATCACTTAACAACCACCCTAGGTTTACACCTGGATAGCTTCCGCACTACGTTCCTAAAATGGCTTAGATGGGTTAAGGGTTTTACGATCCTCAGTATGATAAGCTCAGATTAGAAAAGTAATGCCATATTACGAATACTCGCCATGAAACCAATAATTCGAAGCAACCTAACTGAATGGAGATTATCGAATGGATATCACATTGGACTACTCTGCAACATATCTCCTCGAATATCACCGTCCTATCATAAGTTCACTCAGATCCGGGTATAGGATCTATCTCATTCACAAAGGATCACCAAACCATAACAGAACAAGAAATAACAAACAAGTCAAACCAAAGCAATAAATAAATCTAAGTAGGCCAAACCCGTTTAGAGATTACTCCACAGCAGAGTCGCCACTTTTCTATAGCGGTAAAACCATGAGTGTAAGTTATTGGTTAACTTAACTCAAAGTAAACAGAGTCGCGACTGCGCTTTTATTTTATTCCAAAATGAAAAGGAAAAAAAGAGTGAATAAATCCTAATGAATATGAAAGCAAAAAGCTAAAAGAATCAAGCAGAGAATGTGTAAGGGGGTTGGTTATAAGATGGGAAGGTTTTAAGCACCCAAAATTTATGTGGTACTCTATGAGAGCCCTTTGAAAAATTTACTGCTTTTGGTTTAAAAATGGGTTGTTAAAAGAGATTGAAGAGATGAGAAGAGAAATGTTTTTGTAAATATTTTTGTTTTGACGAGATTTTTATCTCATGCCTACGTACCCACAAAGTGAAATGTAAGATCAAAACCCCGTAGTTCATGGTACAAATGGTAAAAATTGATGTGTTGGATTAATTTTAAAATGTAAAAACAAGTCGTCATTCTTTAGAGAATAATTCTGCTAGAAAGAATGAATCATGTATAAACATATGAAAATGGTTAAAAGGAAAAGTGCACGAGGGCACAATGAAAATACTTATATGGTTTAGCATTTATTAAGAAATGAAAGAAAAGGTAAAATAGTTTGACCAAAGTCAAGGTTTGAATTGTGAAAATGGTGATAGTTTGAAAACAAAGAAGTTTTGAAAAGAGGGGGAAGTTTTGAAAATTGAAGAAAGGGAGGAGATGAAGAGGCTATCCTAAGACTTAAAGTAAAAGATAAAGTTAGAACGATCTAACCGCATGGCAAGCACTCTTCAAAGTATAAGTAACAATAGAACTCCATCCTCATAAACAAGTGAACCAAATAAAGGCTAAGGTCCCCAATCCATGATAACTCAAGCAAAGGGAATGATCCTAGAATAAAAGTCCGAAACTCCAAGTCCAATGAAAATGATAATAACCATAGTCCAAGATCAAGTTCACAAGTTTTTTATAGGTTTAATCCTTTATTAATATTTTTGTTACCAAATGGACAAAAGGAAAAACACAAAGATATATATATATATATATATATATATATATATATATATATATATATATATATATAAACATAAACATAAACATGATAATGGATGATAAAGCGTAATAAAAGTAAAGGAGATAAGGGAGCGAGAAAGAAATCAAAGAGGATAAGGTGCGAGAAGGAAAATAAAATAGTAATATAGTAGTAATAATAATATATATAATAATGGTATGGTGAACTTAATCATCCACAACCAAGGAAGTAACATGGCAACAGATTCCGCTTAGTATCTTACATTATAGTGATTAATCGATGCAATTAGATCCAAATTCGATGAAACTTGAAAGAATATTGAGATACCCAAAGCAACTACGCATAAAGCTTCAAAAGTCGTGGATCTAACGCAAATGACTAACCACTTTGGGATTACGCGACCAACACGAGGTTCGGTCCATGAAAGTGCAAGTATCCAATTGGATTTTTATTTCTGAATTAGGGACACATTTAGGTCTGTGTTAAGTAATCATTGAGTAATTTACGAAGTAATTACCCTACAAATAAGGTCGGCCAATACCAATTAAGGTAAACGATATCTGTGTTAATACATGTTAGAGAGATGATATAATGGATCATCCTTCGAAAACATGTCACACGAAAAGAAAAATGGTAATGGTCTAATCTTAATCGAGATTTCACATTGATTTATCAAAGGCAACCTATCACGATTCCAAAGTATGGAGAATGATCCAAATGATCATTCATCCATAGATTTGAAATAATGAAGATTAAATATCTTTGAAAATCAATAATCATCGAATCAGAGATCTCATCGACCAAAAGAAAAAGATGAAGAAGTGGATCTAACATTTATGATCCATACAACAACCAACAAATGAAATAAATAAAACAATAGAAAAAGTCATAAAGAAAAATCAAAGAAAAATTTACTAAAATATTTTTAAGGATTTTCTAAAGGATTTAAAAAAAAATAAAAAAATATGAACAATTTTCTTTTAACAAAATTTAAAATAAAAAAACAAATAAAATAAGACAAAATAACAAATGTTAAAAAAAAAATAGGAGAGGGAGGCTGAGGCACAAGATTAGGTGTGGTATTAGAAGTGTAGACCAAATGCTTTCTAAGGTTTCTTAAGCCCAAACCAAATGACATACAAATTTTATAAAAAAAATTAAAGTAATAAAACAAAGAAAAAGAAACAAAACATAAATGCAAGTCGTCTTCTTCCTTATATGCTGAGCTACTACTGTTCATCAAAGGGAGAAAAATTTTGGAGCTCTGTCGAATCGAAGTGACGGAGCTCCAATGTGGTACCGTTTTGATCAGGAAAGTGAGTAGAGGTCAAATATGCGATTGATTTTAACTGTCGAAGTCTATATGCAACTAATTTCAGAGACGAAGGTTTGTCGGAGAAACTCCAATACTTTCAACAATGGTGAAATTACTTCAAGCTTCCTCTCTGTTCTTCTTCTTTGCTTTCTAAAACACAATTGTTGTTGTTGAAGTGATGGTTGTGTGTGAGATTTGCGGATTTATGATTGAGTTTGTGAGATTTTCTGGTTTATGAAATTTGACTATTGAAGATTTTGAAACTTGAATTGAATTTTGCAGGTAATCAGAGGCTTTTCAAGCTTGATGAAGAGTGAAGAAGTGAGTTGTATTTATAGATGGAATTGTGAAAATTGAATTGAATTGGTTTTGCCACGTTTTGTGATCCACGAGTTTTTGCGTTTGCTGAGCGTTGATGTGTGTTGAAGCTGCGTGGAATGTGTGACATGCGTTTCATGTTGTTTGCATATGCGTTTTGGTCCATCACGAGAATTGCGTGTATGTGCGTAATACGGATGCAACTTAAGTGTGAGCAAGTCGCGTGTGTTGTTCATGCTTGTTGCGGCTTGTAATGTGTAAAAGAAATGGTTGAAGCTGATGGCGTTTTTGCAGTCAAGTAAATGAAGTACCGTGTAGCTGAAGAAGTGTGGAGCTGGAAAATGTTGCATCAGCGGCTTGGAGTTGCTGATGTTGGCTTGTGTAATTTTCACGTTGGAGTGTGAAGCTGATGTAGCAGCGTAAATTGGCCTTCCCTCATTTATTTTATTTTTTTCAATTTTGAGTCTTGTGGCTTATGATATTTTAGTGTGTAACAAGGGCTTAGATAGTATAATAGGCTCTTTATTTTATATATATATATATATATATATATATATATATATATATATATATATATATATATATATATATATATATATATATATATAGTGTGGTAAAAATAGGCTTAATTATTGTGGAAAAAAAAGAAAATGATTAAAAATAAGTAAAAAATTATTGATGAATTTGGGAATTAAAACAAAAAAGGATATTTGAAAATTGGATATAAAAAATGGTTTAAAAATGGATTTATTAATATTTTGGGGAAAATGGATTAAATCGAAAAAAAATGGGTTATAGGTAGAATGGTTATTGAAATGGATAGTGAATGATTGAAATAAATCGGATGAGAAAATGGATTTGAACTGATTTTTATGAAATGAGCCGACTACCATCAAGATGCACACAATCATGAAACCTAGAATTTTCAACCCCAAAACCAAACTTGCATGCTTCCACAAAAACCTCTGATTAAACTGAATGAAACCACTCCTAAATCACTGAATAATTTGCAAATTAAGCCATAACCATTTGAATCGTCTAAAATTTTCCCTGATTATTTGAATCCATGCTGAGGAAAATAAATCCACAGGTGAACCAATAATGGATTGATGAACACTAATAAACCTGAAGATTCAAACCAAACTTCACATGGAACACTGCTTGATAAACTGATGAATTTCAACACATGACAACTTGAACTTTGAATACGCATTGTCTGAGAAATAAACCACTGACACAAATAACTTGCAGTTGAAACAATCTTTTGATAGTTTGACCAAGATTAGATCAAATTCCATCTGAATCAAACCATAATTAAACAACCACATTAGCTCTGAAAATACTTCCTTATCTTTGAAAACCCTACAAAACCTGAACACACAGAGAGAAGAAGAGATTTGCAACATATTTTTGGTATTTTGGTTAGAGATTAGTAAATATAAACTAATAAAGGCCAATAAAAGCTTTGTGATCCCCTGTGAGGCATAAACCTGTAACCGAGAAAGATAGACGAACCCGTATGTGATCTTGTTTGTACGCAAGATGCATATGAGAATATGGAAAATCTTAGGGGGGAAAATTAGGGTGTTACAGGTGGCATTTCAGCTTGGCATGATGTTCACCAACAAAGAAGTCATTAGGGATGCAATGAAGGACTATGGAATGGAAAATCAAAAGAACATATTCATTAAGAAAAATGATGTCAAACGAGTTATGGTGAAATGCACCGATGGATGTAAGTTTTATATGAGATTTAGTAAAATAATGGGGAACCAATTTTGGCAAGTAGTAAGTTTGATAGAAAAACATACTTGTCCTATAACTGCTAGGGCAACACTAGTTCCTGCATGGAAGGACATGATGGAAGTGCATGCAAGTCAGTGGAGCAAATCACACTTCAGTACTTTCTCAAAATGTGATTTGCAGGTCAATAACATGTATGAATCATTCAATAGGGAAATTCTTGAGCACATGGAGAAGCCAATTATCATCCTATTGGAAGGCATCAAACACTATATCACCAAAATAATCACAAGTCATAAAGAGTTGCTTAAGGATTACACTGGATCCATATGCCCTAAAATTCAGCTTGTACTTGAAAAGAATAAGAAGCAAATCCAAGGGTGGAGTCCTATATGGCATGGTGATTATGAATTATCTATTTTTGGTCTCAATAATGAGATTGAAGCTTATTATGTTGATTTAAAGAAGGAAACTTGTTCATGTAGGAAGTGGGAATTGAATGGAATTTCTTGCTTCCATGTAATTGCATGCATATGGAACATCAAGAAATAACCTGAGGATTATGTTGCAACATGTTATAGGTTAGACCTTCAACATACTCCCACTTTGTATCTAATTCATTGTATGTTTGACATATATTTGACTGTTGTGTGTATTTTGAATGTTGTGGTAGGAAATCAACTTTTATGGAAACATATACTCACTTTGTGTTTCCAACCAAGGGACCACAATTGTGGCATGTAGCTGAGCTAGGTAAAGTGGTTCCACCTGTTATGAGGAGAGAAATTGGAATGCCCAAAAAACAAAGAAACAAGATCAATGATGAGCTAAGAAATCCTCACATTCTTTCAAGGAAATTCTCAACTTTGACACGTGCCAAGTGTGGTGCAATGGGGCATAACAAGAGAAGCAACAAGGGAAAAAAGGCTGCAAATAGGGCTATTCCAAAGGGTAGGAATAAAACAAAGAAGGCTAACAAGGTGAAGGCTAACGCAAAGGAAAAATAAACACAGATTGGTTACAGTTCATAAACACCTCAACCAACTCAAGAGTAGTGTCTTATAGGTTTTAATGTCATTTTGATTTATGTTATTTTGATGTAATGCAGACAACCAATATTAAAGTATTTGGTGTTTTGGTAATTTGGTATTTTGGTGTACTACTATCAAACACTATATCAGTATTTGGTATTTTGATGTAATGCAAACAAGTTAATGTTTTGATCAATATATTGGTATTTTGAAGTATTTGGTATTTTGAAGTAATTTTGTGTACTGGTATACTGTCAAAATATAGTTGTCAAGTATTGTTACTATTACGGTCAAATTGTGTTGCAGACTGTGTCAAATTGTGTTGTAGACTGTGTTGTCTTTATAGCTGTAAAGTTGTGTCAAATTGTAACATTACAAGTCTGTCAATTTTAACATTACATGTCCTCAATTTTAGCATTAAAGGTCCATAAATTAAGGTGTGCTAACATAAGTGTTATGTGAACAATATACAAGATTACAAGTCCAACATTATTAACATTAAACTGTGTAAAATTGTAACAATATTCACCACAATGAAAATTTCATTTCAACCAATATTCAACATTACATTTCAATCAACCAACATTACAGAACATTTCTCCCTGTTCTATTTCATCATTGTTGTTCCAACAATGGCAAAAAATAAAACAAATAACTAAATCCAGTTAATCTTCAACTGTTTCTTCAAGATCTTCATCTTCATCTTCAATTTCTCCTCATTTGCTTTGTGTGTGTTAAAAATCTCCTTATCTTCATTCAACTTCTTTAATAGTGAGAATATTATTACTTTTTCCCTATGATTCATTTTCTCATCCAACCGAGCAAAGTGAGAGCATATTTTGTATCCTTGGATCTTATACACCCCACATCCATATAAACGACGACCCGGTTAGCATCCGTCCATGCCGTCATCAACAGAGCGTCGAGATCACCCTTGTATACATACCTTGAACGCAACTCAGACCTGCTTCCATGACTACATCCAGATTCACGAGACATTTTAATGCAAGAATAATACTATGATTTTTTTAGAAGAACGTGATGAAGAAGATGAAGGTACAATTCATATGAATGCTTCAGAAGCAGAAGAACATGATGAATCCCTACTAAAAAAATCCTCAATTTATAAGCCAATACAATTTTAATAGCATTATATGTAATTAAAAACATGACAAGACAAATATTTGTAACATGTCAAATAAATTATGAGCTGAAATAAATTATTACATGCCATATCATTAAAATATAAATCACATCATCATTTTTGAAAGGAGGGCCATGGATTTACAAAGCGCACCAAACTAAGGGGACCAAAAATACAGGTTTTGTAATAAGGGAATTAAAAGTTTAAAAACGCCAAACTAGGGGGACCAAATGTGCATTTAAACCATTCATTCAAGTGTTTTTATAAATGATTCCGACAAACAGCTTAAAATGGTCCAAGTAAAATTCTAACTTTCTTGTAACTTCTCTTAATAGCTACGTGTCTTTCTCAATTGCCAAATGCAACTATTTCTAGAAGCTTTCTTACAATTAGAACCGTTGTTATGTCAATCAAATGGTTGGACTGAAAGAGAGTTCCCACCAATTGCACTCGTTTTAGAAACATAAACAGCCAAATAATCCCTTTCACATTTCTTTTCACTTTTTTTTTCCTTTCTAAGTAACTAATAACTTCAAGAAAATAGTTTGAGAATCCAAACGTACAAGTAGTCCATCCATCCCATGTGGCAAATTCAAGGGTATAATGATAATTCATAATAAGATATGAATCACGGATGTACGCATCCATCAATACTGAAACTGACATGTAAACATAATTAATAATTTAAGAAAAATAGAAGTGATCGGATGTAATCAATCACACGTATATATATATATATATATATATATATATATATATATATATATATATATATATATATATATATATATATATATATATATATATATATATATATATATATATATATATATATATATATATATATATATATATATATATATATATCATATCTATCATATCTATCTGTGCAGATACCTACCATGTTCTTAATCTGAAGTGTCTGACTACATATGAATATGACACGAAAACACGGTTAATAACTTTAGAAAATAGAAGTGATTACGTATAATCACATGTATAGTTATCATGTCTATGAGAACACCTACCATGTCTTTAATCTAAAGTGTTTGACCTACAAATCATTCGTGCTAGTCCCATTATTTTTGGTTTCATATGCCATCCTGAATCAACTAGCATTGATTGGTCTTGTGGGGTGTTAACATCTTTAAACATAAGGAAATAGTAACATTAATAATTCTTAATGTTCAATGTACCATTTCACCAACTTTAAAATGATGGTCTTTTGATGTAACCTTGAAACAAGTTTTTCTCATTCCTATATAAGTTCACGCCTTGGTGTTTTCACTGAACAAATCCTCTTCGATCTTTTTGGCATAGTTAAAACAACAATATTATGTGGAAAATGGCATCATTTGGTAGCTTTACTGCTAACATTTTGATGGCAGTAAACTGGCATGTTTTGTGTGACAAACATTGTGGCACAAGATTCTCAAAGATTGCACCGACAGGTCAATTGGAGGCTGGAGATGGGTTTGCTTTACCTGTTTCTAAGATGGTCTTTTGTTCTTCTATTTTTGTTTCTCTTGTGGCATTCATGTTCAAGTGAATTTGTAAACAATGGATTTAAATTCCTTCTTGCACTTTAAAAATTTATGCTTGTTTGTTGAAAATGATATTGTATTGAAAACTTGCTTTATTATGTGTAGTATTGTAGTAGGCATGTAACTTGTACTCTCCTAATGGTGTGATCTATATATGTATGTAATTGTTGAATTCCTTATAATTGATTACTTTTGTTGTTTCCTTTAATTGAATTCTTCATAACTTATCTATATCTCAATCTTGTTATGAGAAAAGCCTAAATCTAGCACTGCACTAAAACATCTAATAAGCTCCATTGTACTAATATTATGCTTAGGGATTAATGGTTGTAAGAGGTTTTAAGGGTTTGTCATGGAGTTTGAGTTAGCTCACGAAGGGAGGTGAGAAATTCTATCTATAGTATTTGCGTAATGAATTAGATTTATGTTGAGGTAATTGTAGAAGTCCTTGAGTCTGAACCTCAGACTACTAGGAAGTAGCAACCATTTCTAAGAGCATGGAAAGAAAGACAGTTAATCTCCTATTATTCAAGAGAATGTGATTGATTTCCCCTTGACTCTTTCTTCGCACTGTTGTGAGCTGGGCACATCAACTCCTATGTTTTCATGTGTCGGGCGAGTCATCCAGGGAATAGGCGACAGACGACGTATTTGAGAAATTGGCGTCACATCCAAATTTTGGGCGCTCAATCGAGTAAACGGACGACGTTATGACATGTAACGTCATGCAATAGGACAAATTAGATAAAGTTTTATACATCAACATAAAATCAACATAAAAGTAAATTTTCTATTATACTATTGAATGATTTATACACAATTGGTTTCTCTATTTTGTTTAGTGATGCATAACTAGTAATCACAACATAGCATTGTAAAAGTTAGCAGCACTGATATAACTTTCCTTTCAATTTGGAACATTGGAAAGAAAATGAAAGAAAAAGACAGAGCAATGTTCAAGAAACAGTTTCCTTTGATTCCATATCCAATTCATGTTGAGCTACCATAATGCATGAATCTGCTTCTAGAGATGAGATTGAGGTTTTATCTTTGGTTGAGAGTTCTTTTGGTGAATTAAGCATTTCTTTTGTGCACTGAACGTCTGGCGTTATCCCGACCTGATCTATGTCATGAAGAGCTGGTGATACGTATTTTGCGACTGTAACAAAGAGGGCCGAACCATCGTGAAGCTGCGTGACACTCTAATGAAAATGATACATGCCATAAGATTGACAAAAAATTGCTTTTGATGTTTACTTCAACATTATCTTGAACTTTTGACCATTATATAACAAAAAAGTCTAACAATACCTGAATCTTTCCTTTTCCAAATGTTTTGTTTCCTACAAGAATTGCTCGACCATTATCGTGTAACGCCCCAGCTAAGATCTCACTGGCACTCGCACTTCCTTCATTCACCTGTTGAGGATACAAAAATTGTCATTCATCAAACTAGCAAATTAAGCATAGGTAATCTTAATGTTTATAGAAAATCAAGATGTGAAAGATGTATATTAAGCAACTATTGTTAGAACTCACAATCACTACAAGTGGATCATGTGTTATAGCATGTCCATCGATCATATTAATCGGCGACATGTTCCCATCTCTATCGATTGTATTCACAAGAGTCTCATCTCCATCTAACCACATCTGAGCAACATCTAGGCCTGCTTTTACCAAACCTCCCTGCAACAAAATTACATCAAAGAAACAAGGACGTCACGTCTATGTTACAGTTAGACTAATCTAGAGATAAGATAAAAGAACAAAATTTTCCATGGAAATGTAATTTACGGGATTGTTACGGAGATCAAGTATGTATGAGTGTACTCCTTGATTTTTCATTTCCTGGATAGCATTCTGCATGTCCTCAGCAGCACTCTGTCAATAATCAATATGGAACAAGAAAAGTTTACGACCTCTTTTGAATAAACACCTTAATTAAGCACTTATTATAACATAAACACTTATCATATAAATGTAATAAACACCTTAATTAAGCACTTATAAGTTATAACATAAACACTTATCATATAAATGTTTATGTATAAACTATTTTTATAACAAAAGATAAACTAAAATCTAACTATTTTCATAGAAGCAATAAACTGTTTTCATAAGAGCTTATGGAAGTAAACGAAAAATAGCTTATTGACATGTGTTTCTATAAGCTCTGCCAAACAGTCTCACAAGGGCATATGTCTGTGAATAAACTCAAATAAGTCAATTTAGATAGACCCTTAATATATTTTTTTTTTGGATCAATGATAGACCCTTTATATTAGTTTATATCAAAAGCAGTTAGAGAGAATGGTTCAAATATTTCATATTTTAGCTGAATATAGAATTCCAATTATTATTTTATAGTTGAATATTTTGCTCACCTGAGAGAAGGTTGACAATTTCACATAGCCAGTTTTTATCACTTGCCCTTCTGAGGATTTGTGAGGGATGATGGCACTGGATATTGGAGAGAGTTTGATATACTCTCTTGGAAGATTAACCTTCAAGTATACTATATCAGCAATGGAACATTATGAATTTTGAAATTCAAATAAAAATGGATTTTTTTTTGCTCAGTAGAGTAGATGCTTTTGTACATGCAAGAACATAAGGTAAAATATAAGAAATGCGTTAACATTTTCATTAACATGATAAATCACCAAGTTGACGGTAAAATATAAGAAATGCATTAACATGATAAATCACTAAATTGTCAACTTTACCTCTCTAATATAAGAGCTTCTACTTGAGTCTTTGACCTAGAGAAGATAAGTTTTCAAGTTAGTTTCGAGCTCAAATGCTTCAGAAAGATTGGAAAGAATGAAATATTGAAACAACAAATATTTTCATACACACTATGCCCATTTTTAGAAGTAATGAAGGTTGAAATAACCCCTAACCCGAGAAAAAGAAACTGCGAGTTGAAAATTGAATTCTATCCAACAAAAGAAAACAAATTTTCAAAGGTGATCTAAGAAAATATGTGTGATACATAACTCAATAGTTCAAAAAATGGAACTGTGTAGTAATTTCACAATGAACCTTTACTGTAACAGTTGTCCCGGCATTCCCTCTAAGCCTCTGTGCTGCACCTTCACTATCAATGCCATCAAGCCTCTCCCCTGCAGAATCAGATCCATTTTCAAACAAAAGAAAATTACTATTCGATCTTTGGGACAAAATCTTCACGTCTTCACAGTCATTATAGATACTGTAAGAGCTAAAAATATTTTAAAGAAAATCACTTGTTATGTTACATCATAATTCTACATTACTACTGTTTTCAAATTAAATATTCTAGAATAACCAATTACACAACACTAGAAATAAATAGGTAAATAAATGAGAAAAGAAAAGAATCAGATACTTAATCAGTACCATTTATCTCAACTATTTCATCTCCTTGATGAATACCGGCACGGGAAGCTGGACCGTTTTCTATGCATGACAAAACAACCTTTGAAAAGAAAGTAGGGGTCAACAGCATAATCAAATGACACCGGAACAATAAGTATGAAAAATTGAATGTATTTGATAGCTGAAATATGATTTAAAGTGATGTTTGCAAGTAACTGACCAAATGTCCTGTTTTAGGTTCAACATTTATGAAGAGGCCAACTCCTTGAAATTTTTCATCACTTCCAATTCTAAATCCTTGATATTCCTGAGTAAGAATCACCATTAAACAAAGAGTCTAATTTTGATACACCGTAAAAGTAAAACTTTTTACACCGAAAGCAACACTATAGAACATGCAAAATTACTATTGGATCTATGATCCAGAGTAGTCATTATCGGATAGCAGCGGGAGCGGCCGACCCCAAAAGTGGGATAACAACACTCTTTTTGCAACATTCTCTCCAAAACTCACTTATTTATTAGGGTGAAACACACGCGGGTCCTACCACTTTATATGAAATTCATTTCCAAAGTGAGAGACTCACGTATGTTTCAGCCAATACGAGGACGAGTGTTGGAGAGAGTGTTAAAAAGATTGTTCTTAACACTTCTCTCATTGTAGACATGTATTTAATGTAAAATTAAATAAATAACTCAATTCATAAAATATTCATAAATCAAAGCACATCTTACACTTCTCCATAAATGACTATCAAGGAAGGTTAAAGTTGAGACTCAACTAAAATTTGACTGAAAAACCCAAAATTTCCCTTAAAACATTGTAAATTTAAGGGGTAATTTTGGTTTTTAGAGTGAAAAAGGATAGCAGGCCAGAAAATGCTCCGGGCCTGCTTTTCTCTGCTATCCCACTATTTACCCTATAGCGGCCGCCGTTATAGTGTTCTGTACCGCTAAGGCTCTTCTCATTGTGGTCGGTCTCTGCTCCGCTCCGCTGTAGTGGGATAGTGCCACTATTAACTGCTATTGACTACTTTGCTATGGTCCCATCACACAGGATAATTACTTTTTGGGTTTATCAAGAAAGTAAGCAAGATTGAGGTTCTAGAAAAGGAAGTGTTAGTTAGTTGTAAAAAGACCCTTGGAGTGATAATTCTAGTGAAAGGATCCCCAAGTGTAGAAAGCATCCCACTAATTTTTGTGTATGCTGCATCCGCTGAGTTCAAAGGAAACATTTCCACCATTGTTTGTTTCAACTTCATATCCCAATCTGCAAGTAAAACTCTACATTTTATTATTAATCCATCCATCCATGTAATACCAATACATTTCATTATTTATGCACACATTTTTTCTCAATAACTGAAGATGTTAATTGTTATGAATCGATGATAATACCTTGATGATTAAAAGTAGGATCGACAAATGTTTCTCGAATCAAACCCCATGCTTCAACAAGAGTTCTCTGAACTGCATTTACCTACCAACAAATCCTTTTTGACTAAGCACGATTCACGTTAAATAACCTTATGAACAACCAATTAACAAACAAACTCAAGTAATACATAATTAGTAATTCAAATTGAGAGAGAAGAAAAAACACATCAGGTGCGCGTGAAATAGGAAAAGCAACTGTAAGCGATTGAGCGAGAGCAGTTGGGGCGTGGAAGAAAAAACAGAAAGAAAGAGCAGCTGAAACGCCAAATCCAAACGCACTTTTCGTAACAGATTCTAGCTTATTTTTCAACTTCACTTCTTCAACATCAAACCACACCTTCTTCCTCTTCCATGTTGTTATCGGTTTTGGTAATTTTACTTTAGGTGGAAATTTGATAACAGCTCTAAGATCTAAATTTAAATTGTGACTAATAGTTTTCATCATCGTTTTTCTTTTTCAGTTTAATCTTGGAGGTGAATAGCATGGTAGTGTAGGAGAATAGTTTTGGTTTTGAAGTTCGAGGTTGCGACGGTTATGTTAACACTTGTAGTATGTGGACCCCACTTGAATCTTCTTCGATTGTGGCCCTCTTTGTTTCTCAGATTCTCTCCTCTCTAATTGAGTGTACCTCAAAACTATGACATAGATATCTATATTATATACTCCCTCCGTCCCATATTATTTGTCACATTGATCATTTCACACAGATTAAGAAACAATAATGAATGAAAGAGAGAATAGTAACTTTACCAAATTATCCTAATTAACTATTGGTGTATTCAAATTAACATTAATGTTAAGTGAGAAAACAATTAATTAAGAGTATTTATTAGAGGATACAATTGGAAGATTAAATATAAAAATGTCTTAATCTAAAGTGATAAGTATTTTGGGACAATTTTTTTTTCTGGAATGTGACAATTATTTTGGGACGGAGGGAGTATAATATATTATATCTATATTATATATAAAAGGATACACCATTTTGGACTAGATTATTTTAGTTCCAAAAATACTTTTTATTTTATTTTTTAATAAATATAAAAAATAAAAATAATAGTGTTATTAATAACTTCTATTACTTTTAATTTCAAATAACTCATTACTTTTAACTTCCACTAACTTTCCTAATAACTTACATAATAACTTTCAATAACCCATTTTTATTAACTTTTGTGTTTATTATTTAATCTCTCTTCTATCAATATGATTTTTTCTCTTTCAATTCATCTGACTTTTATTATTATTTTATTTTTTTATGGTTCGTTTTTACTTTTTTTTTAATTAAAGAATCAATTTATTCAACATGAATATGAAGTTTGATCTCTACGTGTAAAGAGGTAAACTATTAAATTCTCAAATTTTTTTAATTGAAATTGTTTTTTTTTTACAATTATCTTTGATCATTACATATAGGTTAATGAGAATGTGAACGAATAACAAATTAACCGGTTTAGAGAAGATGGTGAGGAAAAAGTAAAAAGAGTACAAATAGATTGAAATTTAATTCATTTAATATTTAATCTAGTTTGAACGTTTTTGTTTTATTGTATGTGAAATGTCATTACTGTGAGAATCCTAATATTTTTGTTGTTATTGTTTTGCAGAGCTTCGTCTGTTGGTTATTGTGAAAAGGTCCTAATATATTTGATTTGATTTTTGTGGAACCATATAAATCTAAATCTATTTGGTTTGATTTTTGTATAACTACTTCAATTTATTTAGTTTCATTTATTTTATTTGTGTTAAAAATTTAATTTTGTGGTACTATACGATTTTTTTTCTTTTTGTTTAGTAAGAAAAGTGTTTACTCATTGATTTGTAGATATTTTGATTAAATATATAGAAGATGATGCGTTGTGCTAAAGGGAGAATGATCTTGAGAAGATTGACAACGGTAGAATATTCCAAATGCAATTTGTAACACCCCAAATTTGCCCTCTTCCTTTTAAGCATCATATCACATCATATTCATCATTTAGCATATCATCTCGCATACCTTACATTACATTTGCATAGAAAAATGAAGCATAACATTCATTGTGGAAGCATAGCATAAACTGGCAGTGATTTCAGTGTGGCAATCTGGGTCAAACGGACGCTTGACCTAATCTTGTTCAAATTGTCAGGAAATTAGTTCAGCTACTGAGTCTTCATGTTTCAGGGGTTATTTCTCAAACAGTGCGAATTCGGCGAAAGTACTTGATTTTTCAAGCAGTGGTTCATGTGATGGTTGTGGATTCGGATATTCAGGCTTACCATGATTATAAGTTCAACTATGTGCGTCTGTGGATTTATTCTCCTGAGAAACGATTCAAATTAATTCGAAGTAATTCTGGTCAGATGCTCAGAGAATGATTTATTCAGACAATCATTGTTTTACTTGTGAATTGTGCAGTGGTAGTGGTTTTCTGGCCGATTAAATGATCTTTGTGGAAGCAATGCAAACTGGTTCAGTTGAATGAACTAATTGTTTGAGATTTCGTGACTATGTGCGTATTGGTGATAATTGGTTCGTCCCACAAAATACCAAGTTCCGCATCTACTTTTAAAACCATTTTTGTCAAATTATCCAATTCTATCCCATTCTATTCATTTTTTTTATATACTAAACCATATTCATTTCTTTTAGACTTACCTTTAATTAAACCATAATCTTGTTTTTCCTTTCTTTCTCAAGTTCATCAATCCGTTTTCATTTTATAATTCGTTTAATCCATTTTTTTAATTTCAATTTCATTAATCCATTTTCATTTTATATTTCATTTAATCCATTTTTCATTTTTTATAATGCCTTAAATCCATTCTTTTTGACAAAAAATCTTTAATCCATTTTTCATTTACAAATTTTTCTATTCAGCCCATTACTACGAATCCTATACCACTCATGGATAGCACATGCCAATCACAAAAAGACGGCACCAAAACGCACTGAGAAAGAATGTAAAACGCAGGTGGAAAAGCTCATACAAAAACGTTCTAACAGAAAACAAAAAAAAAGGATAATAGAATTCGAGATGAGAAAATAACAGAATCAGAGCTTCACCATAACAGAAGAAGAAAAAATTCTCATAATAACAAAAAAAATAAAAAAAAGTCCTAACAGAATCATATAACAGAATTCTTGATTCTCACCAATCTCTCTCTAACCAATTCTCTGAAATCTGAGAACAATTTCTTCACAATCTTGAATCTCATTCACAATCTTCATCATTCTCTTCAATCTTCATCACCAATAACAGAAAGCAGATACAATCCTTATCATTCTCTCATAATCTTCACGAATCTGGTTCAAATCCTCATCACATTCATCATTCTATGGCACACGCCGAATCAACAAGCAACAAAAGCTAAACAGAATCAGAATCGTAGTAGAGTTTGAATCTTCCATAATCTAATTCCGATACCTGAGTTTGCATATCACTCACAAGTTTCTCCAATCAACACTCTCCACGATCTTCTTCACTTCTGCATTGCATCAGCAACCAGACGGGATTCAGCTTGTACGCGTCGTATGCGTCAACGAACCTTCACCATCAGATCGACGTGTCTTGGCTCTGTGTCGATTGCTAGCAAGGTCGCGAGAACGTAGTTGCGAACGACGGCGATCGGTGGCTCGTGAACGGACGGCGTCAATTACAGCATAGCTTCATCGCTTAAGGTACGCAATCCTCGTCTTCTTGATAGCTGCGGCTCAGAGGCTTTAGGGAATTTTGTGGTGAACTGTTTGTATCGTAAATTTGCGATTGTATTTTTGTTGCTCTCGACTTGTGTCGCTCTGTTTGTTTGAGTTTTGTTTGCTTGAAGATTTGTTTGCCGATTTAGGGCGGAGTGTGAGGATGAGTGTGTAAGGTTTGTTTTGGCGTTGAAGGTAATTAGGTTTAGGTTAGGATAGATGATGGTGGTGACCGTTATGAAGGTGACGGAGGTGAGAAGGAGGCGGATTATCCGGCGGCGAGGAGGGAGAGGTGAAGCCGCACAAGTTTGGGCGTAGGTTAGGGCAAGCTAGTATCAGAAGAAGCCGAAGGAGTAAGGTTGAATTTCGGTTGTGTGTTGTTGGACGGAAGGCAAGCAAGGATGGAGAAGGTGAAAAGCATGGCGGCGGCGGCTTTAGGTTTAGGAAAGGGGAAGTGTTCGAGAGAGAATAAGGAGATGTTGCGGGAGAGGAGGAGGTTATGGCCGCCGGCTGTGAGGTTGAAGGACGGAGGTGAACGGCGGAGGAAGGGTGGCGGAAGAAGGTGATGAATAGGAAGGGTGGCGGCTTCTAGGGTTAAGAAAGGGGGAGACGAGTTTGAGAGTTAAAGAGGCAGCTTATATTGTTGTTGTTGTATGTTTGTTTAGAATAATAATCAATTAGAATGTTTGTTTAGGTTAATAATCAATTAGAATATTGTTTAGAAGTTTAATATAATGTTTAATTAGTTAACAATTTTTAGGAAATATCATGTTTAGTTAATGATCGTTTAGGAAAATATAAAGAGTAATTAGAATAATGTTTAGATAATCTGTTTGGAAATAGGAATAGATTAATTAGAATAATGTTTAGATAATTGTTTAGGAAATAGAAATAGATTAATTAGTTGAATAATGAGGTTTAGGAAATATAAAAAGATAGATTAGTTAATATTTGTTTAGAAATATAATAGAGTTTAATTAGTATAATTGTTTAGAATGTTTTGTTTAGAATAATTGTTTAGAATAATTGTTTAGAATATCTTGTTTAGAATTAATTAGCATAATGATAGTTGTTTAGGGAATAAGAGAGGTTTGAGGAGTTGTTTGTGTGTTTGGGCCTAAGGTAGATTCCTATCCGCACCCCCATCACCTTCAGCCCAAGCAGATTCAGCCTGAAACCTTTGCTTTCCGCACCTCCACCATGCAGCCATGTACTTCAGCACATACTGGGCTTACCAGCGTGCTATTCGTATCCCCAAAACCTTGGGCCCATCTCAGTTCTAGCACGCAGCCTTGCTTCATACACCACCTTCCTTTTTTCCTTTAATTTCTTTTTTCCTTTAATTCTTTTTCTTATTCAGTTTCATTTTAATCCACTAAAAATAGTTATAATCATCCAAAAATTCCCAAATAAATCATGGATATTCCTTTGTGTCTCTAAACTTTTGTTGCATTTTTATTTTATTTTTTTTCATTGATTAGCGTGCCAGAATTAATTCATCAATGTGCAAAGCTTCATTTGCTTCATTTCTTGACCAGTTTGTCTTGTATATTTTCCATAGACTTCAATATTTGGAGTTTTGATCCCATTCTTTTTGAATTGTGTTCCTAAGATCTTCTAGTTTTCATGTGATTTTTCTCAGAATTTTTAGGAAATTATTTCTTGAGTTTTGGTCTGGTATCTTGTGATGTAAGTTTTCTGTCCTAGCTTGTGTTTGCACCTCTATTTGACCTAGTTCCTTTATGAATTTTTGCAAATCCTTTTGGCAAGTTGATATAATGTGTTTTAAGATCATTTGGTTCCAGTTGTAGAATTTTTAGATGGCTGGTTGATTATTTGTGGATTTTTGTTCTCACCTTGTCCCATTTTGCTTCTTTTGGTTTATTAGATCTCTTATAGGCTTAGAAGTTTGTGCCAACTTCTTCTTCTTATTTGGGGTTCCTTTGGGGTGTGGGTACCTTCCTGGTCCTAGGAGAGGTCTTGCTTATTCTGAATTTTTAGGTTTGCTTCCTATTCAAGTCATTTGTTTCTTTAAGTGTTTAAATTCCATCTTTTGGTTCCATTGCTTTTATTTTGATATTGTTTGGTATTGTATGACTTCTCTCTTCATCTTTCTGGCCTCTTAGACCATTCTTTATATCATTTTGATTCTGGTTTTGAACTTGGTGTTTGTATTTTGTGTGTTTTGTATTACATCTTTCATAGGTGCGCATTTGTTTCCATATGTATCCATGTTGCCTCATTTTAAGTCATAAGCTTCTCATCTTTATTTCTTTGAGTTGAATTAGCATTAAGAATTTGTTTACTTCATTTCACTTCTGATTGTTGGATGATGTTATGTTAATTTGTTCATTTTTGTTCACTTGTGCATGCTAACCTTGCAGGGGCTATGGTAAGTGTGAGATGTGGGAATTGAGTTCCACATCTCTAACTCTTATCTCTTCCTTTTATGTTTATGTGAGCTAACTCTCTTTTGTTGGGCCTAGGCCTTTCTCATCTCTTCTTCTATCTTCGTCTCTTCTTCTTCCTTCTTCATTAGGATAGAAACCTCACTAACCCTTAGGACATCCATGCATGTGAATACTTAGGGTTATTTTAGTCCCCTTTAGAATTTTTCCTTTGAGATCCTTTTGGTTCTTTTTCTCTTCTTATCTCATAACCCTTAAAAAACACTTTAATAAATGTGAAGTGATGTCTTGATCCATAGCCTTATCCCATGAGGTATGCTTGTAGTCTTCCCATCTTGGGATAGTACATGTTTACCTTGTGATGCACAAGTCTGATCAAGGTATCTCCTTCATAAAGAAAAGCATAAAAAACACTTCTTCATGTAAATAATCAAAACACCTAATAAGTAAACAAGTTAGTGAGCCTAAGCCCTAATCTTTGGGTTCGAGTTTTGGGGATATTCTCCTTACTTGAGTATGCTTGTTCTATTATTCCATCTTGGAATGTAGTGACAAGTGCACATTCCATTGATGAGAGTTTGAGTTCACTTTCTTGTGACACACTCATAAAAGCTTCTAAAAAACACAAACAAACAATAAGCGTCTTTCCTTCGGGAATTCTTCTCTCACCTCATTCGCTCCGTCCGCGAACTTGCTCCTACTTGTCATCTTGCAAGACGGTTACGCACTCGTCGTCCGAGTCTGCAACACCTGAGCAATGGCATAGGCAGTTCAAGCCTTAATTCACAAGCAATTTCTTTTCCACCCCTAGTTAGGGGAACTACGGCGTCTCTGATCCTCATTATCCTGATGAGGTACGTAGGCAGCGGGGTAGGGCCCGTTCGAGCACAATCTTTATTTTCCCTACATTTTTCTCTTTGTTTCTTATTTCAGTCCGTTTCCAGTTCCAGTCTCTTTTCTTTTCATTTCTTTGCTGCAGTTTTCATACCCTCACCCTTTGAAACAGTTATCTTTGCAAGCGTGGATCCCGTCGGGTACGACGGACGATCTGGGTGCTAATACCTTCCCAGGTTGTAACCGACTCCTGAGCTCAGTCTCTTTGGTTCGCAGGACCTTGTCCTTTCCTTCTTCCTCAGGTTTGTGCAACATTACCCTTCCCATTCATTCGGGATAAAAATGTCTGGCTGGCGACTCTAACCTTTCCGCGCCACTTTCGCGTTTGTACTAGGATGAAAATCCCGGGAGCGACAGCTGGCGACTCTGCTGGGGACTGCACACCAGAGATCTCTGGTTCTCCTGTGAGTCTCTCCTAGCGCTTATTTGTTTCTGTTTCATTGGGTGATGTTTGTTTGATGTGGCTTGTTGTATGTTATTGTTGTTTATTTACAACTTTATTTACAGCTTTATTTACAGTTTTCAGTCTTTATTTACTGCATCATATATATCATACTGGACTGTCTGGACTGGTTTTCTTTGGTGGGATGGGAGTTACTGGTTCTTGAGAGATATGAGCCAAGTACCCGGCTCGAGTGCACCATAGGACTTAGAGTGGTTCCACTTTGGCCTCATGAGATCTTGTCATGGGGGTAGTAGTGAGTTCCACACCCAGGTTGCGATTGTCTTGGAAATGTCTTGATTTGGGGATCTTCCTCTCTCATTACATAACCCTGACAGTTATGTGCAGCTGGGGACCGATCATTGAGAACCTTTGTGGAAGCAACCCTCTCCAGTGGTGACAGTGGCAGACCACATTTTGTGGCAAACCCATTCGCACCCGAGGGTCCACTGGGGACTCGCATAGGATGGCCTGGTTCTCTTATAGGAACTCAGTCAAAGCATCTGGTCGTATGACATTAGTACTGTATCCTACGGGCTGAATGTACTATTGTTTCTCGATTTCAGCCCTTGAAGCTGGGAACATATAAGGGATGCTTGTTTTTCCCGGACTCAGCTGAGGCCTCCCTGCGTAGTATATAATGCCAAACCGATTCCCTGATTTGGTCATGAGCCATTTCTCGGAGATGGTGACAGTATTATTGCTATGTGGCTTTGAGAGTCCGTGATGTCTGACCCGGAGCCTTTTACCCGTGAGATTGGGGGGTGTTTACAGGTGTGCAGGAACCCATGACCTCAACATACACTCATCTGTTCAGTGGTTCTTGTTATGATCTTTGGTCCTTTGATTATGATCTGTGGTTCTATGATTCTATGGTTCCGAAGTTACGGTTCTGGAATTCTGGATTTCTTGATACTGTGATTCTGAAATCTTCTATCAGAGAGTTGTGATTATCAGAGGGTGTGACTCAGTAAACTGTTGGGTTTGCCAGTTATTCAGAGGGGCCTTTGTCAGTGTTCCGGTCCAGATGGTCCCAGTTGGTCATATGCTTGCATTGCATTACATTTGCATCATTCTTTGCATTAACTGTTTATATTTCCCATTTTTCAGGTCATTGCTCGCATCTGTTCCCAGTTCTGGTATTCTTATCTCCATGGCAGAAATCAGAAGCGATCCGAGAAAAAAGAATGTGCATTATACCTTTCTTCAGCCGGAAGTTAAAAGTGTTCAGAGGTTAGCAGGTCTGATGAACGATCAAGTCTTAGGTAATTTCAAGAAAAGATATGGCCAGATACTGAAGTTTGTGGACAAGCCTACTGCAGACCAAAAGGACAGCTTGCATACCTTGTTGCAATTTTATGATCCCCTGCTGCGTTGCTTTATTCTTCCAGGTTACATCTTAGCTCCGACATTGGAAGAGATCTCCAGCATGCTGAGTGTTCCGATCAGAGAGACATTGTCGTTCTATGGGTCAGAGGTTGTGCTCAGAGATGAAGACATAGCCAAGGTTTGTAGGTTGCCAGTTGTTTCAGTCAGAAAGGCTTTGCAAGAGAGTAAAGGCAGAGGTCTACCCTGGAGTGTGCTTATCCCAGAGGCTGAGAAGTATGTTACAGAGGCTAGGTGGAACGACTTTGGAGCTTTGCTTGCATTAATGGTATATGGGTCTAGCTTGTTTCCCGGAGAGAAAGAGTTTGTCAACTTAGAAGTGATCTCAATCTTTGCAAAAGGCAATCCAGTGCCTACTTTATTGGGTGACTTTTATTTTAGTGTCCATTACAGAAACGAGAAAGGTAGAGGTGGTCCAGTGGTCTGTTGTGCTCCTTTGTTTGCTGAATGGTTTGCTAGACAGTTGCCTAAGTCAGGTGCCTTCAAGGATATACGAGACGAATGGAGATGGTCCAGAAGACTGATGGGACTGACTGAAGAAGACATTGCTTGGGGTTATGACAGGGATTTGCTAGGAAAGGAGTTGATGGTCAGTTGCGGAAGGTTTGCGGGAGTACCTTTGCTGGGAAGGAAAGGTGTCATCAGTTACTACCCAACATTAGCCAGAAGGCAGTTTGGCTACCCTTTGAAAGATCCTCCTCAGATGGAAATGTTTGCTGAATCTTTGTATTTTCCTGCTGACGGAAACAGAGAGTTAGTCCAACAAGCGGTCCAATCCTGGGCTCACAGGATAAGAAAAGGGAAGAAAGACTTCGGCCGAGTTGATCCCAAGACATATCCACCGTATGCCGAATGGTTGCAGAGACATATCGAGTCAGTTCTCATGCCTTTTTCAGTCGAGGCTCCACTTTATCCCCGAGAGGTACCGGGTCCGAGCAGTACGGTTTCCTTGGAGGAGTATAAGAAGCTAGAAGCTCAGCTGCATGAGGTCAGAGTAGAGAATATTGAGATGGTAAGCCTATACCACCAGGCCAATAGAGCCAAGAAGGAAGCTGAAGACAAGCTGCAGAAGCTCCAGGCCTCCTTGGAAAACAAAGAGAAGGATTTTGCTGGAAGAGAAGCCCATTTCCACAGATTGGGCATGATGGAAGCTCAAAGAGAAGCTAAGCACAAGGAGACTTTAAAGACTCTCAGGAGTGCTCGACAGTCCATTTTTTGGCTGAAAGGCCAAAGGGATGAAGAGCAAAAGAAATTCAAAGAGAAGGAAGAGTTCTTTGAAGTTCAGATGGCTTTCAAGAAGGAGGAAGTGGAGCAAGCCCACGCCATCCGGAGGGAGAAGACCCAACAGCTAGCCCAAAGTCAATTAGCTCTGGAGGAAGCGATGAAAGAGATCGAAGAGCTCAAGCTGAGAGCGGGTGTCAAGAAAAGCAGGGCTGAGGTGGCAGAGCCGGGGTCCTTAGCTTAGTTTATTTTTCAGACTACCTACAGGCTTGTTGTAGGAGTCTTGCTTTTATTTCTTTTGTCTTCATGTACTGATTTGTAACCCTTCGGGGAATATTCCTGGATGTATTTTGACTTTTAGCCTATAGTGGTTTGTCCATACTCAGTATTAATGTGCAAGTTATCGTTTTGAATGTGCAAGATTCGTTTGTCTAGATACTGCTAATGTCTGAACACTTATCAAAGAGAAAGTTTGAAAGCTAAACACTGAAAGTGGTTGTCTGAGATAGATGCCAGAACTGGGGCATGCCAAATGCTTAAAATTGGGAACATGAACAGTTACATTGCATTGCATATAACCTGTTTGTTTGTTTTGCAGGTGTTGTCTCAATTACTAACGTGTTTTGTAATCTCAGGCACTATAGCTCCTCGTAAAGTTCGAGAACAACCAGCAGTGCACAGATACCCAACCAAGGCTAACAGAGAGCGAGCCATGGATCAGATGCAGGCAGATTTGGCAGATCTAAGGCAGAGAATGGATAACTTCATGACGCTAATGGCCGGCATGGGGCAGAATCAAGAGCGTCTGCGAGAGATGGTTGAGAATCAGAACAGGAACGCTGCTGCTGCTGCTAATGCTGATAATCATATCGGTGCGGGCGCACGTCAAGGTGGAACTCCAGTTACACAACCAGGAGTGACAATAAACAACGACGGATTGCATCACCTTCAGATGGACAACCATGAGGACCAGTTCACTTTACTTAATGAAGCTGAAGGTCAAGGGGTAGAAATGAACAAGAGGTTTGAAGAGATGGCCGAGCAAATCAAGGCTATTCAGTCCCAGAGCTCTTTGGGATTCGATATAACAGACTTGGACTTGGTTCCGGGAGTCAGGATTCCGTATAAGTTCAAGGTTCCAACCTTCGAGAAGTATAACGGCACTGCTTGCCCAAAGACCCATCTGCAATCATTTGTTGGGAGAATTGTCGCTCATACAGACGATGAGAAACTGTGGATGTATTACTTTCAGGACAGCTTGGTGGGAGCTTCCCTTGAGTGGTACATGAAGCTCAGCAGGGTCAATGTCAAGAGCTGGAAGGATCTCGCTGAAGCCTTCGTGAGGCAGTACCAATATAACATGGACATGGCTCCGAATCGCACGCAGTTGCAACATATGGCTCAGACAGCAAAAGAAGGCTTCAAAGAATATGCCCAGAGGTGGCGCCAGCTAGCTGCCAGGGTACAACCACCCTTGTTAGAGAATGAAATGGCCGATATGTTTATGGGCACCCTCCAGGGTGTATTTCTTGAGAGATTGGCGTCGAGTTCTGCTACAAAGTTCAACGATATTGTCATTGCGGGAGAAAGGGTTGAAACGCTGTTGAAAATGGGGAAGATACAAGACCCCGGTGCTAGTAGCTCAAATGGAGCGAGGAAAGCTTTTAGCGGACCTCCGAGAAGGAGAGAAGGCGAGACCAATGCTGTATTCGGCCGAAGCCAGGGTCGTGGTTACAGGAGACCCTATGAACATATGGCTGCTGTTACCATTCCTGCAACTCCCGTACAACAGATGCTACCTCCACCACAACAACATCAGCAACAACAACAACCTCGAACCAACTACCAGCAGAGACCATATCAGCCGAGGCAGACTCGCCCGGCTAACAGGGTGATTGAAGCTATTCCGATGACGTATGCTGCCTTGTTGCCAAGACTACTAGATTTGAACCTTATTCAATTGAGGACTTTGGCACCACCACCTCCTAGAGAGATTCCAGCTGGTTATGATGTCAACGCGCGATGCGCTTTTCACTCAGGAGCACCCGGGCACTCAACCGAGAAGTGCAGGGCGCTGCATCACAAAGTTCAGGATCTTGTAGATTCCAAGGCAATCAACTTTGCGCCACCACCGAATGTCAACTCGAATCCTATGCCTAATCATGGCGGGGCAAGAGTCAATGCTGTTGAGAGTGATGACAAGTTGAGTTTGGTGCTGAGTATTGAGGAAGTCAAGACACCTTTGAGGGTGGTGAAAGAGAGATTGTTGAAGGGTCAAGTATTTCCTGGTTGTTGTCTCGATTGTGAAGACTGTATGAGTGCTGTGAATGGCTGTGGGAAATTGAAGATGGGTTTGCAAGGGTTGATCGATGATGGGTCCTTGCAGTTCAGTAAGGTTAGTAATGAAGAGGCTGATGATGTGTCAACCATTACTATCTTCTACGATGAAGCTGACATGCCCGTCAGACAAGAGCCGGTTACCATTTACACTCCTTAGATTAGTCCCGTGACTATAACTATACCTGGGCCAGTGCCATACTCCGATGATAGAGCCATTCCTTGGCATTACGGTTCCGATGTCTATGTAGCGGGACAAAAGATGGAGAGTAGACCTGTTGCTGACCTGACTATTGAAAATGTGGGAGGTGTTGGGGGCTTTACCCGAAGTGGTCGATTGTTTGCTCCCCCTGCACTGAGAAAGGATCCTGAGGCCGAGGCTTCATCCAAAGACAAAGGAAAGCAGACTGCGAATGACGAGTCAACTACTCCTGTGGCCGGGCAGGGGACGTTTGAAAAGGAGGTAGAGGAGTTCATGAGGATCATCAAAAGGAGTGACTACAAAGTGGTTGATCAATTGAATCAGACACCTTCAAAGATTTCTATCTTGTCACTGCTGATGTGCTCTCCCGCGCACCGAGAAGCCTTACTGAAAGTGCTTCAAATGGCCTACGTTCCTCAGGAGATCACGGTCAACCAACTCGAGGCTGTTGTTGGAAGTGTCAATGCTAGCCATGGCTTAGGCTTCACTGACCGAGACCTCACTTCGGAGGGAAGGAATCACAATAAAGCACTGCATATCACGATGGAATGCAAGGGCGCTGTGTTGTCTCATGTTCTTGTAGACACATGCTCTTCCTTGAATGTGCTTCCGAAGAAGGCGTTGATGAAGCTTAACATTGATGGGATTGTCCTGACGCCGAGTGATCTGGTGGTTAAAGCTTTCGATGGTTCAAGGAGATCAGTTTTCGGAGAGGTTGAGTTGCCTGTCAAGATAGGCTCTCAAGTCTTCAAGAGTGTCTTCTATGTCATGGACATCCAGCCTGCGTATAGTTGCTTGTTGGGCAGACCGTGGATACATGCAGCTGGAGCTGTCACTTCAACCTTGCATCAGAAACTTAAATACGTGGTGGACGGCCAGGTCATCACAGTTTGTGGGGAAGAAGATATATTCGTCAGCCACCTGTCAACGTTTAAATATGTAGAAATGGATGGAGAAATTCACGAGACTTTGTGCCAAGCTTTTGAAGCAGATGTCAGTATCTTGACTCCGGTGAAGAAAAACAACGAAGGCACGTCCATTCATTCCTACCAAGAAGCAAAAGAGGTCGTCCAATCAGGCAATGCTCAAGGCTGGGGCAAGCTGTTGGAGATGGAAAAGAAGGATGACAAATTCGGCTTAGGGTATCAGCCTGGAGGGTCTACTCAGAGTGGTAAAGCCATCACATTCACAAGCGCTGGGTTGCTCGACCGCGATCAAATTTGTACGGCAAGCCAAGACGGGGATAGTGACAGAGACTGGGACAACAGTTGGATCCGCCCGTGTGCACCCGACGAGGAGCTAGGAAATTGATCTGCTGAAGACATTGTTCAAGTCACCTGGCTCTCAAAGTAATTGTTTTGTTTCCTTTTATTAGCATACTGCATTGTCAAATCCAGCATTCTGCCCAAGATGCTTGGATCCATTGTATTGGGCCACCATGTTTTGTATCGCATTGTTATTTTGCTGTGAAATAAAAGGACATTTTCAGACAAACTGTGTTCCTTGTCTTTGTTTTTAAAACTTTTTCACAAAACAATATATAAAAATGGCAATGTGTTTTCATTTTTTGTTTTGTGTTAGCGTCTCTTTTTCAAAATAAGCAGATTCTGAATAAGCACATCATTTGTGCAGTGTTGATCATCCGGATTCCACGGATAACGTTCCTGCTATGACTATGCATGACTTTGATAATCCAGTCTACCAAGCTGATGAAGGGGTTGAGGAAGACTGTGACCTCCCTGAAGAGTTGGTCAAATTGTTGAAACAAGAGGAACGAGTTATTCAGCCTCATCAAGAAGAGATTGAGACCATCAATATTGGCAGTGAAGATGCAAAGAAAGAAATCAAGATATGGGCCAATCTGCAGGCCGACGTCAAACAAGAGCTGATCAGTATGCTGAGAGAGTATGTGGATATCTTTGCTTGGTCATATCAAGATATGCCAGGGTTGGATACCGACATCGTGATGCATAAGCTACCCCTGAGAGAAGACTGTCCTCCTGTAAAGCAAAAATTGAGAAGAACTCGCCCGGATATGGCGATGAAGATCAAAGAGGAGGTACAGAAACAGTGGGATGCCGGGTTCCTTGCCGTGACTAGTTACCCGCCTTGGGTAGCTAACATCGTACCAGTACCTAAGAAGGACGACAAGGTCCGGATGTGCGTTGACTATCGAGATTTGAACAGAGCAAGCCCAAAGGATGATTTTCCGTTGCCACACATTGATGTGTTGGTCGATAATACTGCTCAATTCTCGGTTTTCTCCTTCATGGATGGATTCTCCGGTTATAATCAGATAAAAATGGCGCCGAAAGACATGGAGAAGACAACGTTCATTACCCCGTGGGGAACATTCTGCTATAAGGTCATGCCCTTCGGTCTGAAGAATGCCGGGGCGACTTATCAACGGGCAATGGCCACATTGTTCCATGACATGATCCACAAGGAGATCGAATGTTATGTGGATGATATGATTGCCAAGTCCAAAGACGAAGAGGAGCATTTGGTTAACCTAAAGAAGTTGTTTGACAGATTGATCAAGTATAAACTGAGGTTGAATCCGAACAAGTGCACTTTCGGAGTGCGTTCCGGAAAATTGCTGGGTTTCATTGTAAGTCAAAGAGGAATTGAGGTAGATCCCGCTAAAGTGAAAGCTATTCAAGATATGCCTGCACCGAAGACAGAAAAGGAAGTGTGCGGGTTCTTAGGTAGATTGAACTACATTTCTCGGTTCATATCTCACCTAACTGCCACGTGCGAACCGATATTCAAACTGCTAAGAAAAGAGCAAACGGTCAGGTGGAACGATGATTGCCAAAGAGCTTTTGACAAAATAAAGGAATATTTGCAGGAACCTCCAATTCTGATGCCTCCAGTGGAGGGGAGACCGTTAATCATGTACTTGACCGTGCTAGAGGGGTCGATGGGGTGTGTGCTCGGCCAACATGACGAGTCTGGTCGAAAAGAGTACGCCATTTATTACCTTAGCAAAAAGTTTACCGACTGTGAATCCCGATACTCACTGCTCGAGAAAACTTGCTGCGTTTTGGTATGGGCTGCTCGCCGACTGAGGCAGTACATGTTGACCCATACTACACTTCTCATTTCCAAGATGGATCCTATCAAGTACATCTTTGAGAAACCAGCATTGACCGGAAGGGTTGCTAGATGGCAGATGATTTTAACTGAATACGACATCCAGTACACTTCTCAGAAAGCCATCAAAGGAAGTGTATTGTCGGAATACCTTGCTCAACAACCTCTTGAGGATGACTATCAGCCAATGAGATTTGATTTCCCTGATGAGGACATCATGTACCTCAAAACAAATGATTATGAGGAACCACTTCCGGAGGAGGGGCCTGACCCTGAGTCCAGATGGAAGTTGATGTTTGATGGGGCCGTCAATATCAATGGTCGTGGAGTTGGTGCCGTACTCATTACTCCTGAAGGTGTCCACTTACCCTTCGCTGCCAGAATTACTTTTGGCTGCACCAACAATGAAGCGGAATACGAGGCGTGTATAATGGGAATAGAGGAGGCAATTGATCTTCAAATTAAGAACCTCGACATATTCGGAGATTCAGCCCTCGTCATTAACCAAATTACCGGCAAGTAGTATACGCATCAAGAGTATCTAGTTCCGTACAGGGATTATGCTAGAAAACTGTTGACATTCTTCACAACATTTGAGCTCAAATACATACCACGTGAAGAAAATCAATTTGCCGATGCGTTGGCCACTCTCTCTTCATCGATTAAAGTCCTGTGTTGGAATTTTGTGCCCAGAATTGACATCTCCAGGCTTGACTCTCCAGCTTATGCTTTCTCTGTAGACGCCGTGTCTGACGAGAAACCTTGGTATTTTGATATCAAGTTATTCCTGGAAAAGCAAGAATACCCAACAGGGGCATCTTCCAAGGACAAAAAGACCTTGAGGCGACTTGCTGCTAGTTTCTTCTTGAACACAGACGGGGTTTTGTACAAGAGAAACTTCGACATGGTCTTGCTCAGATGCGTGGATAGACACGAAGCAAGTCTGTTGATGCAGGAAGTCCATGAAGGATCTTTTGGTACCCATGCAGGAGGGCATGCTATGGCAAAGAAACTGTTGAGATCAGGGTATTACTGGATGACAATGGATGCAGACTGTTGTTCATTCGCTCGAAAGTGCCACAAGTGCCAAATATATGCAGATAAAGTGCATGTTCCTCCTAACCCGCTCAACGTCATGTCATCTCCTTGGCCTTTCTCTATGTGGGGCATTGACATGATCGGGAAGATCGAGCCAACTGCTTCGAACAGTCATCGCTTCATCCTGGTCGCGATTGATTACTTTACCAAGTGGGTAGAAGCGGCGTCTTATGCCAATGTCACTCGTCAAGTGGTGGCAAGATTTCTGAAACGAGATATCATATGCAGATATGGAGTACCCGAAAGGATCATTACTGATAATGGTTCTAATCTCAACAACAAAATGATGGCAGACTTATGTCGGGACTTCAAAATACAGCATCACAATTCTTCTCCTTACCGACCAAAGATGAATGGTACGGTAGAGGCAGCTAACAAGAATATCAAGAAGATTGTGCAGAAAATGGTTGTCACCTACAAAGATTGGCATGAGATGTTACCGTTTGCTTTGCATGGGTACCGGACGTCAGTCAGGACGTCAACAGGGGCAACTCCCTTCTCTCTGGTGTATGGTATGGAGGCAGTCCTGCCTGTTGAAGTAGAGATTCCTTCACTGCGCGTGATGATGGATGTCAAGCTGGATGAGGCTGAATGGGTGTGTGCTCGTTACAATCAGCTATGTCTAATTGAGGAAAAGAGATTAGCGGCTATCTGTCATGGTCAGCTTTATCAGAGGAGAATGAAGCGGGCATTCGATCAACGAGTACGTACTCGAGAGTATCGAGTGGGAGAGCTTGTATTGAAGAGGATCGTTCCTCCAGGTTCAGATAACAGGGGCAAGTGGACCCCAAACTACGAAGGACCATTCATAGTGAAGAAAGTATTCTCAGGAGGAGCACTGATGCTCACCACTATGGATGGAGAGGACTTCCCATCCCCTGTTAACTCGGACGCAGTTAAAAAATACTTCGCATAAAAAGACCCGCTGGACACAAAATCAGAATGTAAGTCCAGGCAAGAAAAGGGCATCCCGGCGAGCTAAAAACAGAATAAAAAGCTCGGGCAAAAATTAGGGAAATAAATATTAAAAAAATGTACACCCGCTGAGTTGAAAAGCCACATTGGACAGCTCAGGCAAAAAAGGGTATCCCGGTGGATTGAAAACCCGAGAGGGCGATCCACGCAAAATAAGGGAATAAGCGAATAACTGTGATCCAAGTTATCTGAACTGCATCATCGTTTCGTACAGTTCGACAATGTCAGAAGGATAGGAAGCAGTCCCCTCGTCCTCTCAGAAAGCCAAAGCAGAATGGAGAGTCTTGAAGACATGCAGGTCATAGCAGAAATGGAACTCCTTGGAATGCCGTGTACATTGCCATTAGGATAGTTTCTTTTCTCAATTTTATAGTGGCTACCTCTTTCCAGGTGGTTGCTTCCTGATGTAAATCTTTGCCTATTCAGAGGCCATTCAATAAAAATGATATTCAGTCAAAAAAGCTGTGTGTGTTTATTTTTGTTTGTAAGATGTCCTGAACTTTTAGCAAAAATAGCATTGCATCTAAACATGGTGATAATTTTGAAAAGAAACTGACATGCAGGGAAACTATAACCCTCTTTGAGTGTCGGGTGACAATGGACGAACCGATCATTCTATGCAAATCTCCGGGACACACGTGTGCTTTCTGTTGTTGCAGGTTGCAGGATGGCGTCACATTCTCTCAAGCAATTTACTCTTCCCCAGTAGAGTATCTCCCCAAGCAGAGATTTCTTCTCCCAGCAGGTATCTGGAAGCCTGACTTGTCTAAATAGAGATTTTCCTCCAACCAAGCCTTGGCAGCAGCCCAAGAAGGTTCTTCTTCCCAAGTGGAGTATATCCAGCAGGTGCTTGAAAGCCTGACGTCATCAGAGATGGAATTAACAGTATTCTATCCCCAGCAAGAGTCCTTGCCTATCAGGTACTTGAAAGCCTAATATCCCCTCAGAGTCTTGAATCATCAGATGCTCTCCCCAGCCAGAGTATTTGCCCAAGAAGCTTCCCCAGCCAGGGCGGAAGATGGTCCGGTCCCCACAGAGTTCATATTTAATTTTCACCTCCGTCTGTGAAATATTTCTCAGCCAAGTTGCCATACTTTTGGGTATTTGATGATATAGCCAGGTATTCATCACCTCAGTCAGAATGGGTATCCAGACCTTTTGACTTGTCTTCCCCTACAGGAGTGTATCTCTTGTCGCCGATCAGGCATTCGTTTGTTGCTCGTCTGCAATCGTCAACACTCGTATGAGTTATCCCTAAGCAAGTTTTCCCCAGCAAGGACATATTACTGCTTTATTGCTGCTCGTCTGCATCTTTCAACACTCGTCCGTGTTAGCCTGTTGGTATTGCTCATTTGCTTTCTCCAGTAGTGGTTCTTGGTTACTTCGATTTAGCTGGTCTGCAATTTCAAACACTCGTCTGTGTTTGATTGTATCAGTTGTTGATTGCTCGTCTGCAAATTCCAGCACTCGTCTGTGCTTTGAGATGTATTATTTTGCTGTTGATTCCCAACACTCGTCTGTGTTACGATACCTCTGTTATTGCTCGTCTGCAATTTCCAGCACTCGTTTGTGTTTGGATATGATATTTGTATTGCTCGTCTGCAATTTTTCGACACTTGTCTGTGTTCCGATATGATGTTTGTTATTGCTCGTCTGCAATTTCCAGCACTCGTCTGTGTTTGGTTATGATAGTTGTTTGTCCGCAACTCCTCAACACTCGTATGTGTTCTGAGATGATATTTGTTGTTGCTAGTATGCAACCTCTCAACACTCGTCTGTGTTGGGTATTGGATCCTTCGCTGCACTCATCTGTGCCTTGGCATGTATTCTCTATTGTTGCTCGTCTGCAACTGTCCAGCACTCGTATGTGTCTGTTTGAAGCTCGTCTGCTTTTATCCCCCAGAAGTCGTTTGTGTTCTGAAGCTCGTCTGCTTTGCTTGGATACTCGTCTGTATCATCCTCAGCACTCGTCTGTGCTAGCTTACATTTGAATGTGAAGATTTGTTGTTTACCCTGATATTTCTGTGACTACTTCAAATGCTCGTCTGTGTTTGAATCTCTGGTATTCGTCTATACCAGTTGATGATACTCGTATGTATCATTGCTTGAGGCACTCGTCTGTGTTTCTCAGATCATCGTCTGATACTCGTCTGTATCGTTGACTTATGGCACTCGTCTGTGTTATCTTGATGATCATCCAATACTAGTCTGTATTGAAGAGGTTTCGAATCCTGACAGTGGGAATTAAATGTCGAAATGGTTACCGGTCTTGGCGTAACAGGTAAATCCGAAGGAGGCTCGTCTGTCTCAAGCACCAATTATGGTTGCTGCACCTGGCATAACAGGTTTGCTCAGAAGACTCGTCTGTCTTATACCATATATCCGCGGATAATATATGAAGAAGGTTCGTCTACCTTGATTGCATGTCTATCCCACAGACTTAAGTGCATTACCGGTCCTGGCGTAACAGGTAAATCCGAAGGAGACTCGTCTGTCTCATGCTATATGCAGTGTTTGAGGACTCGTACGTCCAGCTCCTGGCGTCACAGGGTTGTTTGAAGACTCGTCTGTCTCAGATTGTTGTATTGCAGTGTTTTGAGGACTCGTATGTCCGGTTCCTGGCGTCACAGGATGGTTTGAAGACTCGTCTGTCAACATGTTATTGTTCCAGATATCAGTTTCAACTTGGAAGAAGCTCGTCTGCTTTTTTTTCTCCACCTCATATCCCCAGAGCGTCATCTGGTTGGGGCTTATTTCCCAATGTTGCATTCTTCGTCAGAGTGCAAATTTCAGGTCTTTTTGGTATTCAATCACAGTTTATCTCGAATGTCTGATAGTCGTTGCTCTCATCCTTTTCAGATTAACGGTTGATTGAATAGGGGCAGCTGTAACACCCCAAATTTGCCCTCTTCCTTTTAAGCATCATATCACATCATATTCATCATTTAGCATATCATCTCGCATACCTTACATTACATTTGCATAGAAAAATGAAGCATAACATTCATTGTGGAAGCATAGCATAAACTGGCAGTGATTTCAGTGTGGCAATCTAGGTCAAACGGACGCTTGACCTAATCTTGTTCAAATTGTCAGGAAATTAGTTCAGCTGCTGAGTCTTCATGTTTCAGGGGTTATTTCTCAAACAGTGCGAATTCGGCGAAAGTACTTGATTTTTCAAGCAGTGGTTCATGTGATGGTTGTGGATTCGGATATTCAGGCTTACCATGATTATAAGTTCAACTATGTGCGTCTGTGGATTTATTCTCCTGAGAAACGATTCAAATTAATTCGAAGTAATTCTGGTCAGATGCTCAGAGAATGATTTATTCAGACAATCATTGTTTTACTTGTGAATTGTGCAGTGGTAGTGGTTTTCTGGCCGATTAAATGATCTTTGTGGAAGCAATGCAAACTGGTTCAGTTGAATGAACTAATTGTTTGAGATTTCGTGACTATGTGCGTATTGGTGATAATTGGTTCGTCCCACAAAATACCAAGTTCCGCATCTACTTTTAAAACCATTTTTGTCAAATTATTCAATTCTATCCCATTCTATTCATTTTTTTTATATACTAAACTATATTCATTTCTTTTAGACTTACCTTTAATTAAACCATAATCTTGTTTTTCCTTTCTTTCTCAATTTCATCAATCCGTTTTCATTTTATAATTCGTTTAATCCATTTTTTTAATTTCAATTTCATTAATCCATTTTCATTTTATATTTCATTTAATCCATTTTTCATTTTTTATAATGCCTTTAATCCATTCTTTTTGACAAAAAATCTTTAATCCATTTTTCATTTACAAATTTTTCTATTCAGCCCATTACTACGAATCCTATACCACTCATGGATAGCACATGCCAATCACAAAAAGACGGCACCAAAACGCACTGAGAAAGAATGTAAAACGCAGGTGGAAAAGCTCATACAAAAACGTTCTAACAGAAAACAAAAAAAAGGATAATAGAATTCGAGATGAGAAAATAACAGAATCAGAGCTTCACCATAACAGAAGAAGAAAAAATTCTCATAATAAAAAAAAAAATAAAAAAAAAGTCCTAACAGAATCATATAACAGAATTCTTGATTCTCACCAATCTCTCTCTAACCAATTCTCTGAAATCTGAGAACAATTTCTTCACAATCTTGAATCTCATTCACAATCTTCATCATTCTCTTCAATCTTCATCACCAATAACAGAAAGCAGATACAATCCTTATCATTCTCTCATAATCTTCACGAATCTGGTTCAAATCCTCATCACATTCATCATTCTATGGCACACGCCGAATCAACAAGCAACAAAAGCTAAACAGAATCAGAATCGTAGTAGAGTTTGAATCTTCCATAATCTAATTCCGATACCTGAGTTTTCATATCACTCACAAGTTTCTCCAATCAACACTCTCCACGATCTTCTTCACTTCTGCATTGCATCAGCAACCTGACAGGATTCAGCTTGTACGCGTCGTATGCGTCAACGAACCTTCACCATCAGATCGACGTGTCTTGGCTCTGTGTCGATTGCTAGCAAGGTCGCGAGAACGTAGTTGCGAACGACGGCGATCGGTGGCTCGTGAACGGACGGCGTCAATTACAGCATAGCTTCATCGCTTAAGGTACGCAATCCTCGTCTTCTTGATAGCTGCGGCTCAGAGGCTTTAGGGAATTTTGTGGTGAACTGTTTGTATCGTAAATTTGCGATTGTATTTTTGTTGCTCTCGACTTGTGTCGCTCTGTTTGTTTGAGTTTTGTTTGCTTGAAGATTTGTTTGCCGATTTAGGGCGGAGTGTGAGGATGAGTGTGTAAGGTTTGTTTTGGCGTTGAAGGTAATTAGGTTTAGGTTAGGATAGATGATGGTGGTGACCGTTATGAAGGTGACGGAGGTGAGAAGGAGGCGGATTATCCGGCGGCGAGGAGGGAGAGGTGAAGCCGCACAAGTTTGGGCGTAGGTTAGGGCAATCTAGTATCAGAAGAAGCCGAAGGAGTAAGGTTGAATTTCGGTTGTGTGTTGTTGGACGGAAGGCAAGCAAGGATGGAGAAGGTGAAAAGAATGGCGGCGGCGGCTTTAGGTTTAGGAAAGGGGAAGTGTTCGAGAGAGAATAAGGAGATGTTGCGGGAGAGGAGGAGGTTATGGCCGCCTGCTGTGAGGTTGAAGGACGGAGGTGAACGACGGAGGAAGGGTGGCGGAAGAAGGTGATGAATAGGAAGGGTGGCGGCTTCTAGGGTTAAGAAAGGGGGAGACGAGTTTGAGAGTTAAAGAGGCAGCTTATATTGCTGTTGCTGTATGTTTGTTTAGAATAATAATCAATCAGAATGTTTGTTTAGGTTAATAATCAATTAGAATATTGTTTAGAAGTTTAATATAATGTTTAATTAGTTAACAATTTTTAGGAAATATCATGTTTAGTTAATGATCGTTTAGGAAAATATAAAGAGTAATTAGAATAATGTTTAGATAATCTGTTTGGAAATAGGAATAGATTAATTAGAATAATGTTTAGATAATTGTTTAGGAAATAGAAATAGATTAATTAGTTGAATAATGAGGTTTAGGAAATATAAAAAGATAGATTAGTTAATATTTGTTTAGAAATATAATAGAGTTTAATTAGTATAATTGTTTAGAATGTTTTGTTTAGAATAATTGTTTAGAATAATTGTTTAGAATATCTTGTTTAGGATTAATTAGCATAATGATAGTTGTTTAGGGAATAAGAGAGGTTTGAGGAGTTGTTTGTGTGTTTGGGCCTAAGGTAGATTCCTATCCGCACCCCCATCACCTTCAGCCCAAGCAGATTCAGCCTGAAACCTTTGCTTTCCGCACCTCCACCATGCAGCCATGTACTTCAGCACATACTGGGCTTACCAGCGTGCTATTAGTACCCCCAAAACCTTGGGCCCATCTCAGTTCTAGCACGCAGCCTTGCTTCATACACTACCTTCCTTTTTTCCTTTAATTTCTTTTTTCCTTTAATTCTTTTTCTTATTCAGTTTCATTTTAATCCACTAAAAATAGTTATAATCATCCAAAAATTCCCAAATAAATCATGGATATTCCTTTGTGTCTCTAAAATTTTGTCGCATTTTTATTTTATTTTTTTTCATTGATTAGTGTGCCAGAATTAATTCATCAATGTGCATAGCTTCATTTGCTTCATTTCTTGACCAGTCTGTCTTGTATATTTTCCATAGACTTCAATATTTGGAGTTTTGATCCCATTCTTTTTGCATTGTGTTCCTAAGATCTTCTAGTTTTCATGTGATTTTTCTCAGAATTTTTAGGAAATTATTTCTTGAGTTTTTGTCTGGTATCTTGTGATGTAAGTTTTCTGTCCTAGCTTGTGTTTGCACCTCTATTTGACCTAGTTCCTTTCTGAATTTTTGCAAATACTTTTGGAAAGTTGATATAATGTGTTTTAAGATCATTTGGTTCCAGTTGTAGAATTTTATATGGCTGGTTGATTATTTGTGGATTTTTGTTCTCACCTTGTCCCATTTTGCTTCTTTTGGTTTATTAGATCTCTTATAGGCTTAGAAGTTTGTGCCAAATTCTTCTTCTTATTTGGGGTTCCTTTGGGGTGTGGGTACCTTCCTGGTCCTAGGAGAGGTCTTGCTTATTCTGAATTTTTAGGTTTGCTTCCTATTCAAGTCATTTGTTTCTTTAAGTGTTTAAATTCCATCTTTTGGTTCCATTGCTTTTATTTTGATATTGTTTGGTATTGTATGACTTCTCTCTTCATCTTGATGGCCTTTTAGAACATTATTTATATCATTTTGATTCTGGTTTTGAACTTGGTGTTTGTATTTTGTGTGTTTTGTATTACATCTTTCATAGGTGCGCATTTGTTTCCATATGTATCCATGTTGCCTCATTTTAAGTCATAAGCTTCTCATCTTTATTTCTTTGAGTTGAATTAGCATTAAGCATTTGTTTACTTCATTTCACTTCTGATTGTTGGATGATGTTATGTTAATTTGTTCATTTTTGTTCACTTGTGCATGCTAACCTTGCAGGGGCTATGGTAAGTGTGAGATGTGGGAATTGAGTTCCACATCTCTAACTCTTATCTCTTCCTTTTATGTTTATGTGAGCTAACTCTCTTTTGTTGGGCCTAGGCCTTTCTCATCTCTTCTTCTATCTTCGTCTCTTCTTCTTCCTTCTTCATTAGGATAGAAACCTCACTAACCCTTAGGACATCCATGCATGTGAATACTTAGGGTTATTTTAGTCCCCTTTAGAATTTTTCCTTTGAGATCCTTTTGGTTCTTTTTCTCTTCTTATCTCATAACCCTTAAAAAACACTTTAATAAATGTGAAGTGATGTCTTGATCCATAGCCTTATCCCATGAGGTATGCTTGTAGTCTTCCCATCTTGGGATAGTACATGTTTACCTTGTGATGCACAAGTCTGATCAAGGTATCTCCTTCATAAAGAAAAACATAAAAAACACTTCTTCATGTAAATAATCAAAACACCTAATAAGTAAACAAGTTAGTGAGCCTAAGCCCTAATCTTTGGGTTCGAGTTTTGGGGATCTTCTCCTTACTTGAGTATGCTTGTTCTATTATTCCATCTTGGAATGTAGTGACAAGTGCACATTCCATTGATGAGAGTTTGAGTTCACTTTCTTGTGACACACTCATAAAAGCTTCTAAAAAACACAAACAAACAATAAGCGTCTTTCCTTCGGGAATTCTTCTCTCACCTCATTCGCTCCGTCCGCGAACTTGCTCCTACTTGTCATCTTGCAAGACGGTTACGCACTCGTCGTCCGAGTCTGCAACACCTGAGCAATGGCATATGCAGTTCAAGCCTTAATTCACAAGCAATTTCTTTTCCACCCCTAGTTAGGGGAACTACGGCGTCTCTGATCCTCATTATCCTGATGAGGTACGTAGGCAGCGGGGTAGGGCCCGTTCGAGCACAATCTTTATTTTCCCTACATTTTTCTCTTTGTTTCTTATTTCAGTCCGTTTCCAGTTCCAGTCTCTTTTCTTTTCATTTCTTTGCTGCAGTTTTCATACCCTCACCCTTTGAAACAGTTATCTTTGCAAGCGTGGATCCCGTCGGGTACGACGGACGATCTGGGTGCTAATACCTTCCCAGGTTGTAACCGACTCCCAAGCTCAGTCTCTTTGGTTCGCAGGACCTTGTCCTTTCCTTCTTCCTCAGGTTTGTGCAACATTACCCTTCCCATTCATTCGGGATAAAAATGTCTGGCCGGCGACTCTAACCTTTCCGCGCCACTTTCGCGTTTGTACTAGGATGAAAATCCCGGGAGCGACACAATTAACAAGATATTTAGATATGGTTACGATATTATGAAGATGCTTTGGAATTACAAGCTTTTATATTTTGATTTTAATTATAATTTATTTATTAAATGTTACAAAATCCATTATATGATATGATATGATATGTTATACTTGCATTTATCTTGAAGGCTTTTAGAGTTGAGACTCTAACTTTGATCTAGCATTTTAAGATTCACTACAATTGATAATTTGTGATAGAGGAGTGAAATTTCAATGGATATCATGTATGATACCACACGATGACAAAAAAACACAATTGCACAATCATGAGATATATAATCTTTATCTTTTTCTATGTTATATTTTTTATCAAATAAAATAAAAATCTCATATTATAGTAAAGTAAATTTGTTATTTTTCTATACGTGGACTTAATTAAGTTGTTTATCTAACCTTATTTTGTAGGATATTTGGAAATGAATGCACATCTTATAGCTACAAAAGTGTTGGAACATAAGAAAATGGAATAAATGTTCTTTTAAAAGAGTTACATAATATATTTTTAGAGGTATTGTTTTTTACTCTACAAATGTTGAATTTTGGTTCATTTATTCAGCTCATAGATAATTTTGTTACTTTCTTAAATTTGGATAGGGGTTTCTATTTATAGTTTATTTTTGTTGGAAATCCTTGAAAAGTATTCATTACATTTTTTTCTGTTTCCTAAGAGCTTTTACTTTTGAAGAAAAAAGAAGAGGAATACGTTTGGTTGGGTTTAAAGCTAACGTCTGCTAAACCAATTAATTCTAAGGACAATAAGGCATTAAGTTGTGTGTTGTTCAGGATAATAAATTCAGAGTGATTGCTTCATTGTAAGTTGTTATTAAGAAATGGCAATCAATTATCTATAACTATCAATGAAAGATATAAAGAAATTTAGGCTAACTGTTTTTCTTACCTATTTTGTCCTTTAAAATATAGTTTATTTATTTTTGTAAAAATAAAATGCTAATAAAAAGTGCAGTTATTTTAGAGAATTATCTTAACGGCCAATGAGAATCTATAATTGCTAGAGAGGTTGTTTTTTCAATTTATTTTATAAATCTCTCAAAATATAATTGTTTTAATACAAATTGGTGACAAGTAAATAAAAATTGTTTATTTAATACATTTAATATATGTAGAAATTAGATAAAACATGTTCATATGATGATGTTTTATAATTTATGGCGAATGAGAGGTAAATAATAAAAAAAATCTTCAGTTCTTTACTCTCTTTTGATTACCAATTTGTAACTCTCTCACATTATGTGTTTCTAATTCATATTTAAAACGCATATGTCTTTCTTTACCATTTAAAAACATTCATTAAAAGTTGAAAGACAATGGTTAATATAGGACTACTTTGTTTCTTCTTCTTTTTTTATGTTTATTTTTTCAAATATCATTTATTAACATTGGAATAAATGAATACCAAAAAAAAGTTTTCCCCATTTAAGATTATATTTGTTTATATTGTAAAAATGTAATACTATTTAAATGTATAAGAAAAAAATTCATACTGATTAGAGAAGTATCAAAAGACATCCATGAGGTATTTGTATTTTTTTATCCTCTGTATCTTGACAGTAGAATCAATGGTATTATTAACCATGAATTATTTGCTTCTATCAAAATGGTGAATTCTTGGGCGGTTTGTTTAAATATGTTTATGAAGGAATTGGTGTTTTTTTAGTTGCACTTTTACTTTTTTCTATACATGTATTTTGTCTATGACAATGTTTCTTTGTAGTAATCGAGCCGATTATTTTAACACTTTTTTACAAAGACAAGGAGATTGTAAATAACTTAAGAGTATAACGATAAAATTTAGTTTTTTTAAATGTATTTTTTTTTACCGTAATACATCTTTCTAACCTCTAAATTATTTCACTCATATTATTGATTTAATTGAAAAAAATTGGTTGAATAATGATATGTCACAATACGATCCTTGATATTTATAAGAAAAATTAATTTGCAGATATTACGTATTACAATTTTTTTGGTAAGTATCTGAATAAATATGTTAGACCTCATCATATAAATAGTTTACGTTAAAATCAAACTTATAAAAATTATAGTGTTCATATTTTCACGCGGTACACCTTAAAAAAGCAGACAAACGGGCACGGGAGTGCCCGTTTGAACGCTAGTACTAATAAATACTCTATGCATTTTATTCTAAGGGTCCATTTGATCGAATGATTTTGGAGGGGAGGGGAGAAAATATTTTAAATTAAGCGTGTCTGGTTCAATTTTTTATGAGGGGATGGGAGGAAATAATTTAATTTAAATAGGTTTGGTTCAATTTTGTATGAGAGGAGGGGAGGGAATCTGAATCCCTCATGGAGTAGTTTTTCATTCCCCAAATTGGAGGTTTTTGGAGAGGAGGGGAGGAAGATGAGTTATAATAAAATCAATTATTATTATATTAACATAATTACCCTCATTTTTATTTTAATAATAATTTGTCCTTTATAAATATTATATGTTAATTATTTATCTTATTATAATTTCTCTATTTTTTTCAACGACAATTCCATTATTTTTAATATTATGATTTAACTTTCTTTTGTTTTATTTTTATTCACTTTATTTATTATTTTGTTTGTAATAACTTAATTTGTTTGTGGGATTAATTGATATACACTGACAATGTAAAATATTTTACACTATCAATTCATTACCATCACATGTTTGCTATACTTTATAAGTTTTTAAAATAAAAGTCAAACTTGTTATAATATATGACGGTTATGATTCACTGACAGTGTAAAACTTCTTTACACTGCCAATGCATATCAATTAAATCCTTTGTTTATAAGTTGTGTTACATTATGTATCGACATATAATTATATTATATGAGTTATATATTATCCCCAAACAATTCACTGTCACGTTCTCTCTCTTCTTCACCTTCTTTCTATCTTCTACTGCCTCTCTCTCATCTACCCCTCTCTCTCCGTTATCTCTCTTCTTTTTTTCTTCTTCTATATTTTTCTTCTCTCTTGCTTTTCTACAACAAAAATTATAAAGAGGATTTGGCTATTCATACCTTCGGTCATCTTCGACGGAGATGCACTTTTTCCGATCTAGGGTTTTAAATCACATATTTGTATTTAGGGTTTAGGGTTTTGTGAGGTTATTGATTTTATTTATGCGTTTTTGTGGTTGATTATTTAGCATCTTTTACTAAGGTTGGTGACAAACTGAAGTTGATATTCTTCAAGAGACTGTGAAAGAGAAGAAAGGAATCCAAGAAGTTGTTAAGATCTTGACTACAAGAAGTAAGGTTCAGCTTATTTGAAATTGAAACCAACATGGAGATATGTTTTTGAAATTTTGCAGAAACTTAGTTTTGTTTGATTTATTACATGATGATGGATCTATAAGGTAACATTTTCATTTTTTTCATACCTTTAAACCCATGTTGTTATTATAGTTATAATCATTGTGTAATTATATGGCTTTGCAGGTTACTTTTACAAAATAGCTTGTAATATTCAACTTAATACTTAATATCCCTTTTCAAATATTGACACTTTTCTTTTTCCCTTATTAGATTCAATACACAATGAATGAAATATGGATTCCCTACCACGACTGTCTTTTTTTTTATCTTTACTTTTCTGGTTTCTGTCTCGATTGTCCATCGGTACTAAATAAAATTATATGATAACTAATAACAGGGAGCAAAAAGTTGGGTTATATAAATGAAATTTGTGTCTGCATTGAATATAAGGCTTTATCAATGTTTGATTTGCAGAATATTGTGGTTTTAGTACCTCTTCTAGCTCTTTGAGAGGCCTCGTCTATTAGTCACATTGTTGAGAAGGTGAGATTGACGTATCGACAATTGCATATGTGGTTCTGCCATTGGAGATTGAAAGATAAGAAGGAATCAGTGGCTCCCAAGAAGGTTCTGTTTATTAAAACAATCTCATGCTTCTTTATGATTGATAGTAAATTGGTATATTACCTACATTTCTTGTAACTTTACTCGCATCTTTGCATTTTGCATTATCATTTACTAAAATAGAATTTGTTTCACTTCCATTTTGCTCTAGATTATTTTCTGTTTGTGAATATGATTTTTGTTTTTATGAAAATTTCACTTTCAATCTATGGAGCATTGAAGGTTAGGGCTGGAGTGGAGATGGCGGTAATCGATGTTGTTGTGAATTGTATTAGTGTGCCATTGTTGAGGCTTTTTGGTGGTGGTGCTTCAAATATTGTTGGGATATATAAGGCGCTTCCAGGAAAAATCAAAGGCAGTGCTAATGGTGTATTCAGGTAACTTTAGAAAAAATGAACAAATTACCCAACTCTTGCTTCATTGAACATTAAAATTTGATGGATTGGTGTGCATGTAGGATTATGCTCATAGCAAAAAATGTAGGTCTTCTCAATAAAGAAGCTAATGCTCCAATCTATAGCACTGAAGACCTTCCAAACATAGAAAAGATAGCTGAAAGAGATGACACATTTGATTTGCTTGGTAATTCACTTGCACCTTCCATACACAAACATTCTTGGATAAAGAAAGTAGTGATTTTATTGATGCTTAGTGGGGTGGAGAAGAACTTAAATAATGACACTCATTTGAGAGGGTTAATACTTTCTCCTTATATCCATTTGTTTTGTATGGAGATGGTATTACTAACATTTTTTGGCATTTATATTTCTTAATATTGTTGATAACAATTTTTAATACTAGCTTGCCCTCTTCTTATATGAAAATTAACATGATGATGTTTGGTGATCCCTTTGTTTCCAAGTATCAACTTTTGAGGGCAATTATGAGTATTTCTCCCTTAAGATGGAACAACATATATCACTGCTACCCCCATAAGGTGGAAAGAGGGCAAGGTATGACAATGAATTTCATTTTTTCTCCTCTATCAACATTTGTAAATTTGATTTTGCATAGTCTATTTATATGACTAAATAAGTAATACTTCAATTTTTACTGCCTTGTGGTACTTTAAATGATTCAACATCATTGAAAATATCACCTTTTATTTGACACATAAAAACCAGTTTCTGCTTGAAGCTGATAGTTTAAATATTTAGGTTGTTTATTTCTCCAAAATGGTACATCTTTGATTATTTGTTTTCCGTGTCATAAAAGTGGTGATGTTGAGTCTACATGTGAACTGTTTGATAGAATGCCTGAGAATAATTTGGTGGCTTGAAGTACTATGATTAGTGTTTATTCACGGAACAATCGTTTTTATAAGGCAGTTTAATTATTTGAGATTCTTTAGGATGAAGGGGTGGTGGCTAATGAGGTTGGTAATGGTGTTTAAGTTTTGAGATGGCGTGGTTTAATGCGATAAATGTTTGGCAGAACTTCCCTGATTTGGCGAAAGCAGTGAATAAGCTTCTGGGGAGTTTGTAAGATCATTTATACTTTGCTAATTCAAAACTTCGAAATTAAAACCTATTTTAGATACAAAAAGCTCAAACATATGTTGTTTTTTGTTTATAGGTTGTGAACGAGACCGTAAGGATGGCAAACATAATTGGTGGGATATTTAGGAGAGCAATGAGAAACATCATCAAAGGTATTAATTAGTATATCTAATATTTTATATTTTCATGGACAAAACATGATTTTTAGTTATTACGTACAATATGGAATATTATGGTCAAATGCAGTTATTACGTACAATATTGATATCACTGGCAGAGACATAAATACTTCCTATGTGGCAACACATGTTTTTTTAACCCTGACTAAACCCTTAGATTTTTATGTGTCAAGTTGTTAACTTCCTTACATTATAATGAAATTTGCAGAAAAAAATCAGAAGTAACGAGTCCTGCAAATGTATACACATCGTTTGGAGGAGGGTCGCGGTTGTGCCCTGGATACAATTAGAATGTGAATGATTACTATAAAATTAAAATTATATTCACAATTCCTCCATTGCAATCAAAAGATAATGCATGGGCTAAACTGAGTTGTGCATCCGATATGTCGGTCACCGCGGCTTAATATTCCAAAGGTTAATCAAGCATATGATGGACAACAACACTGTAAAGAACTTACTTCCTTCATTCCTATTTGTAATACCTCAAAATTTTCCCTCTCATTTCCTCAACATTTTGCATACCTAAGTGCATGAAATAACCAAAACCATTGCATCATGTATATCATAGTTGAGGCATAGGTATGTGATCAATGATTGGAGCAACCGAAGGCGATACAAAGGCAATCACATGGCCACAAAGCTTCCCAACCTTGTGCAAGGGGTTCACAACATCCCACAAGTCTTCATTTGAAGTTACAAGCCATGGAAAGATTTGATTTGATCAAAGGAGGCAAGCAGTAAAACATCTCCTGATGATGAAAATGCCAAATTAGGGTTTTATTTCTATGGTTCAAAGAGGGTTCGTTTGTATTATATATGATGTCAAGTGCCTAGGGTTCAAATCTCGTCCACAATATCATTTTGGAAGAGGTTCAACTGGCCAGATGACTGAAAATCGAGGAATCGGGGAAAAGGCAACCGAGCTAGGTAAAAAGGGGTTGACTCCTGACTTTTAAGATCGAAATCATGAAATTAGGGTTACAATGATCCTATGGTTCAAATTTGGTCAAAAAATGATGGAGGAATCATAAAAAAATCAAAACAAAAATCATTTGAAAAGTGGTTGATTTCACCCTTTCCCTCCACTTTTCCTTCCATTTTCCTTCCATACTTCCTTTCATGCTTTCCATCTTGTTTTTCCATTTTAATTCCACTCCATTTCCCTTGGATTCTTCTACCATGTTCTACCATCTTCTAGAGTGTTCCAAGGAATATTCCAAGGAATATGCTTTCTCCAACCCTAACCCTAACTAACTACCAAACCATAATTTTGGATCCCAAGCCTAATTTTTGGGCCCCAAACCTAAACCATATTTAATCCATTTTCATCCAAACCAAAGGAGTCTCTCACACACAATTTTAGTTCCCAAAATTTTCCAAAATTTTCACTCTCTCACAATCATTTTTTCTCTCACACTTTTCCTCCATTTTCCCTTGTCACTAAAGCTTTTTGAGGAAGCTCTTCAAGTTTCACATTGAAACTTGAAGATCTTGAAGCTTAGCCTCCAACCTCCATTTATTTTGTGGATTGTGGAAGAAGAAGCTACTGATTTTTGTGAGGATTTCGGCTTATCGGAAGTGCACGAAGGTTCAAGCATCAAGAACGCATTTATTTTGCGGTTTCACGGTTTTCGTGGTTTTCTCTTCGATCAAGCTCCGATTCTTGCAACATCCACCGAAGCACTTCTACGCTTTGTAGGTTGGTGATCTAAATCACTTCTCCTTTAAGTTATTCTCTTCATATCGCCATTTCGGCATTCTTTAATTGCTTTTCGCTTTGCTTGTGATCGATTACGCTTCCGTTATGTGTTGCTTGCGATTTATGATTTGTAATGGATTAGAAGTTAGGGTGTAGATAGTTATAGGATCTAGCATGTGCAAATAAGCCCCATTTGAGTAGAAATTCGAGTTAACATGTTCCTAGGTATGTTGGAGATCATTAGAAGTGAGTTTGTAGCCAAAAGCACTTATTTCTAAACTTTTTCACATTCTGGTTCAGTGTTAACCAGTTAACCATTTGGTTAACCGGTTAACGCGTGCGTTTTAGCCACAAATTAGTGCAGTTTTAGGTCCGTTAACCGGTTAACCATTTGGTTAACCGGTTAACGCTGTTAACTTTTGGTTTTTTAGCTTATTTTCTTGCTCAATCTTGCTTCCTAGTTCCTCTAATGTTCATACATGTTTAGGTATTGATTTTAAGGATTTTTCTAGGTTGGTTTCGACATCTCATTCCCCCATTTCGAGTCGTTTTGACGCGCTTCTGTTCATGTTGCGTATTAAGCGTTTTTGTGTTCTTTTGTGTATAGTTTGGTTTCTTGCATTTTGTTGCCATGTTTATGCATCATTTAGCATGTGAATAATCATGTTGCATTCTATTTTACATCTTTCGCATTGCATTAAATCATTTCGCATTTTATTGTATCAATGTATGTTGTATTTCACATAATCATGTATGTATGTGCATTTGGTTGCATTTGATTACATGTTTGATCCTATCATTCATATCATTTCAATTCTGAATTTTGCATTAAGTTTGACATTATTTTTGATCTATCATGTTGCATGTTCATGATCAATGTTCATTATGTTCATATGCCATATTCATGTGCCATATTTTGCATACATGTTGCATAATCAACCATGTGATACATTCTTGCATAATCCTCAAAAATGCTCATTGATCTTTCATTTGTGTATGTTGATTTAGGTTCAAATGCATGTTCATGATGAATTTAGTGCATGTTTCATGGAGTTTGTGCATAAAAATGAAAATAACCAAATCTGTATTTTACATTTCATAGCTGATTTTGCATATAGGTGTTGTAAAATGCATGATGTTTGTTGTGTTTGCATGCTGTATGTGACCTTTTACACCTACCTTTTCATGCTGCATGCTGGCTGTAAAAAATGACATTGTGTTGTGCATTGTTTTGATAACTGTTTGTGTATTAGGGGCTGTAGTAGGTGTTGTATTTTTTGTCTTAGCATTTTTTTTAGTTCTCTAGAATTAAAATGAATCTAGATTGAGTCCTAGAGTCATTAGGATTTAATTAGTGTATGTTTGCTTTATTATTTTAAATAAAAATGCACACTAAGCTTTGTTTTGTAGGGAGGGAAAGGTATGTTTCCTTACACCTTATCCTTTTAATTTTTTATGCATTTTCTTTATGCATTTAATTCACCTTTTACTTCCATATTTGTGATTGGTAGGATTCCCCTTTGTTAGGATCAACTTATCTTCCTTAGGAAGTAAGTTGCATCCTTTTTATTCTTTCTCTTCCTTTTTCTCTTTAGGATTAGAAAAAATTCACTAACCATAGGACCACCATTTTAATAAATAACTTAGGGTTGTGTCTTAGTTCCCCTTAGTTTTTGTCCCTTTCTCCATTTGAGTCTCCTTTCTCATCTTCAAACAAAATCCAAAAAGACTTAATAAATGCATGAAAGGATCCCTTGTGTATAGCCTTATTCCATGGGGCACTTACATTCATTCCATCTTGGAGTGGTGTAGGCTTGTCTAGCATGATGTACAAGTCTTATCAAGGGGTTATTTCACAAAGAAAAATCTAAAAGACATTTCTTCACAAGAGCTACAAAAACACTTAATAAAGTTCAACAAGCTAGTGAACTTAGACCCTAATCCTTGGAAACAAGTCTTGGATAAATTCTCCTTACTGGGTGTGCTTGTTCTATTATTCCATCTTGGAATGTAGTAGCAAGTACACATTCCATAGAAAAGAGTTTGAATTCACTTCCTTGTGCCAAATTCATACAAAACTCTTAAAAAGCAAACAACAAATAATAAGCGACTTTTCTGCGGGAACTTCTCTTCTCATCTCATTCATTTTGAACGTGAACTTGCAACGACTTGTCTCGCATGCAAGACGGTAAACGCACTCGTACCAGACGAGCCTACAACACCCGAGCATAGACATACGCAGTTCCAGCTATAAAAAAACACAAACAAAGTTCCCGCCTGGTTAGGAGAACTACATCGACTCTGATCCTCATATTCCCGATAAGGTACGTAGGCAGTGGGGTAGGGCCCGTTCGAGCACATTCTTTATTCTCCCTACATTTCCCCCTTTCTTTTTATTCTCCTTTTTTCAGTTCCTTTCTCATTCCCATTCCAGTTAGCAGTTCATTTGTTCAGCAGCAGTTATATTTTTCTCACCCTTTGAAATAAACAAGCAAACGTGGATCCCGTCGGGTACGGCGAACGATCTGGGGTGCTAATACCTTCCCAGGTCGTAACCGACTCCCGAACCCAGATCTTTGGTTTGCAGGACCTTGTCCTTCCCTTCTTCCTCATGTTTGTGCAGTATTACCTTTCCCATTCTTTCGGGATAAAAATGCCTGGCTGGCGACTCTACCTTTTCCGCGCCACTTTCGCGTTTGTACTAGGATGAAAATCCCGGGAGCGACAGCTAGCGACTCTGCTGGGGACCGAACCCAGAATCTCTTGTTTTCCTTGTAGAGTCAATCCTAGCGCCTGTTTGTTTTTGCTTTCTTTGGGTGTTTATATGTGTGTGCTATTGTGCTTATTTACTGTTTTCATTGACAGTTTATTTTACAGCTTTATTTACTGCTTTTAGTATTTATTTTCCATGCATCATATTATACTGGATTGTCTGGATGTACTGGTTTTCATTTTTTCTGTGGGATGGGGTTACTGTGAGATGAGCTCGTAACTGAGGCTCGAGTGCACCCTAGGACTTAGAGTGGTTCCACTTTGGCTTCATGGCATCTTGCTATGTTGGTATTTGTGAGTTCCACGCCTTGACTTGCGACCTTCTCGGGAATGTATTGATACTGGAATCTTTTTGGGTTAATACACTACCTTGATAGTTATGTGCAGTCAAGGGACCGATTATTGAGAACCTTTGTGGGAACACCCCTCTCCAGTAATGACAGTGGCAAACATCATTTGTTGGCAAACCCACTCGCAACCGAGGGCCCACTGGGAACTCGCATAGGATGGCCTGGTTCTCTCATAAGAATCTAGTTAAGGCAAACTGTTCGTATGACAATAGTATTGTACCCTTCGGGATGACTGTACTATTGTTTCTCGATTCAGTGCTTGAAGCTGAGGACTTATGAGGGATGCTTGTTTCCTTGGACTCAGCTGAGGCCTCCCTGAGTAGTACATAATGCCAAACCGATTCCCTGATTTGGTCATGAGCCATTTCTCGGAAATGGTTAACGTATTATTGCTATTCGACTTTGAGAGTCCGTGATGTTTGACCCGAGTAGCACACCCGTGAGATTGGGAGGGTTTACAGGTTTGTATGAACCCTAAACTTCAACATACCCACTTTTCCAGTATTTTTAAGTAGTATGATCTGGTTCTATGTTGCATTGATTATGAGTTCTGAAGTATCTATACAAAGACAAAAGTGACTATCCACATTTGATTCACCACCCAACACCAGCATCAGATCCTTGATCACATGCCTGTTGCATACATAACATCATGGCATTTTATCATACATGTTCGGTTATCTCCACAGATCCCATGTTTGAACAATGTCATTATATGTTCCTATTTCCAAACTGGAATCAAAGCAGATGGATCCCTTGGAAATAATCAAACATGGCATTTACATGCATCCTTACTCTCATTATAGGTGTCCGGGGATAGATTCTCATCCTGATTTGGTTACTCTCCAGAATGGCCAATTTGAATCACAGTCATCAAGAGATGGACATGGAACAATGCCGAGCAGAAATAGCTGAAGTGAAAATCCAAATGGAATAACTCTTGGAGGACATGCATACCTTGTGTCATGGCCACATGCTATTGATAGAGAAAGTTTACCAACTGAAGAAACAAGAGAACCAGACCAGGGAAGCCCCAGAGCTCCAAGAAGGGCACCATGTCCCCTTTACTGCTGCAGAAGTTGTTGGTCCTCCCCGTTCAGTGGTTTTGTTCCAAGATCGGGAAGCGTTTCGCCGAAACTCTCCTCAACTTTGGGATCCTAAGCCTCTCAATTTGCAGACTCTCCCAGTTCATCAAAGGGAGGGTAAAGGCAAGAACTGCGGACAAAGGCCGAAAACGCCTGAAGCCAAGTATGATTTGATTCCGGTGTCATATGCGCAATTGCTTCTTTGTTTGCTCGAGCTTAATCTGGTTGAACTTGTCACCGTGACAGCCACGCCCAAAAAGCTTCCCCTAGATTTTGACGCCAGTTCCAGGTGTGTTTTCCATTCTGGGGCACCCGGTCATCATGTGGAGAACTGTAAGAGGTTCAAATATCAAGTTCAAAAGCTCATTAATTCAAAGGTGATCGAGTTCGCACCGATCAACGGGGATGTGTCAAGGGATTTCATATCAATGGAAGGTACTCCTCCTTTCCTTACCGCAAAAATTATCCCCAATCAGGGGCGTGTGCCTCCACTTTGGGTCGTAAAGACATCACGCCAGTCACCTCTACCCATTCACCAATCCAACATAAGGAAGAAAGTGCAGAAGAACTTCGGGTGTTCAAATTCATCTCAGCATCAGAACTATCAACAACAGGGGAAACTCAAACTCAAGCAGACTGAAGAAGTGTTTACTCCAAGTCCCAGCCATCCTAGTCAAGTGTTTGCCCGTTTGCTCGAGATTTCTTTGATTCAGCCAAGGAATGCCTTACCAATACCCTACCCCATTCCCCCAGATTACAATATGGATGTTATGTGTGAATCCCACTCCGGAACATTCGCACATACCATCAATGAGTGCAAAGCCTTTAGGCACAATGTCCAATATCTAATTGATTCAGGGATCATTACACTAGCGGGGTACCTCGGGAGCTGAAGCCTATTGATCTAGCTGGCCATGCAGACTGCACAAAGCTCAAGTCAGGAAACGTAGATTTCTTTGATGCATGTGAATTGCTTTATTGTATTTCGAGATTACCTTCAAAGCTGTTGAAGGAATCTCTTATTTTTCTGTTGTGGATTGTGACATTTTCCTGTATTTCAGTATTATTGGCAAGTGATTGTATAAGGTTTCGCACGTTGGTGTATTTTTTGCTTTATGGAAGTTTTCAGGTGCCACTGTTTCGACTTTTCTATCCTGGCAATTTTATTTTGATACTCAACACTTTCTCCGCACACACTCACAAAATTTATCTTATGATGTGGCACTCCGTGGGGTATCTGTCCCCCGATCTGAATGAAATAGGATCGGTGACATGGCATTTTCATGCATATCATTTTTGCATACTAACGAGTTATCTGGATTTCCTAATTTATTTGACCATTTCAGGAGAAGTATCGGCCATACTAGTACACCACCCGAGTCAAATCATGAATACAATACAAAATGAGTTGAACGAGTTTCGCACTCAGATGGGGGAGTTCATGGCAGCAATGCAGGGTATAGTGCAGGGGCAACAAGAAATGAGAACCGCCATGCAGAGGCTTAATCACCCATAGGCTGACCCTCCAATGATTACCTTGGACGCCCAAGGCAATCCGATCAACAACACTGTCCTTCAACCTACGGAGAATAGACCTCTTACTCCTGAAGGCGTTGGTCCAATTCATGTTCGTGTAGCAGACCGACAGGAGGATCAATTTACTTTTCTCAATGAAGATATGGGATTTGGTTCTGGGGCCAATAACCAAGACTTCCAGATGCTAGCCGAGAAGGTAAAGGCTCTAGAATGCAGAGATACCCTTGGCATTGATGTTGTTGATATGGGGCTGGTTTCAGGGTGGTCATCCCTCCAAAGTTCAGACCTCCTATTTTTGACAAGTACAGTGACAGATCTTGCCCGAAAACTCACTTGCAAGCCTTCTATCGCAAAATCGCTGCACATACCAAAGATGAGAAGATTTGGATGTACCACTTCCAGGACATCCTGTCCGGGGGCTCACTGGAGTGGTACACGAAATTGGAAAAGAACTCTGTCCGTAACTGGAAGGAACTAGGGAAAGCCTTTCTCAAGCAGTACTAGTATAACATTGACATGGCTCCCAACCGAACCCAGCTTCAAAGCATGTCACAAAAGAACTCCGAGAGCTTTAAGGAGTACGCACAAAGATGGCGCGAGGTCGCAGCCAGAGTACAACCATCATTGCTGGAGAGAGAAATGGTAGACCTATTCATGGATACCCTCCCGGGGCACTTCATAGAACGTTTAACAGGCTGTTCAGCTAACGGTTTTTCTTATATTGCCTTGACTGGTGAAAGAATTGAAAACTGGATGAAGCGAGGAAAGATCCAGGGTAACGGTGCCTCTACTTCTGGAACCAAGAAGTCATTTTCAAATGAGCAAAAGAGACAGTACGAAGAAGCAGGGGCAGTTTGTGTTCAGCGAAAGAGGAGAAATCAAGGTTCACGTTACCAGACAGCAGCTGTGATCATCCCAAGTGCCACACATTCACAACAGCAAAATCGTCGCCAACGTAATCCTCAACAGGGTCGTCAGCAAAGGAGAGAAAGATTTTTTGACCCTTTGCCAATGTCCCACACCGATCTTCTTCAGCATTTGCTTCAGTTGAAGTTGGTTGGGCTTCGCGAGTTGTCCCCGCCTCCTTTTCCACTACCGGATGGATGGGATGCCAATGCCCACTGTGATTTTCATTCTGGGGAGCCAGGGCATCATATTGATAGGTGTAAAGCTTTTCACCACACGGTTCAGGACTTAATCGACTCGAAAGCTGTCAACTTTTCTTGATTTGAAGTCTTTTTATCAAAGTTTGTCGGGAAGAGTTAAAGCAATAAAGCCAGAAGTATTCCAGATACTCTTATTTTTGGCAATGGTGCGTCTTTTAAGTGCATTTTCATCCCTAGTGAGGGGAACTACGTCGCTCTGATTCTTCATTAGCTTTGGGTCAATGGAGATACGTAGGCAGAAGATCGTCAGGTCTTTCCGAGCAAGCTTAGGTGGCAACTTTACTTTTCAGCATTATTTTCTACAAGGATGAAATAACTAGAAGATGAGAAATGATTTCCGTGTCGGACATGCGACCACTTACCTGAATACTACAAGTCCATGAAGATTTACTGATCCTAGGAAGCGCTCAAGACTAATTTAGTCCAGAAGGAGTCAAGTCTCCTCAACGATGGCGATGCTCAGTTTCTTTACTGCAATTTCCTTTGTGATTTCTTCTGTTTGTTTAAACATTTGTATGCATGCATGAAACTTATTTGTTTTTGAATGTTAATCGTAATAAAATGCACATGTTTTTCTTGAAGTAATTCATTCGCATTTACTTATAATTTTGTATGTGCATTGCAATACCAACTGTTGTGCTTAAACTCTGTGAGGGAGGATGACAAAATGAAAACGCAAAAATCTATAATTGTGTGCTTTTGAGAAAGACCCTGTTGACGATGTACAGACATTGTTTCAAATCCTAAACACCAGAGATATAAGGGAGATAGACCCTCGCCAACCCATTTGAGCCTTGAAGTAGGAGTTTCTTTTCGCATGAAAAAAACCCTTGCATGTAACCCAGGGGCAGGGTAGATGTCAGCTAGTCGGACCAAGCGTTCAGGATTTCATTAAGGAGTTTATTTGAGGATATATTACATTCCACTATGCTAATCAAGAGGTCCAAAGACCGAAAACCACGATGGTTATCCAAATCAAAAGGTCCAAAGACTGGAAACCATAATGGTTATCCTTCATCGACCAAAGAATGAGGCATTCACAACCCTCGCGAAGCAATCAAGACAAACAGTGTCACACGATTTGTTCAAAAAAAAGAGAAATGAAAAAGCCCGCTAAGTTAAAACATGAAACAAGCGACTTAGGCAAAAGTTAGGGCATCCCACAGGATTTCGCAATCAAAGATTCACAAGAATCAGTCATGGCAAAAGTTAGGGATAAGAAAAATAATGCAAAAGTGAGAGACGAAAAGGATCACACAAGCAAGATCCTTGAACAAGAACAAAATCGTGTGGCACAGACACGAAAGACAAAGGGTTGACTGACTCCTGACAAAAACTTGATTGGTTCTTAAACCGTTAGTGTAATTGGTTCCTTAACTATCACAAAACCCTTTTTAAGAGGTGAGAGCTTGTGAAAGCTATCTGAACATAGGAATGGAGAACATCACGAAGATGGGTGGGCACAAATAAACTTCGAGCCTATATCCTTTGTTTCTATAACCATGAACCAGGCCACAATACGACCCTCAAGAGTCCTAACTGAAACAGGGTTATTTTGAGAGCGTACTACCACGAGACCGCGTTCCCGACTCCTATGAGTTGTGCTAAAAGATCTTTATTGGTATTGCATGCACATGTTTTTATTCAAAAATAATGTTGTATCTTAACCAATGATTCGCTCACAAAGGTTTGCGACATCTTTTTATAGTAAAACTTCAAGATTAACATGTGTGTTGCATTAGAATTTTCAGTCTCAAAATAAACATTTTCTGCTTGCATACATTTGTTTGGCATCATAAAGTTCACGTATGGAATCTCAGTCCAGAAGCTTAATCTTGCCAAGTTGAGAAGTCTGAAACTTCCGAAGGACGAACATATGAAGATGCACTTTTCCAAGAAACTCCATTGAGTAGGAACTTTCCCAACAATCATGGTGAGAGCCAACTAATATGGGGCAATCACGTCGAGCAATCTCTTCAAAATTCAGCCGAGCTGGGGCAATCACTTCGAGAGCAAATCGCTCAAGGAGCCATTAGTCAGAGGCATTCATTCAAAGTTCAGCCAAGTGGGGCAATCATTTCGAGATTCAAATCTCTCAAAGAACAATTAATCTGGGTGTTTTCTTCAAAGCATAGTCAGTCAGAGGTGATCACTTCAAGGCTCGTACTGGGGCATGCACCCTAAGAGCACTAGAATTTACTTTCTCCCGAAGACGGTTAATCAGAAGCACCTACCCAAGGTTCAAAATACTAGGACACACTATCTCATATTGATATGAGGTTCTTCATGAATCCTCGCGAGGCAAATTCTTTCACAGACCCTGCAGGCTGAGGCAGTTATTTCTAGATCCGACGAATCTCTCCAAGAGTTTGAAGACACTGAGGCATTTTCTATGTCATGTTTTCTGTAAAATCCTCTTGAGACATTTTCTTTCGATGGACCTTAATCGGAGGCGAGTTGAAAATTGCAAAGAACCATTGTTCACTCATGATTAGTTGGCAATCTATCAACCCATAGTCTTGGGGCAAAGCCATTGTCAACACAATACTTCAAGAGTTGTTTCATCAGCAGGCTTAATTGGTCAAAATTACATAGTAAGCCTCATTAGTCAATCCCTTCTCCAACAGAGCAGCAAAGGGAAAGATAATTCTCGAGCAGAAGGGAATCATCGTCTCTCATCCCCAGCGAGGGGCAACTTAAACTCTTATCTTCAGCATGAAGCTTTATCATTTACATCATCTGTCATCCCCAGTAGAGTGGAAATTGAAATATTCCCCAACGGTGGTGAAAGAAGATTGATGGTCTCCCCAAGCAGAGACTTCCCGCCAATACGGAGGCAATTCCCAGCAGTACAAGGAATTTCATTCCTCCCCAGCAGGTTACTGCCTCAGCAGTATCATACATTTTTTTTCCCAGTCAAGTCATAAGGTTTCACTTCCCCACCAGAGTTCAACGGGTAGCGTACCTAGCAAGAAGAGTCCATCTCCAGCAGGGTCTTGGCGTTCCAATCTCAAAGTCCAATTTATTTGTGGCAGTTGCACCAGTTCAGAGCCTGTGTATCACCAATAACATTCCCCACAAAGTTGCTTCCCCCCATAGGAATTCATCAAATCAATTCAGTGATTATATTTCCCTAATCAAGCCATCTGGGGTATCTGATATCTCCTCATCAGGAGATCCCTTTTTCATTTGCATTTGCATTTAGTAATCATCATTACATTTGCATCCTCCAAAGCGTATCATTTCCATTATTATGGAGCATTACGCCATAGAAAATTCAAACATATGCATACGAAGCATAAGCCAGTTGTGGTACCTTGCACAAACGCCCGAAACATTACATCTCCAATTAGACTGAAGTATTCCCCACCGAATGCAACTTCATTTCCCAGGGTGGTTATTTCTACCAAGTCTCGTTGTTATCCCCAGTTGAGTCTTGTTTCAGTACAACAATCTCATTTTTTCGCGTCTTTGTTTAAGTATAACGGCCGCGTCTCGGGCTCTCGTTTAAGTACAACGATCCCATTCCTTTCGAGTCTCTATTTAAGTACAATAGTCTCGTCTTTGGTTCTTGTTTCAGTATAACAAGTCTCATTTTTTCGCGTCCTCGTTTCAGTACAGCGGTTTCATGTCGGTTATCGTTTAAGTAGAATGATCTCATTCCTTTTGGTCTCATCTTAGTACGATGATAATGGATCGGTTGATACCATTTCTATGTTAGATCGGTTGATCTTATTTGAGTTGTAAATCGGTTGATATTACTTCTCTTCGAGCCGTAAATCGGATGATATTACGTTCTCGTTTTTCAGGTTATGGATCGGTTGATACCATTTCCTAGTTGGATCGGTTGATCTTATTTGAGTTATGAATCGGTTGATATCATTTCTCTTCAAGTTGTAAATCGAATGATATTACATTCTCGCATTTCCTGATGAAGGATCGGTTGATACCATCTCCATGTTAGATCGGTTGATCTTATTTGAGTTGTAAATCGGTTGATATTACTTCTCTTCGAGCCGTAAATCAGATGATATTACGTTCTCGTTTTCTGGGTTATGGATCGGTTGATACCATTTTCTGGTTGGATCGGTTGATCTTATTTGAGTTATGAATCGGTTGATATCATTTCTTTTCGAGTTGTAAATCAGATGATATTACATTCTCGCTTTCCTGGCTATGGATCGGTTGATACCATCTCCATGATAGATCGGTTGATCTTATTTGAGTCGCAAATCGGTTGATGCTGCATTCAAAGCCCTGTTTCGCCAACAGGCACCTTCCTTGGCTTGGTCCTGCCCAGCAGTCGCGTGTTTTCTTTATGGCTTGGTCCTGCCCATCAGTCATATTGTTGAGTTCCATTCCGCTAATGGTCTCGTTAAGTCCTGTTTCGCCAACATGCACCTTCCGTGGCTTGGTACTGCCCAGCAGTCGCGTGTTTTCTGTATGGCTTGGTCCTGCCCAACAGTCATATTGTTGAGTTCCATTCCGCTAATGGTCTCGTTAAGTCTTGTTTCTCCAACAGGAACCTTCCGTGGCTTGGTCCTGCCCAACAATCGCGTGTTTTCTTTGTGGCTTGGTCCTGCCCAGCAGTCACATTGTCGAGTTTTGTTTTGCTAACGGTCTCGTTATGGTTTGTTTCGCTCAGCATTCACAGTATAGTTTTTATTGCATTGATTCTATTCCACCTGGTTCTATTTCCGCTACCTATCCAGAGGTCAACAAAAAAAAACAAAAATACAAAATAAAAAGCAGATGGCATTTCTACTATCCACCGAGTTCAAATTTCCAGGTTTTATTCAAGTATTCAATCACTCCATACCTTGAACGTCTAAAAGCTCTCGCAATTATTCGTTCAGGCCTGCAGATGATTGAATAGGGGCAGCTGTAATACCTCAAAATTTTCCCTCTCATTTCCTCAACATTTTGCATAGCATTTTGCATACCTAAGTGCATGAAATAACCAAAAACATTGCATCATGTATAACATATCTGAGGCATAGGTATGTGATCAATGATTGGAGCAACTGAAGGCGATACAAAGGCAATCACAGGGCCACAAAGCTTCTCAACCATGTGCAAGGGGTTCATAACATCCCACAAGTCTTCATTTGAAGCTACAAGCCATGGAAAGATTTGATTTGATCAAAGGAGGCAAGCAGTGCAACATCTCCTGATGATGAAAAGGCCAAATTAGGGTTTCACTTCTACGGGGCTTCTGCATGAAGTTATGATTCAAAAAGGTTTCCTTTGTATTATATCTGATGTCAAGTGCCTAGGGTTCAAATCTCGTCCACAATATCATTTTGGAAGAGGTTCAACTGGCCAGATGATTGAAAATCGAGGAATCGGGGAAAAGGCAACCGATCTAGGTAAAAAGGGGTTGACTCCTGACTTTTAAGATCGAAATCATGAAATTAGGGTTACAATGATCCAATGGTTCAAATTTGGTCAAGAAATGATGGAGAAATCATAAAAAAATTAAAACAAAAATCATTTGAAAAGTGGTTGATTTCACCATTTCCCTCCACTTTTCCTTCCATTTTCCTTCCATACTTCCTTTCATGCTCTCCATCTTGTTTTTCCATTTCAATTCCACTCCATTTCCCTTGGATTCTTCTACCATGTTCTACCATCTTCTAGAGTGTTCCAAGGAATATTCCAAGGAATATTCCGTCTCCAACCCTAACCCTAACTAACTACCAAACCATAATTTTGGATCCCAAGCCTAATTTTTGGGCCCCAAACCTAAACCATATTTAATCCATTTTCATCCAAACCAAAGGAGTCTCTCACACACAATTTTCGTTCCCAAAAATTTCCAATTTTTTCACTCTCTCATAATCACTTTTTCTCTCTCACTTTTCCTCCATTTTCCCTTTTCACTAAAGCTTTTTGAGGAAGCTCTTCAAGTTTCACATTGAAACTTGAAGATCTTGAAGCTTAGCCTCCAACCTCCATTTATTTTGTGGATTGTGGAAGAAGAAGCTACTGATTTTTGTGAGGATTTCGGCTTATCGGAAGTGCACGAAGGTTCAAGCATCAAGAACGCATTTATTTTTTGATTTCACGGTTTTCGTGGTTTTCTCTTCGATCAAGCTCCGATTCTTGCAACATCCACCGAAGCACTTCTCCGCTTCGTAGGTTGGTGATCTAAATCACTTCTCCTTTAAGTTATTCTCTTCATCTCGCCATTTCGGCATTCTTTAATTGCTTTTCGCTTTTTCTTGTGATCGATTACGCTTCCGTTATGTGTTGCTTGCGATTTATGATTTGTAATGGATTAGAAGTTAGGGTGTAGATAGTTATAGGATCTAGCATATGCAAATAAGCCTGATTTGAGTAGAAATTCGAGTTAACATGTTCCTAGGTATATTGGAGATCATTAGAAGTGAGTTTGTGGCCAAAAGCACTTATTTCTAAACTTTTTTCACATTCTGGTTTAGTGTTAACCAGTTAACCATTTGGTTAACCGGTTAACGCGTGCGTTTTAGCCACAAATTAGTGCAGTTTTAGGTCCGTTAACCGGTTAACCATTTGGTTAACGCTGTTAACTTTTAGTTTTTTAGCCTATTTTCTTGCTCAATCTTGCTTCCTAGTGCCTCTAATATTCATACATGTTTTGATATTGATTTTAGGGAATTTTCTAGGTTGGTTTCGACATCTCATTCCCCCATTTCGAGTCGTTTCGACGCGCTTCCGTTCATGTTTCGTATTATGCGTTTTTGTGTTCTTTTGTGTATATCTTGGTTTCTTGCATTTTGTTGCCATGTTTATGCATCATTTAGCATGTGAATAATCATGTTGCATTCTATTTTACATCTTTCGCATTGCATTAAATCATTTCGCATTTTATTGTATCAATGTATGTTGTATTTCACATAATCATGTATGTATGTGCATTTGGTTGCATTTGATTACATGTTTGATCCTATCATTCACATCATTTCAATTCTGAATTTTACATTAAGTTTGACATTATTCTTGATCTATCGTGTTGCATGTTCATGATTAATGTTCATATGCCATATTCATGTGCCATATTTTGCATACTTGTTGCATAATCAACCATGTGATGCATTCTTGCATAATCCTAAAAAATGCTCATTGATCTTTCATTTGTGTATGTTGATTTAGGTTCAAATGCATGTTCATGATGAATTTAGTGCATGTTTCATGGAGTTTGTGCATAAAAAAATGAAAATAACCAAATCTGTATTTTACATTTCATAGTTGATTTTGCATATAGGTGCTGTAAAATACATGCTGTTTGTTGTGTTTGCATGTTGTATGTGACCTTTTACACCTACCTTTTCATGTTGCATGCTGGCTGTAAAAAATGGCATTGTGTTGTGCATTGTTTTGATAGCTGTTTGTGTATTAGGGGTTGTAATAGGTGCTGTATATTTTGTCTTAGCATTTTTTTAGTTCTCTAGAATTAAAATAGAATCTAGATTGAGTCCTAGAGTCATTAGGATTTAATTAGTGTATGTTTGCTTTATTATTTTAAATAAAAATGCGCACTAAGTTTTGTTTTGTAGGGAGGGAAAAGTATGTTTCCTTACACCTTATCCTTTTAATTTTTTATGCATTTTCTTTATGCATTTAATTCACCTTTTACTTCCATATTTTGTGATTGGTAGGATTCCCCTTTGTTAGAATCAACTTATCTTCCTTAGGAAGTAAGTTGCATCCTTTTTCTTCTTTCTCTTCCTTTTGCTCTTTAGGATTAGAAAAACCTCACTAACCATTGGACCACCATTTTAATAAATAACTTAGGGTTGTGTCTTAGTTCCCCTTAATTTTTGTCCCTTTCTCCATTTGAGTCTCCTTTCTCATCTTCAAACAAAATTCAAAAAGACTTAATAAATGCATGAAAGGATCCCTTGTGTATAACCTTATTCCATGGGGCACTTACATTCATTCCATCTTGGAGTGGTGTAGGCTTGTCTAGCATGATGTACAAGTCTTATCAAGGGGTTACTTCACAAAGAAAAATCTAAAAGACATTTCTTCACAAGAGCTACAAAAACACTTAATAAAGTTCAACAAGCTAGTGAACTTAGACCCTAATCCTTGGAAATAATTATTGGATAAATTCTCCTTACTGGGTGTGCTTGTTCTATTATTCCATCTTGGAATGTAGTAGCAAGTACACATTCCATGGAAAAGAGTTTGAATTCACTTCCTTGTGCCAAATTCATACAAAACTCTTAAAAAGCAAACAATAAACAATAAGCGACTTTCTTGCGGGAACTTCTCTTCTCATCTCATTAATTCTGAACGCGAACTTGCGACGAATTGTCTCACATGCAAGACGGTAAACACACTCGTACCAGACGAGCCTGCAACACCTGAGCATAGACATACGCAGTTCCAACTATAAAAAAACACAAACAAAGTTTCCGCCTGGTTAGGCGAACTACGTCGACTCTGATCCTCATATTCCCGATGAGGTACGTAGGCAGCGGGGTAGGGTCCGTTCGAGCACATTCTTTATTCTCCCTACATTTCCCCCTTTCTTTTTATTCTCCTTTTTTCAGTTCCTTTCTCATTCCCATTCCAGTTAGCAGTTCATTTGTTCAACAATAGTTATATTTTTCTCACCCTTTGAAACAAACAAGCAAGCGTAGATCCCGTTGGGTATGGCGGACGATATGTGGTGTTAATACCTTCCTAGGTCGTAACCGACTCCCGAACCTGGATCTTTGGTTCGCAGGACCTTGTCCTTTCCTTCTTCCTCAGGTTTGTGCAGCATTACCTTTCCCATTCTTTCGGGATAAAAATGCCTGGCTGGCGACTCTACCTTTTCCGCGCCACTTTCGCGTTTGTACTAGGATGAAAATCCCGGGAGCGACACTATTTATAAGCAAATTTTAACTTTTAAGGTTCAATGAATAATTGATGTATCTAACCTATATTTAGTCTAAATACATTATTTATTCAATGAACTTAAAAAGTCAAAATTTGCTTATAAATAGGAATGGAGGGAGTACATGTTTTTGCATCCGATATGATGAGTTGTGTAATACCCCGTAAATTTTTTAATACTCTGAATAATATTATTTGATATCAATAGGGTTCCAGGTTGCTCTGTGAGATTTTAACAAAAATAATTAGAGCAATCAACAATACTTATTTTTATTAACTAATATTATCTGACTCAGAGGTTTTATTAATTGATCATAATTAAGAGACATTTTTTGGATACCGTCTATTTGGACCCGTTGGGAGCAATTTCTTCTTTTCCCGTATAAGACCTAAGTTTGTTTTTCTTTATGTTACAAACTTAGAAACATAGCAAAGGAAAAAGGAAAAGGAAGAAGAGAAAAGGGAGAAAGATGAAAAGCTTGAAGAAGAAGAAGAAGAAGGAAGCTCTTGATTCTTGAAGTTCATCATCCATTTATCTCTCAATCTTCTCAATCATCTTTGTTAGAGGTGGGTTCTAGTTAGATAGTTTTATTTTCTAAAGTTTTGTAGATTTTTGAGGTTAGGGAAAAATGCTAGAAAATCGTAGAATCGAGAATTTGAACAGTTAAATATTGATTAAAATGAATGAGTATGCTGACTTTAGGTGTAGGAACCTTATTGTGAATTGTTCTGGTATTTGATGATGATGAATTGTTCAGGCATCTTGTCGTAGTCTAATGCGAATCAATCTTTGAATTCTTTCAGCAACTGGACTATTTAGACTTTGAACTGCAGGTCCATCTTGGCGCTTATGTAGGTTGGCATTTTTTCTGCCCCCTGTCCCAGATCTACCTCTTCTAATGGATCCTGCTCTACCATCTTAATATCAATCGACACTGGATCTTTTTCGAATCCTAAAGGTTCGTCATCGTAAATGACGTCAAGCTTCTAGTGTTGCCATTCACCCATCTGAGTATTATCATTGTCTTCTTCAACGTCCCCCTGAGGATATTGTTCGTCGAAATTGTTTTTGTTGGCTTCGAAAGCCATATATTTCACTTTGGCCTCAAGAGCCGCTTTGAGTTTATTTTCGGCTATATAAGTCGTAATCCTTTCAAGAGCTGATGATTCACTCATCATCGTCGAACTCACTTCCCCAACCCATTAGCTCTATATGGGAAGTCCCCCATATAAAGTCCGACTCGTCAACTACTTCCTTGTCCCATTGAAATCCATATGTTGGATGGAGGTACATTGAATAATAGGCATTATCAGCTGCCTTTAGATTGAACTCCGTTGGGCTGTAGGGAGGTATATGAGCCAGATTTTTGTCGAAGCTTTGACGGTCTACATGGTTTACCTCACTCATGAAGTAACTCTGATCAGCCTCAATATTTTCGAAAAGGCCATCCGTTTGCTAGATGGTTATACGTTGGGGCATTGACGAAGTTACAGCCCCTACGCCATGGATCCATTCCCTTCTCAAGAGCAAATTATAATTTTCCCTTGAAGTAATAACCATAAACATTGTCAGCCTTGTTATAGTCCCGACAATCAGATCCATTTGGATGATACCCATAGTTGTTCCTATTTTACCTTCGTAATTCGACAACACCATATTATGGGGCTTGGCATCAGAATCATTTTTTCCAATTTTCTTTAGCATAAAGTGGGGCATCAGATTCACTGCAGCTCCACTATCTACCAGTATTTTATTTACTCCAACATTTTCAACTTTTCCCTTTATAAACAAAGGCTTTAGGTGTCCTTTCATGGAGTCGTCTGGACACTCAAAGAAAGCAGTTTGTTCCTCAACGCAGTCATTGTTCATTATGTAGTAACAAACATGCTTGTGTCTCATTTGTTCATCCTCCATATCGTTTTCTTCGTCTTCGAATTCCATGACCCTATCATAGTCTCTAGGGAGAACTAAAACCACATTGCAGACAACATCAAAGGATGCCTCTGAGTCAGATTTGAAGTCATTAGTCATCTCATCATTTTCCTGAGCTTTATCTTTGGACTTTGCTGGTTCGACCTTGCTGCTAGGTTTGTCACTGTGGGATGACTCCTTTTTGTTCGCCATCCGGGTGTTATTGGTTGATTCTACTTCGTTTCTATTGACAACATCCTTCTTGACCATGCCCTTTTTGGCAACTTCTTTCTCCGCCCTCTTTTGTCTCTGGAATCTCCTCCACTGGGATTTTGACATAGGGTTCTTATCCTTATAATTTTCTGAAGGGTAAGGTCTTGGTTTTCATTTCTCAACTTCACTTCTTCCTTCCACTGAAGGGCCTCTCTGAATTTCGAAGCTTCTCCATTTCTTTTGTCCCTGGGCATCTCTAATTGGCTGAACCCATTTGTCATCAACAACTTTATTGGTTGGTTTGCAAGAGTTATGGTATCTTTCTCCAACCCTTTGTTGGTGATGGTCACTCTTCCTTGGATAGTACCTTTATTTTCTTACAACTGGGACTGTCCCCCAATTTCCTTTTCTTTTAGCTTTTTCTATTACCTCCAGGTTACTTGTCGCCTTTCTATCGAAAATGGCACTATAACATGGGCATAACATGACTTCGACCTTCTTCTTTTGGCATTTCTTTATGAACTCAATTAAATTCTCATCTTCTTTAGGGTAAGCCATCCTTTGGTATTCTTCCCGACGGTGATCCTCATCAGTTTGTGTTTGGTTCTTTTGGGACGCTTCCACCACGTTGACACTGGCGATCTGTCCATCAGCAATACTCAGTTTGTTCATTTTTTTAGTGAGTGCCCCTTCAATTTCATCCTTCTTTTTCGTCAAGTCGAACCCTTTATATGGGGATAGGTTTTTAGAGACATGTGGGCAGCATCATTCGATTGACTTTCTCTTTGGATCTTCCATTGTTTTGTGTAGGATTCCATATGTAACTGGTTTCACAGGGCAATCAGTAGTCCCTGCCTTAACTTTGGTAAAATCTTCATCAACCTCAATGTTGATGTATTTGAAAGCATCACCTACCTCCATTTGGTCAGCATCAGGGCCCTCAGTAGCCTGGTTTTCGACGGTGAGGCTCTCATTGGCCTCCTTTTCGACGTTGACAAAATTGCTATTAGTCTCCTGATTTTTTAATAGTATCGAAGCCTTCAGCAGCCTTCATTTGGCCTTCGACGGAGTCTTCAGCAACTTCGTCATTGTTTTCTTTGCTGGAAACCTCAGTTGTTTCAACCTTGTTTGGGTTATCAAGGCCTTCAGTAGCCTCCTTATTGACTTAGTCATTTGAATCTCCTTCATCACAGTGTTCGATACTTTTGATCATCACTGGCTGGATCACGAAGTTTCCTCCATGTCAGGTTGGTTTGTAGGATCATCAGCAATCTCTACCATATTAACGTTAGTGTCGAAGCCTTCAATGGCTTCTACCATCTCAAAACTGTAATCAGAAACCTCATCGACCTCCACCATGTTTATGATGGATGGTCCAGCATAATGGGCTTCGACAATCTGCATATGATTCAAGTCGATCCTCATTTGTTTCTTTGGCTTGTCGCCAAACTTTAATCTTTTGTTACGTATATCATTTTGTACGAGATCCCTAAAAAGGAAACATTGAGATGTTTTATGACCCAAAAAGTTATGGTACTTACAAAAAGCTTTCTTTTTCTGTTGTTCCACAAGAGGCACTTTAGTGCCTGGTGGTATTATTATTTGACCATCTCCAACTAATAAGTCAAAATTTTCGTCACATTTGGTGACGTCGAATGTATAAGTTCTTTTAGGAAATTTATCATTCTTTTCAAACTCGATTGGATTCTTACCGTTCGACGACACCAATGCTTTACAAGAGTATGGCGGACCTTGCTTCAATTCTTCTAGGTCAATTTCCTATTTTTCGAAATTAACTAACTCGTTCTCGTCATTATCATCATCTTGGCATACCCCTATATAGACCACTCTTTCTTTCTTATTTTTATTTGCTCTCACCCTATCTACTAATTGTGCAATATCTCTTAAATACTGAGTGTCTAATTTCTTTCTTATAGAATAATCTAGGCCCCCTGTGGCCATTTCGACTAACTCATGTTCGGGCACCTGACTGAAACATCTTGCCTTTAGCAATCTGAACCTATTCAGATAATCATCTATTGGTTCAGAGTATTTTCTCTTAACGCTGGCTAGTTCTTTCAGGCTTATTTTGGTTTGTCCCATGTAAAATTGTTCATGGAATAACCATTCTAATTGAGTCAATGTATAGACTGAGCCCGCGAGCAAGGATGTAAACCAAGTGAACACATTTTTTGTCAAAGAACTTAGAAAATACTCTGTTCTCAAATTCTCGTTGTGGGCTATTTCCCCCGCTTCGATCAGATAACGGGCTACATTTTCTATAGTGGATTCACTAGTGCCCCCTGAGAATTTGGTGAACTTAGGAACTTTCCATCTTGGGGGTAATTCCTGTTGCAGAATATATTCAGATAACGGGGAAGTATAACTAGGCCTTTGTAATCCTACATTCGCCCCATTTTGTGCCATTATCCTTTCGACCATGGCTGCTAAATTATTTTCGGAAGGCAAGTTATTATACCGAATTCTCTGCACCATATCATCAACGTCTTGGCCCCTCTGGACTAATATCCACATATGCTCTTGTTGGACAGGGATTTCTACACATGACTGTTGGACTACTTCCTCTTGGTTTCTAGGGTTTACCTGGGGAGTGTCTAACGACCTCTGATTTATTGTGGGTTCCTCTTCGATATCTACCATAGGATTCTGAAATACTTCTTCTCTATGTCGAGTTTGAGGGACGCCGAAAAATTTAGCAATGCGCGTCATTTGTGCTGCCAATAATTGGTTTGTTTGGGTGGTGTTCTGTATTAAAGGATTAAACATTATTCCCATTTGTTGTGTCAACATTTGAACCATCTCATGATTGCTTTTGTCCATTTGTTGTCTAATTATCTATGCAGAATTATTCATAATTGCCGGTGTATAAGTTTGGAATCCTGGTGGGGGATGATTCAATCTACCTATACTTGCACTAGGTCTTGACCCTTGTAATGGTGAAGCAATATTGACCATGGAATCAGAATATAATGATGATGCATTCTGTAAATTCGCCATCGTTGAAGTTGGCATTCCAAAGGGTTGTTCCCTACTATCGCTCCCAAAAGATGAGTCTGGCTCAAATGAAGGTACAGACGCGAACGGTCGGCGGGGGTGAGAACACACAGGAGTGAACTCACAGGAAAAGAAAAGAGTCGCCAGCTAGGCATTTTTATCCCGGAGGAAAGGTAATGCTGCATAGACTTGGGAAAGATATGGATAAGACGGTTGCGAACCAGAGAAACTGAGAAAGGGGGTTGGTTACAACCTGGGAAGGTATTAGCACCCAGATTGTCCGTCGTACTCGACGGGATCCACGCTTAAAAGATTTGTGTTTCAAAGGGGTAGTGTCAGTGCAATTTGTGTGTAAAAGAACTGGAAAAGGATGTACAGGTGTCAGTGTAAAAGAAAGTGATGTGTGATATGTATGGTGTCAGTGTAAGAACAAAAGTGAAATGCTCATGATAAATAGGGCTAAGAAAATAATACAGGAAAGGGGGAATATACAGAGACTTTTGTTCGATAACTGTTAAGTTATGCCTACGTATCCTCTCGTGCAATGAGGAAGTCAGAACACCGTAGTTCGACCCAAAGAGACTGAAAGATGAATTGATTTGTGAATTGCTTACTTGCCTATGCTCAAGTGTATGACCTGTCTGGCTCAGGTGCAAACTGTCTTGCATTAGACGGAAGAAGCAAGTTCTCGTTTATGAGTGAATGAGATGAGAAAAGAATCCCGAAGGAGACGATTATTGTTTGTTTTTGAGTTTTCAGTCTTTTATTGCTTTTGAAAGTTTGTCATAAGTTAATGAGCTTAAGCCTAAACCAATGGACTTAGTAAACTCACCACATCTTCCCTCTGATTAGGGGTAATGAGAATACCTTAAGTGTGAAGTCAGCTTCTCACACTTAATCACCTTTGATGCAGGATTAAGATCATTAACCTACTTGTGATTATTTAGATGTTTTTTTGGTTTTTGTTTAGTGTTAAGTAATGAGATTAAGCCATAATCAGGGATTAAACAGACTTATTACACCATCCTAATAGAAGGATAATAGATGAGGGTGTTTAAGCTGAGGAAAGCTCCTCAACTTAATCCATGATCAGGGATTAAACTCATGACAAAACAAGCCTTTGATTAAGTGGATTTTATTTAATGATATGATGATGAAGTGAGTTTTAAGGTTTGTAAGACAACTTGAGGGGGACTTGTCCATTAACACTAGGGTTAGTCCTTCTTAACCAATTAAGGAAGAATTAGAACCCTAATGCAAGGCCCAAGTTACAAGTGTGATGTCTTGATGATTATTAAGTGGATTGATTAAGAGATTTAAACACATTAAGGGTTTAACACTTAGGATTAAAGTTATACACTCCATCCTAATAGAAGGATGCAAGCATAAGCTTAATCACAAAGCCTTAAAGCCTTTAGGGTTTAGTCCTTGATTATGAGGTGAGAAGAGAGGACTCAATGAGACACAAAGGTAAAACTAAGAGGGGAACTAATCAAAACCCTAATCATTGTCATGCTTGGTTGTTCCTAAGGTTTGTGAGGTTTGCAAGAGACATCTTCAGAGAAACCACCAGGAAGCAGATGAAAGGAGCCAAGAGAAAGCAAAGTAACTTGCTTCATCCAAGAAGTCAAGTCACTTGAGGAAAAAAAGTAAGAAGAGGAAGAAAGAGCAACCTCAATCTCAAACACATAACAAAATGCAGCAAGGATGCATAAAAGAGATGAAAAGAAAATGTGAGAAGTGAAGGCAAATTCACTTCTCAAAGTTACTTACCACTTGAAAGGTTAGTGAAAGAAATGCAATGCAATGCAAAATGAGATGAAATGGCATGATGTAAATCAAAACCAGAAGCATATATGAGATGATAATGATGCTATGAGATGATTCAAACATGAAACAAAGCATGGGGATGATCATACAAACTTGTGGATGCAAATGAAACAAGTTAAGAACCATGAACTTACATGACAAGTTATGAAATGCAAATGGCATACAACATGGCAAATGCAAGATGCAATGATCAAACATGCTTTCAATATGTCTTAAGATGTCAAATGAATCAAATGGATGCACAAAATGCTATGGCAAGTCAAGTTATGCAAGCAAATGCAAGATGGATGCATATGGAAGCTCAAATTAGGGTTTATGATCAATGCATCAAACAAAACTCAAAATCAGAAGCAAACATCAAGATAAAAATTTGAAAATGCATTCAAAGGATCCCTAAACCTATACTAACTCACTTCCCAAAGGAGAGGTTCCAACTCTTAACCTAGTTAGGGTTATGAATTTCCTAAGTTTTCTAGGGTTTTAGGGTACCTTAACAAGAAAAATGCCAAACAAATGGAAAATGAAAGATCAAAACATGCCAATTTAATCTCACAAACTACATGATATGCTAAACACAATGCAAAAAGAATCAAAGTCCAACTCTCAATGGTTAGGCAGAAATGATTTTTGGAAGTTTGGATCAAAATAATGCTTTGAAAATGAATTAATTCCATGGAAAATTATCAAAATGCATCAAGATCAAAAAAGAAATTTGGTTTGAGGGTTGGACAATATTTCTAAATGATTATGAAGGTTTCATGAATTTTTTGGTGATTTTTAAATACTTAAAAGTATTTTTAATTAATTAATTCTCATTAATTAATTAAAAATAAACTTTTAAATGATTTAAAAATATTTTTTAATGCAAAAAATAAAAATAAAAATATTTTTGGTTTCTGAAAATTAGTAAAAGTTTATACAAAAAATTTCAAAATTTTTAAAATGATTTTGCTATTTTTAATAAAATGGAGAAAAGAAATGAATTAATATGAAAAAGAAAATGAATTTAATCTGAAACTCTCCCTATACGCATCTGAAACAAAATCTAACTGCCCAGAACTCTTCCCCACTCAAAAACGAATCAAACCCCTCAATCAAACAACATTTATCATTCAAAATCAGAGAATCGAATCAAACATTTTTTAGGGCAAAAGTTTCAGACAAAGCATACATCCTGGTTTCTCAACCATTTTCAAAAGTAAACATATATTCATGATCAGGGAAGCATGTAGATTCATTTAGAAACTTAAAATACACGTTCTGGAAAAAAAGTTCATGAAGCTACCTGAGTTTGAAGCTTTTCAGTTTGGAGCTTTCAGACCTCTTCTCTCGTGCAAAACTACTCCTATGACCTCCCTTGTGCTTCTGAAAGGCTTGGAGCAAGTTTATTTTGGCTGGTTTGAGAGATGGCAGAAGTTCTGTTCAAGGTGGTGTGAGAATCGTATTTGTGATTCTGGCAGTTTAAGGCAAGGATGATGGGTGCTTTGTGACCAGGAAAGTGTGTTGAGTTGATCTATGAAGTTAGTTTGTGTGTTTGTGACTTGTGTGATGAGTTTCGAAAGCTCTTGCACATGAAGGTGAAAATGAGAATGCTGTGCTATGGAGTGTTTCAGGCTTGCTTCTTGTTATGTTTGGCTTGCATTTGATTAGTATAAAGAACTGTGATTGGTCAGAAGAAGTGACATGTGCTTTATTGATTGGTATGGGTGCTTTTGCCAAAATGTCAAAGTTGGTGTAAGAAGGCATGGGCTACTTTATAGCCAAGTACAAGGAGTGTGTCCTGCGCAGCATGATGAGGGAAAAGGCCTAGGATGGATCAGCAAGCTAGCAAGCAAGTGGATGAGAAGCTATGTTGCAACTTGGTTCACTTTTGCCTCTTATGAAAAATCTTGTTCCATAAACCATAAAAATGTGTAATTCTTTGGTCCATTCTAAACTTTAGATGCCACATGATCATGTTGTGTGGATTAGAAGTGCATTTGATAGCTTTAGAACACTTGATCAAGTCTTTTTGCAAAATACCTCTTTGGTAGAAACTTTGAGATTTTGTGATTTTTGCCAACTTTGACAAGCCATAACTTTTGATCCAAAATGAATTAGGTCATGTCCTTGTACTTTTTGAAAAGGGAATGATCTACTCTACAACTTTCATGACCAAAGTTTTTCCATTTGAAGCTTTCTTGAATCAAAAAGTAAAGGTTGAAAAAGTTGCCTAAAATGACAATTTCATTAAAAGTCAAACTTGCCCAAAAAGTCAACTTTGCAAAAGACTTGAAATTCTTCAATTTTGTGAACTTCTATCATCTTCTATGATCAAATAAAGATCATATACAATCAAAATGGTGAAGAATGCCCTTTGGTTGGGTCATTGGGGGCCTCAGATGCCCTGATTTTGCACTGACTTGCTTGAAAAGTCAACCCTTGATCAGATGACTTCCCCATGGAATTTCTTCATGAAAATTGATATGCATACTCCCTATACCATATAGAGACCAATAGAAACAAGAATGACCAAAAAATTGGAGTTATGGCCTCTGAAACCAAAACCCTAATTCTAGGTCATCTGTGCAGTCAAGCCTGGCTCTGCCTCCACACCATTTCCAGTTCTTGTGATTCTTTGACATTCTTGACTTTGAGAGGATGTAATATGATACTTGAACACACATGGACCTCTTTGAAGTGATTGATGACCTTTGGAGTGGCTCAAGAAGCTCTTGGATTGCTCAGATCACAAACCCTAGGTGCAGATGACTTTGAACCAATGCAATGTATTAAAAAATGTGATATGAGGTGCTATGATTGAACTTATGTATATGAAATGATCACAAGCCATGGTGTGAATGGGTGAGGGAAAATTTGGGGTGTTTACAGCTGCCCCTATTCAAGCATGAGTTAGCTGTGTAGGATGTAAGCGACGGCTTAACAGGCAAACAAGATAACTTGTGGTTGAATACCAAAGACAGTCCGAAATTTGCACTCACAGAATGAAGAAGAAAAGGGATATAGATTGTAAAAGAAAATAAAGTATATTGTAAAGCATGGGCGACGGAGGACGACCGTCGAGCAGGGGACGACTGCTGGGTAAAGAGCAATGACGGGGACGGCCGACATGCTGGGAAAAGTGCGGGGAATAAAGCGATGACGGGGACGGCCGACATGCTGGGGAGAAAAAGGAATTATGATGGGGACGGCCATCAAGTAAAGTTGTAAGGTTATCTGGGGATTAATGAAACATGACGGGGACGGCCATCAAGTTCATAAAGCAAAGTAACCAACGATGGGGACGGCCATCGGGCTAAAAAGAAAAGGGACCACGACGGGGACGGCCATCGGGTTAAAGAATAAATGAAATAAACAGATGATGAGGTACGGTCATCAAAGGTGAAGGACGATCACCTTGCAGGGGGCGGCTGCTCTGTAAGGGTTAAGATGAGGGACGGTCATCTAAGGTGGAGGACGACCACCTGGCAGGGGACGGCTGCCAAAAATATCGCGACATAGGACGAATGCCGGATAAAAGGTCAACGATGGGGACGGCCATCGGATGAGCATGATGAAGGACGATCATCAAGAGGTGGAGGACGACCACCTAGCAGGGGACGGCTGCTTTCAAGGTTTGTCATGACATAGGGCGAATGTCAGATAACCCAAAATCAACAATGGGGACGACCATTGGATAAAATGATGAAGGACGATCATCAAAAAGGTGAAGGACGATCACCTAGCAGGGGACGACTGCTAAATATCACGACATAGGACGAATGTCGGATAAAAGGTCAACGATGGGGACGGCCATCGGATGAGCATGATGGAGGACGACCATCAAGAGGTGGAGGACGACCACCTAGCAGGGTACGGCTGCTCTCAGGGTTTATCATGACATAGGACGAATGTCAGATAAAAAGAAATTTGCTTTGTTGGTGATCTACTGGGGAATAGTAAACACGGACGAGTGTTTACATCCAAGAAACAAAAGGTACAAGTATTTAGATGTTTGTGTATAGATTAAAGATGCGGACGAGCATCCCTAAGACTACGATACGGACGAGTATCGGGTAGAAACAAATACTGACACGTGTTCAGAGATGATGATACAGACGAGTATCAACTGGTTAACAAAGAACACGGACGAGTGTTGAATCTGAAGGGACTCTTCTGGGGAATAGTGAACACAGACGAGTATCTATATTCAAGAAGGCGTAAGTGTTTGACACGGTGTATGGATTAAAGATGCGGACGAGCATCCTTAAGAATATGATACGGACGAGTATCAGGTAGAAACAAACGCTTGACGCATGTTCTGAGATGATGGTACGGACGAGTACCAACTGGTTAACAAAGAACACGGACGAGTGCCGAATCTGCGGGGATATAAATGGTGTATACAAAATACGGACGAGTATCTGTATAAGTATAAGCAACAAGTATGAGTGGTGTATAGTTGAGTGTTCACTCTGCTGGGGAGAGCGACACGGACGAGTGTCGAAAGGAGAAAAGTACAGTATAAACAAGTATCTGATATGCAAAGTGTTTTTGTTACTGTGCTGGGAAAATGACATGGACGGATGTCAAGGAAATGTATATATATAAGTATATGTGAGTGCAAAGGGGACGCTTTGGCTTTCTGTTGGGGATATGACAAGGACGGGTGTCACGAGTAGTATATACTGCTGTTTGTGAACGTGAGGCAACTGTTTTTGCTGGGGAATCTGGGCTGTATTCTGTATATTGTTGGATTGTTATTATTCGCAAGTGTTTGATTCAAAACATGGCTTATGATTATGCAATATGTTTGATTTTTTCCGTAATGCTCCGTATTAAACGGAATGCTACGCTTTGTGGGGTGAATATGATGTGAATGCTATGATTATGCGAAGATACCAATCCGGGATTCGGATCTCGTCACTGAGAAGATCTCTGGTCGATCTTATTTGAGGTGAACATCCCAGCTGGGGATGAGATCGTTGGTAGATCTAATGAAATGATTCTGCTTGGGGAAATGGGTCGATGATAGACCTATTCCTGGTAATGAGGGACCCAGCTGGGGTTTGTAGAAGCTTCCGTCACTCTGTTGTGATTCCTTCATGCGTTACTCTTCTGAATTGAGGCTGGAGCTCTGTGGGGAAGCGGTTCTATGGCTTCTGTACTTGGTTGAGGAAGAATGATTGGCACCTCGACTGGGGAGGAATAGCAAGTGGAAACTCGGCTGGGGAGAGAACACTTTGGGTGCTAAGACTAAGTGTTGATTTGTCAGCTTGCTGGGATGAAGCTTTCATGCCCCATGTTGTGCTTCGGATACTGCAATCCTGCAAAGACAAGAGACGCACAAGTGATCCCGAGGTATCCCTTACCGGATTCCGCCACAGGAGTTAGACACTTCTGAGAGTAAGTACATTCCCTGCAAGCACGTGTTTTATTTTTCTTTATTTTTAAAGATAAGCATCTGTATTCATGCAATCAGTTTTTCTTAAGACATCAGACATTCTTTGCAAATAAAATGTACAAGACGAAACATAACTGAAAAATCTGATTTTATTAATTCAAGTGCCCTGAATTGGCAAGATACAGTCAAAGAAACATATCCCCTGGAATGAGGAGATTGTTACAAAATGAGAAACACAAGGCTGGCAATGTTGATGACGCTTCGCGGAGCTTCCTCTTTTGCTATGACTCGTATGACTTTTGACGTTCTTCTCGTCTTGCTTTCTGAAGAAGGCTGATTCTGATAAAAGCTTGATCCTTTCGAAGCTTACCAAGTTGTAAGTGACACAGACGAATTCAGAGTGCAGTTGTTCGCTTGTTCCCTTATTTTGCATGGATCGCCCTTTCGGGTTTTCAATCCATCGGGATACCCTTTTTTTCCTGAGTTGTCCGATGTGGCTTTTCAACTCAGCGGGTGTACATTTTTCTGTTTATTTTCCCTTATTTTTGCCCGAGTCTTTTATTTTGTTTTTGACTCGCCGGGATGCCCTATTTTTGCCTGGACTTACATTCTGTTTTTATGTCCAGCGGGTCATTTTTATGCGAAGTATTTTTTAACTGCATCTGAATTTACAGGGGACGGGAAGTCCTCACTATCCATGGTGCTGAGCATCAGTGCTCCACCAGAGAAAACTTTCTTTACCACGAATGGTCCTTCATAGTTCGGAGTCCATTTGCCCCTGTGGTCTGTATGAGGAGGGAGGATTCTTTTCAGCACAAGATCCCCTACTTGGTACTCTCGGTGCCTGACTTTCTGATCGAAGGCTTTCTTCATCCTTTTCTGATATAGCTGCCCATGACAGATTGCAGCCAATATTTTCTCTTCAATCAGACTCAGTTGTTCGTATCGGGACCGGACCCATTCTGCTTCGTTCAGCTTAACATCCATCAGTACCCGTAGGGAGGGTAATTCAACTTCAACAGGTAGGACTGCCTCCATACCATACACAAGCTGATACGGTGTTGCCCCAGTGGATGTCCTGATTGACGTGCGGTACCCATGCAAGGCAAATGGTAGCATATCATGCCAGTCTTTGTAGGTGACTACCATCTTCTGCACAATCTTCTTGATATTCTTATTAGCTGCCTCAACAACGCTGTTCATCTTCGGCCTGTAAGGAGAAGAATTGTGGTGTTGGATCCTGAAGTCCCGGCATAGCTCTGCCATCATTTTATTGTTTAAGTTGGAACCATTATCAGTAATGATTCGCTCGGGCACTCCATACCGACAAATGATATCTCTCTTCAGAAATCTGGCTACCACTTGCCTTGTAACGTTTGCATATGAAGCGGCTTCGACCCACTTGGTGAAATAATCAATGGCAACCAGGATGAATCTGTGGCCGTTCGAAGCAGTCGGTTCAATCTTGCCAATCATGTCAATGCCCCACATAGCAAAGGGCCAGGGTGACGACATCACATTCAAGGGATTGGGAGGCACATGCACCTTATCCGCATAAATCTGGCATTTATGGCATTTTCTGGCGTAGGCACAACAGTCGGCATCCATTGTGATCCAGTAATAACCTGATCTTAGCAACTTCTTAGCCATTGCATGTCCTCCAGCATGGGTACCAAAGGATCCTTCGTGCACTTCATGCATTAACAGGCCTGCCTCTGTCTTATCAACGCATCTGAGTAGTACCATATCAAAGTTTCTCTTGTACAGGGAACCGTCAGTGTTCAGAAAGAAACTTCCAGCAAGCCTTCTCAAAGTCTTCTTATCATTGGAAGATGCCCCAGGTGGGTATGTTTGATCCTCCAAGAAGCACTTAATGTCATGGAACCAAGGCTTATCATCTTTGACGACATCTGTTGTGAACACATATGCCGGTCTGTCAAGTCTGGTCACTGAAATCTGAGGTACAAAGTTGGCAGCCTGAACTTTGATCATTGATGAAATGGTGGCAAGAGCATCTGCAAACTGATTCTCGTCCCGAGGGATATACTCAAGCTTGACCGTTGTAAAGAAAGTCAATAACCTCCTTGTATAATCCCTGTAAGGTATCAGATGATCCTGGTGGGTGTACCATTTGCCGTTGGTTTGATTAACTACCAGAGCTGAATCTCCGAATACAGTCAATGTCTTGATCCTGAGGTCAATGGCTTCCTCAAGACCCATAATGCAAGCTTCGTATTCAGCTTCGTTGTTAGTGCAGTTGAAGGTGAGCTTTGCCGAGAAAGGCATGTGAACTCCCTTAGGTGTAATGAGCACTGCACCAACACCACGACCGTTCATGTTAACAGCCCCATCAAACATCATAGTCCATTCTTCTTCCGGGTCAGGCCCTTCAGTGTGAACAGGCTCTTCATGATCTTTGGACTTTATGAACATGATGTCTTCATCAGGGAAGTCAAATCTCATAGGCTGATAGTCATCAATAGGTTGCTCAGCAAGATATTCGGACAATACACTGCCCTTGATGGCTTTCTGAGAAGTGTACTGGATGTCATATTCCGTGAGAATCATTTGCCATCTTGCAACCCGTCCGGTAAGAGCTGGCTTCTCGAAAATGTATTTAACTGGGTCCATTTTTGATATCAACAAAGTGGTGTGGGTCAACATATACTGTCTCATTCGGCGAGCAGCCCACGCTAAAGCACAACAAGTTTTCTCGAGCAGTGAATAACGTTGTTCACAGTCGGTAAAATTTTTGCTTAGGTAGTATATTGCATACTCTTTTCGACCAGACTCGTCATGCTGGCCCAGCACACACCCCATTGACTCTTCTAATACTGTCAAGTACATTATCAGAGGTCTTCCTTCAACTGGAGGCATGAGGATCGGAGGTTCTTGCAAGTACTCCTTGATTTTGTCAAAAGCCCTCTGGCAGTCTTCGTTCCACCTGACCGTCTGTTCTTTTCTTAACAGCTTGAACAAGGGTTCACAGGTTGCTGTAAGGTGAGATATGAACCTTGAGATGTAATTCAATCTACCTAGAAACCCTCGAACTTCTTTCTCAGTTTTCGGTGCAGGCATTTCTTGAATGGCTTTGACTTTATCAGGATCAACCTCAATCCCTTTCTCGCTTACAATAAAACCCAGCAGCTTACCAGATCGCACCCCGAATGTGCACTTGTTGGGGTTCAGCTTCAGTTGGTACTTCCTCAGACGTTTGAATAACTTCAACAGATTTACCAGGTGGTCTTCCTCTGTAAGGGACTTGGCAATCATGTCATCCACATAACACTCGATTTCTTTATGGATCATATCGTGGAATAATGTTACCATAGCCCGTTGATATGTTGCACCAGCGTTCTTCAATCCGAATGGCATCACCTTGTAACAGAACGTGCCCCAGGGTGTGATGAAGGTTGTCTTCTCCATGTCTTCAGGTGACATTTTGATCTGATTGTATCCTGAAAATCCGTCCATGAAGGAGAATACCGAGAACTGAGCCGTATTATCCACCAATAAATCAATGTGAGGTAATGGGAAATCATCTTTCGGGTTGGCTCTGTTCAGATCCCGGTAGTCAACACACATCCTTACTTTGCCGTCTTTCTTAGGCACAGGTACTATATTAGCAACCCACGGCGGATAGCTAGTTACAGCAAGGAACCCGGCGTCCCACTGCTTTTGTACCTCTTCTTTGATTTTCATTGCCATGTCTGGGCGAGTACGGCGCAGTTTTTGTTTAACTGGTGGGCATTCTTCTCTTAAAGGCAGCTTGTGCATAACAATGTTAGTGTCCAACCCTGGCATATCTTGATAAGACCAAGCAAACACATCCACAAATTCCTGAAGCAGGTCAATCAGTTGTCTCTTCACTGAGTCTTGTAAGCAGGCCCCGATTTTAACTTCTTTCACATCTTCATTTGTGCCAAGATTAATCGTTTCTACCTCCTCCTGATGAGGAGTAATAACCTTCTCCTCTTGTCTCAACAATCTGGCTAGCTCTTCAGGAAGCTCGTAATCTTCTTCAACCCCTTCTTCAGCTTGATTGATTGGATTGTCAAAGTCATACGAAGTCATAGTCGTGTTGTTGTCGGTGCAGTCTGGAAGGCACTCTCTGCAAGGGTTCAGTTTGTTCATTTTAGTGATTGATTTTAATCTTGTTTAGAAAAGTGAAACAAAGTTGTCATTTTGAAAACATTGCCATTTATTTTTTGTACAAAAAGAAAAATGGAAAAACAGTGAGCGGAAAAGAAAAAGACTCATTTGCAAAAGATGTCTGATATTTCATTGATTAATCTTGTTGCACAAAAATTACATATGGCCCGATTACAAAATGAGTCTTGTCATCTTGGGCAAGATGCAAGACTTGATGCATGCTATAAAAATACAGGAAATAATAATTACTCTGCAGGAGTAACTCTTATAATTTCCTGGGAAGACCAGTTTGAGATACTGCTCCCCGGGATCTTTGGACGTATCCAACTCTCCAGGTTGCGATCATCTTCCGACTCATCTTCCAAGTTGTTGACAGCATCAGGGGTGAGCATCCCCCCACTAACAAAGTTGGGCTTCTTAGCAGCTTCTGCTTGATCTTGTTGAGTTGGTTTGTAACCCAACCCAAATCTATCCTCTTTCTTCTCCACAGGCAACAATTTGCCCCAGCCTTGAGCATTCCCTTCTTCCACAACCTTCCGGGCTTGCTGGTAAGATGTCATTGAGGTTCCAGGTACAGCAGATGTTTCATTAACATTCAGGGTCTCAAACCCTTGACTCATCGTTTCGTGGATCTCCCCATCCATCTCAATGTATTTGTATGTAGCCAGGTGGCTAACAAAGATATCCTCCTCTCCACAAATAGTAACGACTTGGCCCTCCCACTCGAATTTTAACTTCTGGTGAAGGGTAGACGTAACTGCGCCAGCGGCATGAATCCATGGTCTACCCAACAAACAGCTGTAGGCAGGCTGAATGTCCATCACGTAGAAGGTCGTTTTGAAAGTTTGTGGGCCAATCGTTATAGGCAACTCAATTTCTCCCAGAACTGATCTCTTAGAACCGTCAAAGGCTCTCACTACCAAGTTACTGGGACGTAATGCCAATCCTTCATACTCCAGCTTCACAAGGGCTTTTTTAGGTAGGACATTGAGGGATGATCCTGTGTCTACCAGCACATGAGAAAGAACTGCACCCTTACACTCCATGGTAATGTGCAAAGCCTTGTTGTGATTGCGGCCTTCCGAAGTCAAATCAGTGTTGGTAAACCCTAGTCCATGACTAGCGTTAACATTTCCAACTACAGCCTCCAACTGATTCACGGTGATCTCTTCTGGCACATAAGCTGCATGCAAGACTTTTAGTAGTGCGTTCCGGTGAGCCTCGGAGCACATTAGCAATGATAAAATGGAGATCTTGGAAGGTGTCCGGTGAAGCTGGTCCACTATCTTGTAATCACTTTTCTTGATGATTCTCATGAATTCATCAACTTCTTGATCAAAAGGTGTTTTCGAAGCTTCTTTAACAATTTGCTCTTCTTGCACCATGCTCTTCCCTTTTGCCTTGGCAGCAGCTTCTGCTTCAGCAGTGGGTCTTTGAATTTGCGGGGCAAAGAGACGTCCGCTTCGAGTGAAGCCTCCGCCTCCCCCCACATTGTCTATTTGTGGTGAAGAAGTTGATGATTCGAGAGTGATTTTCTGTCCTTCGCAGTATAGATCGGAGCCGTAATGCCAAGGAATGGCATTACTGCTTTCATAAGGTACTGGCCTAGGCACTGTGATAGTGACTGGACTAATGGCAGCTGCAGAAGGGACCATGATAGTCTGTGGATCATAGTATATTGTGACTGGTGCTCTGATAGGAGTGGCATTTTGTGAGTTGTAGGCAGAATCATTTTCAGGATCATAATAAATTGTAACTGTTGAGACATTTGCTGCTGAAGTTGTAGGAGACATTGTTGAATGGATGGGTGTTGTTGTTGTAGGAGATTCTGAATGAAGGGGTGCTGAAGTTGTAGAAGGGATGTTTGTTGATATCTGGTCCGTTGAAGTAACAGATGAAGCATTTGTTGATGAGATTGAAGAGTTGCTTGGAACAATGGTTGTTGCAGTTGTAGAAGACTCGGGAACTGTTGTTAAGGAGATTGCTGGATTGGTAGGAATTGATGTTGTGATTTGAAGCAGGCCACTCTGGATGAGACCATCTATGCCATCCCTCAAGTTATCACACCCATTCACTGAAATGTTGCAATAAGCACATCCTAGCTCACATCCCGGGAACGTTTGACATTCAAGGAGCTGAGCTTTAATCTCTACCAAGGGTGTCCGAATCTGACCCACACTGGTTATTAAGTAAGACGGCTTGTCTTCTTCAATAGCATTGATTCTGGGGCCTCCATGGTTTGGCATAGGGTTCTTGTTAACATTTGGTGGTGGTGCAAAATTTAGAGCTTTGGAGTCTACCAGGTCTTGTACCTTCATGTGCAAGGCTCTGCACTTCTCGGTACTATGGCCAGGTGCATTTGAGTGAAAAGCACATCTGGCGCTGGCGTCATAATTTCTGGGTAGACTGGTAGGATCTGGAGGTGCCAATGTCCTTAGCTCAACCAGGTTGAGTTTTAGGAGTTGTGGCAATAATGTGGCATAGGGCATGGGAATCGGATCGATCACCCTATTGGCCTGAGATGGCCTCTGTTGATATGGTCTTTGCTGATTGTTGTTATTGGTGTTGTTGTAGTTTCTCTGAGGAGGATACTGAGTTTGTTGCTGATAATTTTGTTGCTGTGGTTGATAAGCTGGTTGAGGATGAATTGGAGCGGGAATGGTGACTGCTGCCACAGACCTATGAACATATTGGGGCCTGCCCCTGTTGGCATGGATAGCATTGGTCTCACCGGTCCTTCTTGGGCCCACAAAAGGCTTTCTTGGGTTACTGGATGAGCTAGCACCGTTGTCAGAAATTTTGCCCATCTTTAATAGGCTCTCAATTCTTTCTCCCGCTATGACGACATCTGCAAAGCTGGTAGAAGAAAAGGCAGCTAGCCTATCAATGTATGTCCCTTGGAGGGTGTTCATAAACATATCAGCCATCTCCCTCTCTGACATGGGAGGCTGGACAGCAGCAGTAAGCTGTCTCCACCTTTGGGCGTACTCCCGGAAGCTTTCCCTGGATGACTGTGACATTCCCATCAGGAGGGTCCTGTTGGGTGCCATATCCAAATTGTACTGGTACTGTCTAATGAAGGCCTCGACCAAATCCTTCCAACACCTGATGGTTGCTCTAGTCAGATGAGAGTACCATTACCTTGAAGCTCCCGTTAAACTATCCTCAAAATAAAACATCCATAGCTTTTCGTCCATGGTATATGCCTTCAGCCTCCCCAGAAAAGATTGTAAATGGGTCCGTGGGCAGGAAGTCCCGTTGTACTTTTCAAAGCACGGTGGTTTAAATTTGTGGGGAATCCTGACCCCGTCCACTAAGCCCATGTCCATAACATCAAAACCCAAGGAGTTTTGAGACTCCAGGGATCTCAGTTTCTCAGCAATCTCATCTAGCCTCCTGTCATAAGCCTCCTCCCCAGCTCCCATCACTGTGAACTGATCTTCCTGGGGGTCTTCTTGCAGCACTCTACCTGCAGTGGCAGTCCCTTGCACATTAACAGGGATGTTGATCTCTGGATGAAGGTGGGGTCCATAGACTGGAGGATTAACATGGGGTTGAACTCTCTCATTATTGCTTGTCCCAGCAGTTCCTAGGTGGGGGTCTTCTTGATTCTGCCTCTCTACCATTGCTCTTAATCTCTCTTGGCTCTGAGCCATATTATTCATCACCTCCATAAATTGTGTCATCTGAGCCCTCATTTTCAATCTCTCATTGGCCATTTGGTTCCTGACCTCTGTAAGGTCCTGTTGTACCTGGTCCATCTGTATACCCGGAAGGTTGTTGCGGGTTGGATATCTGTGTGGACGGTTGAGTGGGAACACCCGTCGTCGAGCAATAGTTCTTGAGATCACAACAGAGTTAGTAACAAAAACAAAACAAACCTACAAAACAAACAAAGGTTAGTATGCAATGCAGTATGCTTATTTGTTTTCAAGGTATCCGGCTTGGCACTTGGTTTTGACCTTTCCAGACCCTTGAGGAAGATGCTTGTGATGTTGCTCGAAGAATTCAGATAAAACAAACCAACACATATATTACAAAAAGGTAACTGATACATAGTTTGTTTCTTTTTACAATACAAGCCCTCTGAGGGGCTAAAATACAACATAAGAAAATAAAAGTACATGAAAAGAAAGCAACAACAAGCAAAAGTCAGACACTAAGACCAAATTCATCCTCCTGAACTTCCTTTAGAAGTGCTTCAGTCACAGGATCAGCTGGACGCTCTGTAAGGTTCCTGATAAGGAGATTCCTGGTAGTAACAGCTGCTGTTAGCTTCTTGTGTTGACTCTGGTCCTTTGACCTCTTTACACCAGCTTTAATCTTCAACTCTGAGATTTCTCTCTGGGCTGCAGCCAGGGCTTCCTGTTGCTCTTTTGCACTAGCTTCCAGCTGCTCAATCTTGTCCTGAGTCCTTTTATCCTCCTGAGTACGAGCTTCGGTGATCCTGACCCACCTAGCCTGACTCTCCTTCAGATACAAATCAGTCCTAGCTCTCTGGAATTGGGCCTCTTTGCAGGCATTTTTCAAGATCTGCTCTCCAGCCCTTGACTTCTTGATATAGTCCTCTGACTTTTCAATCCTAGCTAGATGCTCCACCTTTAGCTTTTCTAACCTCTCAATGTCCAACCGACCATCACTCCTCTCCCAGAGGGTCTTCTGTAGAGCCTGAGTCAGCTTCTCATTTCTCTCTTTCAACTTCTCAAACTCCTCTAAGCTGACAGTTGCTGGAGGTGGTGTTGAGGATGGTCCAGGCACATCTTCAAGGGTGAAGGGCATCCCAGAAATTTGAGCCCTGGCATGGGACCACTCATAGTACTGTGCTGAGGCCACATTGTTGCATCTCCCAAGAATGGTTACTCCTTTGGTCTGGACATTGTCCCAAGCCCAGGATGCTTGCCTGACAATAGCCAGATTAGGCTTAATCTCACAGTAAAGAGTCTCAGCCAAGTCTTGTGCCTTAGGAGTGTGGACCAATGCATATCCCAATTGTCTTTTGAATAGCAGAGGGTTGTAGTTGATGCAACCTTTCACTCCTATCAAAGGTACATTGGGAAATTGCCCGCAACTAGTAATGATGTCTCTGCCCTTAGTGCTCTGAGTGCACCACCTGATATCATCTGAGGTTAAAGCAACAAGTCTCCTAGCCCAGTTCTTCTGCTGGTGAGGGTTCAAGAATGCATCAGTCTTTGGCAAATGTTTGAGTAGCCAAGTGTGGAACAAAGGAGCACAACATCTCACTAATCTTCCCCTTTGCTTTTCATTCCTTTGGTGGACAGAGTAGTAGAGATCCCCCAGTAAGGTGGGCACTGGGTTCCTCAGGATGAAAAGATGGATTGCATTCTTGCTAACAAACTTAGGCTCATCTGCAAAAAGTATGACCCTATATATGCTAAGGGCCAACAAAGCACAGACTGCCTTCCATTCCCCCAAAGAAGCCTTCAGGGTAGCCTGAGAAGTCAAGAAATCCAGATGTAGACCAGAGATTCCTGCTTTAGTAGTCATATTCTGCCCAATCAGAACTGGTTCCAGATACAATGCCTTTGCCACTTCTTCATTACTTGGAAAAGCCATCTCAGGGTTGAAGGGAACTCCACCCCTGATAGGTATGCCAACCAATGATGAATACTCCTCTAATAAAGGTCCCAACTGAAAATCCTGAAAAGTGAAACACCTCAGAGGGGGATCATAGAACTGCAGGCAAGTATGAATCAGGCTCCTCTGTGAAAGGTCCAAATCCATAACCACATCAAGGATTCCTCCATAATGTTCTCTGAATAGTGGTATATGGTCTGGAGTAATCAGGGTCTGAATCTTCCTGATGCTAGCCAACTCAGGCTCAAAGAAATGATAGGAGATGTTACTCTTCTTGGGTGCCATGTTGCTGAAGAAGAGCTGAGACAGATGCTGAGAATAACACTGAAGATGGGCCACTGACAGGATGAGACTGGTGATGCAGGTGACTGAAGCAGGTAGCTGATAGCTGAAGTAAGCACTGATGAAAATAGGTCTATGCTGAAGAAGGGGTCAAAACCAAGCCAAAATGTAGGATGGATACCCTGAAAAACAAATAAACACATGTTAAAATGATGCACTGAGGATGTATGCAAATGATATGCAAGGGTTTGTGACTGAGCTGGATCTGATCAAGTGCTCTGATATAAGTCCATGTATGTTCAAGAAATCCAGATGGAGGTTCATAAGTCCAGTAACCAAGGTGGGGGACTCAAATAAGGAGTCACATGTCCAGGGTTATAAATCACAAGAACTGTTCCAAAATGGAGTACTCTTAATCAAAACAAAGTAACAGGGTATGCTGAGGTCAAAGGTACCTGCAAACCTGTAAACAGCCCAACCCCCTCACAGGTGATGTTCTAAAACAAGGATCCTCAGACTTGGATCAGTTATGTGAAGTGTAAACACTTCTAACCCGGAGGTACATTGTTTACAATAACCATAAAAGATCCTCCTATAATTCACCTCAGTTTCTGAAGGTCAGTAATAAAGGTCATCCAGACTTAGCAGGCTTCCCAGATAGCCCTAGCACCACAGGAAATCTGCAGCACAGAGTTCTCAAGAAGAAACCCATATCTGAACCGTGTTTCATATTCCCGCACCAGACCGAAATGGAATGGGAAAGAACATGAACCACTCTAGCCTAGGTGTCACTCAGGTCCCCGGTATAGGACCTCAACTCTCAATAGAACCCCACCCACCAAGGCAACAAAACAGATCCAGCCAGCATAGTATGACAGTATGATATATGTAAAGCTATAAGGAAAGCAATAAAACAACTGTACATAAAGCAAAAATAAATACAAATACAAGCACAAATAGCACATAACACCCCAGTAAACACAAATCAATCAAACGCTAGGAGGAATCCACAAAAAGAACCAGAAGCCCTGGTTACAGTATAAGGCTCCCCAGCAGAGTCGCCAAGCTGTCGCTCCCAAAAGATGAGACTGGCTCAAATGAAGGTACAGACGCGAACGGTCGGCGGGGGTGAGAACACACAGGAGTGAACTCACAGGAAAAGAAAAGAGTCGCCAGCTAGGCATTTTTATCCCGGAGGAAAGGTAATGCTGCATAGACCTGGGAAAGATATGGATAAGACGGTTGCGAACCAGAGAAACTGAGAAAGGGGGTTGGTTACAACCTGGGAAGGTATTAGCACCCAGATTGTCCGTCGTACTCAACGGGATCCACGCTTAAAAGATTTGTGTTTCAAAGGGGTAGTGTCAGTGCAATTTGTGTGTAAAAGAACTGGAAAAGGATGTACAGGTGTCAGTGTAAAAGAAAGTGATGTGTGATATGTATGGTGTCAGTGTAAGAACAAAAGTGAAATGCTCATGATAAATAGGGCTAAGAAAATAATACAGGAAAGGGGGGAATATACAAAGACTTTTGTTCGATAACTGTTAAGTTATGCCTACGTATCCTCTCGTGCAATGAGGAAGTCAGAACACCGTAGTTCGACCCAAAGAGACTGAAAGATGAATTGATTTGTGAACTGCTTACTTGCCTATGCTCAAGTGTATGACCTGTCTGGCTCAGGTGCAAACTGTCTTGCATTAGACGGAAGAATCAAGTTCTCGTTTATGAGTGAATGAGATGAGAAAAGAATCCCGAAAGAGACGATTATTGTTTGTTTTTGAGTTTTCAGTCTTTTATTGCTTTTGAAAGTTTGTCATAAGTTAATGAGCTTAAGCCTAAACCAATGGACTTAGTAAACTCACCACATCTTCCCTCTGATTAGGGGTAATGAGAATACCTTAAGTGTGAAGTCAACTTCTCACACTTAATCACCTTTGATGCAGGATTAAGATCATTAACCTACTTGTGATTATTTAGATGTTTTTGTGGTTTTTGTTTAGTGTTAAGTAATGAGATTAAGCCATAATCAGGGATTAAACAAACTCATTACACAATCCTAATAGAAGGATAATAGATGAGGGTGTTTAAGCTGAGGAAAGCTCCTCAACTTAATCCATGATCAGGGATTAAACTCATGACAAAACCAGCCTTTGATTAAGTGGATTTTATTTAATGATATGATGATGAAGTGAGTTTTAAGGTTTGTAAGACAACTTGAGGGGGACTTGTCCATTAACACTAGGGTTAGTCCTTCTTAACCAATTAAGGAAGAATTAGAACCCTAATGCAAGGCCCAAGTTACAAGTGTGATGTCTTGATGATTATTAAGTGGATTGATTAAGAGATTTAAACACATTAAGGGTTTAACACTTAGGATTAAAGTTATACACTCCATCCTAATAGAAGGATGCAAGCATAAGCTTAATCACAAAGCCTTAAAGCCTTTAGGGTTTAGTCCCTGATTATGAGGTGAGAAGAGAGGACTCAATGAGACACAAAGGTAAAACTAAGAGGGGAACTAATCAAAAACCTAATCATTGTCATGCTTGGTTGTTCCTAAGGTTTGTGAGGTTTGCAAGAGACATCTTCAGAGAAACCACCAGGAAGCAGATGAAAGGAGCCAAGAGAAAGCAAAGTAACTTGCTTCATCCAAGAAGTCAAGTCACTTGAGGTAAAAAAGTAAGAAGAGGAAGAAAGAGCAAGCTCAATCTCAAACACATAACAAAATGCAGCAAGGATGCATAAAAGAGATGAAAAGAAAATGTGAGAAGTGAAGGCAAATTCACTTCTCAAAGTTACTTACCACTTGAAAGGTTAGTGAAAGAAATGCAATGCAATGCAAAATGAGATGAAATGGCATGATGTAAATCAAAACCAGAAGCATATATGAGATGATAATGATGCTATGAGATGATGCAAACATGAAACAAAGCATGGGGATGATCATACAAACTTGTGGATGCAAATGAAACAAGTTAAGAATCATGAACATACATGACAAGTTATGAAATGCAAATGGCATACAACATGGCAAATGCAAGATGCAATGATCAAACATGCTTTCAATATGTCTTAAGATGTCAAATGAATCAAATGGATGCACAAAATGCTATGGCAAGTCAAGGTATGCAAGCAAATGCAAGATGGATGCATATGGAAGCTCAAATTAGGGTTTATGATCAATGCATCAAACAAAACTCAAAATCAGAAGCAAACATCAAGATAAAAATTTGAAAATGCATTCAAAGGATCCCTAAACCTATACTAACTCACTTCCCAAAGGAGAGGTTCCAACTCTTAACCTAGTTAGGGTTATGAATTTCCTAAGTTTTCTAGGGTTTTAGGGTACCTTAACAAGAAAAATGCCAAACAAATGGAAAATGAAAGATCAAAACATGCCAATTTAATCTCACAAACTACATGATATGCTAAACACAATGCAAAAAGAATCAAAGTCCAACTCTCAATGGTTAGGCAGAAATGATTTTTGGAAGTTTGGATCAAAATAATGCTTTGAAAATGAATTAATTCCATGGAAAATTATCAAAATGCATCAAGATCAAAAAAGAAATTTGGTTTGAGGGTTGGACAATGTTTCTAAATGATTATGAAGGTTTCATGAATTTTTTGGTGATTTTTAAATACTTAAAAGTATTTTTAATTAATTAATTCTCATTAATTAATTAAAAATAAAATTTTAAATGATTTAAAAATATTTTTTAATGCAAAAAATAAAAATAAAAATATTTTTGCTTTCTGAAAATTAGTAAAAGTTTATACAAAAAATTTCAGAATTTTTAAAATGATTTTGCTATTTTTAATAAAATGGAGAAAAGAAATGAATTAATATGAAAAAGAAAATGAATTTAATCTGAAAAAAAGAAAAGTAATCAGATCCAAGGGCCCAAGTTTGAACTGGCTGCGCGCGCGTTTGACCTGGCGCCATATCCAATGGCTGACATTCAAACTTGGCTAATTATGATTAACCCTAATTAATTGTGCCCTAATCACTTTCAGGAGACCGGAACACTGTTCCGGTCGTCTTCTCCGATCAACCAAAATCTCAAACTCTCCCTATACGCATCTGAAACAAAATCTAACTACCCAGAACTCTTCCCCACTCAAAAACGAATCAAACCCCTCAATCAAACAACATTTATCATTCAAAATCAGAGAGAATCGAATCAAACATTTTTTAGGGCAAAAGTTTCAGACAAAGCATACATCCTGGTTTCTCAACCATTTTCAAAAGTAAACATATATTCATGATCAGGGAAGCATGTAGATTCATTTAGAAACTTAAAATACACGTTCTGGAAAAAAAGTTCATGAAGCTACCTGAGTTTGAAGCTTTTCAGTTTGGAGCTTTCAGACCTCTTCTCTCGTGCAAAACTACGCCTATGACCTCCCTTGTGCTTCTGAAAGGCTTGGAGCAAGTTTATTTTGGCTGGTTTGAGAGATGGCAGAAGTTCTGTTCAAGGTGGTGTGAGAATCGTATTTGTGATTCTGGCAGTTTAAGGCAAGGATGATGGGTGCTTTGTGACCAGGAAAGTGTGTTGAGTTGATCTATGAAGTTAGTTTGTGTGTTTGTGACTTGTGTGATGAGTTTCGAAAGCTCTTGCACATGAAGGTGAAAATGAGAATGCTGTGCTATGGAGTGTTTCAGGCTTGCTTCTTGTTATGTTTGTCTTGCATTTGATTAGTATAAAGAACTGTGATTGGTCAGAAGAAGTGACATGTGCTTTATTGATTGGTATGGGTGCTTTTGCCAAAATGTCAAAGTTGGTGTAAGAAGGCATGGGCTACTTTCTAGCCAAGTACAAGGAGTGTGTCCTGCGCAGCATGATGAGGGAAAAGGCCTAGGATGGATCAGCAAGCTAGCAAGCAAGTGGATGAGAAGCTATGTTGCAACTTGGTTCACTTTTGCCTCTTATGAAAAATCTTGTTCCATAAACCATAAAAATGTGTAATTCTTTGGTCCATTCTGAACTTTAGATGCCACATGATCATGTTGTGTGGATTAGAAGTGCATTTGATAGCTTTAGAACACTTGATCAAGTCTTTTTGCAAAATACCTCTTTGGTAGAAACTTTGAGATTTTGTGATTTTTGCCAACTTTGACAAGCCATAACTTTTGATCCAAAATGAATTAGGTCATGTTCTTGTACTTTTTGAAAAGGGAATGATCTGATATACAACTTTCATGACCAAAGTTTTTCCATTTGAAGCTTTCTTGAATCAAAAAGTAAAGGTTGAAAAAGTTGCCTAAAATGACAATTTCATTAAAAGTCAAACTTGCCCAAAAAGTCAACTTTGCAAAAGACTTGAAATTCTTCAATTTTGTGAACTTCTATCATCTTCTATGATCAAATAAAGATCATATACAATCAAAATGGTGAAGAATGCCCTTTGGTTGGGTCATTGGGGGCCTCAGATGCCCTGATTTTGCACTGACTTGCTTGAAAAGTCAACCCTTGATCAGATGACTTCCCCATGGAATTTCTTCATGAAAATTGATATGCATACTCCCTATACCATATAGAGACCAATAGAAACAAGAATGACCAAAAAAATTGGAGTTATGGCCTCTGAAACCAAAACCCTAATTCTAGGTCATTTGTGCAGTCAAGCCTGGCTCTACCTCCACACCATTTCCAGTTCTTGTGATTCTTTGACATTCTTGACTTTGAGAGGATGTAATATGATACTTGAACACACATGGACCTCTTTGAAGTGATTGATGACCTTTGGAGTGGCTCAAGAAGCTCTTGGATTGCTCAGATCACAAACCCTAGGTGCAGATGACTTTGAACCAATGCAATGTATTAAAAAATGTGATATGAGGTGCTATGATTGAACTTATGTATATGAAATGATCACAAGCCATGGTGTGAATGGGTGAGGGCAAATTTGGGGTGTTTACACCTACTATACGGAGGCATGGTAAAATTTGTCACAAAAGGCTTATAAGTATTCCCTATAAGAGGAGGTGTCCCTATGGGCATCTATTGTCCTATGATGGAGAAACTAGGTGCATTTTGAGACATTGAAAATGCTGGTGTTGACCCTGTTGATGAGGGCACAACCTCTGATATAGAGACTGACTCCGTATTTCCCCTTGTCGAAGGGGTAGTGCTAAGCACCAAAATGTTTTCATTTGGATTGTTTGGCGAATTCACCATTCTTCTTACTCTTGTTCTTTTAGGTCTTTCTACGTCAGTTACGACTAATTTACCACTTCTTAGAATCATACAACAAAGTGAAACCTTTTTTGACTAAGAGTTATTATGTTTCTTCTAAATTCGCATTGTCCCACCAGGTGTGCCAATTTGTTCGTTGTTGATTTTGGCGAACAACCGTTGGTTTCCCAATCTTATAAAATTGGTTTACTTGTAGGATCAACCACACAAATCCTAGGACACGTGTGCTTTTCGATAAACTCTTTAACTCTAACAATCTTTTGGTCTCACTTTTATTAAGTCCTTTATGTGTGGATAATTTGACTGAGGAAAAGAGTAAAAGTTCTGGAGAAAACTAAATAAAATAGACTAGAACAATGCATAAAGTAAATGTCGAAGAAGTAAATAAATGACTTGTAATGTAAGGGAATTGTAAAGACTTTGAACTTTATTTAAATTTGATGAAATAAAATGGTGTTGTTTACACGTACATTTCCAGATAAAACTCTTTTCTCAAACAAAGTTACTTCGAGTATTTTTGCAGGAATTTTGTACAAGTTTTTTCACACACACTAATTCTGACAAGAACTATTCTATTTATATACAAATAACATAACTGTCACTAACGAATAAATCCTAAAACTATGACATTTGGCCTTCGACATGTTCTCTCTTCACCAGGTGCTTCCACGCGTCTTTCTGCCAAATGTAACAACTCTTGAATTTGAATTTCTTCCTTTGTGTCGAAACGACGCATCTTCTCAGGTTTGTCGAATTCGTTGAAAAAACAACATCATCTAAATCTATCGAAAAACCTCTTCCAAGTTCTTTTCTTCAATTTTTCTTTCCCAGCCGTATACATATCTCCCATCTGTCGAAATACATAACATCAGTATATCATTTCATGGCGTCGAAAATTCCCGTCTACAGTGATACTGAGTCCCACGGGAAGCCTCCGTAAAGACTTGAGGTTTGTATGTTACGAGTCCTCCGTAAGGTCTTGAGTAAGTCTTGAGGTGGGTTGCTTTGAGTCCCACGGGAAGCATCAGTAAAGGCTTGAGGTGAGTACTACACTAGTTTATGTAGGAAGTCTTGAGTAAGTATTGAGGTGGGTTACCTTTAGTCCCACGGGAAGCATCCGTAAAGGCTTGAGGTAGATGTTCCACTCGTTTTGCATCGAGAGTAGGCATGGAATTATGTTCCATTTTGTTTTGGTTTCTTGTATGAGAAGTGGACAAAGACTTGAGAATGTTAGAATTGAACCCTTAGAGCCGAGAGAACTCTAAGATAGGGAACTCAAATCACAAGTATCAAATGTGTGAAGAGAATCAAGTTGGAATATTTAGCTCTGATTGAATTCAAATGAAGCATATTATTGAAAGTGAAAACTCACAGAAATTAAAATGAAAGCAATTTTACGATTTGCATTTGAAATACCTCAAAATTTTCCCTCTCATTTCCCCAACATTTTGCATATCATTTAGCATACATAAGTCCACAAATAATAAAAAAACATTGCATCATATGTAGCATAGCTGAGGCATAGGTATGTGATCAATGATTGGAGCAACCAAAGGCATTACAAAGGCAATCAAAGGGCCACAAATCTTCTCATCCTGGTGCAAAGGGTTCACAATGTCCCACAAGTCTTCATCTGAAGCCACAAGCCATGGAAAGATTTGAGTTGATCAGAGGAGGCGAGCAGTGCAATATTTCCTGATGAAAAGGGCCAAATTAGGGTTTCACTTCTACTGGGTTTCTTCAAGAAGTTTTGATTCAAAGTGGATTCCTTTGTATTATATATGATGTCAAATGCCTAGGGTTCAAATTTCATCCACAAAATCATTTTGGAAGAGGTTCAATTGGCCAAGATGACTGAAAATCGAAGAATCGGGGAAAGGGAAACCGAGCTAGGTAAAAAGGGGTCGATTCCTGACTTTCAAGATCGAAATCATGAAATTAGGGTTACAATGATCCTATGGTTCAAACTTGGTCAAGAGATGATGGAGGAATCATAAAAGAGAGAAAAGAAAAATCATTTGAAAAGTGGTTGATTTCACATTTCCCTCCATTTTTCCTTCCACTTTCCTTCCACACTTCCTTTCATTTTTCCCCTCTTGTTTTTTCCATCCCAATTCCACTCCATTTCCCTTGGAAGCTTCTACCATGTTCTACCATCTTCTAGAATATTCCTTCTCCAACCCTAACTCCATTGCTAAATCCTAACCTCATTACCAAACCATAATTTTGGATCCCAAGCCTAATTTTTGGGCCCCAAACCTAAGCCATATTTAATCCATTTTCATCCAAACAAAAGGAAAAAAACTCACAATTTTCATTCACAAGTTTCTTCATTCTCTCCCAATCACTTTTTCTCTCTCACTTTTCCTCCATTTTCCCTTTTTCACTAAAGCTTTTTGAATAAGCTCTTCAAGTTTCACATTGAAACTTGAAGATCTTGAAACATAGCCCCAACCTCCATTGATTTTGTGGATTGTGGAAGGAGAAGCTACTGATTTTGGTGAAGGTTTCGACTTATCGGAAGCACACGAAGGTTCAAGAACCAAGAACACATTTATTTTGCGAGTTCGCAGTTTTCGTGGTTTTCTCTTCGATCAAGCTCCGATTCTTGCAACATTCACCGAAGCACTTCTCCGCTTCGTAGGTTGGTGATCTAAATCACTTCTCCTTTAAGTTATTCTCTTCATCTCGCCATTTCAGCATTCTTTAATTGCTTTTCATTTCGATTGCGATCAATTACGTTTCATTATGTGTTGCTTGCGATTTGTGATTTTTTGATGGATTAGAAGTTAAGGTGTTGATAGTTATAGGTTCTATCATGTGTAAATAAGCCTCAATTAGGTAGAAATTAATGTTAGCATGTTCCTAGGTATGTTTGGGATCATTAGAAGTGAGTTTGTGGGCAAATGCACTTATTTCTTAACTTTTTTCACATTCTGGTTCAGTGTTAACCGGTTAACGGGTGCGTATTGGCCACAAAACAGAGCAGTTTTAGGTTCGTTAACCGGTTAACCATTTGGTTAACCGGTTAACGCTGTTAATTTTTGGTTTTTTTTGCTTATTTCATAGCTTAGTCCTAAGTTCTAGTGCCTTTAATGTTCATACATGTTTAGGTATTGATTTTAGGGAATATTTGAGTCCATTTCCAGTAGCTCATTCCCCCATTTCGAGTCGTTTCGACGAATTTCCGTCCATGTTGCATATTATTAGTTTTTGTGTTTCTTTGTGCATCGCTTGGTTTCTTGCATTTTGTTGCTATGTTTATGCACCATTTGGCATGTGAATAATCATGTTGCATTCTGTTTTAACATATTTCACATTGCATTAAATCATTTTGCATTTCATTGTATCAAGATATGTTGCATTTTGCATAATCATGTATGTATATGCATTTGGTTGCATGTTTGATCATAGCATTCACATCAATTCAATTCTGAAATTTTGCATTGAGTTTGACATTCTTGTTAATCTAACATGTTGCACATTCATGATCAATGCTCATTATGTTCATATGCCATATTCATGTGCTACATTTTTGCATACTTGTTGCATAATCCATCATGTGACGCATTCTTGCATAATCCTTCAAAATGTTCATGTTATTTAAATTATGTATGACGATCCATGTTCAAATGCATGTTCATGATGAAGTTGGTGCATTTTTCATTGAGTTTGTGCATTAAGAAATAAAAATAATCAAATTGGGATTTTGCATTTCATAGCTGTTTTTGCATATAGGTGCTGTAAAATGTATGCTGTTTGTTATGTAGTGCATGCTGTTTGTGACTTTTTACACCTACTTTCATGCTGTTTGATAGCTGTAGTATGTTGTTTGTATTATGCATTGTTTTCATAGCTGATTGTGTGTTTGAGTGCTGTAAATAGTGGCTGAATTTTAGCTTAGCATAGTGTAGGCACCCTTAAACTTAAGATTGAGTCTAGTTTAGGTCCAAGTTTCCTTAGGATTTGTTTGGTATGTGTTTACCTCATTCTCTTTTTAAATAAAAATGCAAATTAACCTTTGTTTTGTAGAGGGAAAGATTGAGGTAAGTTTTATTCACCTTATCCTTTATTTTTATGCATTCTTTATGCATTTAATTCACTTCCTTTCTTCCATATTTGTGATTGGTAGGTTTCCCCATTGTTAGGACCAACTTATCTTCCTTAGGAAGTAAGTTGCATCCTTTTTCTTTTCTCTTTTCCTTTTGCTCTTTAGTATTAGAAAAGCCTCACTAACCATTAGGACCATCATTTTAATAAATAACTTAGGGTTGTGTCTTAGTCTCCCATGGTTTTTCCCTTTCCGATTTGAGTCTTCTTTCTCATCTTCAAACAAAATCCAAAAAGACTTAATAAACGCATGAAAGGATCCCTTGTGTATAGCCTTATTCCATGGGACAATTACATTCATTCCATCTTGGAATAGTGTAAGCTTGTCTAGCATGATGTACAAGTATCATCAAGGGGTTGTTTCACAAAGAAAATCTAAAAGACACTTCTTCACAAAAGCTACAAAAACACTTAATAAAGTTCAACAAGCTAGTGAACTTGAACCCTAATCCTAGGAAACAAGTCTTGGATAAATTCTCCTTGCTTGGTGTGCTTGTTCTATTATTCCATCTTGGAATGTAGTAGCAAGTACACATTCCATGGAAAAGAGTTTAAATTCACTTCCTTGTGCCAAATTCATACAAAACTCTTAAAAGGAAGAAACAAACAATAAGCGACTATCCTGCGGGAACTTCTCCTTCTCATATCATTCACTCATAATGAGAACTTGTGACGACTTGTCTCGCATGCAAGACGGTAAACACACTCCTACCAGATGAGCCTGCAACACCTGAGCATAGATATATACAGTTCAAGCTATAAAAGACACAAGCAAATAGTTCCCGCCTTGGTTAGGCGAACTACGTCGACTCTGATCCTCATTATCCCGATGAGGTACGTAGGAAGCGGGGTAGGGCCCGTTTGAGCACATTCTTTATTTTCCCTACATTTTCCCCTTTTATTTCCATTCTCTTTCCCAATCCCCTTTCTCATTTCCATTTCCATTTCCATTTAGCAGTTTTATTCAGCAGCACTTAATTTTCTCACCCTTTGAAGCAAACAAGCAAGCGTGGATCCCGTCAGGTACAACGGACGGTCTGGGGTGCTAATACCTTCCCAGGTCATAACCGACTCCCGAACCCAGATCTTTGGTTCGCAGGACCTCGTCCTTTCCTTCTTTCTTAGGTTTGTGCAACATTGCCTTTCCCATTCTTTCGGGATAAAAAATGCCTGGCTGGCGACTCTACCCTTTCTGCGCCACTTTCGCGTTTGTACTAGGATGAAAATCCCGGGAGCGACAGCATTGCAGTAAAAAAACAAGTCAGCAACAGGTGAAATGAGTGTTACAGTAGTGAAAAATAAATACAATTTTCAGGGGACCACACTTGTTCTAGAACAATTAGAATTCACACTGCAGACAAATAAATTCATGACTCACTAAGGATTGATCCCTACAAAATCATAAGGAATATTCTCCCTAACGGATTGAAAAGCCGACTCATGATTTCCTCACCATTTCACACGAATTTCACAATTGTCACACATATCTACATCCTCCCAATTCCTCTATAAATATGATCCAATCATTTGCAAAAGGGGGAGGCACAAAAAAACCCTAGAAAACATAGAGAACAACAAAACCTAAGAAAACTCTACTGAAATCACCCCATTAAACCTTATACCTAAAGTTCGTTTTCAAGAAGTTTATTGAGCCTCACATTGAGACTCAATCAAACTTGAGCTGATCCTACCGTTCGCAGAAACAGAACATCAAAAACAACATTTTTAGAAGAAAAGTAGAGAAACGAAGGAGACGCGTAAAGCAAAGAAGAATAAGAACAAACACACAACGAACAAACACAAAAATTTCAGAAGAGGAGAAAATCCAAGGAAGCAGAGGACGAATCACTCACCATAACCTTTGAAGCTTCTAATTAGGTAGTTTTTTCGTGATCTCAATTCCATTATCCCTTTGTTTGTCGTTCTTACTCCATTTTCTCTTATGTGCTTCGATTTTTCACCTTACTTCATGTGATTTTCCTCTGAACAATGAAAGGGTTTGCTAGGGTTTGGGATTGGGGATATGGGGTATCTGCTTTGATGTAATGTTGTTTCGATTTCTTATTGAGGAAAGTTAGTCAATTTATGGTGACAATAATGATACGATGAGGCTGAGGTTTAAAATAAATAAAAAAACTTCAACTGAAACAAACAGAACAGAGGGATTGAGTTTCATGAAAATAATATACTTATCATTTGAGAGAACCTTGTGTGTTTTTATGTAGTGTGTTTAGTTTACTTTTAATAATTTGTTTTCTCAAAACCTGATGTCTCACTTCCCGATGCTTCCTTTATCTTCCCTTAGTTATGACTTTATCGGTATAATTAATGTTATTTTTGGGAATGATTTGAACCAATGATGTCGTTAACGGCTAGGTAAATTTGTTACTTTAAACCGGGTTCTTATTGACCCGGGTCCATATGATTTGGACTGAGGTGGGTGGGCCTACGCCCCACCTTGTGTTCAGGATGGCCCATGTGAGCTGCTACATACGCACCACATCATTTTTCAGCACCCTCATTTCTTGTATATTTTATTATTATTTGTTTTATTATTTTTTTTATTTGCTGATTTTTTTAGATTATTTCTAATTATGTTTTTATGGATTCTCATGCTTAAATGTCTTTTGATCGATTTATTATTATTTCCCACTTTCCCAATTCACTTTATTTTGGTTGATGAATAAATGTTTAAATATTCGATTTCGAATAAATCGAAGTTATCTAAACTAAATATGAGGACATTCATTTATTTTCTCTATTATTTTCAATTTACTTAATTTTTGTGGTCGATGATATGGAAAACGATTTAAATATTTGATTTCAACGAATCGACGTTATTTAGATCAATATGAGACCAATTTTATTTTTTTTATCGCATTTATTTCTTTTATTTAAATAATTGTTTGATTATAAAGTGACGCTCAACTTCTCGTAGAATGATTCTAACATTGAATCAATTCTAAGATAGTTAAAGAGCTACATTTTAACGCTTTCGGTTTATTTTCGAGGTCCAACGCCTTCACATAGCTTATGACACTTCACACACGCTTCCTCTTGGGCAAATACAATGAAACCTTTTATTTCACAGAATCCCGTGTAACTTACTTGTATCCCTATCCCAATTCCGATGTATGTCAATTATTTACTCGTTTTCGCTTCTTCCGCGAACCCTTGGTCCAACGCCAAGTGGTTTCACTTGCACACTTGCTCTTCCTTTAGGTTTTGGTATCTTTTACTAGGCGCCTCTTTTAAGACTAGGAATCGATCCCATGTAACCAATCATCTTTTACACTCCATTTGCATTCACCCTTCGCGATTATTTTATGCATCGCAATCGACCTACTCTTTGACCAAGATGATTCTTTTAGATCCAAACCCTGATCCAACGTCAAATGGTCTTAGGTAATAAAATACTTTAATAATATGAGAAGAATTGCACACCACGAGCCTTAAGTGGTAGAAAGGAGGATTACGAGCTTTCGTTACTCGCTCCGATTATTTTTGTCACAAGACGTTTGGCCTGTTGGTTCGGAATAATCACCTCTACCCATAGTCTTTAGTGCAATTTGACTCCTAAATCTCTTTTTTAAAGAAGGGTAATAAAATCAACAACCATCTGTAGTGAGCCGGACTACGAAGCTCGGACTTTATCATTGCACGAGGGAATACGTAGGCACACGGATCTTAATCCCTGTCGAGCACCTAGGATCAGCTACAATCCTATCTTGTCCAGGAAGCAGTTTGGCTATCCTTTAAGAGATGTACCTTTGACTGACGATACAAATTAGTCTTTATACTTTCCAGCAGAAGGAAAATCCAAGATGAGCATACTAGCATCCCAAGCTTGGGAAGTTAGAGTGATGAAAGGGAAGAAAGACTTTGGGAGAGTGGATCCCAACACTTATGATCCTTTTGCCAGCTGGTTGGAGGATCGTGTAAAGACTCTGTTTCTCCCATTCTCTAAGGAAACACCTCTCTGCCCTAAGGAGGTAGCACCCACAACTTCAGTGCCTCTTCAAGATTATCAAAAGTTGGAAGCCTTGGTTCAACAACTCAGATTGGAGAATCAAGAAGCCTACAATTCATGTCAGAAGCTGAAGATGCAGAATCAAAAGTTGGAGGAAAGAGATCATAAAGCTGAAGAGATGGTCAGGCTCAAGCAGCAATATTTTCAAGAGAGAGAGCTCTACTTCAAGAAAAGGGGATTAGCTGAAACTCATAAGGTGGCCCAGCGTCGGAAGGAGAGGAAGGATTTGAATGAAGCCAATGAAGCTGTCACCTAGTGGCAAGAGAAGTGGGAGGACAATTTGAGGAAGCAGAAAGAGCTGGAAGTAAAGCATAAGCTGGAAATCAAGAGTCTGCAAGATTCCTTGGATGGACAGAGAGAGCTCCTTCAGAAGGCTTATGATCAAGAGAAGAGTCGTCTCCAAAGTTTAGTAGAGAGCCAACAAGCGGTAAAGGAAGCTCAGAAAGAAATAGAAGACTTGAAATTGAAAGCTGATGTCAAGAGAGCCAAGGTTGATCCTATTACAAGTCCATAAAGCGAAAAGGTGTTCCTACAGCAAATCGAGGAACTGTATGCCTCCTTTGACCTTAGGGATATCCTAATTCAGAAGCTCGTACATGAACCTACACATCCAGATGTAGCTCAGCTGTTGCAAAATGTCAAGCGCCTCAGTTGGAGATTACAGGATGTAGATTTTCCTAAGCTTTAGTCTTGTATTCATATGACTTGGATTACCCACAGGCTTGTTGTGGGAGTCCCCTCTTTCCTGATGTACTTTTCTCTTGACATATGAATTTGCACCCTGTGAGGGCTTTTATTGTTTCAATTATCTTCTGGTTTACTTGAAGTCTCTGGTTATATCTGTTGCACTGACACAAAATAAATGCCACCACTTCAAATTCGAATGACAAATAGGTTTTTCTTGCAAGGGATATTTCCTCAACACCAGAATGGGAAAGTAATTAAAGCCTTAGGAATAAAAGTAACACATTACATTGCATACACATCATTTGCATTTTTTCTTTATTTTGCAGGTTTTCTACAGGATGCATAACTTATCTGTGTTTCAGGCAAAGATTGCGAGAGCTGCCAAGACCCGACATCTTCGGCAGAATATCCCGCATCGCTACGCAAATCACAGCAACCAGAGGACAGTCATGGACGCTATGCAAACTGAGCTTAATGAGTTTCGCACCAGAATGGGAGAGTTCATGGTAATGATGCAAGGGATGGCTCAGGGACAACAAGAGTTAAGAAATGCAGTTCAAGGGCTCAACCCTCCTCAGACTAATATCCCTGTAACCATTCCTGACGTCCAAGTGACTCCTCCCAACACCAACAATGGCCCAGGCGGACCTCAAATTCCAGAACAGGTTACAACAACTTTCATTCCGATACAAGACAGACAAGATGATCAGTTCCCTTCTTTCAACAATGACATGGGGTTCGGCGGAGAAGGAAATCTTCAAGACTTTTTGATGCTTGTTAAGAAAGTCAAAGCCCTCGAGTGCAGAGACACTTTGGGGATAGATGTGTCTGACATGGGTCTAGTCCCCGGGGTGGTTATTCCTCACAAATTCAGGCCACCTACTTTTTGGCCACCATCTTTTGACAAGTATAACGGTAGTTCCTGCCCCAAAACTCACTTGCAGGCATTCTACCGGAAAATTGCTGCCCATACTAGGGATGAAAAGCTCTGGATGTACTACTTCCAGGATAGTCTCTCTGGAGGATCCTTGGAATGGTATATGAAGTTAGAGAGAAGCTCCGTGAGAAGCGGGAAGGAATTGGGAGAAGCATTCCTCAAGCAGTATCAATATAATATCGACATGGCGCCCAGTCGTACTCAACTTTAAAGTTTGACTCAGAAGAACTCCGAGAGCTTCAAAGATTACGCACAAAGGTGGCGCGAAGTGGCCGCTAGAGTGCAACCACCTTTGCTGGAGAGAGAAATGGTAGACCTGTTCCTGGATACCCTCCCTGGGCATTTCATGGAAAGGCTAGCTGGATGTTCCTCAAGTGGATTTTCGGATATCATCTTGACTGGCGAGAGAATATAAAGTTGGATCAAGAAAGGGAAAATTCAGAATGGGGGCGCTTTGAGTTCTGGTGGTAAGAAGCCCTTCGCAAAGAGGAGAGAATGAGAGACCGGGGCAGTGTACGCGTAGAGGGGAGGAAGCAACAAAGAGGAGAGAATGAGATAGTATCAGCAAGTGGCTCCTGTCACTATCTCAACTCAACCTGTCCAACAGCAAGTCCAACCACCGCAACAACAATGCCAACAAGGGTATCAACAAAGAGCTCCTCGTCCATATTACCCCCAGAAGCCCAGAGAAAGACATTTCGAAGCTCCGCCAATGTCCTATTCATAACTTTTGAAGAATCTCCTACAACTTCAGATGGTTCAACTTCGAACTCTACAACCCCCGAAGCCGGGCTAAATCCCCGAGGGTTATGATACAAATGCCAGATGCGAATTTCACTCTGGAGCTCCCGGGCATACCACAGAGAACTGCAAAGCACTGAAGCATGTTTTTCAAGACCTACTGGATTCTAAAGCAATCAACTTTGCTCCTACTCCTAATATAATTCAGAACCTCATGCCTCCTCATAGAGGTACGGTTGGGGCAATTGATGAAGGGGAGATTCTAAACTTGGTGCACGATGTCAACGACTTCCAGACTCCGTTGAATGTTGTTAAAGTTTGCTTGTCACAAAAGGGAGTTTTTCTTGGGTGCGAAGTTGATTGTCCAGGATGTGCTGAAGCTACAAATGGTTGTGAGAAGTTGAAAGTAAGGATTCAGGACATGATTAATGAAGGAGTGTTGCAGTTTGACAAGATTGTAAAGGAAAGCGAAGTTTCTACAGTAACTATCTTCTATGATCCATCTCAAGTTCCTCCACGGGCCAGAGCGGCACCGATAACCATCACCACTGCAGGACCAGTATTGTATCAGAGTGATAAAGCCATTCCCTGGAATTATGGTGGCGAAGTATACTGTAAAGGCCATAAGCAAGAGTTGGCCACGTCTAGTACGACCCTAGCTCAAGAGGAAAATGTTGGAGTAGGGGGATTTACCAGAAGTGGGAGATTATTCGCGCAGGAAACATTAAGAAATAGTGTGATACCACCCAGAGACACCGCAGAAGCCCAGACTAAAGCAAGAGGGAAGCAGCCAGTGGTTGTCAATGAGCCCACACCAGTAACTGATCCAGACCTTACCTTTGATAAAGAAGCTGAAGAATTTCTGAGAATTATCAAAAAGAGCGACTACAAGATTGTGGACCATCTGCAGCAGACTCCGTCGAAGATTTCCATCTTGTCCTTGCTCATGTGTTCTGATTCCCACAGGAAGGCTCTCTTGAATATTCTGAACAAGGCGTATGTGCCTCAGGATATTTCAGTAAATCAGTTGGAAGCGGTGGTATCTAGTGTCAATGCCAGTCACGGATTGGGCTTTACAAACATGGATCTAACATTTGAAGGGCGTGCTCATAATCGGGCACTACATATCTCTTTAGAATGTAAGGGTGCAGTACTCTCTCATGTGTTGGTGGATACCGGATCGTCATTGAATGTTTTTCCCAAGAAAGCATTGATGAAGTTGGATTATGATGGAGTAGTTCTAAAGCCCAGCGACCTGGTGGTTAGAGCATTTGATGGGTCGAGGAGGTCAGTGTTCGGGGAGGTGGATTTACCAATTAAAGTAGGTCCATAAATCTTCAATACCACGTTTTACGTAATGGATATACAGCCTGCATACAGCTGTTTGCTTGGAAGACCTTGGATACATTCAGTAGGAGCCGTATCGTCCACACTTCATCAAAAGCTAAAGTTCATCTGGGAGGGTCAAATTGTAACTGTCAGTGGGGAAGAAGACATTTTTGCTAGTCATCTGGCTTCATTCAAGTAAGTGGAGATGGATGGCTAAATAGTCGAAACTCCATGTCAGGCTTTTGAGCCCTTAAAGACTGAACAAGCGTCTGCCGTGGCGGCTTCTCCTGAAGAATCGAAGAAGGGGGTTTCCATAGCCTCTTATAAGCAAGCTCTTGAGGTGGTAGAGTCAGGGGTGCGAGAAGGTTGGGGCAGTCCAGTAGAAGTGCCAGAAAAGAAAGATATGTTCGGAATTGGTTACCAACCTGGGCAGCCATCATTAGGACCGAGTGATAGAGGTCGTCAAGGCCCAATTACTTTCACGAGTGCAGGAGTGGTGGATTATGGAAACATCAGTGTCGTGCAGGATGACGCAGTTGATAGTGACTGTGACTTAGATTACTGGATCAGGCCTTCTATTCCAGCGACTCAACTTAGCAATTGGACATCAGAAAGGCTTATCTCAGTCACCTCTTTCGAAGAGTAATAATTTTTGTTTCTGTTTTTCTATATTCAAGCACTATGTCTTGCCCGAGGCATAATAGCTTTTTGTAAGGTTTCTTTTATTCTTAACACAATTCATAATCATAAATAAAGCTGACGTTTCGCATTCATCCATATTGTTCTTTGTCTTTCATTTTTTGCTTTTGTTTTTCAAAAAGAAAGAAAAGTTTTAAAATGGCAATGTTTCTCATTTTCTCAAGCCTTTTCTAAAGCCTTGCATGAATCACCATTCATGCAGGTGCTCGTCACCGGATCTTATCAATGACGACCTTGTTATGGCTGAGTATGACTTTGACAATCCAATTTATCAAGCCGATGAGGAGGGTGAAGAGGATTGCGAACTACCTGAAGAATTGGCCAGACTGCTTAAACAGGAGGAGAAGATGATTCAGCCGCACAAAGAAGTCGTCGAGGTGATAAACCTGGGTACCGAAGAGGACAAGAAAGAAGTCAAGATCGGGGCTGCATTAGAAGAATCAGTCAAGACTCGTTTAATTGCTATGCTTCGAGAGTATGTTGATGTCTTTGCATGGTCCTACCAAGATATTCCTGGTTTAGACACTGACATTGTGGTACACAAGTTGCCTCTAAGAGAAAACTGCCCTCCGGTGAAGCAGGAAGTTGAGGCGCACACATCCTGATATGGCAATCAAGATAAAAGAAGAAGTATAAAAACAGTTTGATGTTGGTTTCTTGGCTGTGACCAATTACCCTTCGTGGGTTGCCAACATTGTGTTGGTCCCTAAGAAAGACGGTAAGGTCAGGATGTGTGTAGACTATAGGGATTTGAATAGGGCCAGCCCCAAAGATGACTTCTCTCTGCCTCACATAGATGTGCTTGTCGATAATACTGCTCAGTTTTCTGTGTTCTCTTTCATGGACGGGTTTTCCGGTTATAACTAGATCAAGATGTCTCCCGATGACATGGAAAAGACAACTTTCATCACACTTTGGGGCACCTTCTGTTACAAGGTTATGCCATTTGGCCTAAAGAATGCTGGGCCACTTATCAATGGGCGATGGTGACGCTATTTCACGACATGATTCATCATGAGATTGATGTCTATGTTGATGATATGATAGCGAAATCCCAAACAGAGGAAGAGCACTTGGTTAATCTAGCAAAGTTGTTTGACAGACTCTGGAAGTTCAGACTGAGTTTGAATCCGAATAAGTGTACCTTCGGGGTCCGATCCGGAAAGCTACTTGGCTTCATTGTTAGTGAGCGGGGAATTGAGGTCGATCCAACCAAAGTGAAAGCCATCCAAGAGATTCCTGAGCCAAAGAATGCAAAGCAAGTGCGTGGTTTATTAGGGAGACTAAACTACATTGCACGGTTTATCTCTCACCTAACGGCCACGTGTGAGCCCATATTTAAGCTTCTGAGAAAGAATCAGGCCATTAAATGGAATGAAGACTGCCAGCAAGCCTTTGACCGAATCAAAAAATACCTGCTAGAACCTCCAATTCTCATGCCTCCAGTTCCAGGGAGACCTTTGATTATGTATCTTACCGTGCTTGAAGGATCGATGGGATGTGTGCTAGGTCAGCAGGACGAGTCTGGTCGAAAAGAGCACGCCATTTATTACCTTAGCAAAAAGTTTACCGATTGTGAGACACGCTACTCAATACTCGAGAAAACTTGTTGCACTTTGGCATGGGCTGCTCACCGACTAAGACAGTACATGCTGACTCACACCACTCTCTTAATCTCCAAGATGGATCCTGTGAAATACATTTTCGAGAAGCCGGCTCTGACAGGAAGGGTAGCCCGATGGCAGATGATACTAACAGAGTATGATATACATTAAACTTCTCAAAAGGCAATCAAAGGGAGTGTATTGTCAGAATACTTGGCTCAACAGCCAATCGATGAATATCAACCCATGAAGTTCGAGTTTCCGGATGAGGACATCATGTTCCTTAAGTTGAAAGACTGTGAAGAACCACTTCCGGAGGAGGGACAAGACCCTGAATCCAAATGGAAGTTGATGTTTGACGGAGCTGTGAATATGAATGGAAGTGGAGTAGGTGCTGTTATCATTTCGCCAGAAGGGGTCCATACACCTTTAGCTGCTCGGCTGACTTTCGAATGCACTAACAACGAGGCAGAGTATGAAGCTTGTATCATGGGGATCGAAGAGGCAATCAACTTACGAGTCAAGAACCTTGAGATCTTCGGAGATTCTGCTCTGGTGGTGAATTAAGTCAATGGCAAATGGCTAGTTCATCAACCTCACTTGGCTCCTTACAGAGATTATGTCAGGAGGCTTTTAACTTTCTTCACCAAAGTCAAGTTGAATTATATTCCTCGAGATGAAAACCAATTCGCCGATGCTCTAACAACTTTGTCGTCTATGATTAAAGTTTGTCAAGAGAATTTTGTGCCTCGAATTACGGTCTCCCGTCTTGAAAGGCCTGCTTATGTCTTTGCAATTGACATTGATGATGATAACAAGCCTCGGTATCATGATATCAAGCAATTCTTGAAGGCTCAGGAATACTCGGCTGGGGCATCCAGTAAGGACAAGAAGACCCTTAGATGACTGGCAGGAGGTTTCTTCTTGAATCAAGATGGTGTGCTGTATAAGAGAAATTTCGACATGGTTCTGCTCAGATGCGTGGATAGACATGAAGCAGACCTGTTGATGCAAGAGGTTCATGAAGGCTCCTTTAGTACCCATGCTGGAGGACATGCTATGGCCAAGAAATTGTTGAGATCGGGATATTATTGGATCACCATGGAATCTGATTGTTGTATATACTCCCGTAAATGTCACAAGTGTCAGATTTATGCCGATAAGGTCCATGTGCCTCCTAATCCGTTGAGTGTCATGTCTTCGCCATGGCCGTTTGCTATGTGGGGCATTGATATGATTGGCAAGATCGAGCCGACAGCTTCTAATGGTCATCGCTTCATCCTTGTTGCTATAGACTACTTCACGAAGTGGGTCAAAGCGGCATCTTATACCAATGTCACTAAACAAGTGGTAGCCCGGTTTATTAAAAGAGACATCATTTGCCGGTACGAAATTCCTGAAAGAATCATTACTGATAATGGTTCTAATCTCAACAACAAGATGATGGTTGACTTGTGTCAGGATTTCAAAATAGAGCATCACAACTCTTCTCCATATCTCCCGAAGATGAATGGCGCCGTCGAGGCGGCCAACAAGAACATCAAGAAGATCGTGCAGAAGATGGTTGTAACATACAAAGACTGGAATGCGATGCTACCATTTGCGTTGCATGGGTACAGAACGTCAGTACGTACCTCAACAGGGGAAACCCCGTTCTCACTGGTGTATGGTATGGAGGCAGTCCTACCAATTGAAGTGGAAATCCCCTTGTTGAGGTTAATGATGGACATTAAGCTAGATGAAGCTGAGTGGCTCCGATCCAAATTTAATCAATTGAGCCTCATTGAAGAAAAGCGCCTAGCAGCTGTATGCCATGGACATTTGTATCAGCGGCAGATGAAGCAGGCAATTGACAAGAAAGTACGACCACAGAGGTACATGCCAGGTGACTTGGTGCTGAAAAAGATTATTCCTCCTCTTAACGATCATAGGGGCAAATGGACTCCTAACTATGAAGGACCGTTCGTGGTTAAAAAGGTTTTCTCAGGTGGAGCCTTGATGCTGACAACCATGGACGGAGAAGACTTCTAATCCCCTGTCAACGTAGACGCAGTAAGAAAATACTTCGTGTAAAAAGGACCCGCTGGGTAAAAACAGAATAAAGATCCAGGCAAAAGTGGGCATCTTGGCGAGCCAAAAACAGAATAAAAGGCTCGTGCAAAAATTAGGGAAATCTTGAAAAATGTACACCCGTTGAGTTGAAAAGCCACATCGGACAACTCAGAAAAAAAGGGTATCCCAGTGGATTGAAAACCTGAAAGGGCGATCCACGCAAAAGAGGGACTAACACGAACGACTGCGATCTGCGAGATCCGTAACCTATCTGCAGCTGGGGTTATTCTAAGGGTTGAAGATCAGTTCAATTACCTTTCTCAAGGGACAGAGCGAGTGGATCATCTCGAAGATATACGAGTCATAACCGGGTTGAAACTTGATGAGATCCACTTCTTGTATTGCCAATAGGATAGTTTGTTTCCCTTTTTGGCTATTTCCTCTTTCCAGGGAATTGCTTCCTTTGTATTGCCTCTTCATGGCCATTTTTACGAATCAATAAAAATTCAACTTCATTCAGCTTGTGACTGTTTTCTTCTTGTATTTGTTTTTCATCTAGCATTGATTGATTGCGAAAACGTCCAGCAAATTGTGATTTATATTGTGTTGTGAACATTTGAATGCTTTCTAACTCGTGCAGGAGGATGGAAACATTTAATACAACTCTGAAAGGGTGTCAAGATGCCCAAATAATGATTCATGCTATGAGCCTGGGGCAGGCAGGTCCCAAACGAACTCTCCATGTTGCAGGCATTATCGATTGTGTTTATGCAGGTACAGGTACATGTGTTGCTAACAGAGCTAAAAGTAGATTCCCAGGAGGAGCGATTCTTTATGTTTGAACAAGAGCAGGTGTCTCCCAGGGTATCTCCAGTCATCCCCAGTAAAGTGGAAGTTGAAATTTCTCCCAGCAAGTTAGCAGAATGTGGGTGTCATCCCCAAGCAGAAGTCTTCCTTCAGACACAGGAGAAATTCCTAGCAGTACAAGGAGTGTCATTCCTCCCCAGCAGTTTGCTCCCTCAGCAATGTCATGCCTCTGGTTCCCGGCCAAGTCAGGAGGTCTCCGCTTCCCCATCAGAATTCAAGAAGGATCCATCTCCAGTAGGGTCTTGGCACTCCAATCTCAAAGTCCAATTAATTTTTGGCAATGGCGGCTGTTAGAGCCGGTGTATCATTGACAACGTTCCCCGCAGAGTTGTCTCCTCCTCATCAGGATGGATCAGATCAGTGCAGTGATCATCAATTCTTCCCAGTCAAGCCGTTTGGGATACTTGCAGTCTCCTTGTCAGGAGATCTCTTTGTATTTGCATATGCATAATCATCATTACATTTGCATCCTCCAAAGAGTAGCATTTCCATCATCATGGAGCATTACGCCATAAATTCAAACATATGCATGCCAGCATAAGCCACTTTTGAGGTATATTACATACGACCTATAATATCTTTTCAACCTGAAGTACTCAGCACAGAGGATACCAATATCATTTTTCAGACATCCTTGTCTTTCCAGATCAATGTTTGTCACTTATTCCGCATCTTGTTTGGTACAACAGTCGCGTTGCAGGTTCTTGTTTTGTACGACGGTCCTGTTTGTCTGGGCTCTCGTTTATGTACAACGATCCCGTTCCATCTTGTCCTATTTCCATTAAAGTTTCTGGTTATCGACTGTGGCCGGTATACCATTGCGTCTCCATTCGAGGACGGTTTCGTGTTAGATACGAGGATCTTTTGTGAGTTGTCATTCGAGGATGGCATTCTTTTCTTCAAGTCCTTCTGAGGTTGGTCTTGTTGTTGTGGCTATCATTCGAGGATGATAGACCTTTTTGAGCTTATTGAGGTCAGTTTGTCTCTTTTGCAAAGTCTGTCTGAGGTCAGTCTTTGTGTTTCTGGATATCGACTGAGGTCGGTATACCATTGCGTTTCTATTCGAGGATGGTTTCGTGTTAGATCCGAGGATCTTTTGAGAATTGTCATTTGAGGATGGCATTCTTTTCTTCAAGTCCTTCTGAGGTTGGTCTTGTTGTTGTGGATATCATTCGAGGAAGATAGACCTTTTTGAGCTTATTGATTGAGGTCATTTTGTCTCTTTTGCAAAGTCTGTCTGAGGTCAATCTTTGTGATTTTGGTTATCGACTGAGGCCGGTATACCATTGCGTTTCCATTCGAGGATGGTTTCGTTTTAGATCCGAGGATCTTTTGTGAGTTGTCATTCGAGGATGGCATTCTTTTCTTCAAGTCCTTCTGAGGTTGGTCTTGTTGTTGTGGCTATCATTCGAGGATGATAGACCATTTTGAGCTTATTGATTGAGGTCAGTTTGTCTCTTTTGCAAAGTCTGACTAAGGTCAGTTTTTGTGTTTCTGGTTATCGATTGAGGTCGGTATACCATTGCGTTTCCATTCGAGGATTGTTTCGTGTTAGATCCGAGGATCTTTTGAGAATTGTCATTCGAGGATGGCATTCTTTTCTTTAAGTCCTTCTGAGGTTGGTCTTGTTGTTGTGGCTACCATTCGAGGATGATAAACCATTTTGAGCTTATTGATTGAGGTCAGTTTGTCTCTTTTGCAAAGTTTGTCTGAGGTCAGTCTTTGTGTTTCTTGTTATCGACTGAGGTCGGTATACCATCGCATTTCCATTCAAGGATGGTTTCGTTTTAGATCCGAGGATCTTTTGTGAGTTGTCATTCGAGGATGGCTTTCTTTTCTTCAAGTCCTTCTGAGGCTGGTCTTGTTGTTGTGGCTATCATTCGAGGATGATAGACCATTTTGAGCTTATTGATTATGGTCAGTTTGTCTCTATTGCAAAGTCTGTCTGAGGTCATTCTTTGTGTTTTTGGTTATCGACTGAGGCCGGTATACCATTGCGTTTCCATTCGAGGATGGTTTCGTTTTAGATCCTAGGATCTTTTGTGAATTGTCATTCGAGGATGGCATTATTTTCTTCAAGTCCTTCTGAGGTTGGTCTTGTTGTTGTGGCTATCATTCGAGGATGATAGACAATTTTGAGCTTATTGATTGAGGTCAGTTTGTCTCTTTTGCAAAGTCAGTCTGAGGTCAGTCTTTGTGTTTCTAGTTATCAACTAATGTCGGTATACCATTGCGTCTCTATTCGAGGATGGTTTCGCGTTAGATCCTAGGATCTTTTGAGAATTTTCATTCGAGGATGGCATTATTTTCTTCAAGTCCTTCCGAGGTTGGTCTTGTGGTTGTGGCTATCATTCGAGGATGATAGACCATTTTGAGCTTATTGATTGAGGTCAGTTTGTCTCTTTTGCAAAGTCTGTCTGAGGTCAGTCTTTGTTTTTCTGGTTATCAACTGAGGCCAGTATACCATTGTGTCTCCATTCGAGGATGGTTTCGTTTTAGATCCGAGGATCTCTTGTGAATTGTCATTCGAGGATGACATTATTTTCTTCAAGTCCTTCTGAGGTTGGTCTTGTTGTTGTGGCTATCATTCGAGGATGATAGACCATTTTGAGCTTATTGATTGAGGTCAGTTTGTCTCTTTTGCAAAGTCTGTCTGAGGTCAGTCTTTGTGTTTCTAGTTATCAACTGATGTCGGTATACCATTGCGTCTCTATTCGAGGATGGTTTCGCGTTAGATCCGAGGATCTTTTGAGAATTGTCATTCGAGGATGGCATTATTTTCTTCAAGTCCTTCCGAGGTTGGTCTTGTGGTTGTGGTATCATTCGAGGATGATAGACCATTTTGAGCTTATTGATTGAGGTCAGTTTGTCTCTTTTGCAAAGTTTGTCTGAGGTCAGTCTTTGTGTTTCTGGTTATCGACTGAGGCCGGTATACCATTGTGTCTCCATTCGAGGATGGTTTCGTTTTAGATCCGAGGATCTCTTGTGAATTGTCATTCGAGGATGGCATTATTTTCTTCAATTCCTTCTAAGGTTGGTCTTGTTGTTATGGCTATCATTCGAGGATGATAGACCATTTTGAGCTTATTGATTGAGGTCAGTTTGTCTCTTTTGCAAAGTCTGTCTGAGGTCAGTCTTTGTTGTTTCTGGTTTTCGATTTAGGCCGGTATACCATTGCGTCTCCATTCGAGGATGGTTTCTTGTTAGATCCGAGGATCTTTTGAGAATCGTCGTTTGAGGATGGCATTCTTCCCAATATATTTTATTTCCCACAAAGTTCAAATTTCCAGGTTTTATTCGAGTATTCAATCACTCCATACCTTGAACGTCTAAAAGCTCTCGCAATTATTCGTTCAGGCCTGCAGATGATTGAATAGGGGCAGCTTTAATCCTCAAAATTTTCCCTCTCATTTCCCTAACATTTTGCATATCATTTAGCATACATAAGTCCATAAATAATAAAAAACATTGCATCATATGTAGCATAGATGAGGCATAGGTATGTGATCAATGATTGGAGCAACCGAAGGCATTACAAAGGCAATCAAAGCGCCACAAAGCTTCTCATCCTGGTGCAAAGGGTTCACAATGTCCCACAAGTCTTCATCTGAAGCCATAAGTCATGGAAAGATTTGAGTTGATCAGAGGAGACGAGCAGTGCAATATTTCCTGATGAAAAGGGCCAAATTAGGGTTTCACTTCTACTGGGCTTCTTCAAGAAGTTTTGATTCAAAGTGGATTCCTTTTTATTATATATGATGTCAAATGCCTAGGGTTCAAATTTCATCCACAAAATCATTTTGGAAGAGGTTCAATTGGCCAAGATGACTGAAAATCGAAGAATCGGGGAAAGGGAAACCAAGCTAGGTAAAAAGGGGTCGATTCTTGACTTTCAAGATCGAAATCATGAAATTAGGGTTACAATGATCCTATGGTTCAAAATTGGTCAAGATATGATGGAGGAATCATAAAAGAGAGAAAATAAAAATAATTTGAAAAGTGGTTGATTTCACATTTCCCTCCATTTTTCCTTCCACTTTCCTTCCAAACTTCCTTTCATTCTTTCCCTCTTGTTTTTTCCATCCCAATTCCACTCCATTTCCCTTGGAAGCTTCTACCATGTTCTACCATCTTCTAGAATATTCCTTCTCCAACCCTAACTCCATTGCGAAATCCTAACCTCATTACCAAACCATAATTTTGGATCCCAAGCCTAATTTTTGGGCCCCAAACCTAAGCCATATTTAATCCATTTTCATCCAAACCAAACGAAAAAAAACTCACAATTTTCATTCACAAGTTTCTTCATTCTCTCACAGTCACTTTTTCTCTCTCACTTTTCCTCCATTTTCCCTTTTTCACTAAAGCTTTTTGAATAAGCTCTTCAAGTTTCACATTGAAACTTGAAGATCTTGAAGCATAGCCCCAACCTCCATTGATTTTGTGGATTGTGGAAGGAGAAGCTACTGATTTTGGTGAAGGTTTCGACTTATCGGAGGCACATGAAGGTTCAAGCACCAAGAACGCATTTATTTTGCGAGTTCGCGGTTTTCGTGGTTTTCTCTTCGATCAAGCTCCTATTCTTGCAACATTCACCGAAGCACTTCTCCGCTTCGTAGGTTGGTGATCTAAATCACTTCTCCTTTAAGTTATTATCTTCATCTCGCCATTTCGTCATTCTTTAATTGCTTTTCGTTTCGATTGCAAATGATTACGTTTCATTATGTGTTGCTTGCGATTTGTGATTTTTTGATGGATTAGAAGTTAAGGTGTTGATAGTTATAGGTTCTATCATGTGTAAATAAGCCCCAATTAGGTAGAAATTAGTGTTAGCATGTTCCTAGGTATGTTAGGGATCATTAGAAGTGAGTTTGTGGCTAAAAGCACTTATTTCTTAACTTTTTTCACATTCTGGTTCAGTGTTAACCAGTTAACCATTTGGTTAACCGGTTAACGGGTGCGTATTGGCCACAAAACAGGCCAGTTTTAGGTTCGTTAACCGGTTAACCATTTGGTTAACCGGTTAACGCTGTTAATTTTTGGTTTTTTTTGCTTATTTCATAGCTTAGTCCTAAGTTCTTGTGTCTTTAATGTTCATACATGTTTAGGTATTGATTTTAGGGAATTTTTGGGTCCATTTCCAGTAGCTCATTCCCCCATTTCGAGTCGTTTCGACGCGTTTCCGTCCATGTTGCGTATTATGCGTTTTTGTGTTTCTTTGTGCATAGCTTAGTTTCTTGCATTTTGTTGCTATGTTTATGCATCATTTGGCATGTGAATAATCATGTTGCATTCTGTTTTAACATATTTCACATTGCATTAAATCATTTTGCATTTCATTATATCAAGATATGTTGCATTTTGCATAATCATGTATGTATGTGAATTTGGTTGCATGTTTGATCATAGCATTCACATCAATTCAATTCTGAATTTTTGCATTGAGTTTGACATTCTTGTTAATCTAACATATTGCACATTCACGATCAATGCTCATTATGTTCATATGCCATATTCATGTGCTACATTTTTGCATACTTGTTGCATAATCCATCATGTGACGCATTCTTGCATAATCCTTCAAAATGTTCATGTTATTTAAATTATGTATGATGATCCATGTTCAAATGCATGTTCATGATGAAGTTGGTGCATTTTTCATTGAGTTTGTGCATTAAGAAATGAAAATAATCAAATCTGGATTTTGCATTTCATAGCTGTTTTTGCATATAGGTGCTGTAAAATGTATGCTGTTTGTTGTGTATTGCATGTTGTTTGTGACTTTTTACACCTACTTTCATGCTGTTTGATAGCTGTAGTATGTTGTTTGTATTATGTGTTGTTTTCATAGCTGATTGTGTGTTTGAGTGCTGTAAATATTGGCTGAACTTTAGCTTAGCATAGTGTAGGCACCCTTAAACTTAAGATTGAGTCTAGTTTAGGTCCAAGTTACCTTAGGATTTGTTTGGTATGTGTTTACCTCATTCTTTTTTTAAATAAAAATGAACATTAACCTTTGTTTTGTAGAGGGGAAGATTGAGGTAAGTTTTCTTCACCTTATCCTTTATTTTTATGCATTCTTTATGCATTTAATTCACTTCCTTTCTTCCATATTTGTGATTGGTAGGTTTCCCCATTGTTAGGACCAACTTATCTTCCTTAGGAAGTAAGTTGCATCCTTTTTCTTTTCTCTTTTCCTTTTGCTCTTTAGGATTAGAAAAGCCTCACTAACCATTAGGACCATCATTTTAATAAATAACTTAGGGTTGTGTCTTAGTCTCCCTTAGTTTTTCCTTTTCCGATTTGAGTCTTCTTTCTCATCTTCAAACAAAATCCAAAAAGACTTAATAAATGCATGAAAGGATCCCTTGTGTATAGCCTTATTTCATGGGGCACTTACATTCATTCCATCTTGGAATAGTGTAAGCTTGTCTAGCATGATGTACAAGTCTCATCAAGGGGTTGTTTTACAAAGAAAATCTAAAAGACACTTCTTCACAAAAGCTACAAAAACACTTAATAAAGTTCAACAAGCTAGTGAACTTGAACCATAATCCTAGGAAACAAGTCTTGGATAAATTCTCCTTGCTTAGTGTGCTTGTTCTATTATTACATCTTGGAATGTAGTAGCAAGTAAACATTCCATGGAAAAGAGTTTGAATTCACTTCCTTGTGCTAAATTCATACAAAACTCTTAAAAGGCAGAAACAAACAATAAGCGAGTTTCCTGCGGGAACTTCTCCTTCTTATCTCATTCACTCATAACGCGAACTTGTGACGACTTGTCTCGCATGCAATACAGTAAACGCACTCATACCAGCTGAGCCTGCAACACCTGAGCATAGACATACATAGTTCAAGCTATAAAAAACACAAGCAAATAGTCCCCGCCTTGGTTAGGCGAACTACGTCGACTCTGATCCTCATTATCCCGATGAGGTACGTAGGCAGCGGGGTAGGGCCCGTTCGAGCACATTCTTTATTTTCCCTACATTTTCCCCTTTTATTTCCATTCTCTTTCCCAATCCCCTTTCTCATTTCCATTTCCAGTTCCAGTTAGCAGTTTTATTCAGCAGCACTTTATTTTCTCACCCTTTGAAGCAAACAAGCAAGCGTGGATCCTGTCGGGTACGGCGGACGGTCTGGGGTGCTAATACCTTCCCAGGTCATAACCGACTCCCGAACCCAGATCTTTGGTTCGCAGGACCTTGTCCTTTCCTTCTTTCTTAGGTTTGTGCAACATTATCTTTCCCATTCTTTCGGGATAAAAATTGTCTGGCTGGCGACTCTACCCTTTCCGCGCCACTTTCGCGTTTGTACTAGGATGAAAATCCCGGGAGCGACATCATTGCAGTAAAAAAACAAGCCAACAACAGGTGAAATGAGTGTTATAGTAGTGAAAAATAAATACAATTTTCAGGGGACCACACTTGTTCTAGAATAATTAGAAATCACACTGCAGACAAATAAATTCATGATTCACTAAGGATCGGTCCCTACCAAATCATAAGGAATATTCTCCCTAACGGATTGAAAAGCCGACTCATGATTTCCTCACCATTTCACACGAATTTCACAATTGTCACACGTATCTACATCCACCATATTCCTCTATAAATATGATCCAATCATTTGCAAAAGGGGGAGGCACAAAAAAACCCTAGAATACACAGAGAACAACAAAATCTAAGAAAACTCTACTGAAATCACCCCATTAAACCTTATACCTAAAGTTCGTTTTCAAGAAGTTTTTTGAGCCTCACATTGAGACTCAATCAAACTTGAGCTGAGCCTACCGTTCGTAGAAACAGAACATCAACAACAACATTTTTAGAAGAAAAGTAGAGAAAAGAAGGAGACACGTAAAGCAAAGAAGAATAAGAACAAACACACAACGAACAAACACAAAAATTTCAGAAGAGGAGAAAATCCAAGGAAGCAGAGGACGAATCACTCACCATAACCTTTGAAGCTTCCGATTCGGTAGTTTTTTCGTGATCTCAATTCCATTATCCCTTTGTTTGTTGTTCTTACTCCATTTTCTCTTATGTGCTTCGATTTTTCACCTTACTTCATGTGATTTTCCTCTGAACAATGAAAGGGTTTGCTAGGGTTTGGGATTGGGGATATGGGGTATCTGCTTTGATGTAATGTTGTTTCGATTTCTTATTGAGGAAAGTTGGTCAATTTGTGGTGACAATAATGATACGATGAGGCTGAGTTTTAAAATCAATAAAAAATCTTCAACTGAGTTGAAACAAACAGAATAGAGGGATTGAGTTTCATGAAAATAATATACTTATCGTTAGAGAGAACCTTGTGTGTTTTTATGTAGTGTGTTTAGTTTACTTTTAATAATTTGTTTTTTCAAAACCTGATGTCTCACTTCCCGATGCTTCCTTTATATTCCCTTAGTTATGAATTTGTCGGTATAATTAATGTTATTTTTGGGAATGATTTGAACCGATGATGCTGTTAACGGCTAGGTAAATTTGTTACTTTAAACCGGGTTCTTATTGACCCGGGTCCATATGATTTGGACTGAGGTGGGTGGGCCTACGCCCCACCTTGTGTTCAGGATGGCCCATGTGGGCTGCTACATACGCACCACATCATTTTTCAGCACCCTCATTTCTTGTATATTTTATTATTATTTGTTTTATTTTTTTTTATTTGCTGATTTTTTTAGATTATTTCTAATTATGTTTTTATGGATTCTCATGCTTAAATGTCTTTTGATCGATTTATTATTATTTTGGGCCAATGATATAATTATGGTTTATCGATATTCGATTTTAATCGATGTTATCTAAACCGTTATGAGGCCCTCCTTTACATTTTTCCATAATTTCTCGATTTATCGACTTTTTCACATATTTATGGTCTATGATATTATTATCCGATTTGTGACATTCAATTTACCGACGTTGTCCAAATCGATATGAGACCCGTTTTCCATTATTTTTATAGTTTCTAATTAATTTTAGACCCATTGTTCTTTCTCGATTATTTTTGGCCCATGATAAATAGTGATATTCGATTTCTAATTAATCGACGTTATCCCCTAATTTGAGGCCACTCCTTTATATTCCATATTATTTCCCACTTTCCCAATTCACTTTATTTTGGCTGATGAATAAATGTTTAGATATTCGATTTCGAATAAATCGAAGTTATCTAAACTAAATATGAGGACATTCATTTATTTTCTCTATTATTTTCAATTTACTTTATTTTTGTGGTCAATGATATGACAAACGATTTAAATATTTGATTTCAACGAATCGACGTTATTTAGATCAATATGAGACCAATTTTATTTTTTTATCGCATTTATTTCTTTTATTTAAATAATTGTTTGATTATAAAGTGATGCTCGACTTCTTGTAGAATGATTCTAACATTAAATCAATTCTAAGATAGTTAAAGAGCTACATTTTAACGCTTTCGGTTTATTTTCGAGGTCCAACGCCTTCGCATAGCTTATGACACTTCACACACGCTTCCTCTTGGGCAAATACAATGAAACCTTTTATTTCACACAATCCCGTGTAACTTACTTGTATCCCTATCCCAATTCCGATGTATGTCATTTATTTACTCGTTTTCGCTTCTTCCGCGAACCCTTGGTCCAACGCCAAGTGGTTTCACTTGCACACTTGCTCTTCCTTTAGGTTTTGGTATCTTTTACTAGGCGCCTCTTTTAAGACTAGGAATCGATCCCATGTAACCAATCATCTTTTACACTCCATTTGCATTCACCCTTCGCGATTATTTTATGCATCGCAATCGACCTACTCTTTGACCAAGATGATTCTTTTAGATCCAAACCCTGATCCAACGTCAAATGGTCTTAGGTAATAAAATACTTTAATAATATGAGAAGAATTGCACACCACGAGCCTTAAGTGGTAGAAAGGAGGATTACGAGCTTTCGTTACTCGCTCCGATTATTTTCGTCACAAGACGTTTGGCCTGTTGGTTCGGAATAATCACCTCTACCCATAGTCTTTAGTGCAATTTGACTCCTAAATCTCTTTTTTAAAGAAGGGTAATAAAATCAACAACCATATGCAGTGAGCCGGACTACGAAGCTCTGACTTTATCATTGCACGAGGGAATACGTAGGCACACGGATCTTAATCCCTGTCGAGCACCTAGGATCAGCTACAATCCTATCTTGTCCAGGAAGCAGTTTGGCTATCCTTTAAGAGATGTACCTTTGACTGACGATACAAATGAGTCTTTATACTTTCTAGCAGAAGGAAATTCCAAGATGAGCATACTAGCATCCCAAGCTTGGGAAGTTAGAGTGATGAAAGGGAAGAAAGACTTTGGGAGAGTGGATCCCAACACTTATGATCCTTTTGCCAACTGGTTGGAGGATCGTGTAAAGACTCTGTTGCTCCCGTTCTCTAAGGAAACACCTCTCTACCCAAAGGAGGTAGCACCCACAACTTCAGTGCCTCTTCAGGATTATCAAAAGTTGGAAGCCTTGGTTCAACAACTCAGATTGGAGAATCAAGAAGCCTACAATTCATGTCAGAAGCTGAAGATGCAGAATCAAAAGTTGGAGGAAAGAGCTCATAAAGCTGAAGAGATGGTCAGGCTCAAGCAGCAAGATTTTCAAGAGAGAGAGCTCTACTTCAAGAAAAGGGGATTAGCTGAAACTCACAAGGTGGCCCAGCGTCGGAAGGAGAGGAAGGATTTGAATAAAGCTAATGAAGCTATCACCTTGTGGCAAGAGAAGTGGGAGGACAATTTGAGGAAGCAGAAAGAGCTGGAAGTCAAGCATAAGCTGGAAATCAAGAGTCTGCAAGATTCTTTGGATAGACAGAGAGAGCTCCTTCAGAAGGCTTATCATCAAGAGAAGAGTCGTCTCCAAAGTTTAGCAGAGAGCCAACAAGCGGTAAAGGAAGCTCAGAAAGAAATAGAAGACTTAAAATTGAAAGCTGATGTCAAGAGAGCCAAGGTTGATCCTATTACAAGTCCAGAAAGTGAAAAGGTGTTCCTACAGCAAATCGAGGAACTGCATGCCTCCTTTGACCTTAGGGATATCCTAATTCAGAAGCTCGTACAGGAACTTACGCATCCAGATGTAGCTCAGCTGTTGAAAAATGTCAAGCGCCTCAGTTGGAGATTACAGGATGTAGATTTTCCTAAGCTTTAGTCTTGTATTCATATGACTTGGATTACCCACAGGCCTATTGTGGGAGTCCCCTCTTTCCTGATGTACTTTTCTCTTGACATATGAATTTGCACCCTGTGAGGGCTTTTGTTGTTTCAATTATCTTCTGGTTTACTTGAAGTTTCTGGTTATATTTGTTGCACGGACACAAAATAAATGCCACCACTTCAAATTCGAATGACACACAGGTTTTTCTTGCAAGGGATATTTCCTCAACACCAAAATGGGAAAGTAATTAAAGCCTTAGGAATAAAAGGAACACATTGCATTGCATACGCATCATTTGAATTTTTTCTTTGTTTTGCAGGTTTTCTACAGGATGCTTAACTTATATATGTTTCAGGCAAAGATTGCGAGAGCTGCCAAGACCCGGCATCTTCGGCAGAATATCCCGCATCGCTATGCAACTCGCAGCAACCAGAGGACAGTCATGGACTCTATGCAAACTGAGCTTAATGAGTTTCACACCAGAATGGGAGAGTTCATGGTAATGATGTAAGGGATGGCTCAGGGACAGCAAGAATTAAGAAATGCAGTTCAAGGGCTCAACCCTCCTCAGACTAATATCCCTGTAACCACTCCTGACGTCCAAGTGACTCCTCCCAACACCAACAATGGCCCAGGCGGACCTCAAATTCAAGAACAGGTCACAACAACTTTCATTCCGGTACAAGACAGGCAGGATGATCAGTTCCCTTCTTTCAACAATGACATGGGGTTCGGCGGAGAAGGAAATCTTCAAGACTTTTTGATGCTTGTTGAGAAAGTCATAGCCCTCGAGTGCAGAGACACTTTGGGGATAGATGTGTCTGACATGGGTCTAGTCCCCGGGGTGGTTATTCCTCACAAATTCAGGCCACCTGCTTTTGACAAGTATAACGGTAGTTCCTGCCCCAAAACTCACTTGCAAACATTCTACCGGAAAATTGATGCCCATACTAGGGATGAAAAGCTCTGGATGTACTACTTCCAGGATAGTCTCTCCGGAGGATACTTGGAATGGTATATGAAGTTAGAGAGAAGCTTCGTGAGAAGATGGAAGGAATTGGGAGAAGCATTCCTCAAGCAATACCAATATAATATCGACATGGCGCCCAGTCGTACTCAACTTCAAAGTTTGACTCAGAAGAACTCCGAGAGCTTCAAAGATTACGCACAAAGGTGGCGCGAAGTGGCCGCTAGAGTGCAACCACCTTTGCTGGAGAGAGAAATGGTAGACCTGTTCCTGGATACCCTCCCTGGGCATTTCATGGAAAGGCTAGCTGGATGTTCCTCAAGTGGATTTTCGGATATCATCTTGACTGGCGAGAGAATAGAAAGTCGGATCAAGCAAGGGAAGATTCAGAATGGGGGATCTTCGAGTTCTGGTGGCAAGAAGCCCTTCACGAAGAGGAGAGAAGGAGAGACCGGGGCAGTGTATGCGCAGAGGGGAGGAAGTAACAGAGAATTTTATCAGGAAGTGGCTCTTGTCACTATCTCAACTCAACCTGTCCAACAACAAGTCCAATCACCGCAGCAACAACGCCAACAAAGGTATCAACAAAGAGCTCCTCGTCCATATTACCCCCAGAAGCCCAGAGAAAGACATTTCGAAGCTCTGCCGATGTCCTATTCACAACTTTTAAAGAATCTCCCATAACTTCAGATGGTTCAACTCCGAACTCTACAACCCCCGAAGCCGGGCCAAATCCCCGAGGGTTATGATACAAACACCAGATGCGAATTTCACTCCGGAGCTCCCGGGCATACCACAGAGAACCGCAAAGCACTGAAGCATGTTGTTCAAGACCTACTGGATTCTAAAGCAATCAACTTTGCTCCTACTCCTAATGTAATTCAGAACCCCATGCCTCCTCACAGAGGTACGGTTGGGGAAGTTGATGAAGGGGAGAATCTAAACTTGGTGCACGATGTCAACGACTTCCAGACTTCGTTGAATGTTGTTAAAGTTTGCTTGTCACAAAAGGGAATTTTTCTTGGGTGCGAAGTTGATTGTCCAGGATGTGCTGAAGCTACAAATGGTTGTGAGCAGTTGAAAGTAAGGATTCAAGACATGATTAATGAAGGAGTGTTGTAGTTTGACAAGATTGTAAAGGAAAGCGAAGTCTCTACAGTAACTATCTTCTATGATCCATCTAAAGTTCCTCCACGGGCCAGAGCGGCACCGATAACCATCACCACTGCAGGACCAGTATTGTATCAGAGTGATAAAGCCATTCCCTGGAATTATGGTGGCGAAGTAGACTGTAACGGCCAGAAGCAAGAGTTGACCACGTCTAGTATGACCCTAGCTCAAGTGGAAAATGTTGGAGTAAGGGGCTTTACCAGAAGTGGGAGATTATTCACGCATGAAACATTAAGAAATAGTGTGATACCACCCAGAGACACCGCAGAAGCCCAGACTAAAGCAAGAGGGAAGCAGCCAGTGGTTGTCAATGAGCCCACACCAGTAACTGATCCAGACCTTACCTTTGATAAAGAAGCTGAAGAATTTCTGAGAATTATCAAAAAGAGCGACTACAAGATTGTGGACCATCTGCAGCAGACTCCGTCGAAGATTTCCATCTTGTCCTTGCTCATGTGTTCTGATTCCCACAGGAAGGCTCTCTTGAATATTCTGAACAAGGTGTATGTGCCTTAGGATATTTCAGTAAATCAGTTGGAAGCGTATGTGCCTTAGAATGTAAGGGTGCAGTACTCTCTCATGTGTTGGTGGATACCGGATCGTCATTGAATGTTTTGCCCAAGAAAGCATTGATGAAGTTGGATTATGATGGAGTAGTTCTAAAGCCCAGCGACATGGTGGTTAGAGCATTTGATGGGTCGAGGAGGTCAGTGTTCGGGGAGGTGGATTTACCAATTAAAGTAGGTCCATAAATCTTCAATACCACGTTTTACGTAATGGATATACAGCCTGCATACAGCTGTTTGCTTGGAAGACCTTGGATACATTCAGCAGGATCCGTATCGTCCACACTTCATCAAAAGCTAAAGTTCATATGGAAGGGTCAAATTGTAACTGTCAGTGGGGAAGAAGACATTTTTGTTAGTCATCTGGCTTCATTCAAGTAAGTGGAGATGGATGGCGAAATAGTCGAAACTCCATGTCTGGCTTTTGAGCCCTTAAAGACTGAACAAGCATCTGCCGTGGCGGCTTCTCCTGAATAATCGAAGAAGGGGGTTTCCATAGCCTCTTATAAGCAAGCTCTTGAGGTGGTAGAGTCATCGGTGCGAGAAGGTTGGGGCAGTCCAGTAGAAGTGCCAGAAAAGAAAGATATGTTCGGAATTGGTTACCATCCCGGGCAGCCATCATCAGGACCGAGTGCTAGAGGTCGTCAAGGCCCAATTACTTTCACGAGTGCGGGAGTGGTGGATTATGGAAATATCAGTGTCGTGCAGGATGACGCAGTTGATAATGACTGTGACTTAGATGAGTGGATCATGCATTCTATTCCAGGGACTCAACTTAGCAATTGGACATCAGAAAGGCTTATCTCAGTCACCTCTTTCGAAGAGTAATAATTTTTGTTTCTGTTTTTCAGTATTCAAGCACTATGTCTTTCCCGGGGCATAATAGCTTTTTGTAAGGTTTCTTTTGTTCTTAACATAATTCATAATAATAAATAAAGCTGACGTTTCGCATTCATCCATGTTGTTCTTTGTCTTTCATTTTTTGCTTTTGTTTTTCAAAAAGAAAGAAAAGTTTTAAAATGGCAATGTTTCTCATTTTCTCAAGCCTTTTCTAAAGCCTTGCATGAATCACCATTAATGCAGGTGCTTGTCACCGGATCTTATCAATGACGACCCTGTTATGGCTGAGTATGACTTTGACAATCCAATTTATCAAGCCGATGAGGAGGGTGAAGAGGATTGCGAACTACCTGAAGAATTGGCCAGACTGCTTAAACAGGAGGAGAAGATGATTCAGCCGCACGAAGAAGCCGTCGAGGTGATAAACCTGGGTACCGAAGAGGACAAGAAAGAAGTCAAGATCGGGGCCGCATTAGAAGAATCAGTCAAGACTCGTTTAATTTCTATGCTTAGAGAGTATGTTGATGTCTTTGCATGGTCCTACCAAGATATTCCTGGTTTAGACACTGACATTGTGGTACACAAGTTGCCTCTGAGAGAAGACTGCCCTCCGGTGAAGCAGAAGTTGAGGCGCACACATCCTAATATGGCAATCAAGATAAAAGAAGAAGTACAAAAACAATTTGATGCTGGTTTCTTGGCTGTGACCAGTTACCCTTCGTGGGTTGCCAACATTGTGCCGGTCCCTAAGAAAGACAGTAAGGTCAGGATGTGTGTAGACTATCGGGATTTGAATAGGGCCAACCCCAAAGATGACTTCTCTCTGCCTCACATAGATGTGTTCATCGATAATATTGCTCAGTTTTCTGTGTTCTCTTTCATGGACGGGTTTTCCGGTTATAACCAGATCAAGATGTCTCCCGATGACATGGAAAAGACAACATTCATCATACCTTGGGGCACCTTCTGTTACAAGGTTATACCATTTGGCCTGAAGAATGCTGGGGCCACTTATCAACGGGCGATGGTGACGATATTTCACGACATGATTCATCATGAGATTGAGGTCTATGTTGATGATATGATAGCGAAATCCCAAACAGAGGAAGAGCACTTGGTTAATCTAGCAAAGTTGTTTGACAGACTCCGGAAGTTCAGACTGAGGTTGAATCCGAATAAGTGTACCTTCGGGGTCCGATCCGGCAAGCTACTTGGCTTCATTGTTAGTGAGCGGGGAATTGAGGTCGATCCAGCCAAAGTGAAAGCCATCCAAGAGATTCCTGAGCCAAAGACTGAAAAGCAAGTGCGCGGTTTCTTAGGGAGACTAAACAACATTGCACGGTTTATCTCTCACCTAACGGCCACGTGTGAGCCCATCTTTAAGCTTCTGAGGATCAGGCCATTAAATGGAATGAAGACTGCCAGCAAGACTTTGACCGAATCAAAAAATACCTGCTAGAACCTCCAATTCTCATGCCTCCAGTGCCAGGGAGACCTTTGATTATGTATCTTACTGTGCTTGAAGGATCGATGGAATGTGTGCTAGGTCAGCAGGACGAGTCTGGTCGAAACGAGCACGCCATTTATTACCTTAGCAAAAAGTTTACCGATTGTGAGACACGCTACTCACTACTCAAGAAAACTTGTTGCGCTTTGGCATGGGCTGCTCACCGACTAAGACAGTACATGCTGACTCACACCACTCTCTTAATCTCCAAGATGGATCCTGTGAAATACATTTTCGAGAAACCGGCTCTGACAGGAAGGGTAGCCCGATGGCAGATGATACTAACAGAGTATGATATACATTACACTTCGCAAAAGGCAATCAAAGGGAGTGTATTGTCAGAATACTTGGCTCAGCAACCAATCGATGATTATCAACCCATGAAGTTCGAGTTTCCGGATGAGGACATCATGTTCCTCAAGTTGAAAGACTGTGAAGAACCACTTCCGGAGGAGGGGCCAGACCCTGAATCCAAATGGAAGTTGATGTTTGACGGAGTTGTGAACATGAATGGAATTGGAGTAGGTGCTATTATCATCTCGCCAGAAGGGGTCCATACACCTTTAGCTGCTCGGCTGACTTTCGAATGCACTAACAACGAGGCGGAGTATGAAGCTTGTAACATGGGGATCGAAGAGGCAATCAACTTACGAGTCAAGAACCTTGAGATCTTCGGAGATTCTGCTCTGGTGGTGAATCAAGTCAATGGCAAATGGCTAGTTCATCAACCTCACTTGGTTCCTTATAGAGATTATGTCAGGAGGCTGTTAACTTTCTTCACCAAAGTCAAGTTGAATTATATTCCTCGAGATGAAAACCAATTCGCCGATGCTCTAGCAACTTTGTCGTCTATGATTAAAGTTTGTCAAGAGAATTTCGTGCCTCGAATTACGGTCTCCCATCTTGAAAGGCCTGCTTATGTCTTTGCAATTGATAGTGGTGATGATAACAAGCCTTGGTATCATGATATCAAGCAATTCCTGAAGGCTCAGGAATACCCGGCTGGGGCATCCAGTAAGGACAAGAAGACACTTAGAAGACTGGCAGGAGGTTTCTTCTTGAATCAAGATGGTGTGCTGTATAAGCGAAATTTCGACATGGTTCTGCTCAGATGCGTGGATAGACATGAAGCAGACCTGTTGATGCAAGAGGTTCATGAAGGCTCCTTTGGTACCCATGCTGGAGGACATGCTATGGCCAAGAAATTGTTGAGATCGGGATATTATTGGATCACCATGGAATCTGATTGTTGTATATACTCTCGTAAATGTCACAAGTGTCAGATTTATGCCGATAAGGTCCATGTGCCTCCGAATCCATTGAGTGTCATGTCTTCGCCATGGTCGTTCGCTATGTGGGGCATTGATATGATTGGCAAGATCGAGCCGACAACTTCTAATGGTCATCGCTTCATCCTGGTTGCTATAGACTACTTCACGAAGTGGGTCGAAGCGACATCTTATACCAATGTCACTAAACAAGTGGTAGCCCGGTTTATTAAAAGAGACATCATTTGATGGTACGAATTTCCTGAAAGAATCATTACTAATAATGGTTCTAATCTCAACAACAAGATGATGGTTGACTTATGTCAGGATTTCAAAATAGAGCATCATAACTCTTCTCCATATAGCCCGAAGATGAATGGCGCTGTCGAGGAGGCCAACAAGAACATCAAGAAGATCGTGCAGAAGATGGTTGTAACATACAAAGACTAACATGAGATGCTACCATTTGCGTTGCATGGGTACAGAACGTCAGTGCGTACCTCAATAGGGGAAACCCCATTCTCACTGGTGTATGGTATGGAGGCAGTCCTACCAATTGAAGTGGAAATCCCCTTGTTGCGGTTAATGATGGACATTAAGCTAGATGAAGCTGAGTGGATCCGATCCAGATTTAATCAATTGAGCATCATTAAAGAAAAGCACCTAGCACCTGTATGCCATGGACAGTTGTATCAGCGGCGGATGAAGCAGGCTTTTGACAAGAAAGTACGACCACAGAGGTACATGCCAGGTGACTTGGTACTGAAAAAGATTATTCCTCCTCTTAACGATCACAGGGGCAAATGGACTCATAACTATGAAGGACCGTTCGTAGTTAAAAAGGTTTTCTCAGGTGGAGCCTTGATGCTGACAACCATGGACGGAGAAGACTTCCAATCCCCTGTCAACATAGACGCAGTAAGAAAATACTTCGTGTAAAAAGGACCCGCTGGATAAAAACAGAATAAAGATCCAGGCAAAAGTGGGCATCTCGGCGAGCCAAAAACATAATAAAAGGCTCGGGCAAAAATTAGGGAAATCTTGAAAAATGTACACCCGCTGAGTTGAAAAGCCACATCAGACAACTCAGGCAAAAAAGGGTATCCCGGTGGATTGAAAACCTGAAAGGGCGATCCACGCAAAAGAGGGACTAACACGAACGACTGTGATCTGCGAGATCCGTAACCTATCTGCAGCTGGGGTTATTCTAAGGGTTGAAGATTAGTTCAATTACCTTTCTCAAGGGACAAAGCGAGCGAATCATCTCGAAGATATACGAGTCATAACCGGGTTGAAACTTGATGAGATCCACTTCTTGCATTGCCAATAGGATAATTTGTTTTCCTTTTTGGATATTTCCTCTTTCCAGGGAATTGCTTCCTTTGTATTGCCTATTCATGGCCATTTTTCCGAATCAATAAAAATTCAACTTCAGTCAGCTTGTGACTGTTTGCTTCTTGTTTTTGTTTTTCATCTAGCATTGATTGATTGCGAAAACATCCAGCAAATTGTGATTTATATTGTGTTGTGAACATTTGAATGCTTTTTAACTCATGCAGGAGGATGGAAACAATTAATACAACTCTGAAAGGGTGTCAAGATGCCTAAATAATGATTCATGCTATGAGCCTGGGGCAGGCAGGTCCCAAACTAACTCTCCATGTTGCAGGCACTATCGATTGTGTTTATGCAGGTACAAGTACATGTGTTGCTAACAGAGCTAAGAGCAGATTCCTAGGAGGAGCGATTCTTTATGTTTGAACAAGAGCAGGTGTCTCCCAGGGTATCTCCAGTCATCCCCAGTAAAGTGGAAGTTGAAATTTCTCCCAGCAAGGTAGCAGAATGTGGGTGTCATCCCCAAGCAGAAGTCTTCCTTCAGACACAGGGGAAATTCCTAGTAGTACAAGGAGTGTCATTCCTCCCCAGCAGTTTGCTCCCTCAGCAATGGCATGCCTCTGGTTCCCGGCCAAGTCAGGAGGTCTCCGCTTCCCCATCAGAATTCAAGAAGGGTCCATCTCCAGTAGGGTCTTGGCACTCCAATCTCAAAGTCCAATTTATTTTTGGAAATGGCGGCTGTTAGAGCCGGTGTATCATTGACAGTGTTCCCCGCAGAGTTGTCTCCTCCTCATCAAGATGGATCAGATCAGTGCAGTGATCATCAATTCTTCCCAGTCAAGCCGTTTGGGATACTTGCAGTCTCCTTGTCAAGAGATCTCTTTGCATTTGCATATGAATAATCATCATTACATTTGCATCCTCTAAAGCGTATCATTTCCATCATCATGGAGCATTACGCCATAAATTCAAACATATGCATGCCAGCATGGGCCACTTTTAAGGTATATTACATACGACCTATAATATATTTTCAACCTGAAGTACTCCGCACAGAGGATACCAATATCATTTTTCAGACATCCTTATCTTTCCAGATCAATATTTGTCACTTATTCCGCGTCTTGTTTGGTACAACAGTTGCGTTGCAGGTTCTTGTTTTGTACGATGGTCCTGTTTGCCTGGGTTCTCGTTTATGTACAACGATCCCGTTCCATCTTGTCCTATTTCCATTGCAGTTTCTGGTTATCGACTGAGGCCGGTATACCATTGCGTCTCCATTCGAGGATGGTTTCGTGTTAGATCCGTGGATCTTTTGTGAGTTGTCATTCGAGGATGGCATTCTTTCTTCAAGTCCTTCTGAGGTTGGTTTTGTTGTTGTGGCTATCATTCGAGGATGATAGACCTTTTTGAGCTTATTGATTGAGGTCAGTTTGTCTCTTTTGCAAAGTCTATCTGAGGCCAGTCTTTGTGTTTCTGGTTATCGACTGAGGTCGGTATACCATTGCGTTTCCATTCGAGGATGGTTTAATGTTAGATCCGAGGATCTTTTGAGAATTGTCATTCGAGGATGGCATTCTTTTCTTCAAGTACTTCTGATGTTGGTCTTGTTGATGTGGCTATCATTCAAGGATGATAGACCTTTTTGATATTATTGATTGAAGTCAGTTTGTCTCTTTTGCAAAGTCTGTCTGAGGTCAGTCTTTGTGTTTTTGGTTATCGACTGAGGCCGATATACCATTGCGTTTCCTTTCGAGGATGGTTTCGATTTAGATCCGAGGATCTTTTGTGAGTTGTCATTCGAGGATGGCATTATTTTCTTCAAGTCCTTCTGAGGTTGGTCTTGTTGTTGTGGCTATCACTCGAGGATGATAGACCATTTTAAGCTTATTGATTGAGGTCAGTTTGTCTCTTTTGCAAAGTCTGTCTGAGGTCAGTCTTTGTGTTTCTGGTTATCGACTGAGGTCGGTATACCATTGCGTTTCCATTCGAGGATGGTTTTGTGTTAGATCCGAGGATCTTTTGAGAATTGTCATTCGAGGATGGAATTCTTTTCTTCAAGTCCTTCTGAGGTTGGTCTTGTTGTTGTGGCTATCATTCGAGGATGATAGACCATTTTGAGCTTATTGATTGAGGTCAGTTTCTCTCTTTTGCAAAGTCTATCTGAGGTCAGTCTTTGTGTTTCTGGTTATCGACTGAGGTCGGTATACCATCGCATTTGCATTCGATGATGGTTTCATTTTAGATCCGAGGATCTTTTGTGAGTTGTCATTCGAGGATGGCTTTCTTTTCTTCAAGTCCTTCTGAGGTTGGTCTTGTTGTTGTGGCTATCATTCGAGGATGATAGACCATTTTGAGCTTATTGATTGAGGTTAGTTTGTCTCTTTTGCAAAGTCTGTCTGAGGTCATTCTTTGTGTTTTTGGTTATCGACTTAGGCCGGTATACCATTGCGTTTCCATTCGAGGATGGTTTCATTTTAGATCCGAGGATCTTTTGTGAGTTGTCATTCGAGGATGGCATTATTTTCTTCAAGTCCTTTTGAGGTTGGTCTTGTTGTTGTGGCTATCATTCGAGGATGATACACCATTTTGAGCTTATTGATTGAGGTTAGTTTGTCTCTTTTGCAAAGTCTGTCTAAGGTCAGTCTTTGTGTTTCTAGTTATCGACTGATGTCGGTATACCATTGCGTCTCTATTCGAGGATGGTTTCGTGTTAGATCCGAGGATCTTTTGAGAATTGTCATTCGAGGATGGCATTATTTTCTTCAAGTCCTTCCGAGGTTGGTCTTGTGGTTGTGGCTATCATTTGAGGATGATAGACCATTTTGAGCTTATTGATTGAGGTCAGTTTGTCTCTTTTGTAAAGTCTGTCTGAGGTCAGTCTTTGTGTTTCTGGTTATCGACTGAGGCCGATATACCATTGCGTCTCCATTTGAGGATGATTTCGTTTTAGATATGAGGATCTCTTGTGAATTGTCATTCGAGGATGTCATTCTTTTCTTCAATTCCTTCTGAGGTTGGTATTGTTGTTGTGGCTATCATTTGAGGATGATAGACCATTTTGAGCTTTTTCATTGAGGTCAGTTTGTCTCTTTTGCAAAGTCTGTCTGAGGTCAGTCTTTGTTGTTTCTTGTTATTGACTGAGTCCGGTATACCATTGCGTCTCCATTCAAGGATGGTTTCGTGTTAGATCCGAGGATCTTTTGAGAATCTTCGTTTGAGGATGGCATTCTTCCCAATATATTTTATTTCCCACAAAGTTCAAATTTCCAGGTTTTATTTGAGTATTCAATCACTCCATACCTTGAACGTCTAAAAGCTCTCGCAAATATTCGTTTAGGCCTGCAGATGATTGAATAGGGGCAGCTGTAATACCTCAAAATTTTCCCTCTCATTTCCCCAACATTTTGCATATCATTTAGCATACATAAGTCCATAAATAATAAAAAAACATTGCATCATATGTAGCATAGCTGAGGCATAGGTATGTGATCAATGATTGGAGCAACCAAAGGCATTACAAAGGCAATCAAAGGGCCACAAAGCTTCTCATCCTGGTTCAAAGGGTTCACAATGTCCCACAAGTCTTCATCTGAAGCCACAAGCCATGGAAAGATTTGAGTTGATCAGAGGAGGCGAGCAGTGCAATATTTCCTGATGAAAAGGGCCAAATTAGGGTTTCACTTCTACTGGGCTTCTTCAAGACGTTTTGATTCAAAGTGGATTCCTTTGTATTATATATGATGTCAAATGCCTAGGGTTCAAATTTCATCCACAAAATCATTTTGGAAGAGTTTTAATTGGCCAAGATGACTGAAAATCGAAGAATCGGGGAAAGGGCAACCAAGCTAGGTAAAAAGGGGTTGATTCCTGACTTTCAAGATCGAAATCATGAAATTAGGGTTACAATGATCCTATGGTTCAAACTTGGTCAAGATATGATGGAGAAATCATAAAAGATAGAAAAGAAAAATCATTTGAAAAGTGGTTGTTTTCACATTTCCCTCCATTTTTCCTTCCACTTTCCTTCCACACTTCCTTTCATTCTTTCCCTCTTGTTTTTTCCATCCCAATTCCACTCCATTTCCCTTGGAAGCTTCTACCATGTTCTACCATATTCTAGAATATTCCTTCTCCAACCCTAACTCCATTGCTAAATCCTAACCTCATTACCAAACCATAATTTTGGATCCCAAGCCTAATTTTTGGGCCCCAAACCTAAGCCATATTTAATCCATTTTCATCCAAACCAAACGAAAAAAACTCACAATTTTCATTCACAAGTTTCTTCATTCTCTCACAATCACTTTTTCTCTCTCTCACTTTTCCTCCATTTTCCCTTTTTCACTAAAGCTTTTTGAATAAGCTCTTCAAGTTTCACATTGAAACTTGAAGATCTTGAAGCATAGCCCCAACCTCCATTGATTTTGTGGATTATGGAAGGAGAAGCTACTGATTTTGGTGAAGGTTTCGACTTATCGGAGGCACATGAAGGTTCAAGCACCAAGAACGCATTTATTTTGCGAGTTCGCGGTTTTCGTGGTTTTCTCTTGGATCAAGCTCCGATTCTTGCAACATTCACCGAAGCACTTCTCCACTTCGTAGGTTGGTGATCTAAATCACTTCTCCTTTAAGTTATTCTCTTCATCTCGCCATTTCGGCATTCTTTAAATGCTTTTCGTTTCGATTGCGATCGATTACGTTTAATTATGTGTTGCTTGCGATTTGTGATTTTTTGATGGATTAGAAGTTAAGGTGTTGATAGTTATAGGTTCTATCATGTGTAAATAAGCCCCAATTAGGTAGAAATTAGTGTTAGCATGTTCCTAGGTATGTTAGGGATCATTAGAAGTGAGTTTGTGGCCAAAAGCACTTATTTCTTAACGTTTTTCACATTCTGGTTCAGTGTTAACCAGTTAACCATTTGGTTAACCGGTTAACGGGTGCGTATTGGCCACAAAATAGGGCAGTTTTAGGTTTGTTAACCGGTTAACCATTTGGTTAACCGGTTAACGCTGTTAATTTTTGTTTTTTTTTGCTTATTTCATAGCTTAATCCTAAGTTCTTGTGTCTTTAATGTTCATACATGTTTAGGTATTGATTTTAGGGAATTTTTGGGTCCATTTCTAGTAGCTCATTCCCCCATTTTGAGTCGTTTCGACGCGTTTCCGTCCATGTTGCGTATTATGCATTTTTGTGTTTCTTTGTGCGTAACTTGGTTTCTTGCATTTTGTTGCTATGTTTATGCATCATTTGGCATGTGAATAATCATGTTGCATTCTGTTTTAACATATTTCACATTGCATTAAATCATTTTGCATTTCATTGTATCAAGATATGTTGCATTTTGCATAATCATGTATGTATGTGCATTTGGTTGCATGTTTGATCATAGCATTCACATCAATTCAATTCTGAATTTTTGCATTGAGTTTGACATTCTTGTTAATCTAACATATTGCACATTCATGATCAATGCTCATTATGTTCATATGCCATATTCATGTGCTACATTTTTGCATACTTGTTGCATAATCCATCATGTGACGCATTCTTGCATAATCCTTCAAAATGTTCATGTTATTTAAATTATGTATGATGATCCATGTTCAAATGCATGTTCATGATGAAGTTGGTGCATTTTTCATTGAGTTTGTGAATTAAGAAATGAAAATAATCAAATCTGGATTTTGCATTTCATAGCTGTTTTTGCATATAGGTGTTGTAAAATGTATGCTGTTTGTTGTGTAGTGCATGCTGTTTGTGACTTTTTACACCTACTTTCATGCTGTTTGATAGCTGTAGTATGATGTTTGTATTATACGTTGTTTTCATAGCTAATTGTGTGTTTGAGTGCTGTAAATAGTGGCTGAATTTTAGCTTAGCATAGTGTAGGCACCCTTTGTCGCTCCCGGGATTTTCATCCTAGTACAAACGCGAAAGTGGCGCGGAAAGGTTAGAGTCGCCAGCCAGACATTTTTATCCCAAAGGAATGGGAAAGGTAATGTTGCACAAACCTAAGGAAGAAGGAAAAGGACTAGGCCTTGCGAACCAAAGATATGAATACGGGAGTCGGTTACGAATTGAGAAGGTATTAGCACCCCAATCCGTCCGCCGTACCCGACGGGATCCACGCTTAAAAGTCTGTTTTCAAAGGGTGAGAAATAATATGCTGTTTGAATAGAGAATAGCTATCTGGAATGAAATGGAATTTGGGAAAAAGAATGAAATTGGAAAATGGGAATAAAACGGGAAAATGTAGGGAAAAAGAAAGATTGTGCTCGAATGGGCCCTACCCCACTGCCTACGTACCTCATCGGGATAAATGAGGATCAGAGACGCCGTAGTTCGTCTAACTAAGGCTTACACTCGTTTGTGGTTTTTAGGATGACGTTGCCATAGCTCTAGCTCAGGTGTTACCGGCTCTGACTCGAGGGTGTTTACCGTATCGCTGTTTGAACTGTCGAGACAAGTCATGAAGAGTATGAGATGAGAATGAGAAGACGTGACTTCTTGGTCTGTTGTCTTTTAGAAGAAATGTTTTGGATTTATGTTTATTGAATGTACAACACTAAAGACTATGACACAGGAGCGAATACTTTCTAAGATCGCCCCCAATGGAACGTTTGTAAAGCATCCTAGAAGAGTGAAGGAGACCTCCACTAGTCATTTCCCGTGTAGCTTAAGGCTCGTGGCGCATTGTACACCTTTCCTTTGTTAATTGTTTTTTTGACTTTATTTTGAGATGAGAAGAGACTCGAGTTATAAAAGGTAAACATTCTAAGGGGCTACTAGACCTACCCTAAATCAGTTGAATTCATGGATCACCTATGGTTAGTGAGGTTTACAATTAAAATCTACCTAAGAGATATAAGAGATATAAGACTAAACATGCAAGTAAAAGAAGTTAGTAATGAGCAATAGGGTCCTCCTAGGTCATGGTAGGTAAAAACGGTATGGAATGTAAACGGGATGGAACAATGGTTCGGGTGGGTCGGTTGCATGGTGCTAAGACGCACGACTTATGGTATGGAACATGCAAGGTTTGCCTTTGGTTGAATGGAATGGAACGAAGGTAATCGTGGATCCCTAAAATAATATGAACTTTATTTATTTATTTGAAAATGTACTCGACGTTGGATCGAATACTTTATTTGTTTTTTTGAAAATTTGGTTTTCTAACGATTTGTTTTTATCTTTTCTAATCCTAATTAAGGAAATTATAAAAGCATACAAGTTCTAAGCTATTACAATCACAAAATACACCAAGCATAAAACACAATTAAGAAAATATCCAAGTCCAATAAGCCAAACCTTGCAAAACACCTTGCACACAAAGAAAAAGCAAATAGTTAGTGAATGATATGAATTATGAATATGCATAATGTGAAGGAATGAATTAAAATGGCAAAAATATTAAAAGTCATGAGAAAAATATGAAATTAAATTCCTAAGGTCTTAAACCTGATTATAACACCATATTAAAAAATCTCTAAAAAATTCTCATTCTAACTAGGGTAAATGACCACTTAAACCTAACTAAAGTTTAATCACAAAATTACACAAATTACACTACCCAAAACAATAAAAAAATGTCCTAAAAATTCACCAAAAAATGTTCTAGATACTTTAACTTGTCTTTTAGTCATAGCAAAAAGAATGGGCAGAAAATATTATGGGAAGTGGCAGAAAGAAATTGGACAAATTTATGTATCCACATGAGAATTCAATAGAAAATCAATTAAATGAAAATTCGAAAATAAATTGAAAAATGATTAAATTCAGAAAGTGAAAATTGGGAGTGTTTCTAAAATGTCTTAATATTCTAATATAATTTTGGTGGATTTTTATTATTCATTTTCGTATTTTTTACATAATTAATTTGAAATGATATAAAATAGAAATTTAAAAGAAAAGAAGAATAGAAAGGGGGGAGAATAGAAATGTTTCTAAGTTAAAATAGCAATCGGGCCCAAAACAGGGGTGGAAAAAGCAGTTCTCAGGGCTCATGAGGAAGCATAAAAATGGTCCAACCGGACGGTGACAAGTGTCACCGCCGGATTGGACCCTAAAACCAAAGGATCTTATTTTCATTCTAATCAACAGGAGGTGGAGAAATTAAGAGATTTTATGGCTCTTAATTAACTTGTAAATTATGAATTATTAATAGCTTTTAATCACAAGGAAATCAGCATCAATTTGTAATTAAGGAACAAATCAAAGATTAAAACTAAAAATACAAATTCAAAAAACAACAGAGAACACGTCTCTCTCAAAATGCGTCTCACCCAAACCCTAATCCCCTTTTCTTCGACCTCCCTTCCTTCATCTCCGTCGCCCCCTACATCTCATCCCTCTTCTCTCTCAAAATTCGCCTTCTTCCTTAAACAAAAAACTCTAACTTGCCGCAACTTCACTCTCTCCTTCTCATATATATATATATCCTTTCTAAACCCTAACTGCCGAAAATTCATCACCGGAGAAGACAAAGCCCGCGGCCGTTGTCGACTCCGGGACACCCTCAACTGAATGTCACAACCTAACCCTAACAAGAAGCTGAGTTCGTAAAGACCCTAAACGCGAATCCTTCAAAGCCACCTCTCAAAATCTCGAATTCATGCTCGATCCTATATGATTCTTCCTTCTCTAATCACCGCCTAGACTAAAGCATTGAATGTTTGCAAGCTTTAAGGATAAATCAACGCACCTGTGAAACGAAGATGGTCTCGACGAGTATCTCGCGTAAGTACCTGATTCGATCCCCTTTTTCCTTTTTGATTTCGTGTTCTGATTACCTTAAGATATCATAAAATCATCGTCATGATGTTGTTTTTGGTGTTCTCCGCAGGTGGCTGCGATGATGTTGACAATGGTAATAATGGCGGATTGCGGCAAACAGATATGGTAAGTTGCAAATTGATGCGGCTTTGAGCTATGGTTGTTGGTTCTCGCAGGTGAAGGTGGAGATGATGATGATGACGATGACTCCGATTCGTTATGGTAAGTCTTGATATCCTCTTCTTCTTCTGATTTCCCTTGTACGTTTATCTTTATGATCGTGCTAAGCCGTTTCTATTTTCAAGTTGATTTCCTGTTTTCAAACAAAATCTTTGATGCAGATGATTAAGGAGAGGACTCTATTGGCGTATTGATGATTGAAGTTGTGCTTCTGTGATCAGAGACTTCGGTGGAAGATCGAAGAATGGGAGAAGGTGACGCAATGCCTCAAGGTAATATCGTCGACATTGGTTTCCCCTATTTCAGAATTGGCTTTCTCTTCTTCTTGAACTTCTTGCCATTCTACGTTTCCAACTTCAAATCCCTAAATAGGCTTCTTGTGATGTCATTGATATGCAGGGATTTAACAAAGGTGATGGGAGGTTGAAGATGGTAGGTGATGAGGATATTGATTATTTCTGTTAATCTTTTGTTATGCGGTTGTCATGGAAAGTGAAAGGTGATGTGAGGATGTGAAGATGAAGAATGGAGGAAATGAGAGATATTGAAGAAGTTGTAGCATGAGGGAGATCAAGAAGATAGGAGTTTGCAAGAAGATAAAAGAATAAAATGGCAGAGGAAAATGGTGCAGAGTGAAGGTATCAAAAAGAGAGGAAAAGAAAATTATGAAGATGAAAAGTGGAGGAATCCGGAAGAAGAATGCAAAGCGACAACTCGATCTTTTTATAGATAATGATGGTAAGGTTTTCCTTTGGATTTTGGTTGAATTTCAGTTAGAAATTCTGTTAGGAATTCTGTTAGAAAACAGTTAGAATTGGTTGGAAAATTCTGTTAAGTTATTTGCAAACTCAATTCATTCTTGAAGTTTTTCCCTCCTTTTCAATTTTTGCTTTGCTTTTCATTGCAGGATGTGTGTTTGATGATTGAGGATGGATTTTCTGTTGTGAGAATTTGGATTTTTGTCGCCGATTTTTATACTCAGATTTTCTTATGTACCCTCGGTATCCATTATTGAAATTTTGTAACTTGCTACTTGAAGGTTAGCATGGCTGTGAGAGTGAAAGAACTCGGTTGTATGATTGAAGGTGGATGAGGATGGCCTCTTAGAGGTTGGAGTCGGATCGACGGCTCTTATGATGAAGAGATACTGAAGTTTCTTCCTCTTTTTTTCTCAAGATTTCTCCATGTAAATGTGATCCTATTGTAATCTTCTCCTTTAAATTAATTATCATTCTAGTGTAATGATTTTCATTCTGGTGTAATAATCCACTAAACTTGTTTCTGCTATATTCTTTTTTTATTATTGGAACGAATCTTGTTAGAATACTGTTATTGGAACCAATATCCACGAATTCATTTCGTATTGCATTTTCCTGCATTTTGAATTTCTACAATACTTGACCTTTAATAAGCTTGAACCTGTACTATTCTTGGTTATTTTCTCACTTTGGCCATTAGCCTTTCCAACATGACCAACCTCACACTCATTTTCATACAACAAAAATTGTTCAACATTTCCCATTAATTCCCTGGCAATTATTTCCTTCTATAATTTCACAATTTATTATGAAGATAAACCAAAAGATCAATGGGCCTCATGACATAAGCTAGGAGTCTAAATTGTGAAATAAGAAATGGGATTGGATTAAACTTTGGTTTAATGGCTTTATGGTATTGAATTGAGATGGATATTAAGACGGAACTCAAAAGTGAGTATTGGACTTGGTGAGGAGTAAATAAGGACAAGGGAATTTAATTAGAGAGAAAAAAATCTTAAATGAAACATGACTAATAAACTTAAACTAATTGATTTATGAATAATCTTCTAGTTTAGAGTTAAACTAAGATGAAAATGGATAATAAAAGAAAGCATTAATTGAATGACCAATTTTTGTGAATAAGGGTATGATAGGAAATGGGTTTCAAATAATCGGATTGAAGACACGAACGAAATGGGTAGTGAACTAGAAAGAATATTAGCATGAGAAGAATCTAAATAATCCATACAACCAATCCTAACATGCTTATTTCATCTCAAACCTCCCATCCCTCAGATTTGCATCTTCGACGAATCCTCAGTTTTTTTCGACCAAGTTTCAAGCTAAAACCTCTTTAACTTGTATTACCAACAATGAAATATTAAGCGGACCACAATGTCTTGATTTTTGTATGAGCCCACGCTAGATCTTCTTGTACCAGAAATATCACAATACCTTTGATATGAGGGCTTGAACACCACTTTCGATTGATTAACCTTATGAACTTTGATGCCAATGTGTGATTATGAATGTTATAACATAATGGGAGATGTAGATGACCATGAAGTTCAAAGCCAGTAGATGGTAATAAATCAGAGGGCAAATTTTGGGGTGTTACAGCTGCCCCTATTCAATCACTGTAGACTTGAATGGATGATAGCAGCTGCTTTCAGACATTTGAAGTATGCAGGGATTGAATACTAAAAACAACCAGGAAATTTGCACTCTGTGGCAGAAGATCAGGGAAGTAAACTCAACCGAACAAACTCTGCTTGGATATAATTATGATGGGAAGAATAGTGAACATGGGATGCCTTTTGAGTGATGTCAGATGGCTACTGACTTGCCACACTGTGAGTGGACCTTTGATAGGCTGCAATAATGCCTTAATGGTGTATTATTGGATGGAGTTAGACGAATAACGACTTGCCACGCTGTGGGTGGACTTTCACCAGCTTGCGATAGAATTTTTAAGATACTTTGCCACCCTGAGGATGGACTTTTGCCAATCTACGGTTGGACTTTATGATACTTTACCACACTGCGGGTGGATTGCTGGATAATTTGCCACACTGCGGGTGGACTTTAAGGGTTTGCCACACTGCGGGTGGACTTCTGCTCACTGCGAGAGACTTTTGAAATTTGCCACCCGAAGATGGACTTTGGCCAGTCTGCGGCTGGACTTTCGCTCACTGCAGGAGACTTTTGCTCACTGTGGGAGGCTTTTGCCCACTGCGGGGGACTTTAGAGATTTGCCACACTACGGGTGAACTTTTGCTCACTACGGGAGACTTTAGAGATTTGCCACACTACGGGTGGACTTTTGCTCATTGTGGGAGACTTTTGGAACTTGCCACACTGCGGGTGGACTTTTGAAACTTGCCACACTACGGGTGGACTTTTGAAACTTGCCACACTGCGGGTGGACCTTAGAGATTTGCCACACTGCGGGTGGACTTTTGCTCACTACGGGAGACTTTTGCCCATTGCGGGGGACTTTAGAGATTTGCCACACTGCGGGTGGACTTTTGCTCACTACGGGAGACTTTTGAAACTTTGCCACCCGAAGATGGACTTTGGCCAGTCTGCGGCTGGACTTTTGCTCACTACGGGAGACTTTTGCTCACTACGGGAGACTTTTGCTCACTACGGGAGACTTTTGCTCACTACGGGAGACTTTTGAGATTTGCCACACTGCGGGTGGACTTTTGAAATTTGCCACCCGAAGATGGACTTTGGCCAGTCTGCGGCTGGACTTTTGCTCACTACGGGAGACTTTAGAGATTTGCCACACTGCGGGTGGACTTTTGAAATTTGCCACCCGAAGATGGACTTTGGCCAGTCTGCGGCTGGACTTTTGCTCACTACGGGAGACTTTTGCTCACTACGGGAGACTTTAGAGATTTGCCACACTGCGGGTGGACTTTTGAAACTTGCCACCCGAAGATGGACTTTGGCCAGTCTGCGGCTGGACTTTTGCTCACTACGGGAGACTTTTTGCTCACTACGGGAGACTCTTGCTCACTACGGGAGACTTTCGCTCACTACGGGAGACTTTTGCTCACTACGGGAGACTTTTGCCCACTACGGGGGACTTTAGAGATTTGCCACACTGCGGGTGGACTTTTGAAGCTTGCCACCCGAAGATGGACTTTGGCCAGTCTGCGGCTGGACTTTGAAATTTGCCACCCGAAGATGGACTTTGGCCAGTCTGCGGCTGGACTTTGAAATTTGCCACCCGAAGATGGACTTTGACCAGTCTGCGGCTGGACTTTGAAACTTGCCACCCGAAGATGGACTTTGGCCAGTCTGCGGCTGGACTTTGCATATGTTGAATTGCATGGTATGTTGCCCCATGACACTGGGGATATTATGTCTTGAGTATTGTTAATGAACTGGTATGAGTGTAAAAGAATTCCTGACGCGGAAGTAATAAGTCTCTGTTAACTCTGTGGGGGAAACACAATGATCGCGAATTCGATATCAAGTAGTCCCGTGGGGATAACATCTCTGTCGGAGAGGAGCGTGAATAATTCATCTGTCCGAATCATCACCTTTGCCAAAAATAAATTGTACTTTTAGATTTGAGGGTCGTGCCCGAGGATACCTCGATTTTTGAGGAATATCCACTCTTATGGATCTGTTGGGGAGGAGAATGATTTATCTGAAATCTTCTAGGGAAATAGGAATTGCCTTAGATCTATTGAGGAACCGAGATCAAGGAAATCATTTGAGGGAAAAAATTCTGACTTTAGTGAAGGTAACTTCCATTTGTCTGTTGGGGATGACTAGAAGCCGAGACACATCCTGCTGAGGAGGAAAGATTTCAAGTTGTCTCGTGCTGGGGATTAATTGCTTCTGTATGGATTTTACCTCAAGAGGATTTTAAAAAAAGACTCGGCGTCTTTAAACTCTTCGGTATTGTAACGACTGCATGAATCAATGTAATAACCTTGCTGGGGAGGTAACCATTGCCAATGCGGATGAGTTTGTATCTGTCAGAAGTGTTGAACGAGATAGTTGACTTGACAAGTAACCACAGTATTCTAGACTCCGGGTAAATGCTTCTGATCGTCTGTCTTCGGGAAAGAATGAATTCTCGTACTATTAGGGTGGCCTGCCCCAGTATGAGTATTTGAATAGTTTTGCTCTTGACTGACTAATCTTCGCTCTTGGAGAGATTTGAATCTCGAGGTGATTGCCCCAGTTTGACTGAAATTTGAAGAGATTGCTCGACATAACTGCCCCGGATTGGCTCAGTACTATGATTTTGAAGAGATTGCTCGACGTGACTGCCTCGGATTGGCTGGCTCTTACCATGACTAACCCTGCTCAATGAAGCTTTTTCGGAAAAGTGCACCTCGACGTGACAGTCTTTCGGAAGCTTTAGACTTCTCAACTTGGCAAACTTGAGCTTCTGGATTGAATTTCCGCATGTGAACCATTTATGATGCCAAACAAATGTATGCAAGTGAGAAAATTTTTATTCTTAGAATGAAAATCCTAATTCAACAAACATGTTAATCTTGAAGTTTTGAAAATGGATCGTTAACCTTCGTGAGCGAATCACTGGTTAAGATACGACCTTTATTTGAATGAAAGTATGTACATGCAATACCAATAAGTGTCTTTTAGCACAACTCATAGGAGTCAGGAATGCGGTCTCGTGGTAGTACGCTCTCAAATTAACCCTGTTTCAGTTAGGACTTTTAAGGGTTGTATCGTGGCCTGGTTCACGGTTATAGAAACAAAGGATATAGGCTCGAAGTTTATTTGTGCCCACCCGCTCTTCGTGATGTTCTCCATTCCTATGTTCAGCTAGTTTTCACAAGCATTCACCTTTCATAAGGGTTTCGTGTTGATTGAGGAACCATTGCTACTATTAGTTCAAGCACTAATCAGGTTATTGTTGAGAGTCAGTCACTCCTCTACTTTCGTGTTTGTGTCACACGACTTTGTTCTTATTTGAGGATCTTTCTTGTGTAATCCTTTCGGTCTTTCGCTTTTGCGTTATTTTGCTTATCCCTAACTTTTGCCTGGACTGATTCTTGTGAATCTTTGATTGTGTAGTCCAGCGGGATGCCCTAACTTTTGCCTAAGTCGCTTGTTTTCAAGTTTCGACTTAGCGGGCCTTTTCTTTTCTTTTTCTTTTTGCATTTTGAACAAGTCGCGTGACATTGTTTGTCTTGATTGCTTCACGAGGGTTGTGACTGTCTCATTTTGTGGTCGACGAAGGATAACCATTGTGGTTGTCAATCTTTGGACCTTTTGACTTGGATAACCATTGTGGTTTCGGGTCTTTGGACCTCTTGATTAGCATAGTAGAATGCAACGAATCTTCAAATACACTTCTTTATGAAATTTTGAACGCTTGGTCTGACTAGCTGACGTCTACCCTGCCCCTGGGTTATATGTGAGGGTTTTTTTTATTTTGAAAATAAACTCCTACTACAAGGCTCAAAGGGGTTAGCAAGGGTTTATCTTCCTTATATCTCCAGTGTTTAGGATTTGAAACAATGCCTGTACATCGTTAACAAGGTCTTACTTGAGAGCACACAATTAGAGACTTTGCGTTTTTGTTTCGTCATTCTCCTTCATAGAATTCAAGCATGACAATTGGTACCACAATGTACACATGCAAAATTATAAGGGAATGCAAATGAATTTACTTCAAGAAAAACATGTGAGTTTTATTATTGCTAACATTCAAAAGCAAACAACTTTCATACATGTAGACAAATGTTTAGCATATAAAAGAAACTACAAATGGAAATGCAGTAAAGAAACTGAATATTGTCGTGGTTGAGGAGGCTTGGCTCCGTCTGGACCTGTCAGTCTTGGATACTTTCAACGATCAATAGCTCTTTTCACAGATTTGTAACCTTCAATTTGCAGTTGCATGCCCAACCATGGCAGTAATGCTTCCTCTTCTAGCTATTCTGACTCTGACGCGAGACATCTTAAAGGAAAGAGTGAAGCTGGGGAGTAAAGTTGCCCCAGAAGGTTGCTCGGAAAGACCTAACGATCTTCTGCCTACGTATCTCCATTGACTGATGACCAATGAAGAATCAGAGCGACGTAGTTCCCCTCAATAGGGATGAAAAACGAACCATGAAGAAAGGCAAACACATAAATGCCATCACTGAGAGTATTTGAATACTGCTGGCTCTATTCACTGCTGCCCTGGGTGATTAACTTGAAGACTTCAGCTTAACATGGATCATCTGGTAGAATAACTGTGACACTGGTTCCGTCGTGATTAGGCATCAAATTCTGAAGTACCTTTGGGTGAGGAGAAAAACTGATTGTCCTGGACTCAATTAGGTCTTGTACCCTGTTCTGAAAAGCCTAACATTTCTCAATATTGTGCCCCTGGGCACCTGAATGGAATTCGCACCTGGAGTGTGGATCAAAATTTGGTGGTAGATTATCAGCAAAAGGAGCTCTCATGATACGAAGCTCGACCAAGTTCAACTTCAGAAGTTCTGGAAGCAATACAGCATATGGACATGGGATGGGATCAAGTTTGCGGTTTCTCGCTCTTGTTCTTTCCTGAAACAGTCTCTGTACCTGTTGTTGCTGACCCTGTGGTCATGATTGAAAACTTCGTTGTTGACACTGCGCTGGACGCCTAACATGTCCCTGTACTTTCTTACTCGTACTTGGCCGAGGAGTGAATGAATATTGTTGATGTGGCCCCTTTGAAGACTTGGCCTGAGTAATGATTCTAGAAGAAGGAAAGTCGACCACTTCTTTTGTATTCAGGCATGCTGAAGGAGGAGTTAGCTCGTGACACTCAATCAACCCTATTTTGAACTGACGTGGACATAATTCAGTATAAGACATGGGTGTCGGATCGATAACCCTTTCTTGAACCTGTTGGTGACGGGTTGCTAGCAATGGAGGAACTATAGCCGAAATCGGTTGAAGTATTTCTTCTGGAAACCAAGGCGTAGCGCCTGAGGAGGATCCCTGATAAGGAAAGAAAGTGCTCACTTCTTTGGTAAAGATTGGTGTAGGATCATTCAGTTCACATGTGGAGTTGGTTCCTATCTGATGCTCTTCCTGACTGCCGAGTGGTGATTGCTGGTGAAGAGATTCGAACTGTAGAGGAAATCCATCTAAAGAACCCTGATTTATTGGACATCCCAAGGAGATGGGAGAAACATGACCTTCTGTTTGAAAGGCGGACACACAACTATTTTCCTTTTTCGACATAGTATTCATGATTCCTGTAAGCAGCTTTATCTGAGTCTTCATCAGGTTGAATTCTTCTCTCAACAACTTCTGATCCTGGGACAACGCTCGAATGTCCACTACAACATGCCCCAGTTGGGCCTTCATCTCGTTCACCTCCGCTCGGAGTTGGTCCATACCTTGACAATCGTGATTCAAATTGCCCATTCTGGGGATTCTGGAGAGAAACCAGGTCAGGATAAGAATTTGTCTCTGAACACCTGTCAAAAATGCAAAGATGTATGCAAATGCCATGTTCAGTTATTTCCAGGGAATCCATCTGTTTTGATCCAAGTTTTAATGCAGAAGAAAATCCGACATAATCCAGATATGGGATCCTTAGAAGTAACTGAACATGTATGCTAAAATGCCATGATGTCATGTATGCAACTGGCATGCGGTCAGCGGTCCGACGCTGGCGTGGATCAGATAACCACGTGTTGGTGAAGATCATGATATCAGTATCTCTGTGCAGAAGTTCCAGAATTCTCAACCAAGTATCATATAGGACCGGATCATATCATTGAGTAACACTGGCAAAAGCGGGTATGTTGGAAGTCTTAGGGTTCCTGCAAACCTGTAAACCCCTCCCAATCTCACGGGTGTTGCTACTACGGGTCAACATCACGGACTCTCAAAGCCGAATAGCAATAATACGTTCACCATTTCCGAGAAATGGCTCATGACCAAATCAGGGAATCGGTTTGGCATTATATACTACTCAGGGAGGCCTCAGCTGAATTCCGGAAAAACAAGCATCCCTCATAAGTTCCCGGCTTCAAGCACTGAAGTCGAGAAACAATAGTACATTCATCCCAAAGGGTACAATACTACCGTCATACGACCAGTTGCTTTAACCAGGTTCCTACGAGAGAACAAGGTCATCCTATGCGATTTCCTAGTGGGCCCTCGGGTGCGAATGGGTTTGCCACGAAATGTGGTCTGCCACTGTCACCACTGGAGAGGGTTGTTTCCACTAAGGTCCTCGATGATCGGTTCCCAGTGTTAGCAGCTCAGGTGAGAATATTCTATGGTCTGCCTAGGCAGTATAGAACATATCCCAAGAGAGCCTGATCTGGGTGTGGGACTCGTGAAAACTACACGTGCTCAAGACCACGCAAGCCACACGACTGCCCACTCTAAATCCTGTGTGTATACTCAAGCCGGCTTATCTCACAATAATCCCATCCCGCCAAGGAAAACCAGAACAGCCAGTACAGTATATGCCAGTATATGCAACAGTAAAGTAAAGTGCAGAAAGCTATAAATAAAGCTGTAAAGGAAAGCGATAAACTGTAAACAAAACAGTAAAGCTAAACTAAAGCATAACAGCAAATGAGTAAGCACCCAAAGAAAACAGAAACAGACAAGCGCTAGGATTGACTCTCAAAGGGGAAATTAGATTTTCTAAAATCCCCAGCAGAGTCGCCAGCTGTCGCTCCCGGGATTTTCATCCTAGTACAAACGCGAAAGTGGCGCGGAAAGGTTAGAGTCGCCAGCCAGACATTTTTATCCCAAAGGAATGGGAAAGGTAATGTTGCACAAACCTAAGGAAGAAGGAAAAGGACTAGGCCTTGCGAACCAAAGATCTGAATACGGGAGTCGGTTACGAATTGAGAAGGTATTAGCACCCCAATCCGTCCGCCGTACCCGACGGGATCCACGCTTAAAAGTCTGTTTTCAAAGGGTGAGAAATAATATGCTGTTTGAATAGAGAATAGCTATCTGGAATGAAATGGAATTTGGGAAAAAGAATGAAATTGGAAAATGGGAATAAAACGGGAAAATGTAGGGAAAAAGAAAGATTGTGCTCGAATGGGCCCTACCCCACTGCCTACGTACCTCATCGGGATAAATGAGGATCAGAGACGCCATAGTTCGTCTAACTAAGGCTTACACTCGTTTGTGGTTTTTAGGATGACGTTGCCATAGCTCTAGCTCAGGTGTTACCGGCTCTGACTCGAGGGTGTTTACCGTATCGCTGTTTGAACTGTCGAGACAAGTCATGAAGAGTATGAGATGAGAATGAGAAGACGTGACTTCTTGGTTTGTTGTCTTTTAGAATAAATGTTTTGGATTTATGTTTATTGAATGTACAACACTAAAGACTATGACACAGGAGCGAATACTTTCCAAGATCGCCCCCAATGGAACGTTTGTAAAGCATCCTAGAAGAGTGAAGGAGACCTCCACTAGTCATTTCCCGTGTAGCTTAAGGCTCGTGGCGCATTGTACACCTTTCCTTTGTTAATTGTTTTTTTGACTTTATTTTGAGATGAGAAGAGACTCGAGTTATAAAAGGTAAACATTCTAAGGGGCTACTAGACCTACCCTAAATCAGTTGAATTCATGGATCACCTATGGTTAGTGAGGTTTACAATTAAAATCTACCTAAGAGATATAAGAGATATAAGACTAAACATGCAAGTAAAAGAAGTTAGTAATGAGCAATAGGGTCCTCCTAGGTCATGGTAGGTAAAAACGGTATGGAATGTAAACGGGATGGAACAATGGTTCGGGTGGGTCGGTTGCGTGGTGCTAAGACGCACGACTTATGGTATGGAACATGCAAGGTTTGCCTTTGGTTGAATGGAATGGAACGAAGGTAATCGTGGATCCCTAAAATAATATGAACTTTATTTATTTATTTGAAAATGTACTCGACGTTGGATCGAATACTTTATTTGTTTTTTTGAAAATTTGGTTTTCTAACGATTTGTTTTTATCTTTTCTAATCCTAATTAAGGAAATTATAAAAGCATACAAGTTCTAAGCTATTACAATCACAAAATACACCAAGCATAAAACACAATTAAGAAAATATCCAAGTCCAATAAGCCAAACCTTGCAAAACACCTTGCACACAAAGAAAAAGCAAATAGTTAGTGAATGATATGAATTATGAATATGCATAATGTGAAGGAATGAATTAAAATGGCAAAAATATTAAAAGTCATGAGAAAAATATGAAATTAAATTCCTAAGGTCTTAAACCTGATTATAACACCATATTAAAAAATCTCTAAAAAATTCTCATTCTAACTAGGGTAAATGACCACTTAAACCTAACTAAAGTTTAATCACAAAATTACACAAATTACACTACCCAAAACAATAAAAAAATGTCCTAAAAATTCACCAAAAAATGTTCTAGATACTTTAACTTGTCTTTTAGTCATAGCAAAAAGAATGGGCAGAAAATATTATGGGAAGTGGCAGAAAGAAATTGGACAAATTTATGTATCCACATGAGAATTCAAAAGAAAATCAATTAAATGAAAATTCGAAAATAAATTGAAAAATGATTAAATTCAGAAAGTGAAAATTGGGAGTGTTTCTAAAATGTCTTAATATTCTAATATAATTTTGGTGGATTTTTATTATTCATTTTCGTATTTTTTACATAATTAATTTGAAATGATATAAAATAGAAATTTAAAAGAAAAGAAGAATAGAAAGGGGGGAGAATAGAAATGTTTCTAAGTTAAAATAGCAATCGGGCCCAAAATAGGGGTGGAAAAAGCAGTTCTCAGGGCTCATGAGGAAGCATAAAAATGGTCCAACCGGACGGTGACAAGTGTCACCGCCGGATTGGACCCTAAAACCAAAGGATCTTATTTTCATTCTAATCAACAGGAGGTGGAGAAATTAAGAGATTTTATGGCTCTTAATTAACTTGTAAATTATGAATTATTAATAGCTTTTAATCACAAGGAAATCAGCATCAATTTGTAATTAAGGAACAAATCAAAGATTAAAACTAAAAATACAAATTCAAAAAACAACAGAGAACACGTCTCTCTCAAAATGCGTCTCACCCAAACCCTAATCCCCTTTTCTTCGACCTCCCTTCCTTCATCTCCGTCGCCCCCTACATCTCATCCCTCTTCTCTCTCAAAATTCGCCTTCTTCCTTAAACAAAAAACTCTAACTTGCCGCAACTTCACTCTCTCCTTCTCATATATATATATATCCTTTCTAAACCCTAACTGCCGAAAATTCATCACCGGAGAAGACAAAGCCCGCGGCCGTTGTCGACTCCGGGACACCCTCAACTGAATGTCACAACCTAACCCTAACAAGAAGCTGAGTTCGTAAAGACCCTAAACGCGAATCCTTCAAAGCCACCTCTCAAAATCTCGAATTCATGCTCGATCCTATATGATTCTTCCTTCTCTAATCACCGCCTAGACTAAAGCATTGAATGTTTGCAAGCTTTAAGGATAAATCAACGCACCTGTGAAACGAAGATGGTCTCGACGAGTATCTCGCGTAAGTACCTGATTCGATCCCCTTTTTCCTTTTTGATTTCGTGTTCTGATTACCTTAAGATATCATAAAATCATCGTCATGATGTTGTTTTTGGTGTTCTCCGCAGGTGGCTGCGATGATGTTGACAATGGTAATAATGGCGGATTGCGGCAAACAGATATGGTAAGTTGCAAATTGATGCGGCTTTGAGCTATGGTTGTTGGTTCTCGCAGGTGAAGGTGGAGATGATGATGATGACGATGACTCCGATTCGTTATGGTAAGTCTTGATATCCTCTTCTTCTTCTGATTTCCCTTGTACGTTTATCTTTATGATCGTGCTAAGCCGTTTCTATTTTCAAGTTGATTTCCTGTTTTCAAACAAAATCTTTGATGCAGATGATTAAGGAGAGGACTCTATTGGCGTATTGATGATTGAAGTTGTGCTTCTGTGATCAGAGACTTCGGTGGAAGATCGAAGAATGGGAGAAGGTGACGCAATGCCTCAAGGTAATATCGTCGACATTGGTTTCCCCTATTTCAGAATTGGCTTTCTCTTCTTCTTGAACTTCTTGCCATTCTACGTTTCCAACTTCAAATCCCTAAATAGGCTTCTTGTGATGTCATTGATATGCAGGGATTTAACAAAGGTGATGGGAGGTTGAAGATGGTAGGTGATGAGGATATTGATTATTTCTGTTAATCTTTTGTTATGCGGTTGTCATGGAAAGTGAAAGGTGATGTGAGGATGTGAAGATGAAGAATGGAGGAAATGAGAGATATTGAAGAAGTTGTAGCATGAGGGAGATCAAGAAGATAGGAGTTTGTAAGAAGATAAAAGAATAAAATGGCAGAGGAAAATGGTGCAGAGTGAAGGTATCAAAAAGAGAGGAAAAGAAAATTATGAAGATGAAAAGTGGAGGAATCCGGAAGAAGAATGCAAAGCGACAACTCGATCTTTTTATAGATAATGATGGTAAGGTTTTCCTTTGGATTTTGGTTGAATTTCAGTTAGAAATTCTGTTAGAAAACAGTTAGAATTGGTTGGAAAATTCTGTTAAGTTATTTGCAAACTCAATTCATTCTTGAAGTTTTTCCCTCCTTTTCAATTTTTGCTTTGCTTTTCATTGCAGGATGTGTGTTTGATGATTGAGGATGGATTTTCTGTTGTGAGAATTTGGATTTTTGTCGCCGATTTTTATACTCAGATTTTCTTATGTACCCTCGGTATCCATTATTGAAATTTTGTAACTTGCTACTTGAAGGTTAGCATGGCTGTGAGAGTGAAAGAACTCGGTTGTATGATTGAAGGTGGATGAGGATGGCCTCTTAGAGGTTGGAGTCGGATCGACGGCTCTTATGATGAAGAGATACTGAAGTTTCTTCCTCTTTTTTTCTCAAGATTTCTCCATGTAAATGTGATCCTATTGTAATCTTCTCCTTTAAATTAATTATCATTCTAGTGTAATGATTTTCATTCTGGTGTAATAATCCACTAAACTTGTTTCTGCTATATTCTTTTTTTATTATTGGAACGAATCTTGTTAGAATACTGTTATTGGAACCAATATCCACGAATTCATTTCGTATTGCATTTTCCTGCATTTTGAATTTCTACAATACTTGACCTTTAATAAGCTTGAACCTGTACTATTCTTGGTTATTTTCTCACTTTGGCCATTAGCCTTTCCAACATGACCAACCTCACACTCATTTTCATACAACAAAAATTGTTCAACATTTCCCATTAATTCCCTGGCAATTATTTCCTTCTATAATTTCACAATTTATTATGAAGATAAACCAAAAGATCAATGGGCCTCATGACATAAGCTAGGAGTCTAAATTGTGAAATAAGAAATGGGATTGGATTAAACTTTGGTTTAATGGCTTTATGGTATTGAATTGAGATGGATATTAAGACGGAACTCAAAAGTGAGTATTGGACTTGGTGAGGAGTAAATAAGGACAAGGGAATTTAATTAGAGAGAAAAAAATCTTAAATGAAACATGACTAATAAACTTAAACTAATTGATTTATGAATAATCTTCTAGTTTAGAGTTAAACTAAGATGAAAATGGATAATAAAAGAAAGCATTAATTGAATGACCAATTTTTGTGAATAAGGGTATGATAGGAAATGGGTTTCAAATAATCGGATTGAAGACACGAACGAAATGGGTAGTGAACTAGAAAGAATATTAGCATGAGAAGAATCTAAATAATCCATACAACCAATCCTAACATGCTTATTTCATCTCAAACCTCCCATCCCTCAGATTTGCATCTTCGACGAATCCTCAGTTTTTTTCGACCAAGTTTCAAGCTAAAACCTCTTTAACTTGTATTACCAACAATGAAATATTAAGCGGACCACAATGTCTTGATTTTTGTATGAGCCCACGCTAGATCTTCTTGTACCAGAAATATCACAATACCTTTGATATGAGGGCTTGAACACCACTTTCGATTGATTAACCTTATGAACTTTGATGCCAATGTGTGATTATGAATGTTATAACATAATGGGAGATGTAGATGACCATGAAGTTCAAAGCCAGTAGATGGTAATAAATCAGAGGGTAAATTTTGGGGTGTTACACCCTTAAACTTAAGATTGAGTCTAGTTTAGGTCCAAGTTGCCTTAGGATTTGTTTGGTATGTGTTTACCTCATTCTTTTTTTAAATAAAAATGCACATTAACCTTTGTTTTGTAGAGGGGAAGATTGAGGTAAGTTTTCTTCACCTTATCCTTTATTTTTATGTATTCTTTATGCATTTAATTCACTTCCTTTCTTCCATATTTGTGATTGGTAGGTTTCCCCATTGTTAGGACCAACTTATCTTCCTTAGGAAGTAAGTTGCATCCTTTTTCTTTTCTCTTTTCCTTTTGCTCTTTAGGATTAGAAAAGCCTCACTAACCATTAGGACCATCATTTTAATAAATAACTTAGGGTTGTGTCTTAGTCTCCCTTAGTTTTTCCCTTTCCGATTTGAGTCTTCTTTCTCATCTTTAAACAAAATCCAAAAAGACTTAATAAATGCATGAAAGGATCCCTTGTGTATAGCCTTATTCCATGGGGCACTTACATTTATTCCATCTTGGAATAGTGTAAGCTTGTCTAGCATGATGTACAAGTCTCATCAAGGAGTTGTTTCACAAAGAAAATCTAAAAGACACTTCTTCACAAAAGCTACAAAAACACTTAATAAAGTTCAACAAGCTAGTGAACTTGAACCCTAATCCTAGGAAACAAGTCTTGGATAAATTCTCCTTGCTTAGTGTGGTTGTTCTATTATTCCATCTTGGAATGTAGTAGCAAGTACACATTCCATGGAAAAGAGTTTGAATTCACTTCCTTGTGCCAAATTCATACAAAACGCTTAAAAGTAAGAAACAAACAATAAGCGACATTCCTACGGGAACTTCTCCTTCTCATCTCATTCACTCATAACGCGAACTTGTGACGACTTGTCTCACATGCAAGACGGTAAACGCACTCGTACCAGATGAGCCTGCAACACCTGAGCATAGACATACGCAGTTCAAGCTATAAAAAACATAAGAAAATAGTTCCCGCCTTGATTAGGCGAACTACGTCGACTCTGATCCTCATTATCCCGATGAGGTACGTAGGCAGTGGGGTAGGGCCCGTTCGAGCACATTCTTTATTTTCCCTACATTTTCCCCTTTTATTTCCATTCTCTTTCCCAATCCCCTTTCTCATTTCCATTTCCAGTTCCAGTTAGCAGTTTTATTCAGCAGCACTTTATTTTCTCACCCTTTGAAGCAAACAAGCAAGCGTGGATCCCGTCAGGTACGGCGGACGGTTTGGCGTGCTAATACCTTCATAGGTCGTAACCGACTCCCGAACCCAGATCTTTGGTTCGCAGGACCTCGTCCTTTCCTTCTTTCTTAGGTTTGTGCAGCATTACCTTTCCCATTCTTTCGGGATAAAAAATGCCTGGCTGGCGACTCTACCCTTTCCGCGCCACTTTCGCGTTTGTACTAGGATGAAAATCCCGGGAGTGACAGCATTGCAGTAAAAAAACAAGTCAGCAACAGGTGAAATGAGTGTTACAGTAGTGAAAACTAAATACAATTTTCAGGGGACCACACTTGTTCTAGAATAATTAGAAATCACACTGCAGACAAATAAATTCATGACTCACTAAGGATCGGTCCCTACCAAATCATAAGGAATATTCTCCCTAACGGATTGAAAAGCCAACTCATGATTTCCTCACCATTTCACACGAATTTCACAATTGTCACATGTGTCTACATCCTCCCAATTCCTCTATAAATATGATCCAATCATTTGCAAATGGGGGAGGCACAAAAAAACCCTAGAATACACAGAGAACAACAAAACCTAAGAAAACTCTACTGAAATCACCCCATTAAACCTTATACCAAAAGTTCGTTTTCAAGAAGTTTATTGAGCCCCACATTGAGACTCAATCAAACTTGAGCTGAGCCTACCGTTCGCAGAAACAGAACATCAACAACAACATTTTTAGAAGAAAAGTAGAGAAAAGAAGGAGACGCGTAAAGCAAAGAAGAATAACAACAAACACACAACGAACAAACACAAAAATTTCAGAAGAGGAGAATATCCAAGGAAGCAGAGGACGAATCACTCACCATAACCTTTGAAGCTTCTGATTCGGTAGTTTTTTCGTGATCTCAATTCCATTATCCCTTTGTTTGTTGTTCTTACTCCATTTTCTCTTATGTGCTTCGATTTTTCACCTTACTTCATGTGATTTTCCTCTGAACAATGAAAGGGTTTGCTAGGGTTTGGGATTGGGGATATGGGGTATCTGCTTTGATGTAATGTTGTTTCGATTTCTTATTGAGGAAAGTTGGTCGATTTGTGGTGACAATAATGATACAATGAGGCTGAGTTTTAAAATAAATAAAAAAAACTTCAACTGAGTTGAAACAAACAGAACAAAGGGATTGAGTTTCATGAAAATAATATACTTATCGTTTGAGAGAACCTTGTGTGTTTTTATGTAGTGTGTTTAGTTTACTTTTAATAATTTGTTTTCTCAAAACCTGATGTCTCACTTCCCGATGCTTCCTTTATCTTCCCTTAGTTATGACTTTGTCGGTATAATTAATGTTATTTTTGGGAATGATTTGAACCGATGATGCCGTTAACGGCTAGGTAAATTTGTTATTTTAAATTGGGTTCTTATTGACCCGGGTCCATATGATTTGGACTGAGGTGGGTGGGCCTACGCCCCACCTTGTGTTCAGGATGGCCCATGTGGGCTGCTACATACGCACCACATCATTTTTCAGCACCCTCATTTCTTGTATATTTTATTATTATTTGTTTTATTATTTTTTTTATTTGCTGATTGTTTTAGATTATTTCTAATTATGTTTTTATGGATTCTCATGCTTAAATGTCTTTTGATCGATTTATTATTATTTTGGGCCAATGACATAATTATGGTTTATCGATATTCGATTTTAATCGATGTTATCTAAACTGTTATGAGGCCTTCCTTTACATTTTTCCATTATTTCTCGACTTATCGACTTTTTCACATATTTATGGTCTATGATATTATTATCTGATTTGTGACATTCAATTTACCGACGTTGTCTAAATCGATATGAGACCCGTTTTCCATTATTTTTATGGTTTCTAATTTAATTTTAGACCCATTGTTCTTTCTCGATTATTTTTGGCCCATGATAAATAGTGATATTCGATTTCTAATTAATCGACGTTATCCCCTAATTTGAGGCCACTCCTTTATTTTCCATATTATTTCCCACTTTCCCAATTCACTTTATTTTGGCTGATGAATAAATGTTTAGATATTCGATTTCGAATAAATCGAAGTTATCTAAACTAAATATGAGGACATTCATTTATTTTCTCTATTATTTTCAATTTACTTTATTTTTGTGGTCGATGATATGACAAACGATTTAAATATTCGATTTCAAAAAATTGACGTTATTTAGATCAATATGAGACCAATTTTATTTTTTTATCGCATTTATTTCTTTTATTTAAATAATTGTTTGATTATAAAGTGACGCTCGACTTCTCGTAGAATGATTCTAACATTGAATTAATTCTAAGATAGTTAAAGAGCTACATTTTAACGCTTTCGGTTTATTTTCGAGGTCCAACGCCTTTGCATAGCTTATGACACTTCACACACGCTTCCTCTTGGGCAAATACAATGAAACCATTTATTTCACACAATCCCGTGTAACTTACTTGTATCCCTATCCCAATTCCGATGTATGTCATTTATTTACTCGTTTTCGCTTCTTCCGCGAACCCTTGGTCCAACGCCAAGTGGTTTCACTTGCAAACTTGCACTTCCTTTAGGTTTTGGTATCGTTTACTAGGTTCCTCTTTTAAGACTAGGAATCGATCCCATGTAACCAATCATCCTTTACACTCCATTTTCATTCACCCTTCGTGATTATTTTATGCATCGCAATCGACCTACTCTTTGACCAAGATGATTCTTTTAGATCCAAACCCTGATCCAATGTCAAGTGGTCTTAGGTAATAAAATACTTTAATAATATGAGAAGAATTGCACACCACGGGCCTTAAGTGGTAGAAAGGAGGATTACGAGCTTTCGTTACTCGCTCCGATTATTTTCGTCGCAAGACGCTTAGCTTGTTGGTTCGGAATAATCACCTCTACCCATAGTCTTTAGTGCAATTTGACTCCTAAATCTCTTTTTTAAAGAAGGGTAATAAAATCAACAACCATCTGTAGTGAGCCGGACTACGAAGCTCTGACTTTATCATTGCACGAGGGAATACGTAGGCACATGGATCTTAATCCTTGTCGAGCACCTAGGATCAATCAAACTTCAATATCAACTATTTTCCCCTTTAGCAAGTAGTTCATTAGGCATAGACATCCTTTCGCGCGTGACAACTTAGATGGTTCCCATCGAGTATGATGGATGTAGGGGGTGCTAATACCTCCCCATTGCATAACCGACTTCCGAACCCAGACATTGGTTCCGACGAACTTGTCTTTATCCCTTCTTCCCGGGTTTTATCTATATTTTCTATTTCCCTATTTTGGGAATAAATCAAAATTAGATGGCGACTCTCAAGTCAGCCTAGCCGCGAACGTATTCGCGAGGATCCTATTTTCCGAGGTATGACAGCTGGCGACTCTGCTAGGGACTGGTTCACCCATATGCAAGTCAAGCCTAATCTAGGTTGCTTCACGCTTGTTTGTATGTTTTCCTTATGTCTTACTTGTTTATTTTTACTACTTTCTGTATCGTTTTCCATATTATACCTTGTGGTTCTTGGATAGATACTTTGATTGCAAAAGCAACTTAAGTGAAAGGCTTTATACTCGGGCCTATGAGTATAACTCTGAGACTTTGTTTTAAACCCCGTGTCGATGATCGCGTGGTATGGGGCACCGAGAGACTTCCCTCTCGCGTGGCTCGATACGAAGATCTCACCCAAAAGAGATTTACATGGTGGATTCAATCAACTGTCATGCTTCTGGCGTGTGTGATGAAAATCCATAGGGATTGTTAACTTTGGGGTTCCTTTAAACTTTAGAGCCTAGCCGGTGAAGTCCTTGTAAGGAGAGCAATCCAAGTATCCTCCATTTGTACCATGAACTTTTGAAATCCTGATTTTATGTAACTCATCTCCTTGCATGTTTATTTGTATATCATTGCATTCATTTTGCATACATATTAGTCGCTCATGTTCATCTGTTCTTGTCTTCAGATTTGTTGAGTCTCTGCCAAGCTGATTCTTAAGCACAAATTCGGAACTAAAGCCAACATCGGAAGAAGAATGGAAAATCAAGAACAATATAACATAAGGGTTAGAGAAGACCTCTACGAGTTGAAAGGAAACATGAATAGACTCATGGGAATGATTCAAACCTTGATGGTCAGGGAAGCTCCCTGTAACACGGTGGGATAACTGACTTTCTATTTATGTTGCAGATAGTAAGAGTCGCCACCGACTTTTATTTTATCCATATGGAAAGGGCATAAAAGAACAGGAAAGACCTATTTTTAAAAGACTTGAGTTCAGGGGGTATGTTATATAAAGGGAAGGTGTTAGCACCCTTTATATCCATGGTTATCCATGGGCTCTTAGTTACTTAGCTCACTTATTCGTTTGAAAAAGGAAAGTGTAGTGTGTGTTTAGAAATTTGTCTAAGTACTTTGTAATGATCCTCGTATGGATGTATACAAAGCCTTGTTTTTTTTTTTTGAAGATATTTGAAAAGAGTGAGGTGTGAAAATTATTCTTAAAATGTGAGCAAGTAACTAAGTTGTACCTACCCTAGACTAGTCTTTCATGTTCTTTTATTTTCTTTCAAGGGTAAGATTGTCCTTACTATTAAGGAGTAGGTAGTCATTACCTTGGATTTGTTTGAGAGACAAGCGTAAGGTCATCGTATGGTCAATGAAGGCAACTTAAGGGGTGTCTTTAGCAATTTGTAGGGACTATTATCTTTACCGAAGGAACATGATCATTATATCGTAGGCAACCTCGTAGGGACTTGATCTTTTAATCTGGGAGGGACTTGATGATTTTTGTTTGAAGGGACTTTGCTTAAGACACCCCCACTTTCGAGGGACTTGACCATTTGTTTAATGCAACTAAGAGGGGTAACCCTAGGAGGTGCAGATGGCGATCGTAAGACGATCGACTTACGTGTGTGAGTGATTATATTCAAGTATTTATCTTATTTTTTAATTATCTAAGTCCAATTTATTTTCAATTATGTTTTACACTCCCTATTATTACTAACCATGTAAATAAAATAAATAAATAAAATGCGAGAAAATAAATCATACGCTATTACACGGCTTCGGGGCAGTTACATAATAATCGAGCAGAAAAATAAATTACATACTAATAATAACCTATACAATTTTCTAAACAATTTAAGTAAGGAAAAATAAATAAAATAAATAAATAAAGGAAATTATTCTAAATAATTAAATAAAGCAAAATAAATTAATTAAAATTTTGAAATTAGGGTTAGAAAAGAAATATTAGGGTTTAAACAAAAATCAAGGTTAGAATTAAGGTTTTTAAAGAAATTTTAAATTTATTAAGAAAAATATTAACCTAATTACTAATTAATTTACAATTTAATTAAAATGAATGAATTAGTGAAATAACCTAAAAAAAAGAACTAAATTTATTCACAATAATGAATTTTCTTATTAAAAACAATTTATTGAAAATATTATAAAAAAAATTAACTTATTTATAAGTAAACTATTATATAAAAAATAATTAAGAATTTGTTAATGAGTTTATTAGAATAAAATGGGATTATTAAGTTAATTATTTAATTAGTAAAATAATTAGAGAATATAATATAATAATATAAAAATTAAAACCCAAAAATAATATATAAAAAAAGGAAAGAAACTCACTCCAAAATAATATGGGGAGGCCTGGATTCGAACCCAGGACCCCCCCCCCCCCCTTACCAGACCACAGGCGCGTCCACTGGGCCAGCTACACCTTAGTGAGATAAAATACAAACAATTCATTAAATATTAAAACCAAATTTTAAAATTCAGAAAGCGCGCGCTGCATAATCTGCTTCAGCCGTCCGTCCAAGGGTTTTACTTATGGTTTTTTGCATCGTCTCTAAAACCTTTAGTGATGGTTTTTCCCGTCACTAAATCTCCTACATATCTCAAAACATCAAAAAAAACATGGTTAATGCAATTTAACAACCCAAATCAATTGAATGTTGTCTCATGAATCTATTAGACTCATCAATTTGACTTGAAATCTTTTAATCACAAAACATCTAATAATTTCAACAAGTTAGTGAGCTTAGGCCCTAACCCTTGGAAACAAGTCTTGGATAAATTCTCCTTACTTGGTGTGCTTGTTATATTATTCCATCTTAGAATGTTGTAGCAAGTACAAATTCCATGGAAACGGACTTGAATTCACTTTCTTGTGCCACACCAATAAAAAATTCATAAAAGACAGTACACAAACGACCCGTCTTTTCCTGTGGTAATTCTTTTCTCATCTCATTCACTCTCAACGTGAACTTAAAACGACTTGTCTCATTTGCAAGACGGTTAACGCACTCGTACAAGGCGAGTCTGCAACACCTGAGCATAGACATAAGCAATTCCAGCTATAAAAAAACACAAACAAGTTCCTGCCTTAGTTAGGCAAACTATGTCGACTTTGATCCTCATTTTCTCGATGAGGTACGTAGGCAACGGGGTAGGGCCCATTTGATAACATTCTTTATTTTGCCTACATTTTCCCCTTTCGATCTCTTTTTCCAGTTTCATTTCTCATTTTAGTTCCAGTCAGCGGTTTTTGTTCAGCAGCATCTTATTTCTCACCTTTTAAAACAGACAAACAAGCATGGATACTATCGGGTACGGCAGACGATCTAGGGTGCTAATACCTTCCCAGGTCGTAACTGACTTCCGAACCCAGATCTTTGGTTCACATGACCTCTTCCTTTCCTTTTATCTTAGGTTTGTGCAACATTACCTTTCCCATTCATTCAGGATAAAAATGCTTGGCTGGCGTGTAACACGGTGGGAGAACTGACTTTAAGTAATGTTGCGGATAGCAAGAGTCGCCACCGACTTTTATTTTATCCATAAGGAAAGGGTATAAAAGAACAGGAAAGACCTTAGAGATATTTTTGGGTCCGGGGGGTAGGTTATGTAAAGGGAAGGTGTTAGCACCCTTTACATCCATGGTTATCCATGGGCTCTTAGTTACTTAGCTCACTTTAAATTGTTTTTTGAAGGTGTAGTGTGTGAATAGAAAAATTTTCAGAATAGTTGATAATAATCCATGTACGGATGTGTAAAAACTTGTTTGAAAATTTGTTTGAAATTGTGGAAAGTTTGAAAATTGGAGCGAGCAAGCAACTAAGAGGTACCTACCCTAAAGTTCTAAGTCTTTCTTGTTCTTTATCCTTTCATTGGTAAGACTATCCCTACTATTAAGAAGTAGGTAGTCATTACCTTTGATGTTAAGGGACATGTGAGGGACAATCTGGTTATGAAGGCAACTGTGGGGTGTAATAAGCATACGGGAGGGACTATCATCATTTTTCGAAGGGACTCGATTCGTATAGGCAACCATGAGGGACTTGATGATTTTTTCTTTTTAAAGGGACTTGCTTTATACACCCCACTTGACCATTATGAATTAGGCAACTTGAGGGATAACCTTAGAAAGTGAGACGGCGATTAAAATCGACTTACGTGTGTGAGTGTTTAATTTAATTATCTTATGATTAAAATGATCTAATTTTATTTTTATATAACATACATATTTTGCACTCCCTAATTACTAACCATAGCAACAATAATAAAATTTACATCCAGAAGCATTTACATAATAATTATAATAAATAAATAAGTAAATGGCAAAAATAAATAATTAGCAAAATATAAATGAACAAGCTAAAATAATAAACAATAAATAGGGGTTAGTAAATAATAATAATAAATAAGGTTAGTAAAATAACGATAATAAGCATAATTAAAATATAAATGGGTTAGTGATAACATAATTAGTAACAATAATAATAATTAAAATATTAGTAAAAATATTATAAGAACAAAATTAAAAAAAATATGGACAATTAAATAGTTATGATATTTTAAATTATTAAATTATAATTACAAGATTTAATTTTTTATAGGTTCAATTGTTTAAAAGAAAATAAACATAGCATAAAATATATTTACATCTTATATGAAGAAAATGGTTTATAATTATATTTACAAAATTTAAGAATCATATTAAATAAATAAATATATAATAATTACATTAGAAAATAAAATTATTATGAAAAAAAACAGAATTAGGTTTTTATTATTTTTTTTTAGAAAAAATATTTTAGGGTTTATTAAATAAAATTAGGGTTTATTTAGATACAAAGTATTAAACTAATATACATATATATATTATAATTATAAAATAATAAAATAAATTTTTTGAAAAAAAGAATAGAAAAAGTTTAGAATTTTTTAGAGAAAATATTTGTTAAACATACATCCATGCATAATTTAATTATCTAATGAATAATAAAGCAATTAAACAAATTAAGAAAATAAATTAAATTAAAAAAAAAAGTAAAAGGAAACTTACCTTGGCTGGGTTTGAACCCAGGTCATCCAGTTTGCAAGCATCAAAACTCACCACTAGGCCAGCCAGGCGCAGGTGATAATAGAAGAGATCCACTTTGTTTTGTGCCTTGGCTTGAAAAATCCAGAAAATACAAGAAAATAAAAAGGCCTGGGGTGGGATTCGTACCTAGGACCTTATGAATGCAAGCATGCACGCGCTACCGCCTGGCTGGGAGAGCCTATCTGTTAGCTTGTTGGCAATAAGCTATAATATATTAAGTCTTCTTTTGTCCTGAAAAAATAACAAAATAATGGTACAAGGCAGGATTCGAACCCTGGCCCTATATCCAAACACACGCATGACTTTCCACTGGACCACTCAGTCTGTGGTGATAAACAAACAGAGTCTTAAGATAATATTTTAAATCAATAATTTGAATATAGGATTCGCGCCAGCATGCCTTCGTCTTCAACCTCCTATCCTTCAAAATTTGCTGCGAAATCTGCTAGGGTATTTCCTGCGAAAAAACAAATCCTAGCAAAACCTGCAAAACTCAATGACCAACCAAACTATGAAATTTCACAAAATTGAAAGCATAAATACAATCCAGAGGTCAATTCGAATCCAGCCATGGTCTTAGAAATCATTTATATTCAATGGATCATTAAACCCTAAGATGAAGGTCATAAACCCTAGAATGGCATTATACGATTCGGCCATGGTTTTTTCAATTAACCTGCCCAGAATTCATCACAAACCTTCCTTGAACACAAATCAATAAGCAAAATCCATTAATATCAAGCAAATTGTTATGAACGAAAAATCAAAAAAACATGAAAAGAATGATTCGGGTTCATCAATATGCGATGCTATGAGGCAATGTAGTGATCTGGTTATGTTCAATGATCATCATAGAAGAGATTGGTGTGCTTGGAATGTGTTGAAACTACCTTCAATCCAAAATCCGATTATGAGTTTTGTTTGAAATTTTTGAAGTTGGAGAGTGTTGTTTGAGGCTGCAAAATTCGTCCCTGAGGCTAGGGTTATGATCAGCATATATAGGTGAATGATTCTAGGTTAAAAAATTGATGGATCATGTGGAAGTTTTGATATTTTAAGATTGAGAAAGATCATGCCATGAAAGTCCAATATTTTTGTACCAATGCTTTCTATTTCAAGCCATTCCATATCTTTCTTGCACCAATTTGTTCCATGCTGACTTTATGATATTCTAGAATCAATAAATCAATTAGATCTTCACATTTAATATTTTATTTAAATTTAAAATGATTTTAAGAATAAAAAATCATAATAAATTAATTAAATAAAATAAAAATTATGAAAATATGATGGAAATTTCGTGCATGATGTTATTGTATGGGTTGGGTCATAATTTGGCCAGCCCATTTGGAGAAAATTGCTTTTAGGCCCTCATTTTCATCATAAACCATCACAAACTTTCTCAACTTTGCAAGGGCACATCTCCCTCAATTTTAAAGGTATGAGGGTGTTCTTGGACTTTTTGGAAAGCTTGAAGAGTCCTCTAAACAACCCCATTTGTTTCAGGTTCATATCATTTACCAATCTCAAGTTATGCCCTTTTGAAGTTGTTGACTTTTTGTTGACTTTTGAAATGACCTATAATGTCTTAGCTCATATATTCCAAATGAAGCATTTTTGGGCTTAACTTTAAACATCAAAGTTGTAGGGAATTCAATTTCCTTCAAAATGAGATTTGGATGGAGACTTGGTGATGAAGTATGTGAAAGTTATGGCTGGTCAAAGTTCAGTTGACTTTTACTGAGGAAACCCTAATTTAGAAACTCCTGATTATTGATGATCTGGAATCTCCTTGATGAATCATGATCAACCCTTGATCAAATGATGAATTTTACTTCATATACTTGATGTTGGCAAAAAATCATGAAGTTTGACTTTGGTTTGACCACAGTTGACCTCAGTTTGACTTTTTAACTGCACTGACTGATTTTGACTTATCTAATCATCTGACTGAGCAAACTTTTGAGAAAAGTCTTGAAACTTGTCATGGGGGTTCTTACACACATATAAGATGTTATGAAGCTCACTTGAAGTCTTGGAAGTCCATTTAGCCTGATTAAAGTCAAAACCCTAGTTTTGGATGCACTGCTTAGGAGGTGCATTGTCTGAGGGAATTGTCAACCCCTTTGACCAATTGTGAACTTTGTGAACCTTGTGAATCTTCATAAAATGTCTTGTGATACTCATGGGAGGTATTGTGAAGCTTGTGAACCTTGTGAACCTCATGAAGTGGCTTTGTAGACCTCATAAACCTCAGGAAAGCTTTGTAATCATTGTGAAACTTGTGAACCTTGTGAACCTTCAAGAAGTGACTTGTAGACTTCATAAACCTCATGAAAGGTGTTGTATATGTTGAGAAACTTGTGAACCTTGTGAAACTTCATAAAGTAACTTGTAGACTTCATGAACTTCAAGAAAGGCATTGAAAGCATTAGTGAACCTTGTGAACCTTCAAGAAGTAACTTGTGGACTTCATGAACCTCATGAAAGGTTATGTAAATGTTGAGAGGCTTGTGAACCTTGTGAACCTTCATAAAGTAACTTGTAAACTTCATGAACCTCATGAAAGGTGTTGAAAGCATTAAGAACTTGTGAACCTTGTGAACCTTCTTAGCACACAAAGTCTTGTATCGTGAGGGCAAATTTTGGGGTGCAACAGCTGCCCCTGTTCAATTTTCTGAAACCTGAGGGGTTAGATTGGTATATTTGCCAGTCATAACCTGGAAGGTTGAAGGGGATTGAACTCAAAAGCCCAAAAATTTGCACTCACCAGTGCATAGAGTGATGTTGATGGTTGGTTGAGTGAGTGGGCTTAAAGATGCCACTAGTAGAGAGTTCTTGGAAGATAAAGCAGTCCAAAATATGGAGATATAATGAAAGCTGTCAGGAATTTGGAGAGTCCTGAGGTATTGATGATATGTTTTCAGGATACTGGAGTAATAATGATGTAACAGCATGTCTTCATGAGGATAGAGCAATCAATAATGATAACCCTAAAGCAGTCTTGAAGTAATGATATGATTTCAGGAGGATAGAGCAATGAATAGCTCTAAAGCAGTCTTGAAGTAGTAATATGATTTCAGGAGGATAGAGCAATCAATAGCTCTAAAGCAGTCTTGAAATAATAAGATGGTTTCAGGAGGATAGAGCAATCAATAGCTCTAAAGCAGTCTTGAAGTGATGATTTCAGGAGGATAGAGCAATCAATAGCTCTAAAGCAGTCTTGAAGTGATGATTTCAGGAGGATAGAGCAATCAATAGCTCTAAAGCAGTCTTGAAATAATAAGATGGCTTCAGGAGGATAGAGCAATCAATAGCTCTAAAGCAGTCTTGAAGTAATGATTTCAGGAGGATAGAGCCATCAATAATGATAACTCTAAAGCAGTCTTGAAATAATAAGATGGCTTCAGGAGGATAGAGCAATCAATAGCTCTAAAGCAGTCTTGAAGTAATGATTTCAGGAGGATAGAGCCATCAATAGCTCTAAAGCAGTCTTGAAATAATAATATGATTTCAGGAGGATAGAGCAATCAATAGCTCTAAAGCAGTCTTGAAATAATAAGATGGCTTCAGGAGGATAGAGCAATCAATAGCTCTAAAGCAGTCTTGAAATAATAAGATGGTTTCAGGAGGATAGAGCAATCAATAGCTCTAAAGCATTCTTGAAGTGATGATTTCAGGAGGATAGAGCAATCAATAGCTCTAAAGCAGTCTTGAAATAATAAGATGGCTTCAGGAGGATAGAGCAATCAATAGCTCTAAAGCAGTCTTGAAGTAATGATTTCAGGAGGATAGAGCCATCAATAATGATAACTCTAAAGCAGTCTTGAAATAATAAGATGGCTTCAGGAGGATAGAGCAATCAATAGCTCTAAAGCAGTCTTGAAGTAATATGATGATTTCAGGAGAATAAAGTAACCCTGAGGTTACGATAAAGCAGTCCCAAAGATCATAAGTTTGTTTGTTGGATAATTAACCTGAAAACAAGGTAGCATTCTGTATAATAACATTAGTTTATGCCTTATGTGTGCATGTATGATATGATGCACTTATGTAATGTACTATATGTCTATGGATATGTATGTTATGGTATGATATATATGATGTATGTACGATATGATACTGCCGGAAGTGTCTGGATGTCTTGGTATAACAACTGCTGACCAGGGAAAATAAATCCCGATTCGTTGTTGAAGGATGTATAACCCTCTGTCTGTTGGGGATAACAGGGTATAGATAACCTCCCGTCTGCTGGGGATAGTAAGGTATAGATATAACCTCCCGTCTACTGGGGATAGTAAGGTATATATAACCTTCGTCTTCGTTTGGTAGTAGGATAAGTATAACATCCCGTCTTCGCTCGTCGTACCCTTATTGGAAAGTAATTTCCCGAATATCCGTATGAGGATAAAAGAGATGGATATAAATTCCAGGGGAGATGAGACTTTATGAAGATGAATTTACCCTACTGAGGGTTTGTAACTGTCTTGTAAAGGTGAACCGGCGAAGCTTTGTTGAAATCCTTCTCTCGTTCGTCTTTAGTAAATACCATTACTGCATTTTCATGCATTTCTGGTAAACATCAATCATATTAAAAGCATACATGCATTTCTGGTAAACATCAATCATATTCAAAAGCATGATACATTCAAACATAACCAATGGACGTTTTGCTTAGGGTCAAAGTAAATCTGGATTCAGAGGGAAAAGTAAAGCTGAACTTGAAAACAGAATCGTTTCAACTCCGAGAGTGTATAACCAATTGGTTTTAGAGCTCCTGAAATCCATAACTTTCCTGAATACCTTCCGAAAACATGATACTGACACCATCTGATACTACTGGCATAATTAATTTCCATCATGATTTTAGCTGAGAATCCAGGTAATACAATGAGAGGAATGTGTCTTCAAACTGTAATGGACCATATACGCTCCAGGTATTAGATTTGAAGAGAAAGCATTGCCCCTTGGTTGAGGATGAATTGTCCCATAATGGAAGTATCTGTAATGAGCTACCTCAAGAGAAACCAGCAGAATGCCTCATAAGCATATGCCCCTGGCATTGTGAACTCTGTAATGTCACCTTTGGTAATTCAACTATATGAGGAAAAATGCCCCTGGCTATTAAGCACAGTTGAGTCTGGACCTAATTGCCCCAACTGAATTGAACAGTAACTTGGTATGCCTCTTGACTGGGAAACAGCGACTATGCCCTTGGCATTATGAACTTTGTAATGTTACCCTTGGCACTTCAGATAGATGAGGAGATCTGCCTCCGACTGCTTAAACATAGTTGAATCTTGTCCTGATTGCCCCAAATGAGTTAGGAAGTATCATGGTCTGCCCCCTTGATTGGGAGATAATGACTATGCCCCTTTGTATACATGGACTTTGATCCAGGACGCAACTTTGTTTATCGGAAGGGCTTTGGTTCATTGAACATTCATCCTGTAAGCTTCTCCATTTGTCAAACATTCAGGTATATGCAAACAAATATATTCAAAAATGCAATGCTTATGTCTGTCTTGAAGTTTTGAAACAAGTTATTTTAGAAAAACTGTTTATTATTTTTTTATTTTTTTGTTCTTGAAAACTGTGATATTAACTCAAGTTTTATAACAAACCCTAAAGGAGTCAGGATACCTTTTTGTAACAGTACGCTTTCGAACTAACCATGCTTCAGTTAGGACTTTTAAAGGGTTATAACGTGGCCTGGTTCATGGTTTAAGAAACAAAAGATAAAGGCTCAAATTTATTTGTACCCAACCCACTCTCCATGATGTTCTCCAGTCCTATACTCAGTTAACTTATGCATTGAGATTCCACAGAAGTGTGGTATTGTAACATTGATATTTTGTGATGGTTTGGCAACCAAAAGTTTATTTGAACCTTCAGCCATCTTTCTTTGTTGAGGATTCATAGTGACCTTTTTTTTTTTTTTTTTTTTTTACTTTGTTATCCCCTTCTTTTTGCCTGAACTGCTTATTTCAAGGTTACAGTCAGCGGGATGTCTTAATGTTTTACTAAGTCTCCTTCATAGGTTTTGACTTAGTGAATTGTTCTTTTGCTGGATATTGACTATCAGGTTTAATGATTACCGAGAACCATCATTAGTTGTGTACAACACAGATAATTGGCATATTTGAGTTAACTGAGTAACTACCCTGCCCCGGGTTATGAATAAGGGTTTTAATTTGTGCGAGAATAAAAACTCCTACTTCATAAGCTCAAAAGGGTTGACTAGGGATTAACTTCCTTATATCTCCACTGTTTAGGAATTGAAACAATGCCTGTACATCGTCAGCATAGTCTGTTCAAAAGCATACTGCATAAGATTATGGTATTGTTTTCGTCATCCTCCCTCTACAGGCTTGTAGCTTCATCAGGAGTTAAATATCACAAGATAGAAATAAGAAGCATAATTCAAAATATAGTGGAACGAATGGATTAATTCAAGACAAACATATGCAATGCATTAAAGAAGACAAAAGTTTAACATAATAGTAAGTGTTCAAACAAATAAAAGAAATTACAAATGAAAATTCAAATGTTGTCCCATCCAGTTGGCTGAATGTCCTCAATTGCAATCTGTGAACTTTGAGGAGCAGTATACTTCACCATGAAATCAAATTTACCACTTGGATGCCCCAAGGTGCCCCATATCTCAACAGGCATAGGTATTCTTCCTTTTTTTTGTTACTTTGGGCTACTTGTCTTGCAGCTTCGGTGTTTGATGGACGATAGTAAAATTTAACTTGACCTTCTGGAGTAACCTCGAGTATTCCTTCGTCAATTAGGTCTTGAATCTTATTCTTCAACATCCAGCAGTTGTTAGTATCATGTCCAGGACTGTTGGAGTGATACTCACACCTTGCCTTGGGATTATAGCGAGGAGAAGAGGTTTTAGGGTTTTGAGGAGAATTTTTCAAGGAAATTAGTTTCATCTCCAACAAGCATTGCAGAACTTGTGACATTGGAGTGCTGAACTTGATAAACTGTCTTCTACATCCCTTGTGTTGAGGTGGATCAACCTTATCAGGTCTTTCTTCTTCAACTGAAGAACAATCAATGGCAACCTGTTTCTTACCTTCTTTTATCCTCATCTTCCTTTCAACCAAACCAGCTTGTTTTAGATCCCTGACTCCATCACTTTGAAGTTTATGGACAAAGGTTCTTAGCTCTTCTTGCCCCTGAGCTAATCTTTGAATAAGAGCCACCTGGTCATTCATCTGGGCCCTCATTCCTGTCATCTCAGCTTGTAGTTGTTTCAGCTGATCATCCTTGTTGTCCTCAGGATTCTTCTTCTTAGCCAGCAGTGTCTTCAATTCATCTTGCCCCTTGGTCAGGTTCAAGATCAGCTCTTGGAACTGTGCGTTTTGTGCCTGAAGATCCTTAACTGATTGTTCAAGAGCCATTGCTGAAATAAACAGCGAGAAGATGAGAAACCTGTGCACAATTATAAACCTGTGATGCAATGAAATGATATGGGAATGCATATGCAATGTTTTCAAGGACCGCAGGATTTAAATTTGCTTAGACAAACACGAAAGTAAACTTTTATTAGTAATAACTTGTTTTGCCTTTTAGGCTTACAAAAATGGAAATGAAATAAGTACAAAAGATGGGGTTTTAAGTCTCCCATGGACGTTTCCTCTTTGTATTGAGGTATGAGTTGAGGTTTCGTTCCTCGTGAAGCTGCTTTGTTAGCTCTAGGATTCTTGTTTGGCTTGCTTTGTAATGAGCCTCGAAAGTATCCCTTTGCTCCTTCAGTTGGATCCATGATCTCTGCAAGTCTTCCTTATCAGTAGGCATGTCTGGGTGAAGGATGGTATAAGCTGTGTCTCCTTCAGCAACAGGTTCCATGGTAACTGGTAGGACGGCAGGATATGGCATCATGAGTGTCTGAGCACGAGATCGTACCCATCTGAGATAAGCCTCCATAGGAATAGTGTACTTAGGCTCCAGTGTCTTGCTGTCAACCCTGTTTACCTTTCCCCAAGCTCGTATGAATCTCTGACGGTAACCCTGAAGATCGTTGTCATAATCAAACACAATGCCTTGAATCAACATGTCATGTGGACCATCACTCCGAGCGTAACCAAACTGTCGTAAAGCTAGAGAGGGGTTGTAGGTGATGCCTCCTCTTATGCCTAGAAGTGGCACATTAGGAAACTCCCCACAACGGTCAATGATAGTGACATTCTCCATAGATCTGGAGCACCAATGGATATCTGAGTGAGAAAGTGACATGATCCTTTTGGACCATCTGAACCCTTGCTCATTCTTCATTACTGAGCGAGGAAGGTGAGAAATAAACCACCTAGATAGCAAAGGTATGCAGCACATCAAAGTTCCCCTTGCCCTTGTAGTACGGGTGTGAAGAGAATGTAGGATGTCTCCAAGCAATGTAGGCACTGGATTGTGACTCAGGAAAATGTTGATGGCATGAACATCTATGAACTGATCTGGATTGGGGAACAATACTAAGCCATATATCAGCAAGGCTAAGACCTCCTCAAAAGCATCATAGCTCATGGCCTTCAAGAACATTTGAGCTTTATCCATTAATACCTTAGCAAGAATACCCTTGACTCCACTTCTCGTTTCTAGAACAATGTCAGACTTCTTCAGATGTAGGGCTGCAGCAATAACCTCTGGTTTGGGCTCCTTCTCCAAGCCTGTGAAGGGTCTTTGATCAAGAACAGGTATACCCAGAAGCTTAGAGAACTCCTCCATTGTAGGAACCAGCTGATAGTCGGGGAATGTAAAGCAGTGGTGCTTAGGGTCAAAGAACTGAAATAGAACACTCATCATGTCCTCATTGAACCCTGAAGTGACTAGATCCAATAGGTGACCATGTCTTTTGATGAACTAGGAGTGATCAGACACTTGAGAAACCAACTCTTTAAGCTTGGGAGGTATCCCTACAAAGTTGATCCTGATTGTGTTTCTACGAGCAAAAGCCATGACCTGCAACAAAGAACAAAGATAAATCCTTTGGTCCTTGAAATGGTTAGTGAAAATGCTATGCTTATGATGCATGATGATGTCATGATGTTATGCTCAATCACAAACATATGGCACACACAAACAAGTCACACCATAGTCTTAGGTTCAAAGGCTTGCATGAGGTTTAAGGTAAGTACCCTCCCCTGAAGTTAGATGGTTCATCCTGTCCTACAAAAGTAACCAGGTTCTAAGGGATCTCAATATCATTGATCCTTCACAAGGGTGGTTGATCAGAAGGCAACTTACTTGCCAACCAAAACCCTCCAAGTTTAAGATCTCAATGAGTGTAGCATCGAGTGTCAACCAACTTCAGTCTGCACCAAAGCCGGTTACCTCACTACTTTCTAAAGGCCAAGATGAGTTAACTAGGGTTCTAAAAGTTAGTTAGTGCATCGACAACATATGGCAGCCTCATATTATCCTCAACTTGACTTAAGGAACATAAGCACCAACCAAGAAGTCGCACTAACTATGGCCACCAGATCAACCGTATCGATATACGTCGTACAGTTTCCTTGGTCTATTGCCATTTACCTAAGGTACACTAGATCCGGGTTAGGACCTTTCACACATAAGAGCACCCCAACAATATAATAATAAAGCAAACAAATCAAACAATATTAAAGTGATCTTAATTCCTAAGGGTACCCCTCTTAAATTTAATTCCCCAGCAGAGTCGCCAGTTCTGTAACACGGTGGGAGAACTGACTTTAAGTAATGTTGCGGATAGCAAGAGTCGCCACCGACTTTTATTTTATCCATAAGGAAAGGGTATAAAAGAACAGGAAAGACCTTAGAGATATTTTTGGGTCCGGGGGGTAGGTTATGTAAAGGGAAGGTGTTAGCACCCTTTACATCCATGGTTATCCATGGGCTCTTAGTTACTTAGCTCACTTTAAATTGTTTTTTGAAGGTGTAGTGTGTGAATAGAAAAATTTTCAGAATAGTTGATAATAATCCATGTACGGATGTGTAAAAACTTGTTTGAAAATTTGTTTGAAATTGTGGAAAGTTTGAAAATTGGAGCGAGCAAGCAACTAAGAGGTACCTACCCTAAAGTTCTAAGTCTTTCTTGTTCTTTATCCTTTCATTGGTAAGACTATCCCTACTATTAAGAAGTAGGTAGTCATTACCTTTGATGTTAAGGGACATGTGAGGGACAATCTGGTTATGAAGGCAACTGTGGGGTGTAATAAGCATACGGGAGGGACTATCATCATTTTTCGAAGGGACTCGATTCGTATAGGCAACCATGAGGGACTTGATGATTTTTTCTTTTTAAAGGGACTTGCTTTATACACCCCACTTGACCATTATGAATTAGGCAACTTGAGGGATAACCTTAGAAAGTGAGACGGCGATTAAAATCGACTTACGTGTGTGAGTGTTTAATTTAATTATCTTATGATTAAAATGATCTAATTTTATTTTTATATAACATACATATTTTGCACTCCCTAATTACTAACCATAGCAACAATAATAAAATTTACATCCAGAAGCATTTACATAATAATTATAATAAATAAATAAGTAAATGGCAAAAATAAATAATTAGCAAAATATAAATGAACAAGCTAAAATAATAAACAATAAATAGGGGTTAGTAAATAATAATAATAAGTAAGGTTAGTAAAATAACGATAATAAGCATAATTAAAATATAAATGGGTTAGTGATAACATAATTAGTAACAATAATAATAATTAAAATATTAGTAAAAATATTATAAGAACAAAATTAAAAAAAATATGGACAATTAAATAGTTATGATATTTTAAATTATTAAATTATAATTACAAGATTTAATTTTTTATAGGTTCAATTGTTTAAAAGAAAATAAACATAGCATAAAATATATTTACATCTTATATGAAGAAAATGGTTTATAATTATATTTACAAAATTTAAGAATCATATTAAATAAATAAATATATAATAATTACATTAGAAAATAAAATTATTATGAAAAAAAACAGAATTAGGTTTTTATTATTTTTTTTTAGAAAAAATATTTTAGGGTTTATTAAATAAAATTAGGGTTTATTTAGATACAAAGTATTAAACTAATATACATATATATATTATAATTATAAAATAATAAAATAAATTTTTTGAAAAAAAGAATAGAAAAAGTTTAGAATTTTTTAGAGAAAATATTTGTTAAACATACATCCATGCATAATTTAATTATCTAGTGAATAATAAAGCAATTAAACAAATTAAGAAAATAAATTAAATTAAAAAAAGAAGTAAAAGGAAACTTACCTTGGCTGGGTTTGAACCCAGGTCATCCAGTTTGCAAGCATCAAAACTCACCACTAGGCCAGCCAGGCGCAGGTGATAATAGAAGAGATCCACTTTGTTTTGTGCCTTGGCTTGAAAAATCCAGAAAATACAAGAAAATAAAAAGGCCTGGGGTGGGATTCGTACCCAGGACCTTATGAATGCAAGCATGCGCGCGCTACCGCCTGGCTGGGAGAGCCTATCTGTTAGCTTGTTGGCAATAAGCTATAATATATTAAGTCTTCTTTTGTCCTGAAAAAATAACAAAATAATGGTACAAGGCAGGATTCGAACCCTGACCCTATATCCAAACACACGCATGACTTTCCACTGGACCACTCAGTCTGTGGTGATAAACAAACAGAGTCTTAAGATAATATTTTAAATCAATAATTTGAATATAGGATTCGCGCCAGCATGCCTTCGTCTTCAACCTCCTATCCTTCAAAATTTGCTGCGAAATCTGCTAGGGTATTTCCTGCGAAAAAACAAATCCTAGCAAAACCTGCAAAACTCAATGACCAACCAAACTATGAAATTTCACAAAATTGAAAGCATAAATACAATCCAGAGGTCAATTCGAATCCAGCCATGGTCTTAGAAATCATTTATATTCAATGGATCATTAAACCCTAAGATGAAGGTCATAAACCCTAGAATGGCATTATACGATTCGGCCATGGTTTTTTCAATTAACCTGCCCAGAATTCATCACAAACCTTCCTTGAACACAAATCAATAAGCAAAATCCATTAATATCAAGCAAATTGTTATGAACGAAAAATCAAAAAAACATGAAAAGAATGATTCGGGTTCATCAATATGCGATGCTATGAGGCAATGTAGTGATCTGGTTATGTTCAATGATCATCATAGAAGAGATTGGTGTGCTTGGAATGTGTTGAAACTACCTTCAATCCAAAATCCGATTATGAGTTTTGTTTGAAATTTTTGAAGTTGGAGAGTGTTGTTTGAGGCTGCAAAATTCGTCCCTGAGGCTAGGGTTATGATCAGCATATATAGGTGAATGATTCTAGGTTAAAAAATTGATGGATCATGTGGAAGTTTTGATATTTTAAGATTGAGAAAGATCATGCCATGAAAGTCCAATATTTTTGTACCAATGCTTTCTATTTCAAGCCATTCCATATCTTTCTTGCACCAATTTGTTCCATGCTGACTTTATGATATTCTAGAATCAATAAATCAATTAGATCTTCACATTTAATATTTTATTTAAATTTAAAATGATTTTAAGAATAAAAAATCATAATAAATTAATTAAATAAAATAAAAATTATGAAAATATGATGGAAATTTCGTGCATGATGTTATTGTATGGGTTGGGTCATAATTTGGCCAGCCCATTTGGAGAAAATTGCTTTTAGGCCCTCATTTTCATCATAAACCATCACAAACTTTCTCAAATTTGCAAGGGCACATCTCCCTCAATTTTAAAGGTATGAGGGTGTTCTTGGACTTTTTGGAAAGCTTGAAGAGTCCTCTAAACAACCCCATTTGTTTCAGGTTCATATCATTTACCAATCTCAAGTTATGCCCTTTTGAAGTTGTTGACTTTTTGTTGACTTTTGAAATGACCTATAATGTCTTAGCTCATATATTCCAAATGAAGCATTTTTGGGCTTAACTTTCAACATCAAAGTTGTAGGGAATTCAATTTCCTTCAAAATGAGATTTGGATGGAGACTTGGTGATGAAGTATGTGAAAGTTATGGCTGGTCAAAGTTCAGTTGACTTTTACTGAGGAAACCCTAATTTAGAAACTCCTGATTATTGATGATCTGGAATCTCCTTGATGAATCATGATCAACCCTTGATCAAATGATGAATTTTACTTCATATACTTGATGTTGGCAAAAAATCATGAAGTTTGACTTTGGTTTGACCACAGTTGACCTCAGTTTGACTTTTTAACTCCACTGACTGATTTTGACTTATCTAATCATCTGACTGAGCAAACTTTTGAGAAAAGTCTTGAAACTTGTCATGGGGGTTCTTACACACATATAAGATGTTATGAAGCTCACTTGAAGTCTTGGAAGTCCATTTAGCCTGATTAAAGTCAAAACCCTAGTTTTGGATGCACTGCTTAGGAGGTGCATTGTCTGAGGGAATTGTCAACCCCTTTGACCAATTGTGAACTTTGTGAACCTTGTGAATCTTCATAAAATGTCTTGTGATACTCATGGGAGGTATTGTGAAGCTTGTGAACCTTGTGAACCTCATGAAGTGGCTTTGTAGACCTCATAAACCTCAGGAAAGCTTTGTAATCATTGTGAAACTTGTGAACCTTGTGAACCTTCAAGAAGTGACTTGTAGACTTCATAAACCTCATGAAAGGTGTTGTATATGTTGAGAAACTTGTGAACCTTGTGAAACTTCATAAAGTAACTTGTAGACTTCATGAACTTCAAGAAAGGCATTGAAAGCATTAGTGAACCTTGTGAACCTTCAAGAAGTAACTTGTGGACTTCATGAACCTCATGAAAGGTTATGTAAATGTTGAGAGGCTTGTGAACCTTGTGAACCTTCATAAAGTAACTTGTAAACTTCATGAACCTCATGAAAGGTGTTGAAAGCATTAAGAACTTGTGAACCTTGTGAACCTTCTTAGCACACAAAGTCTTGTATCGTGAGGGCAAATTTTGGGGTGCAACATGGCGACTCTACCTTTTCCGCGCCACTTTCGCATTTGTACTAGGATGAAAATCCCAAGAGCGACAGATGGCGACTCTGCTTGAGACCGAACCCATATCTCTGGTATCTTCTTTGAGAGTAAATCCTAGCACCTTTTTGTTTTTGTTTCTTTGGGTGTTTAGATGTTTGTTGTTGTGTGCTTTAGTTTAGCATTACTATTTTCATTTACAGTTTTATTTTACAGTATTTATTTACCGCTTTCAATATTTATTTTCCATGCATTATATATATTGGACTGCCTGGTTTGTTTTTTTCTATGGGATGGGGATTCGTACTGTGAGATAAGCCAAGTACCCGACTTGAGTGCACCTAGGACTTAGAGTGGTTCTACTTTGGCTTCATGGAACCTTGCTATGTTGGTATTAGTGAGTTCCACGCCCAAACTTGCGACCGTCTTGGAAATGTATTGATATCAGAATCTTTTTGGGTCAATACACAACCTAGATAGTTATGTGCAGCTGGGGACCGATCATTGAGGACCTTTGTGGAAACATCCCTCTCCAGTGATGACAGTGGCAGACCACATTTGTTGGCAAACCCACTTGCATCCGAGGGCCCACAGGGAATTCACATAGGATGACCTGGTTCTCTCATAGGAATCCAGTTAAGGAAAACTGTTTGTATGATGATAGTATTGTATCCCAAGGGTTGAATATACTATTGTTTTTCGATTCAATGCTTGAAGCTGGGGACTTATGAGGGATGCTTGTTTCTCTCGGACTCAACTGAGACCTCCCTGAGAAGTACATAATGCCAAACCGATTCCTTGATTTGGTCATGAGCAATTTCTCGGAAATGGTGAACGTTTTATTTCTATTCGGCTTTGAGAGTCCTTGATGTTTGACCCGAAGCATACCCGTGAGATGGGAGGGGTTTACAGGTTTGCAGGAACCCTAAAACTTCCAATATACCCACTCTACCAGTATTGTTCAGTGTTATGATCTGGTTCTATGGTTCTTTGGATCCGAGATCCTGGAATTCTGTTCAGAGAAATTGTTACTATGATTACTATTGTGACCCTGTACCAACACTTGATTATTTGATCGGCACTACACAGACACGTCACTGATCACATGCCTTGTCTTGCATAGTATCACCACATCATTAACCATTTGTGTTCTTTTTCATTCTCAGGGTTCATATTATTCTCAGTTCCCGTTCGGATTTCTACTGCATAAATGGAAACCCTCAGAAAGAGGAATGTTCACTACACCTTCCCATAACCTGAAACTGAGAGTATTCAGAAGTTGATCAGTTTGATGAATGGCAGAGTTCTAGATGATTTCCGGAAAGAGTATGGGAAGATTCTAGAATATGTGAAAAAGCCTACAGTTGATCAGAGGGACAACCTTCATTCCTTGTTACAGTTCTATGATCCTCAGCTGCGATACTTTGTGTTTCCAGATTACATTTTAGCTCCTACTTTAGAAGAAGTTTCCAGCATCTTGAGGGTTCCAATCAGAGACGGTGTTCCTTATTACGGTCTAGAGAAGACTCCTTCGTGCGAAGACATAGCTGATGTTTGCCATTTTGATTTGTCCAAATTCAAGTGAGGACTAGAAGTCAAATAAAGTAAAAGTATTTCCTTGGGTTTTCTTGCCACGGAAGCTCAAGATCTGGCAGTAAGAAACCAGTGGGCAGAGTTTAGTGCATTGTTGGCCTTGATGGTATATGGGATAAGCTTGTTCCCAGGAGAGAAAGGTTTGATTAGCACGGAAGCCGTTGTCATCTTCTTTCAGAGAAACCCAATGCCTACGTTGCTAGGAGATTTCTATTACAGAGTTCACTACAGGAACGAGAAAAGGAATGAGGTATGTGAGTTGTTGTGTTCCTTTGTTTGCTAATTGGTTTGTTAGACAACTTCCAAAGTCATGACCTTTCCAAGATTTAAAACAAGAATGGAAGTGGTCTAAAAGATTGATGGGCTTTACTTTAGAGGACATATCTTGGGTATGCAATATGAACTTGATAGGAAAGGAGATTATTGCTAGTTTTGGCAGTGTTCCTAATGTACCTTTGCTAGGAAGGAAATGAGGCATTGTAACACCCCAAATTCGATTATGAGTATTTGTTTCTTATTTGAGGATATATGAATGAATTGACAATTGGTGGTTATTTGACCCGATGCATGGTGGTGAAATAATTTTAATAATATTAATAATAAGAATAATCAGGTAGTATTATTCAGATTATTGGTTATTATTGAAAATAATAGAAGTGGAAGTATGAATGTTATGTTGGTTATTTTGGAGTATAAGAGAATTTTTTATAATAAGGATAAATAGTGTTTTATTATTGATAACACTAAATTTCACCGTATTTCTGACTCCGATTTCGCATACATTCTTAGCTTTTATTGTTATTTTGTTATGTTATTACTTTATTTTTCTTTATATTCAGGTTTTCTATGCAATCAGGGCTTAAATCGAGAAGAGGAGCGAAAAAGGAGTGGAAACGGACGAAAACCAAGAAATTCAGCTTTTTACACTTACGGCATCCGCCATGGCTGGCGCCATGGGGTCTGCCATGACGTGGTCACGTCTCAAGACCACTCTACAACTGCCAAGACCCACAATCCCCACTTTCTTCTTCCATTTGCTCTCATGGAGGGCGCCATGGCCTTGTGGCGGGCGCAACAAGGCAAAAGTGGTTCCCTCCACTTTTTAGTGGAGGGGGGCATCCTGGTCATTTCCCATTTAAGATTTGCCTATAAATAGGACTTTAGAATTTTGTTTTCTTCATCCAAACTTAGAATCTCTTAGGCATATATCAGTTTTAAAGTAGTTATCATTCCACATCAGGGTGTTACTGCAATCGAGTGATCGAGTCTGTATACGTCTGTGTGATCGAGTTTTGGAGCACTCTGGGAGGATGTTAATCCTGCCGCCATTTTAATTCCAGTTCGTATTTTATTTTTCCGCATTGCTTTACTTTCATTTATTTTCCGCATTGCTTTACTTTTATTTATTTCCCGCACTCGCACTACTTTCGTTTATTTTCCGCACTCGCTTTAAATACCTTTATTTCTCGCACTCGCACTACTTTTATTTACTTTCCGCACTTGCACTAATTACTTTTATGAAAAACATTAAAAATAACTTTTACTTTACTATGTCTAACTAAATCCATAAAGGTTAGAATGTAAGGATCGTAATTGAACCAGTAATCCGTACAATTGTTCGTAGAAACACTTAAGGGCTATTTTAACTTTCATTGTTTTTAACTATTTCAAAACAGCCAAAAGCGCTTTGTCTAGTTCATAAGGAGTTTTTAGATTAAAAAGAAAAGAGATTTTAAAACTATTTTCGGACGCGTTAAGAAGTTGAGAGTCTAGTTCATGAGAACCTCTTTTTGCTAAGAAATCCAGGTTAAAGTACTTTTCAACTTAGTTAAGATACTATATTTCTTAAAAATAGGTTTACTACTCTAACGCAGTACGCACCTTTTTATCCGTGACAATAGGAGGGGTTGATTAGAGGGTACATCTCGGTTCTAAATACGCGAAAACGACAGTTCCTGTTAAATTAGTTCTTTTCAAAGTGGAAAACCTTGCCCATAAGTAGTTCTATTAACAAGTACTGGAATATCTATTGATTACGTGAATTACATTCGAGCCTGTCTTTATTAATTATTTAAAATTATTATTTTATTTACCATTGCGCACTCCTTAAAACCATTATATTCAGTTGCCTTAGATACACACCATAACAACAGGTATGCTAGATTGACACTTGGTCTCTGTGGATTCGACAATCTTTTATATTACTCTGACATGCTCGTACACTTGCGAAAAACACGCTTCAAGTTTTTGGCGCCGCTGCCGGGTGATAACGAGAAATCGTATCACATTATTACTATGTTTTTAGTCTGTTTTATCGTACATTGGTCCTTTTAACTCCCGATTGTTCGAGTTTTTTATGTCACATTGCAGGTATAACATGTCTAGAGCCAAATTATGAGAAAAAGATCAAATGAACCAAATCTAGCATGAAAAGAAAAGGAAGAGATCAATTCTGCTAAAGTCTGCTTTTTTGTTGCTCTCACGGTCGTCACAACTGACTCACGACCGTGACGCGCTATTTAGAGGTATCACGATCGTCACAACATTATCACGATCGTGACGCGCTTATTTGAAGAAACATGACCGTTACACCCATGTCACGAACGTGACAAGAAAAAGTTATATAATTCGTTTGAATATTAGTTAAGAACGTGCAACGAGTCTTCAGAGACTCCTACTTTCCCTCAACTGTAGCAACACCACTTCTCCTGGATTCTCTCAAAACAGAACAAAGCCCACGCTACTACTCATTCAACTGCCAAAACCCTCTTCTATAAATACCCAAGGATCAAATGAAAAAGTACAGAGTTTTATATTGAATTTTTATGCGGAAGCTCTGCCGTTTTTTCTTTCAACCCATTTATTTTCCAGCTCTTGTTCTTGCTGTGTTTTTGCTTTTTATTTCCAACCCATTTAATAACAATTTCCAACATTAGGAAATTGTTATTTTAATTAGATTTTCTTTTTAGCCTCAGAACTTGTTATTTTATTTCGATTTCGATTTCGACACTCCGAGCTTGCCAATTTGTGGAAGAAGGAGTCTAAGAATTAAATTGTTCAGGTTTTTTATTTTACAATTTATATTGAATTTATTTATTTATTTATGTTAAGTTTCTATTATTATTATATAATGTATGCTTTAATATTTATTTATTTCATTTTGTATCTGTCTGTTGGATTAATAAAAATGAGTAGCTAAATTAATCGAGTCGGTATGTAATAAACCAAACCAAAACGGATAAATCGAATCTAAGCTAAAAATACTTAAGAACTTATATTCTGGCTGTGGCATTTTATAATTAAAATCAAGCTTTTTGTTACGAGAGTAAGAAAAGTAAAATAGGTTAGGTCGAGACCACGAGAGTGTGAGATTTTAACCGGATAGATAAAGTTAGGCATTCGATTTAAATACAGCGAGAGCGCTTTAAAACGAATTAGACTTATTAAGTTTTCAAAAATTATTTCCTAAACACTTATGGGCTAGCGAGAGCAGGCATAGGGCTTTAGGAGTAAGATCTGAGATAAGACCACGAGAGTGTGAGTCAAGGGTTTTTAAACTGGTAATCTCTACAGAATTATTTAAGTGAACCATCTTTATAAGCTTAGGCTAGGTTGACCCGCATAGGTTAATATAATTACATACCGACCGCCTTCTCATTATTTCCTTAATTAAGTTTAATTCCCGTTTTTAATCCTTAAAAACCTTAATCGTGACAAATATCCGCCTTAGCTAAACTAGCAGACCTACTAGCACTAGAGTGATTACAAAGTCCTTGTGGGTTCGACATCTTTTTATTACTATTGCGATAGGCTGTGCGCTTGCAGTTCAGATACCGCTAGACATATCACGTCTTCGCCCCATCAAGTTTTTGGCGCTGCTGCCGGGGACCTTGATTTAGTCACTAGTGCACTATTAGCGTAGCACTGTCTAGACTAAGTTAACAAGTTATTTTCCGTAATCTAATTTACCGAGTGTATGCCAAGTACTCGCTCTCAAAGCGAAGACTTGCAATCTCCAGTCCTAGAATTAGAACGCTTCTTACATTTAAGAAGACGAATATTCGAATACCAACGAAAATACAACATTCCAGATCTTCAAGTTGATCCCCCTAAACCAGTTGGAACATCGAAGGACGCAAAGATGACTGAAGAACCAAATCATCCACTAAAGTATTACGCTAGTCCTTCACAAGCTGAGCCTCATTCCAGCATTGCTGCTCCAGCTATCAACCGAAATGATTTCGAATTGAAACCTTCGCTGATATCAGCTGTGCAACAAAACCAATTCGCCGAAATCCTACCGAGGATCCGAACCTTCATCTTTCGATATTTGTGCAGTACGCAGATATTGTAAAAGCTAATGGAGTTACCCAAGAAGCAATTAGATTACGCCTTTTTCCTTTCTCAATTCGAGACATAGCGAGAGCCTGGCTTCAATCTCTACCCTCGAATTCAGTAACTACGTGGGAGGAACTAAAGAGAGTCTTCTTGACAAGATATTTCCCACCTAGTAAGACAACTATGCTAAGAGCTCAAATCAACGGATTTAAGCAAAAGGAAAACGAGTCACTCTTCGAAGCTTGGGAACGCTACAAAGATATGCTGAGACTTTGTCTACATCACGAATTAGTAGAATGGATGGTCATCCATACTTTCTACAATGGACTCTTGTACAACACAAGAATGACGATTGATGCTGCCGCAGGCGGCGCACTAATGGACAAAGAATATAATGATGCTTATGCACTTATCGAGAGTATGACTCAGAATCATTACCAATGGGGAAGCGAGAGAGTCGCAACTGAGAAACCAACAAAAGGAGGTATGTACGAAGTGAGTAGTATGGACCAAGTCAATGCAAAGTTTGACCAACTTAACCAAAAGATCGACAACTTGGCCATAACACCAACAACCAACGTGGCTGCGGTAACACCTAACTGTGAGTTATGTGGAGTTCCAGGACATGCTGTCCCTGATTGTCAACTATTAGCAGGAATTCCCACAGATCAAGTGAATTATGCTCAAGGAAACCTGTACTCGAACACATACAACCCAGGTTGGAAGAATCATCTGAACTTCTCTTATAAGAATAACAATGCTTTATACGCACCAGGTCAAGCACCAGCTACACCACCAGAATATCAAAAGACTGCTCCTAATGTTTCTAGAAAATCAAACCTTTAGTTAATGATGGAGAACTTCATAGCTACCCAATCTCAAACAAACAAGGAATTCTTAAACCAAAACATACACACTAGCGAGCAGATTAAGCAATTAGTAAGCAAGGTAGATGCGTTAGCTACACATAACAAAATGCTTGAAACTCAGATTTCACAAGTAGCTCAACAACAAGCACCTACCGCTGCACCAGCTGGAGTATTTCCTGGACAACCCCAACCCAATCCCCAAGAGGACAGGCCAATGCTGTGATACTAAGAAGTGGCAGGGAACTTGACGGACCTGCCGATCCAAGACTTGACAATCCAGCCATGTACCAAAAGTAAGATAAGCCGACTAAAAAGGAGAATGAACCAGAAGAAAAGGAAGATAATAATCAAGAGGCAGTGGAGAAAGAAAAGCCTTATGTGCCTCCACCACCTTATAAACCACCAATTCCGTACCCTCAGAGATTAACCAATTCCAAGATGATGGGCCAGTTTAAGAAATTTGTTGAACTTCTGAAACAGTTGAATATTACTATTCCGTTTACAAAAGCTATCACTCAAATGCCCTCGTATGCTAAATTTCTAAAGGAAATCTTATCCAATAAGAAGAAGATAGAGGATAACGGAACCGTTACACTTACTGCTGAGTGTAGCGCAATAATTCAAAACAATATGCCTCCTAAGTTAAAAGATCCAGGTAGTTTCTCTATACCCAGTGTAATTGGAAAATTCGTCATTGACAAAGCTCTATGCGATTTAAGAGCCAGTATCAGTGTTATGCCCTTAACAATTTGCAAAAGGCTAGACATGGGAGACCTAAGACCAACTAAAATGTCTGTTCAACTAGCCGACCGCTCTATTAAATATCCTGTAGGCATACTATAAAATGTCCCAGTACGTATAGGTCAATTCTACATTCCTACTGATTTTATAATCATGGACATCACTGAAGACTCCACTACACCTATCATACTAGGAAGACCATTCTTAGCTACCGCCGGAGCTATTATAGACGTAAAGGAAGGAAAGCTAACCTTTGAAGTAGGTGAAGAGAAAGTTGAATTTATTTTAACACAATTCTTACAATCACCAGCTATAGAGAATATATGCTATTTATTGGATGTCATTGACGAGTGTGTAAGAGAGAGTGAAATGAAAGAAACTACTTATTCTGAAATTATGAAAATCCAAATCCCTCCGATTTTCGAAGATGACAATTGGCGTGAACCGTATCAGGATGATAGTCTAAGCGAAAGTTTAGCACTTACACCGGATCCCATGCCAAGTAAGAAGAAACCTACATTAGAGTTAAAAACCTTACCTAAGAACCTAAGATACGAATTCCTAGACACTGAATGTACGCAACCAGTTATAATCAATTCCAGTTTAGGAACGATCGAAACGAAGAAACTTTTAGATGTCTTAAAGAAATACCCAACTGCATTAGGATATAACATATCTGATCTCAAAGGAATATGTCCTTCAATCTGTATGCATCGTATTATGCTAGAAGAAGATTGCAAAACCTCTAGGGAATCTCAAAGAAGAATTAACCCAATCCTTAGCACTGTAGTAAAAGAAGAAGTTAAGAAACTACTAGACGCTGGAATAATATATCCAATCTCCGATAGTCAATGGGTTAGTCCAGTACATGTAGTACCAAAGAAAGGAGGTATCACTGTTGTGAAAAACGCTAAAGGCGAATCGATATCACAAAGAGTAGTGACCGGACATAGAGTGTGCATCGATTATCGAAAACTAAACAAAGCCACTCGAAAAGATCATTTCCCACTACCTTTTATAGATCAAATGTTAGAACGATTAGCCAAACACTCGTATTTCTGTTATCTCGATGGTTACTCAGGATTTTTCCAAATCCCGATCCACCCAGATGATCAAGAGAAGACTACATTCACATGTCCTTATGGAACGTTCGCTTATAGACGAATGCCCTTTGGATTATGTAACGCTCCTGCAACCTTTCAAAGATGTATGATGTCAATCTTTGCAGATTTCATAGATAACATCATGGGAGTGTTCATGGACGACTTCTCTGTATGCGGGCAAAGTTTTGAAGGATGTCTATCAAATTTAGAAATGGTGTTAGAAAGATGTGTAAAAGTAAACCTCGTACTTAACTGGGAAAAATGCCATTTTATGGTCAGAGAAGGAATCGTACTAGGACACGTTATATCTGATAAGGGAATTGAAGTTGATAAAGCTAAGATAGAAGTCATAAAAGATCTTCAACCCCCTAAGACTGTTCGAGAAATACGAAGCTTTTTAGGACATGTCGGTTTCTACCGACGATTCATCAAAGATTTCTCGAAAATCACTAAAACTCTTACCGGTTTATTAATGAAAGACGCTGAGTTCATATTCGATAAAGATTGTCTTAAAGCATTCGAAACCCTAAAAACAGCCCTCATCACCGCACCAAACATGCAACCACCTGACTGGAGATTACCTTTCGAAATCATGTGCGATGCGAGTGACTATGCTGTAGGCGCAGTTCTAGGAAAAAGGAAGGACAAGAAACTTCACGCAATTTACTATGCCAGTAGAACTTTAGATTCTGCTCAATTGAACTACGCCACTACTGAAAAAGAATTGTTAGCAGTTGTCTTCGCGCTTGATAAATTTCGTTCCTACCTAGTAGGAGCAAAAATAATCATCTACACAGACCACGCTGCTATCAGATACTTATTAACCAAGAAAGATGCTAAACCAAGACTCTTGAGATGGATCTTACTCTTACAAGAGTTTGATCTCGAAATCAAAGATAAGAAAGGTACTGAAAACGTCGTAGCGGACCATTTATCTAGAATAGAAGGTTTTAAACCCGAACAGGTGCCAATTAACGACGATTTTCCATATGAACAGCTGATAGCACAAATAAGAAGCGACCCAGCTCAGTTAGACATACATGAACCAAAAGCCGTGGAAACAATCCAAACAACCGTAGGACTGCCATGGTACGCTGACATTGTCAACTACTTAGCTGCAGGAGCACTTCCACCGGACTTAACCTATCAGCAGAAAAAGAAATTATTCCACAATCTCAAGTATTACTATTGAGACGAACCATTATTGTTTAAGAGAGGACCTGACGGAATCTTTCGTCGGTGCATTCCCGAAGAAGAAATAGAAGATGTCATTGCTCACTGTCATTCATCTCCTTATGGTGGACATGCAAGCACTTCCAAGACTTGTGCAAAAATCTTACAAGCCGGCCTATTTTGGCCTAATCTATGGAAATATGTCCACATTGCTGTTATAAATTGCGATCGGTGTCAACGCACCGGTAATATTTCAAGAAGAGATGAAATGCCTCAAAGAGGAATATTAGAAGTTGAAGTCTTTGATGTCTGGGGAATCGATTTTATGGGACCATTCCCATCATCTTTCAGTAATAAGTACATACTCGTAGCTGTCGATTATGTTTCAAAATGGATCGAGGCTATAGCTTCTCCTACAAATGACACACGAGTAGTAATTAAGCTTTTCAAGAATATAATCTTTCCAAGATTTGGTGTGCCTAGAATTGTCATTAGTGACGGTGGCTCGCATTTCATTTCGAAAATATTCGACAAATTACTATCTAAGTATGGAGTCAGACATCGTGTAGCAACACCGTATCATCTGCAAACAAGCGGACAGGTCGAAGTCTCGAACAGAGAAATAAAACAAATTCTAGAAAAGACTGTCGCCATATCTAGGAAAGATTGGTCATCTAAACTTAATGAAGCTTTATGGGCTTATAGGACAGCCTACAAGACACCCATAGGAACTACACCCTTCAAACTAGTGTATGGGAAGGCTTGTCATCTCCCGGTTGAACTAGAACACAAAGCATATTGGGCGATTAAAACACTCAATATAAACTACAATTCCGCTGGAGAAAAGCGAATCCTCGACATTAATGAATTAGAAGAATTAAGGTTAGATGCATACGAGAATGTTAAGATATATAAAGAAAGAACCAAGCGATGGCACGATAAGCGCCTATCTAGGAAAGAATTTAGTGTGGGAGACGTTGTGCTCCTCTTCAATTCAAGACTTAGGCTCTTTCCTGGAAAACTAAAATCTAGATGGTCAGGACCCTTTGAAATAACTAGAGTGTTCCCAAGCGGAGCAATAGAAATTAAGGGTAGGAATAGTGAACCGTTCACAGTAAACGGACAACGATTAAAACATTACCATAATATTGAAAATAGAGATTATGCGAATAGTTTAAAACTTTTAGAGTTGTCCACTAACTTCCCTGATTAATCTACCCCTAAGCACTACGTCAGGCTTATGACGATAAAAACAACGCTTAGTGGGAGGCAACCCATTTTATCATTTTATTGTTTTATTCCATTTTTATTATTATTGACTTTATTTATGTATTTATTTCCTTATTTTCTTTATTTTAACTTTCATTTTCTAAATCACTTTTAAATTTACTTTGCTACAGATTTTCTAAAGTCTTTTCTACCTTCCTCTTTCTCCCCTGATTTGTTTCCTCCACTTTAACACTAACTATGGCTAACTAACCAAGAAACTTTATGGAAACCATATTTAGAGGTAGAAACCAAAGAAGGAAATTTGAGGAATTATCACAGAGACAAATGGATTTGACTCTGTACTATGATGAACAAACTATGGAAACTTTAGGTATAAATGACAGTATCCTATACCTGTTTAACCAACTTGGATGGGAGAACGCTCTCATAAAACATAAGTTTGTAACTTACCGCAAGCTCACCCTTGAGTTTTTAAGCTCCTTAGTTTACTTACCTGAGCACGGATTTGGATTAAGGAAAGGATTTATTAGTTTCCGACTATTCGGTATCGAATATGTCTATAACCATAAGGAACTAGATGACCTACTAGGATTTCCTAGCGGACCTTTTGCCTTTACTACCACCCAGGTAGAATTAATGGATATTGAGCTAGATTTCTTTTGGGGGACTTTAACCGAAAATTACCACCCTGAGCCGGATAACATGAACAATGATGAAATACACAACCCAGCTATCCGCTACTTTCATAAAATCCTTGCCCACACCTTCTTTGGAAAGGAAGAGAACCTCACTGGAGTATCTAAAGACGAGATATTCATTATGTCCTGTTTGACCGATGGAAAATCCGTAAATGCTGTACCCTTCATGATGCAAACCTTTACCCGCATCCAAGAGGAACCTAATCTACCAATATTGGTAGGAGGCCTGGTCACCATGATTGCTAATGCCCTCAGACTTAGATACCAGTTACACAAGTGCAACCGTTTAGGTACCATTCGCCCTATGAATTTGAACTTCTGCTTTAACCGCCAAATTATAAGAAACATAGGACAACCACCATACGAGTACCTAATTAGAAATGAAATCGTAACCCTTTTCACATTACCGAACCATGCTAAAGTCAGTGTTCATAATAGAGATAATTGGCTTTATGAGCTTACCCCTCCTGACTATCCTACAACACCTGAAACACCACAATCCTACCAAATTAGGGATGACATGATGACTGATGTAGAAAGTGACCCTGAGACCCCTCCTGGTTACCATGACATCGACCACACTGATTGAGACCCCTGAAATCAACCAAGTAGGATATGCTGACAGCTTAAAGAAAATTTTGACAACTCTTGAAGTATACCAAGCTGACATTAATGTTGTTAAGGATGAAGTTAAAAGCATGAGATTGGACATTATAGGCTTAACTGACATAACATGTGAACAGTTCTATCATATAAACTCCGCACTTGAAGATTTGAAGAAGCAACTTTGATAATGCTGTAGTAATTTGATTTATCTTACTTTTTGCTTTTTGTTACTAGTTAGTTTTGATATTTTGCAACATTTCATAATTTATTTTTATGACTGTAATTTCTTTCTGTTATGTCAAAAACAAAGCATTTCCATTTATGCAATTTTCCATTCAATCTATTTACATTGTTTTCATAATTTACTGATACTTTTAAATTGCTGGATATATTGATAAATTTTCATGTGATGAAATCCAATGCTATTATATATTGATCCATTGCTATGTGTTATGCTGGAATTAAATATTGAAAGTGATAAGAATTACAATTGGATTGAACTGAGGTAAGCATTCTGTGAAAATTCCATATTTTGTGAACATCACGGTCGTCACCATCCCCTCACAATCGTAACGAGCAATTTAGCGCGTCACGACCGTAACACCCCCCTCACGACCGTGACAATCCTAATTCACGACCTCTGAGTTACAGAGGCCATTCTTCTTCGCAACCTCCACTTCTATTTTCACAAAAATCTTCTAACCTCCCATTACCTCTTCTTCTCCCGTAACCACCCATTAATCCCCAATCAATCCCATTACTCCGTTCCACCTTCTCATTTAACCCCAACTCTACATATTCCTTTCATTCCATTATAAACCAATCAATTTCTTCACATTTTCATCACAAAACCTCAAACACCTATCTCACGATAAACCTCATTTGCATGCAATAGCAAACATTCAGTTTAGAGAGGGAGAACAAGGAACAACATAGAGAGAGAAGTTTGAAAGGTTTCAAACCAGAGGCATCCAACCTACTCGGTACGTCGACCTCGACTACCCGAGGGAGTTAGGATTGTTCGACGAAGTGAAGCAACTGCTTGAACAAGTTGGCTTGTGGGACTTATGCAGTCAACCACAACCGACATTTGCAAACCTCACTTTGGAGTTTCTAAGTTCTTTTCTATACATCACACCATCCGGATCAACGAACCAACTCACCGGCATCACAAAATTCTGAATGCTTGGAAAAGAGTTCGAACTAACTCAAACCAGAGTCGCTGAACTTTTAGGCTTCAGTCATGGTGACGGTGCTCACCTTCGCGTGCCCGACAACTTTAATGAAGCACCTTTCACTTTGTGGCACAACATCACAAACAGTCGTGCTTCCGCCTACCAAAGTCTCAACGCCACTCATATCCATAATCCAGCAATACGGTATTTTCATCGTATCATATGCAATACAATCTTTGCAAGAGAGAGCAACCATAAGCTCAATTCCAAAGAGCTCTTATTCTTGCATTGTGCCTTGAATGAAGAACGCATCAACGCCGCTCCGTTCCTTCTGGCCCACATTCAGTCTGTAGCACATAGAGGCGCCACTCCCTTCTACATTGGCGGGATTGTCACTTCCCTTGCTATACAGTTGACTCTTGGTGACCACCTCTCTCATTTGCCTCATAGAGCACCAGAGCTGCTTACCTTGAACTACTGCAAGTCCGCTCACATGATCTCTCAGTGTGAGGATGGCAGGTTCAACCCTGTGATACAAGGCACCATCTATCATAATATCGTTTTGCCTTGCAGGAACCGCATTGATCCATCAAACAGAGCCAATTGGCTATTTGATTTGTCGGATGCCACAGGCCATGTTCCGATTGTTGACGAGCAGCCTGATGCTCCTGTGGACGAGATACAGGATGCGATGGATGCTGCTGAGCCATTTCAGGACATCCCTGAGTCTTCCACCAGGCAGCCACCTTATGCTGACATCACCCTTGAAGAAATCCTCTGTGCCATTCATCAGCAAAATCAGATGAACGCCGCACTTGAGCGTAGGCAGCAGGAGCAGTACGATGCACTCCTTGCAACTGTTGTCAGTAACCAAAAAGCAACAGATGAAAAGCTAGGAGAGATTTTCAGCGAGTTAGAAGCTTTGCGTATGGACGTCACCGCTCTCACCGTCACTGGTTCTGATGAGGAAGCCACTCCTACCAGACGCTCCCGCACCAGAAGCCGAGGCCGTGGTCGTCAGCAGCATTAGATTATCTTTTTGTTTTTGCATTCTGTTTTTGTAACGTATTTCCCCGCTATTATATCACAACATTGAGGACAATGTCTGATATAGTGTGGGAGAGGTACCTTTCCCGTTTTCCATTCATTGTATTTTCCCTTTCCGCATTTTCAATTGAACAAGTAATATTTATGCTGTTTCTTAAGTTTCAATTCTTCCCCTCTTTATTTAGCCATACCTAAATTTTTTGCTTTATCTTCGCATTACTCGACTTACTTATGAAATCGTAGTTAGGAAGCTGAGAAAGATCCAACAAGATCAATACAGTCTTGACACCTTAGACTTCCTACTTAAGCATTCCATTTCGATAATTGTTACGACTACACCTTAAGTCTTAGTTCTAAAGTAACCCCTAGTAGTTTATACTAGCAGTCAGCACCGTCTGGACACAAACCACATGGGGAGCCGATGAACATAAGTGTTTGATGCCTAATCTATAAACGATCCTTCATATCTCGATGCCATAAAAAGAGAAATTGCACCAAAGTACACGGTCACATATAAGAGATGAGTAATAAAAGAAGGAGTCCATTGCTGGTTGGTTCATAGGTACCTGGTTCTGAACTTGGTAGGGCGTGCTACGGCTCGATCTCCCACAACCTCCAATTTGGATAATATGTAAAGGGTTGCCACATTCGTGTACCAGACCCCGTGCTAAAAAAATATCAAAGTCACTAACCAGCTACTCCAATACGTGCGTGCTAAGACAAAGGGCTTAATGTGATTGCGCTAGAACGAAACCGGGTGAAATAAGAACAAAGGACTCTAGGTAGAATCATAACGCAATTACTGAATGTTTCGTTTAAAGGGAAGTCTACGAATTAGCTTGTTGCTTGTGTCATTAGTGTATCGTTAGTGTTCTAATCTAGTATCGGTTTATCTAACTAAATGACTTCTCGTATGGTATGTTATGTGTATGCGTTTGATGAAAATTGTCCGATCATTTTTCAATTGACTATTTGCTTGAGGACAAGCAAAGGTTTAAGTATGGGGGAGTTTGATAACGAGAAATCGTATCACATTATTACTATGTTTTTAGTCTGTTTTATCGTACATTGATCCTTTTAACTCCCGATTGTTCGAGTTTTTTATGTCACATTGCAGGTATAACATGTCTAGAGCCAAATTATGAGAAAAAGATCAAATGAACCAAATCTAGCATGAAAAGAAAAGGAAGGGATCAATTCTGCTAAAGTCTGCATTTTTGTTGCTCTCACGGTCGTCACAACTGACTCACGACTGTGACGCGCTATTTAGAGCTATCACGATCGTCACAACATTATCACGATCGTGACGCGCTTATTTGAAGAAACATGACCGTTACACCCATGTCACGAACGTGACAAGAAAAAGTTATATAATTCGTTTGAATATTAATTAAGAACGTGCAACGAGTCTTCAGAGACTCCTACTTTCCCTCAACTGCAACAACACCACTTCTCCTGGATTCTCTCAAAACAGAACGAAGCCCACGCTACTACTCATTCAACTACCAAAACCCTCTTCTATAAATACTCAAGGATCAAATGAAAAAGTACAGAGTTTTATATTGAATTTTTACGCGGAAGATCTGCCGTTTTTTCTTTCAACCCATTTATTTTCCAGCTCTTGTTCTTGCTGTGTTTTTGCTTTTTTATTTCCAACCCATTTAATAAAAATTTACAACATTAGGAAATTGTTATTTTAATTAGATTTTCTTTTTAGCCTCAGAACTTGTTATTTTATTTCGATTTCGATTCCGACACTCCGAGCTTGCCAATTTGAGGAAGAAGGAGTCTAAGAATTAAATTGTTCAGGTTTTTTATTTTACAATTTATATTGAATTTATTTATTTATTTATGTTAATTTTCTATTATTATTATATAATGTATGCTTTAATATTTATTTATTTCATTTTGTATCTGTCTGTTGGTTTAATAAAAATGAGTAGCTAAATTAATCGAGTCGGTATGTAATAAACCAAACCAAAACAGATAAATCGAATCTAAGCTAAAAATACTTAAGAACTTATATTCTGGCTGTGGCATTTTATAATTAAAATCAAGCTTTTTGTTACGAGAGTAAGAAAAGTAAAATAGGTTAGGTCGAGACCACGAGAGTGTGAGATTTTAACCGGATAGCTAAAGTTAGGCATTCGATTTAAATACAGCGAGAGCGCTTTAAAACGAATTAGACTTATTAAGTTTTCAAAAATTATTTTCTAAACACTTATGGGCTAGCGAGAGCAGGCATAGGGCTTTAGGAGTAAGATCTGAGATAAGACCACGAGAGTGTGAGTCAAGGGTTTTTAAACTGGTAATCTCTACAGAATTATTTAAGTGAACCATCTTTATAAGCTTAGGCTAGGTTGACCCGCATAGGTTAATATATTTACATACCGACCGCCTTTTCATTATTTCCTTAACTAAGTTTAATTCCCGTTTTTAATCCTTAAAAACCTTAATCGTGACAAATATCCGCCTTAGCTAAACTAGCAGACCTACTAGCACTAGAGTGATTACAAAGTCCCTGTGGGTTCGACATCTTTTTATTACTATTGCAATAGGTTGTGCGCTTGAAGTTCAGATACCGCTAGACATATCACGTCTTCGCCCCATCACCGGGGATCAATTTCGTCAAATTTCATACCTTGTAGTTATACCGTTTAGTCTAAGGTTGTTACCCACCGGTCAATGCGAAAGACTCGTAGTGCCGGAAGTTTAGTAGACCCTCTAGCTGAACCTGAACGTTACGCTCGCACACGTTTGTTTTTCCATAGGAATAGGAGAGCTATGGCCAAAGATCAAAACCGAAGACCTCTTAAGGACTTCGCCCAACCATCAAACGAGGAACCTAGTTCCAGTATAGTAAACCCCGCTATCGCAGCCAATAATTTTGAACTTAAACCATCCCTACTGCAATTAGTGCAACAAAGACAATTCGTAGGTCTTGCTACTGAGAACCCAAACCAACATTTAAAAAACTTTCTCCAGTTAGTAGACTCCTTTAAATCCAATGGAGCTCCTCCTGAGGCGATATGCTTAAGATTATTTCCTTTTTCCCTCAGAGATAAAGCTCTATCATGATTAGATTCCCTTCCACCCAATTCCATAACAACTTGGGAAGACCTTAGAAAAGTATTCCTTGCTAGATATTTTCCCCCAAGTAAGACCGCTCTCCTTCGTAACCTAATATCCAGATTTACCCAACACCAAGGAGAATCGTTGTTCGAAGCCTGGGAGAGATATAAAGAGTTATTAAGAGCATGCCCACATCATGTCTTAGAGAATTGGCTAATCATTCAAACCTTCTATAATGGACTTCATTATAATACTAAGATGACCATCAACGCTGCCGCTGGTGGCGCACTGATGAACAAACCTTACCCTGAAACTAGTGCCCTTATCGAGGATATGGCCCAAAACCATCAATCATGGGGAGTAGAACGAGCGACAGTGGAAAAGAAGGAAGCCCAAGGAGGAATACATGAGCTAATCTCTATGGACATGATGCAAGCTAAAATGGACGCATTGGCCCTTAGAGTCGAACATATATGTACAACCCCGAATATTGTAGCTGCAGTTTCGCCGAATTGTGAGATATGTGGGACACAAGGACACCAATCTGCCGAATGCAACCTGTTAAATGAGACCAGCCCTGAGCAAGTGAACTACACCCAAGGGAACCCATTTTCAAACACATATAACCTTGGATGGAGGAATCACCCAAACTTCTCCTATAAAAATAATAACCCTATCCAAAATACCGCACCTCCGAGACAACAAGGTTACCAAACCCCAAGAACAAATCAACCTATGCAACCTGTACCACCAAGTCCGAGCCTATAGGCATACTTGAAGACGTCCCTGTTAGGATAGGTCAGCTGTTTATACCTACTGATTTTGTTGTCATGGACATTAAAGAAGATGACGACATACCAATCCTCCTAGGTAGACCGTTCTTATCGACTGCTGGAGCCATAATAGATGTTAAAAAAGGGAAACTAACCTTTGAGGTAGGTGACGAGAAGATAGAATTTGTACTTTCGAAATTCCTTATGACACCTGTAATAGGAGATGCTTGTTATGCCTTAGATATCATTGATGAATGCATTAGGGAATTAGAACCAGAAGAAGAAATTGAATATATAAAATTGCCATCAACCCTTATTTGGGAAGATGACAGTTATAAAAAACCCTACATTGATGATAACCTTCACGAATGTTTATCTCTTACCCCAGATCCTATGCCTTGCCCTATGAAACCAACCGTAAAACTTAAGGAACTACCTAAAAAACTGAGATATGAATTTCTTGATGAAGAAATGAACCGTCCAGTTATAGTCAGTGCTACCTTAAACAAAGAGGAAACCAACCAATTGTTAGATGTTTTACGAAGGTACCCCTCAGCCTTAGGATATAAGATCTCAGATCTAAAAGGAATAAGCCCATCCGTATGCATGCATCAGATTTTGCTTGAAGAAGATTCAAAACCCTACAGAGAACACCAACGAAGAATAAATCCTATCATGAGTGAAGTAGTTAAGACTGAAGTTCTTAAGTTACTAGAGGTAGATATAATATATCAGATCTCGGACAGTAAATGGGTGAATCTTGTGCATGTAGTACCTAAAAAGGGAGGCATCACAGTCGTGCAAAACGAGAAGGGCGAACCTGTAGAAAAAAGAACCGATGGAGGTTGGCGTATGTGCATAGACTATAGAAAATTAAATAAAGCAACTAGGAAGGACCATTTCCCATTACCATTCATAGACCAAATGTTGGAGTGCCTAGCCAGACACTCTTACTTTTGTTACCTAGATGGATATTCAGGATTCTTCCAAATACCTATTCACCCCGAAGATCAAGAAAAAACTACCTTTACATGCCCTGTTGGAACTTTTTCCTACAGAAGAATTCCTTTTGGACTCTGTAATGCCCCTGCCACTTTCCAACGCTGCATGATGTCTATCTTTGCAGACTATTTAGATGGAATCATGGAAGTATTTATGGACGATTTCTCAGTTTGTGGATCTGATTTCAAAATTTGTCTTATCAACCTTGAGAAAATCCTAGAAAGATGTGTGGAGGTAAACCTTGTGCTAAATTGGGAAAAGTGTCATTTCATGGTCACCGAAGGGATTGTTTTAGGACATATAGTTTCCGAAAAAGGTATAGAGGTAGACAAAGCTAAAATAGAAGTAATAGAGAATCTAAAACCGCTGAATACTATCAGGGAGATAAGAAGTTTTCTTGGACATGTCAGATTTTACCGACGTTTTATCAAGGACTTCTCCAAAATAACAAAGCCCTTAACTGGTCTTTTAATGAAAGATGTTGAATTCATCTTCGATGAAAAATGTACTGAAGCATTTAATCTTTTGAAGTAAGCTCTGATTTCAAAACCTATAATGAAACCCCCTGATTGGTCAGAACCGTTTGAGATAATGTGTGACGCTAGTGACTATGTTGTTGGAGCCGTTCTAGGTCAGAGAAAAGATAAAAAGTTACACGTAATTTACTATGCCAGTAGAAACCTAGACGCTGCACAGCTCAACTACGCAACAACCGAAAAAGAGCTCCTATAATGAAACCCCCTGATTGGTCAGAACCGTTTGAGATAATGTGTGACGCTAGTGACTATGCTGTTGGAGCCGTTCTAGGTCAGAGAAAAGATAAAAAGTTACACGTAATTTATTATACCAGTAGAACCTAGACGCTGCACAGCTCAACTACGCAACAACCGAAAAAGAGCTCCTAGCTGTAGTTTTTGCCATAGACAAATTTAGATCTTATCTAGTAGGAGCCAAAATTATACTTTACACTGACCATGCTGCCATTCGTTACTTACTAAGTAAAAAGGATGCCAAACCTAGGTTACTTCGATGGATTCTATTACTGCAAGAGTTTGATTTAGATATCCGTGATAAAAAAAGTCACAGATAATGTAGTAGCTGATCACCTTTCTAGGCTAGAATACCTGAAACCTGACTCAGTGCCCATAAATGACGATTTTGCCTATGATAGACTGATAGCCCAACTAGAAACTATTGAAGATGATAACCCAGGCCCACATGAGCATCCTCATATATCCTTAGCCGTAAGTAATGTACCTTGGTATGAAGACTTTGTTAATTACCTAGCCGCTGACATCATACCCCCTGATCTAAATTACCACCGGAAGAAGAAGTTCTATAGTGATGTGATAAACTTCTATTGGGACGAACCATTTCTTTTCAAGAGAGGTAAAAATGGCATTTTCCGCCGTTGCGTTCCAGAAGAAGAGGTACATAATATAATTGAGCATTGTCACTCTGCACCCTATGGTGGATATGCAAGCACATCTAAGACCTACGCCAAGATTCTTCAAGCTGGCCTATTCTGGCCTACTATGTGGTGTGATGTCCATGCTTTCATTGTCAAGTATGACAGATGCCAACGTACAAGAAATATTTCAAGACGTAATGAAATGCCTCTAAGAAATATCCAAGAAGTAGAACTCTTCGACGTATGGGGTATAGACTTTATGGGACCGTTCCCACCATCTTTAGGAAATCATTACATCTTAGTAGTTGTTGACTATGTGTCTAAATGGATTGAAGCTATCTCCGCACCCACAAATGACACCAGAGTAGTCATCAAATTGTTTTAAAACTATATATTTCTCAAGTTTGGAACCCCCCGTTTAGTCATAAGTGATGGAGGATCACACTTCATATCGAGAATATTTGATAAACTTTTAAGCAAGTATGGAGTTAAGCATAGAGTAGCAACACCATACCACCCACAGACTAATGGACAAGTGGAAGTATCTAATAGGGAGATCAAACACATTCTTGAGAAGACTGTCTCTATATCTAGAAAAGATTGGTCGCAGAAACTTCAAAAAGCATTATGGGCCTATAGAACCGATTTCAAAACCCCTATAGGAACAACCCCTTATAAACTGGTCTATGGAAAATCATGTCACTTACCTTTTGAGTTGGAGCATAAGGCCTATTGGGCCATCAAAACTTTGAATTTGGATTACTTAACCGCTGGTGAGAAACGTATCCTTGATATCCACAAATTAGAAGAGCTCAGACAATCTGCCTACGAAAATGCCATCATATACAAAGAAAGAACCAAAGCTTGGCATGAAAAAAGAATCATAAAAAAGGACTTCAAAATAGGCGATCCTGTTCTTCTGTTCGATTCTAGGTTACGACTTTTTCCAGGGAAGCTTCGTTCGAGATGGACTGGCCCTTTCGAAGTATCTAAGATTCTAAGATCTGGTGCTATTGAAATCAAGAACCAAACATGTAAATCGTTCATCGTCAATAGACAGAGGTTGAAGCCCTACGAAGGAGGTGACATCCCAACAACATACACCTGCCATACTCTGAGTGATCCACCATATCCTCCGAATGATGTATAAAATCCGGTCGTCGAGCTAATGACGTTAAACAAGCACTGCATGGGAGGCAACCCATGGTTTTCTTATTTACGTACTTTTTATTTATTTTTACTTTATTTTAATTTAATTTGTTTACTTTATTATTCTGTCAGGACTAACGATTGAATGTTTTATGTGATTTCAGGACTTGTTTGCTAACCTTGTGCAGAATGCAGAACCCCAATGACATGCACGTGGCCTTTAGAGACGACACACAGAGAGAGCGTTACTATGTCCACATGAGACGCCCTATGGCACCTACCAGGTACCCAGACCAAGATTGTATGGATGCCTTAGGGATAGAGTCAAGCGTCAGATTCTTATGTCACCAACTCCAGTGGGACCAGTTTGACGATATGAACAACACTTACAGGAACTTGACTCTAGAGTTCCTCAGCTTGTTTCATTATGATCCTTGGGCTGGATGTAACACCCTTCTACCCAAAACATAATATTTAAATATTATCAGAGTAATCACCTAAAAGGGTATCACATTTTCATCATAAATAAACACAAACAGTGTCCTGTCCCGTAACACGGGTTAATCAACATCAAAATACCATAAATCATTTCAGAGCGGAATTTAACTTCATATTTCAAAACTTCATAAAAATCATTTTCACCATCGTGAATTTAACATCATAAAATGGAAAACATTATCCAGATAACAACATGCTGAAAACAGTTTAACAAAAGAAACCCATCCCAGTGTTACATGACACAGAGCAGGACACATAACCAGAACCACTCCTAAGGGACACTAAAGCACGCTCCTAGACTCATGCATTACTCCTATTGCACTGCAGGACTATTCTTCGACATCTGAAAGTTACCCACGAAGGAGGCAACATTTCCAAGCAGGCATGGTGAGTAAACATAATATATCATAAACTTACAAGAATATAGAATCATAAATAAATTAATACACATATCATGACATCGTCAACTACAAAATTCAGCATCAACCGCAACACTATCATGAAATCAATCAACACCAACACATTCATGAAATTCATCCAAAATATGCAATGCTACATCCTGATATACAATATGCATGTGGTACCATTTTCACCATGAGATGGATACATGACCATCAACCCTCCACAAGGGAGCACACCATAATCATCGAGACACTTCAATCCACACAATGGGATTGAAGCAAACAAATAGGCCGAAGCCCCATCGTGAATGTTATGAAATGCAATGATGCGCTACATCGAAAAATTCACCAAAATAATTCGCATCATTCATTTCAATCAGCAAAACAATCATCAAATATTCATATATATCATCATGACATTACACCCTGAACACTGGTTTCCTAACCACTCTGACATATCAAGAATTAACCCGTACCCGGTAATTTATAAGGTAATTTAAGGTTATTTCACAAATTCATTTATCAAAAACTGTTGCATTTTTCTCGTTTCTATTCATCAAAATAAAGTTCAGTTTGTACTCGTTCCGACGCTTCAAACGGAATGCGAATCGGACTTACGGTTTAAAAGATATGAATTTTTAAAAAAATAAAATTTGCTGTCCCAACAGTGTTAACCAGTTAACCAAAGCGTTAACCGGTTAACGCCTGCGTAATTTCATAAAATACCCCAAAATTTCCAATGGTTAACCGGTTAACCAAAGCGTTAACCGGTTAACGCACGCGTTTCAGCAGTCTTCTGCTACACAATTACAGATTGTTCCAATTTCTAAAAACTCCCAAACCCCATTACAGATTTCACATCATAACACCCAAAAACCATTCAAAAACATCAATTAAACCTCAACAACATCCAGACAACAATTATACAGACAAATATACGATTATAACTCATTCTAATCGCTCTAATTCATCAAGATTTCTCCTAAAACTCAACCTAACTCAAAACCCCAAAACTCCTAAAATTCATACCATCCTAATCCATTCATATTCCAATTCTTATACATTTATCATAGATTATGAAAACTCCCCATACCTTAGAGAATTTCGCCGCTTTACACGCTTCTCTTGGGTTCTCCACAGCCTCCTGACTCTGAGCTTCTCTTTCTTCAGAGCACTTCCAAAACACGATAGAACAACAAAAATGAGAAAACTGATCGTATTCTCTTCTTTGGATATAATATCTCAGTTTAGCCTTTTCCCATATTACCCTCATGATTTCACAAAAGGACCATCTTACCCTTTTCTTTAATATATTTTTAATAATAAAAATAAAATAGTATAATAAAACACTATTTATCCTTATTATATAAAAATACTCATTTTCTCTAAAATTCTCAAAATAATCCAAACTCTCCAAATTTTTCTAAATTAATTAAATAAATAATTAAATAATTGAATTTAGATTTTCGGGGTGTTACAACTCTCCCCTACTTAAAGAATTTTCGTCCTCGAAAATAACCTGAAGTAAATAGAGTCGGATACGACTCCCTCATCTGATCTTCACGCTCCCATGTCCAACTTTCTCCAGCTGGTCCTCCCCACATTACCTTCACTAAAGCAATTTCCTTACCTCGAAGTTGCTTCAATTCTCTACCATCAATCCTCACTGGTAAAGCTTCAATCGTCAGATTATCTCTCACCTGAACATCATCTAACTGAATTACATGCGACGGGTCCGGAATGTACTTCCTCAACTGGGATACATGGAATACATCATGTAAATTCGCAAGAGAGGGAGGTAAAGCCACCCGATAGGCCACCTACCCTATCCTCTGCATAATCTGATACGGACCGACGAAACGTGGAGTGAGCTTTCTAGACTTCAAAGCTCTTCCCACACCAGTCATAGGAGTAACTCTTAAGAACACGTGATCTCCCTCTTGGAACTCAAGTGCTTTCCTTCTCTTATCGTGATAACTCTTTTGACGACTCTGCGATGTTTTCATCCTTTCCTGAATCATTTTTATCTTTTTAGTTGTTTCTTGGACAATCTCTGGCCCAAGCACCAAACTCTCTCCTGACTCATACCAACATAATGGAGTACGACAACGTCTACCATACAACGCCTCATATGGAGCCATCTCGATACTATCATGAAAACTGTTATTGTACGTAAACTCGACCAACGACAAATGACTATCCCAAGACCCTCCTTGATCTAATACACAAGCTCTCAGCAAATCTTCTAAAGATTGGATTGTTCTTTCCGTCTGACCATCCGTTTGAGGGTGATAAGCAGAACTCATCCTCAACTTAGTACCCAAGGCATCCTGTAAACTCTTCCAAAACCTCGATGTAAACCGCGGATCTCTATCCGATACAATACTTGAAGGTACACCATGCAACTTCACAATTTCCTCAATATAAATCTCAGCTAACCTTTGCATGGAATGGTTAATCCTCATCGGCAAGAAATGTGCCGACTTAGTTAACCGATCGACAATTACCCAAATTGAATCATTACCTCTAGCAGTCTTAGGTAACCCAGTCATGAAATCCATGGAAATACTATCCCATTTCCACTTAGGAACATTCAATGGTTGCATCATACCTGAAGGTCTCTGATGTTCTATCTTTGACTTCTGACATGTCAAACAAGCATATACAAATTCAGCAGTGTCTCTTTTCATACCCGACCACCAAAACAACCTGCATAAATCCTGATACATCTTTGTAGCACCAGGATGAATACTCAGTCGACTCTTGTGCCCTTCTTCTAAAATACTCTTTTTAATTCCTGCAATATCCGAAATACATACTCTATCTCTAAATCTCAAAATTCCATCTTCATCGACTCGAAAGTCACCTACATTACCTTGATCAACCAACATCAATTAATCGACTAATTTCAAATCAGATTTCTGACCCTTACGAATCTCTTCCAAAATCTCACTGGTCAGCTTTAACATTCCCAATTTCACACTATCAGCAGTAGTTTCACACAACAAGCTCATATCTCTGAATTGCTCGATCATTTCTAATTCTTTCACCATAAGCATTGAAATATGCAACGACTTCCTACTCAAAGCATCAGCCACAACATTTGCCTTACCCGGATGGTAATTCAAATCAAAATCAAAATCTTTCAATAATTCAAGCCACCGCCTCTGTCTCATATTTAACTCTTTCTGATCAAACAAGTACCTTAAACTTTTGTGATCACTGAATATTTCAAATTTCGAACCAAACAAGTAGTGCCTCCAAATTTTAAGCACAAACACCACAGCTGCTAACTCTAAGTCGTGAGTAAGATAGTTCCTCTCATGAACTCTTAACTGTCTAGAAGCATAAGCAACCACCTTATTATCCTGCATCAAAACTCCACCAAGACCCATCTTGGAAGCATCACAATAAACTACAAAGGACTCATCTGGATTCGGTAAGACCAATACTGGCGCGGTCGTTAATCTTTTCTTCAGTTCTATGAAACTCTCTTCACAAGCAACATCCCACACATACGCTTGACCCTTCCTGGTCAATTGCGTCAATGGTAAAGCTATCTTAGAAAAACCTTCAATGAACTTACGATAGTAACCAGCCAACCCAAGAAAACTACGAATTTCTGTAGCTGACTTCGGAGTCTCCCACTGCAATACCGCATCAATCTTCGAAGGATCCACCGAAATTCCACCACTTGAAATTACATGGCCGAGGAAACTCACTTCCCTTAGCCAAAATTCACACTTAGATAATTTAGCAAACAATTTCTTTTCTCTCAACACTTGCAACACAACTCTCAAATGCTCGGCATGTTCTTCTTCTGATTTAGAATATAGCAAGATATCATCTATGAAAACCACCACGAACTTATCCAGATACTCATGAAAGATTCTATTCATATATTCCATAAACACACCAGGAGCATTAGAAACCCCAAACGGCATCACCGTATACTCATAATGCCCATACCTCGTCCTGAAAGCTGTCTTCGAAATATCATCAGCTTTAACTCGAATCTGATGATAACCATACCTCAGATCAATTTTACTAAAGACACAAGCACCTACTAGCTGATCCATCAAATCATCGATCCTCGGAAGTGGATACTTATTCTTGATAGTCACCTTATTCAACTGTCGGTAATCGACTCACAATCTCATACTACCATCCTTCTTCTTAACAAGCAACACCGGAGCACCCGAAGGAGAAACAATGGGTCTAATGAACCTCTTCTCTAACAATTCTTCTAATTGTTTCTTCAACTCATTCAACTCTGAAGCCGACATTCTATAAGGAGCCATCGAGACAGGGCTCGTACCCGGTACTAAGTCCACAGAAAAATCAATCTCACGTTCCGGTGGTAAATCACTTATATCACCAGGAAACACATCTTGAAATTCACAAACCACAGGCAACTCTGTACTGACAGTCTTATCATCAACTTGCAATGAGGTAGACACTGCAAACATCAAAGCTTCATCTAAAACAAGTTCATCCACTTGCTTAGCAGATAAAAACATCAACTCACCATTCCCGCTCAAATCAGGGAACTCACCGTCTTACTATAACAGTTAATATGAACATAATTGAATTCCAACCAGTTCATACCAAGGATAACATCGATTTGGTGTAAGGGTAGGCACACCAAATCCATCACAAAATTCTTCTCGAAAATTGTCAAAGGACATTTCAAACAGACAAGCATGGTAGTCACAGAACCATTAGCAGGAGTCTCTATTTTCATATTACCATTCATATTAGACAACTTTAAACCCAATCTATTAGCACACTCAAGAGAAATAAATGAATGTGTAGCTCCAGTGTCAATAATAGTAATCAACTCAATATTATTAATAAAACAGGTACCTCTGATCAAGTTGTCCTTCCTTGGAGTTTCTGAACCAGCTAATGCAAACACTCTTCCAGCATTCTGAGTAGTAGCAGCATTCTTCTTTGGTTTCTGGCATTGGGTGCTAATATGCCCATGTTCACCACAATTGTAACAGGTTGGGCCTTCATTAGGACAATCACTCACCTTATGCCCAAGCTTGCCACAACAGTAACATTTCATAACTCTGGTGGTACACACATCGGCCTTATGACCTGCCTCTCCACACTTGTAACACTTAACAGGTACATTAGCAGCTCCCTTACTTTGCTTCTTCTCATCATATGCCTTCTGCTTCCCCTTATCACCAGTAGTCACATAAGGTTTTCCTCTATACTGACTCTTGCCTTTCTTCTCGCTCAGCTGTTTATAGTGAGCTGACCGAGCTCGGCTGTCCTCATCATAAATACGGATCTTATCCACCAACTCTACATACTTTCGAATTTGTTGGCATCCAATTCCCTGCTTAATTTCAGGTCTCATCCCATTCTCAAACTTAAGGCACTTGGAAAGTTCAGCATCTGCCCTGTTGTAGTGAGGACAAAACTTCACCAGCCTTTCAAATTTGGCAGCATACTCTGCCACAATTAAGTTTCCTTACTTCAGCTCAAGGAATTCTATCTCCAACTTACCACGAGCATCTTCCGGAAAATACTTCTTAAGGAACTCCGCCTTAAATACAGTCCAAGTCACCACAACAACTTCATCCTCGAGACGCTGACGAGTATTATCCCACCAGTCTTCAGCTTCCTCAGACAACATATGGGTTCCGAATTGAACCTTCTACGCGTCAGCACACACCATCACTCTGAAAATCTTCTCAATTGCCTTGAGCCACTTCTGAGCACTTGCCGGGTCATGAGTTCCTTCAAACACAGGTGGATTATTCCTCTGGAACTTCTCCAATGCACGAAACTCATCATGCGCATTGTTTCGAGCAGCAGTCTGAGCAAGAGCTGCAATAGCATCACCGAGAGCACGCGAGTTGTTTCCAGCCATCCTGCACAACACTTACACATCAGAAGAGAATAATCGTTAAATAAATAACGACTTGACAACTGACTGACAACAACAAGACTTGGCCGGACAGACCGACCTGGTCTGATACCACTAATGTAACACCCTTTTACCCAAAACATAATATTTAAATATTATCAGAGTAATCATCTAAAAGGGTATCACATTTTCATCATAAATAAACACAAACAGTGTCCTGTCCCGTAACACGGGTTAATCAACATCAAAATACCATAAATCATTTCACAGCGGAATTTAACTTCATATTTCAAAACTTCATAAAAATCATTTTCACCATCCTGAATTTAACATCATAAAATGGAAAACATTATCCAGATAACAACATGCTGAAAACAGTTTAACAAAAGAAACCCATCTCAGTGTTACATGACACAGAGCTGGACACATAACCAGAACCACTCCTAAGGGACACTAAAGCACGCTCCGGGACTCATGCATTACTCCTATTGCACTGCAGGACTATTCTTCGACATCTGCAAGTTACCCACGAAGGAGGCAACATTTCCAAGCAGGCAGGGTGAGTAAACATAATATATCATAAACTTACAAGAATATAGAATCATAAATAAATTAATACACATATCATGACATCGTCAACTACAAAATTCAGCATCAACCGCAACACTATCATGAAATCAATCAACACCAACACATTCATGAAATTCATCAAAAATATGCAATTCTACATCCTGATATGCAATATGCATGTGGTACCATTTTCACCATGAGATGGATACATGACCATCAACCCTCCACAAGGGAGCACACCATAATCATCGAGACACTTCAATCCACACAATGGGATTGAAGCAAACAAATAGGTCGAAGCCCCATCGTGAATGTTATGAAATGCAATGATGCGCTACATCGAAAAATTCACCAAAATAATTCGCATCATTCATTTCAATCAGCAAAACAATCATCAAATATTCATATATATCATCATGACATTACACCCTGAACACTGGTTTCCTAACCACTCTGACATATCAAGAATTAACCCGTACCCGGTAATTTATAAGGTAATTATAAGGTTATTTCACAAATTCATTTATCAAAAACTGTTGCATTTTTCTCGTTTCTATTCATCAAAATAAAGTTCAGTTTGTACTCGTTCCGACGCTTCAAACGAAATACGAATCAGACTTACGGTTTAAAAGATATGAATTTTTAAAGAAATAAAATTTGCTGTCCCAACAGTGTTATCCGGTTAACCAAAGCGTTAACCGGTTAACGCCTGCGTAATTTCATAAAATACCCCAAAATTTCCTATGGTTAACCGGTTAACCAAAGTGTTAACCGGTTAACGCACACGTTTCAACAGTCTTCTGCTACACAATTACAGATTGTTCCAATTTCTAAAAACTCCCAAACCCCATTACGGATTTCACATCATAACACCCAAAAACCATTCAAAAACATCAATTAAACCTTAACAACATCCAGACAACAATTATACAGACAAATATACGATTATAACTCATTCTAATCGCTCTAATTCATCAAGATTTCTCCTAAAACTCAAACTAACTCAAAACCCCAAAACTCCTAAAATTCATACCATCCTAATCCATTCATATTCCAATTCCTATACATTTATCATAGATTATGAAAACTCCCCATACCTTAGAGAATTTCGCCGCTTTACACGCTTCTCTTGGGTTCTCCACAGCCTCCTGACTCTGAGCTTCTCTTTCTTCAGAGCACTTCCAAAACACGATAGAACAACAAAAATGAGAAAATTGATCGTATTCTCTTCTTTGGCTATAATATCCCAGTTTAGCCTTTTCCCATATTACCCTCATGATTTCACAAAAGGACCATCTTACCATTTTCTTTAATATATTTTTAATAATAAAAATAAAATAGTATAATAAAACACTATTTATCCTTATTATATAAAAATACTCATTTTCTCCAAAATTCTCAAAATAATCCAAACTCTCCAAAATTTTCTAAATTAATTAAATAAATAATTAAATAATTGAATTTAGATTTTCGGGGTGTTACACTGGACCCGATGGACATGCTTCTTTCAGGTTGTTCGGGACTGACTACTCCTTCTCTCACAAAGAGTTTGGTGATTTACTAGGTTTTCAGACTACTCCTGATGCTATTCCAGAGACACCAATGGGGTATTTTATGAGCAGAGAAGTGGAAAAGTTTTGGTCTAACATCTCAGGTGGAGGGAGCCAAGATCCTTCCACTCAATTTTCTCAGGTAATCCACAACCTTGCGTTAAGGTACTTCCAGATGATTCTAGCACACTCTTTCCTCGGTTTGCCAGATACAGAGACTCTGCTGAGTGAATAGGAGATTTTCCTACTGTTTTGTGTGACTCAGTCTCGCCTAGTTGCTTGTGGCAACTTCCTGTTGAAGGGCCTTGCCAGTGTCGCCAGATCATCTGTAGGCATTATACATGTCGGTGGGATTGTTACACAGATAGCTACTGCATTGGGTTTGTCTCGCAAATTATTGCACCTCAGGACCTTCTAGTGCTATACCACCCTGAATGTTGACTTTTGTCTTGACAGAGGACTGCTGAGGAGGGCCTCTTTTGAGCCCAACACGTTTAGATTACTGATCGACGACGAAGTGATACATTACTTTACATTACCAGACCCGCTGATGACCAGTGTCCACGACCCTGCTAATTGGAGTTATGCTTTAGAGTGTTATGGAGAGACTGTCGAAGAGCCAAAATCACCTCCCGCCGCTGAGTACACTCCTACACCTCTTTCTCCCCGAATCACTGTTATATCTAACAATATGTCTTTGCAGCCGCCTGACCTACAAACCCAGATTTATGAGCTCTGCAAGGAGACTGCCCTGCTCAAGCAGGAAGTAACGGACTTGGAATTACAGATCCAGGTATATGATCTCACTCATGCCTCGGAGATTGATGCTCTATATCAGGAGATTGAAGAGCTTTAGAGGGAGATAGCTGAGATTCGTGGATCAAACTAGGAAGAGAAGCCTACCACATGATCGTTTTACACTGACGTTATTACCCTAGTATTTAATTTCTTTTTCATGCTTTATTTTATTTCTTGCATCTCCAAACATATTTTATATTATTGCATCTATTACATTTTCTTTTTTCATGTACTTTGATTTTATCTTATATTTTTTCATGCACTAATCTCATTTCTTTTTTCTTTCATTTTATTTTATTTTATATCGAATAATGAAAAAAAGAACAAAAATCTTTTTATTTTTGTCTTCATAAAAAAAAATATATACAAGCTTTGTGCCTTAGAAGAAGAGAGAAAACGCTATCTGGACCCCCGAAGACAAAAAGGTACGTGAAGCCCACATGACTATTTCACAACAACTGACAGACAACATGAGCTTCATGCAACAATCACGATCGGTTTTAGATCGTGCCTACAGTAACGTTTATCGTTTCTTGACCGACATCACATCAGAGCAAGCCCGTCAGCGAGAAGTCAACCGTCGGCACTACCAGCTTATGGAGGCCACTCAGGGTTCCATCCTAGGTAACCTTCGAGAGGTCCGGGGTGCCCAGGCTACCTTATCAACACGACTTGATCGGAGGGACCAGCAGCGCGGTAGATCCCGTCGTTCCAGACCATCACAGCAAGACGGCGATGGCACCAGTGCTCCTCCACAGTAGTTTTCCAGGTTACCCTCCTTATCTTATTTCGAAACATTGGGGACAATGTTTGATTTAAGTGTGGGAAGGGATTTCACTGCTTTCTGTCATTTCCCTTTCTAGTTATTTATTTGCTTTCTGTTATTTCCCTTTCCAGTAAGTTATCTAGTTTAACTTTTCTTAAATAATGCATGAGTCTGACGAGTCACCAGTATAGTGTATCTTTAATACATCCTCATTTTTCCCATTTCCTTAGCCTTAACAAAAAAAAATTAAAAGAAAACAATGTTGTTTCACATGTTCTTTGGGCTTTGAGACAGGTTTGGATTAGGATGTGGTGACTTAGGTCAACTTTTTGAAACATCAGTACCATTGTAGCACCATAGACCTCTTGAATATAGGAATCACTCATAAACCTCGCACCATGGCCTTTATTATCATTCAAAAAAATTGTCCTAAGTAGTTTATTCTAGCAGTCAACTCCGGCCTAAGCATGCACTACGTAGGGGGCCGATGAACATAAGTGAATGAGCCGGTGCTAATAAAAAAAGAAAAAGGCAAACTCTGGGATAGGTGACCCTCACAAAGTCACCTATTGTTAGTTGGTTCAGAGGTATCTGGCACTGAACTTGGTAGGGCGGATTACGATTCGATCTCCTGCAGCTACATTTAGGCAAAATAAAAACAGGTTTACACATGCTTATGTGCTAGAAACCTTATGTTATGGATCATAATCACTAACCGGTCACTCTACTATGAAGCATATACGGATAACGGGCTTAATGTGATTGCGCCTGAATGAAAAGGACCCAAAAAGAGATGAGAAGATAGGCATAGGTATTGTGGGATGACATGGGGTGGTTAATATAGGATTGAAGTTTGTGTCTGTGTTATTATGGTACCATTGGTTCACTTAGTTAGTACTTGTCACTGCATCCTGACTTGAACTTAGAAGCCCTTTAGCCCAAATCACGTGTTGACACCAGTTTTCTTCATTTTTGAGCTTTAATGTTTGCTTGAGGACAAGCAAAGGTCTAAGTGTGGGAGGATTTGATAACACTAAATTTCACCGTATTTATGACTCCGATTTCGCATGCATTCTTAGCTTTTATTGTTATTTTGTTATGTTATTTGTTTTTCTTTATTTTCAGGTTTTCTATGCAATCAGGGCTTAAATCGAGAAGAGGAGCAAAAAAGGAGTGGAAACAGACGAAAACCAAGAAATTCAGCTTTTTACACTTACGGCATCCGCCATGGCTGGCGCCATGGGGTCTGCCATAACGTGGCCACATCTCAAGACCACTCCACAACTGCCAAGACCCACGATCCCCACTTTCTTCTTCCATTTGCTCTCATGGCGGGCGCCATGGCCTTGTGGCGGGCGCCATAAGGCAAAAGTGGTTCCCTCCATTTTTAGTGGAGGGGGCATCCTGTTCATTTCCCATTTAAGATTTGCCTATAAATAGGACTTTAGAATTTCGTTTTCTTCATCCAAACTTAGAATCTCTTAGGCATATATCAGTTTTAAAGTAGTTATCATTCCACATCGGGGTGTTACTGCAATCGAGTGATCGAGTCTGTATACGTCTGTGTGATCGAGTTTTGGAGCACTCTGGGAGGAAGTTAATCCTGCCGCCATTTTAATTCCAGTTCGTATTTTATTTTCCCGCATTGCTTTACTTTCATTTATTTTCCACATTGCTTTACTTTTATTTATTTCCCGCACTCGCACTACTTTCGTTTATTTTCCGCACTCGCTTTAAATAACTTTATTTCTCGCACTCACACTACTTTTATTTACTTTCCGCACTCGCACTAATTACTTTTATGAAAAACATTAAAAATAACTTTTACTTTACTATGTCTAACTAAATCCATAAAGGTTAGAATGTAAGGATCGTAATTGAACCAGTAATCTGTACAATTGTTCGTAGAAACACTTAAGGGCTATTTTAACTTTCATTGTTTTTAACTATTTCAAAAGCAGCCAAAAGCGCTTTGTCTAGTTCATTAGGAGTTTTTAGATTAAAAAGAAAAGAGATTTTAAAACGATTTTCGGACGCGTTAAGAAGTTTAGAGTCTGGTTCGTGAGAACCTCTTTTTGGTAAGAAATCCAGGTTAAAGTACTTTTCAACTTAGTTAAGATACGATATTTCTTAAAAATAGGTTTACTACTCTAACGCAGTACACAGCTTTTTATCCATGACAATAGGAGGGGTTGATTAGAGGGTACAACTCGGTTCTGAATACGCGAAAGCGACAGTTCCTGTTAAATTAGTTATTTTCAAAGTGGAAAACCTTGGCCATAAGTAGTTCTATTAACAAGTACATGAATATCTATTGATTACGTGAATTACATTCGAGCCTGTCTTTATTAATTATTTAAAATTATTATTTTATTTACCATTGTGCACTCCTTAAAACCATTATATTCAGTTGCCTTAGATACACACCATAACAACAGGTACGATAGATTGACACTTGGTCTCTGTGGATTCGACAATCTTTTATATTACTCTGACGTGTTTGTACACTTGCGAAAAACACACATCAATTATACTATTTTATTATTATTATTATTATTATTATTGAAAATATATTAAAGAAAAGGGTAAGGTGGTCCTTTTGTGAAAATTATGAGGGTAAAGTGGGAAAAGACATAACTGGGATAGTTTTGGTCAAAAGTGATTATACGATCAAAATGCTCATTTTATCGTGTTTGGTGAAGTGCCCTGAAGAAGGAGGGAGAAAGAGGAAGCTCAAAGTCAGGAGGTTGTGAAGAAACCCAAAGAAGAGAGTCAATCGGCAAAATTATCTAAGGTATGGGGAGTTTTCATAATCTATTGTAATTATATAGGAATTGGTGTATGAGTAGATTAGATTTGTATGAGTTTTGTGGAGTTTGAAGATTTTGATTTAGGTTGAGTTCATGAGTAAAATTATGATGAATTGGAGTGAGTCTTGATGAGTCAAAGTGGTTAACGAACTGGAGTTTTGGTGTATTATCTTGGGGTTGTTGATGAACGAGGGTCATAGGTGTACTGTCATGAGGATAAATCTTATAAACATGATTCTAAAATAAATTGATGATGGGTTATTATGGATTAAAAGGAGTTGTTTGCTTTGTTGTTAAAAAATTGGTTTTATGATTATAAACGTGTTGTTATTGTGAATTGGCGTTTTGTTGTTGTTGATGAGGGGAGTTGTTTGGTTGTCTCGTTGAATCAAATAAGTTGTTTTGTTGTATGATTGATAAAGAAGTGTTGTTGATGTGTTTTCGTGATGAAAGACATAATTTTATGATGATTATTTGTTGAACATGAAATGATTAGTTATGTCTTGATAAGTTGAGATAGTTAATGAAATGAGGTTTTGGTGTGTTGTCACAATGAAATTATATGATTATTTGATGTTTGAAGTGTTAGATATGAAATGGATGATGCACATTTGATTTCTCGATGAATTTTTATGATGTAACACATCATTGCATTTCATGACATTCACGATGGGGCTTCGGCCTATTTTGTAGATTCAATTCCATTGTGTGGATTGAAGTTTCTCGATGATTACGATGTGCTCCTTTGGGGAGGGTTGATGGTCATGTATCCATCTCACGATGAAATTGGTACCACGTGTATATTGCATATCAAGATGGTTAGAATTGCATATTCTGGATGAATTCATGATTGTGTTGTTGTTGCTGAATTTTATTATTGATGATGTTATTATATGCTGTTCTAATTTATTTATATTCCATATTCTTGTATGTTTATGATATATTATGATTACTCACCCTGCCTGCTTGGAAACATTTCCTCTTTTGTGGGTAACTTGCAGATGAGAAAGAGTAGTCTTGCACTGCAAGAGGAGTTTTTCAGAGTCTCGGAGCGTACCTTAGTTTTTCTTTAGAAATAGTTTGGAGTCAATGTGTCCTGCTCTGTGTCATGTAACATCAGGATGGGTTTTTGAGATATTATTTGATTTCAGTTATATTTTTTAATTGAGAATATTTCTTACTTTATGATGTTAAAGTCTTGATGAAGGATATTTTATTTATGAAATTGAGATTAATGATTTGAATTATGAAGTTTAAATTCCGCCGCGAAAAGCTTATATGTTGTTCATGATGTTGTTTAACCTGTGTTATGGGACAGGACACTGTATGTTTGATGTTATGATGGAATGTGATACCCTTCTTGTTGATTACTCTGATATTATTTTAAATATTTGGTTTTGGGGTAGAAGGGTGTTACAGGGATAAACTACAACCCTTCGTTGGCCAGGAAGCAATTTGGCTACCCTCTGAAGGATCCACCATATATTGAAGAGATAGTTGAGTCATTGTATTTCCTGACAGAAGGAAATATTGAGTTGTGTATTCAGGCAGCCCAAGCTTGGGAAGTCAGGGAAATGAAAGGGAAGAAAGATTTTGGGAAAGTGGACCCAAAGACATATGATCCTTTTGCTGTGTGGTTGATAAATTGTGTAGAAGTCCTACTCCTCCCATTCTCCATGGAATCCCCTTTGTATCCAAAGGAAGTGTCACCACAGAATTTTGTTCCTCTTGAGGATTAAAAGAAGTTAGAAGCTTTGGTTAGACAACTTAGATCTGAAAATCAGGAGGCTGATAATTCCAGTCAGAAACTGATGATTCAGAACCAGAAGTTAGAAGAGAGAGCTCATCAGGCTGAAGAGATGGTTAGGCTCAAGCAGCAAGACTTCAAAGAACGAGAACTCTACTTCAAGAAAAAGGTTTTAGTTGAGATCCACAAGGCGAGTCAGCACCAGAAAGATAAGAAAGCCTTAGATGAAGCTAACGAAGTTGTAACCCTTAGGCAAGAGAAGTGGGAAGATAACCTGAAGAAGCAGAAAGATTTAGAGACTGAATACAAGATGAAGATCAAAAGTCTCCAAACGACTCTAACTGAACAGGGAGAACTACTATAGAAAGCCCGCGAGCAGGATAAAGATTACCTCCAGAAGATAGCCCAAGGTCAACAAGCAGTTGGTGACCTCTAGAAAGAGGTAGAAGAGCTGAAACTCCATGCTGAAGTCAAGAAAGCTAAGCCTGAATCAAGTCTTAATAAAGAGAGTGAAGAGGTGTTCCTGCAACAAATTAGTGAGTTGCATGCTTCCTGTAATCAGAGGGATCTCCTTATTCAGAAGCTGATTGAGGACCTAGGTCATCCAGACGTAGCTCAGCTGTTCTAGATGGTCAGGCGTCTCAGCTGCAGGCTGAAAGACATGGAGCTCCCTAGGGCCTAGTTTCATTTACTTGTACCTGGATTACCCACAGGCCTGTTGTGGGATTCCATTTTTATTCTGTTGGATTTGGTTTGAATCTCTGGTTGTTATTTTTGCACCGACACGAGGTTCTAAGCACCAATTCTTCACTATTACCTTATCTGAACGTCATGCGGGGTCTTCTTCCTTAAAATCTGAAAGGGTTATCTGAATTCTCAATATCGGGCTATCTGAATTCTCAATACCGGAACGGGAATATAAAAAACCTTGAGAATAAAAAGAACACAACATTGCATGCATTCATGACATTTGCATTTTTGTCTTTTGCAGGTTATCCGGATTTCCTAACTTATCTATGTACTCAGGAAGGATTGCGAGAGCCACCAAGAATCGTCTTCACAGACACGATATATCGCCACACCGGTACGCTACTCGCAGAAATCAAAGGCACATCATGGATATAGTACAAACTGAGTTGAATGAACTTCGTACCCTGATGGGAGAGTTCATGGCAATGATATAGGGTATATCCCTGGGCCAACAAGAGATGAGGGTTGCTATGCAAAGGCTTAATCCCCCGCAAACAGATCCTTCAGTGGTTACCTTGGACACCTAAGGCAATCCAGTCAACGATATTGTTGTTCCTTCTGTGGTGAATAGACCACCAACTCAAGAGGTTGCTGGCCCGACTCCCGTCCTTGTACAGGACCAACATAAAGATCTGTTCACTCTGATCAACGAAGATATAGGATTTGGTACTTGAGCCAATAATCAGGATTTCCAGATGCTGGTTGAGAAAGTGTGAGCTCTGGAATACAAAGATATTTTTGGTATCGACGTTTCTAATATGGGCTTAGTTTCAGGGGTGGTTATCCCTCCAAAATTCAGACCTCCAACTTTCGACAAATATAATGGAAACTTTTGCCCTAAGACTCACTTGTAGGCCTTTTATCGCAAGATCGCCGCTCACACCAAAGACGAAAAGCTCTGGATGTATTACTTCCAGGACAACCTATTTGGGGGTTCACTGGAGTGGTATATGAATCTGGAGAAGAACTATGTTCGTAACTGGAAGGAGCTTGGGGAAGCATTCCTTATGAAATACTAGTACAACATCGAAATGGCTCCTATCCAGACTCAACTTCAAATCCTTTCTCAGAATAATTAAGAGAAATTCAAAGACTATGCATAGAGATGGTGCGAGGTTACTGACAGGGTTCAGCCACCGTTGTTGGAAAGAGAGATGGTTGATCTCTTCATGGACACCCTCCCAGGGCACTTCATGGAGAGGTTGGTTAGTTGTTCCTCCAGTGGATTTTCTGACATCTTTCTGACAGGAGAAAAAATTGAGAGCTGGATGAAACAAGGCAAGATTCACAGCAACAGAGCGTCAACCTTCAAGCTTAAGAAGTCTTTCGTGAAACGCAAGGAAGGAGAAACTGGGGTTATATATGCTCAGAAGAATAGAGGTAATCGGAACGTTTATCATCAGGTAGCACCTGTCACTATTGCTGCTCCAGCTAACCAGTCACGGGTTCGACAACCTCAACAACAGTGGCAACAAAACTATCAACAGCAAAGGGCCCCTTTACCATACTATCCTCCAAGACCGAAGGATAGGCACATCGAGACACCTCTAATGTCATACTCCCACTTATTATAGAATCTACTTCAATTGCAAATGATACAGTTAAGGACTCTATAGCCTCCAAAGGCAGGTCAACTCCCAGTGGGTTATGACGTTAATGCTCACTGTGAATTCCATTATGGAGCTCCTGGACATAGCACAAATAACTGTCAAGCCTTGAAGCATCTGGTCCAAGACCTTATAGACTCCAAAGAAATTAACTTCGCCCCCACTCCGAATGTGATACAGAACCCTATGCCTCCTCATGGAAGGATTGATGGGGATATTGATAGCGATGAAGGTTTGAACCTGATATCTGATGTCAAGGATCTGAAGACTTCATTGTTGACTATAAAAGCTTGCTTGGATGAGAAGAACATATTCCCAGCTTGTGGAAAGGGTTGTCCATACTGTCTTGACTCTGCTGGTGGCTGTGATTGACTGAAAGAGTGATGGATGAAGGAAGTATACAATTCGACAAGGTTGTGAAAGAAGACAAGGTGTCAACTGTTACGATTTTCTACAATCTGGCACAAGTTCCTGCACCAGCTAGGGCATCGCCAATAACCATTATTACTACTGGACTAGTTCTGTACCATAGTGATAAAGTTGTCCCTTGGAGCTACGAAGGAGAGGTTTATTACAATGGACAAAAGCAAAAGCTGGTAGCATCTAGCTCATCTCTGCACCAAGTTGAGAATGTTGGGGTCGGAGGATTCACTAGAAGTGGCAGACTGTTCGCTCCAGAGACATTGAGAAATTATGTGTTACCACCGAAGGACAATGCTAAAACTCAAGCTAAAGCCAGGGGCAAGCAGTCCATGACCTCTGATGCACCTGCACATGTGGCAGAGCCTAATATCACCTTTGATAAGGAGGCGGAGGAATTCCTAAGAATAATCAAAGAAGAGTGATTACAAAATTGTTGATCACTTACAACAGACCCCTTCTAAGATCCCAATCTTATCGCTCTTGATGTGCTCAGTTTCGCATAGAAAGGCTCTATTGAAGATTTTAAATAATGCATATGTGCCACAAGACATATCCGTAAATCAGCTGGAAACGGTGGTATCCAGTGTAAATGCCAGCCATGGTTTGTGATTTACAGATATGGACTTAACATCTGAGGGACGTTGCCACAACCGCGCCTTGCACATTTCCATGGAATGCAAGGGGGTTGTGCTTTCCCATGTGCTGGTAGACACGGGGTCGTCATTGAACGTACTTCCCAGGAAATCACTTATGAAGCTGGACTATGATGAGGTTGTGCTTAAACCAAGTGATTTGGTCATACAGGCTTTCGATGGCTCAAGGAGGTTAGTATTTGGAGAGGTGGAACTACCAATCAAGGTGGGGCCACAAGTCTTCAATGCTACTTTTTACGTGATGTATATCCAACCAGCCTATAGTTGCTTATTGGGGAGACCGTGGATATATTCAGCAGGGGCAATGTCTTTGACCCTTCATCAAAAGCTTAAATTTGTCTGGGAGGGACAAATTGTGACAATATGTGGGGAAGAAGATATCTTCATCAGCCATTTGGCCTCGTTCAAATACATGGAAATGGATGGAGAAATTGTTGAAACCCCTTGCCAGGCCTTTGAGCCCATAAAAATTTTAAGTGCATAATCTTTAGCTGCCTTATCAGAGGATACAAAGAAAGGAGTGTCCATAGCATCCTACAAGCAAGCACTAAAAGTGGTAGAATCAGGCACATATGAGGGTTGGGGTAAGATGATTGAAAACCAAGAAAAGAAGGATATGTTCGGGGTTGGCTACCAACTTGGTCAGTCAGTACCAGGGCAAAGTGCTAGAGGTCGGAAAGGCCCAATTACCTTCACCAGTGAGGGATGGGTTAATCATGGCAACGTTTGTGAGGTTCAGGAAGAAACGGTTGATAGTGATTGTGAGCTGGATGAGTGGATAAAGCCATGTGTCCCAGGGATGCAACTCAATAACTGGTCGGCGGAAACGCTCATCACTTTCACTCAACCTGAAGAGTAATAGTTTTATGTTTCTATTCTCTTGTATGCAAGCTCTATGCCTTGCCCGGGGCATAACAACTCATTTTAAGGGTTTGTTATTCATGATGCAGTATCATAATCATTAATAAAGTGGGAATTTTTGCATTCACTCATGTTGTTCCTTGTCTTTTGTTTTTTATTTTTGTTTTAAAAAATAATAATAAAATAAATAATGGCAATGTTTTTCATGTCTTCCACCATTTCTAAAATCTAGCATGAATCATCATTCATGCAGATGCTCTTCATCGGGTCTCATCAATGACGACCTTGTTATGGCTCAGTATGACTTCGACAATCCGATTTATCTAGCCAACAAGGAGGGCGAAAAGATTGTGAACTACCCGAAGAACTAACCAGATTGCTCAAGAGAGAGGAGAAGATGATTCAGCCACATAAGGAGGCCATTGAGATGATAAACCTGGGTTCCGAAGAAGACACGAGAGAGGTGAAGATCGGTCCGCATTGGAAGAAACTGTCAAGAGCCATTTGATTGCCATTCTTCAAGAGTGTCTTGATGTCTTCGCCTGGTCTTACCAAGACATGCCAGGGTTGGACACCGACATTGTAGTGCACAAGCTGCCACTCAGAGAAGACTGCCCGCTGGTAAAGCAGAAATTGAGACGAACACACCCTGATATGGCCATCAAAATTAAAGAAGAGGTTCAAAAGCAGTTTGATGCCGAATTCTTAGCCTTAACAAGTTATCCTCCATGGTGTAAACACCCCAAATTTGCCCTCACTCATTCACACCATGACTTGTGATATTTTCATATGCATAATTTCAATCATAGCATCTCATACCACATTTTTTTTATTCACTACATTGATTCAAAGTCATCTGCATCTAGGGTTTGTGATCTGAGCAATCCCAGAGCCATTTGAGCCACTCCAAAGGTCATCAATCACTTCAAAGGGGTCCATGTATGTTCAAGCATCATATTGTATCCTCTCAAAGTCAAGAAAATCAAAGAATCACAAGAACTGGGAATGACATGGAAGCAGAGCCAGGTTTAACTGCACAGATGACCTAGAATTAGGGTTTTGGTTTCAAAGGCCATAACTCCAAATTTTTTGGTCATTCTTGTTTCTATTGGTCTCTATATGGTATAGGGATCATGCATATCAATTTTCATGAAGAAATTCAATGGGGAAGTCATCTGATCAAGAGTTGACTTTTTGAGCAAGTCAATGCAAAATCAGGGCATCTGAGGCCCCCAATGACCCAACCAAAGGGTGTTCTTCATCATTTTTATTATGTATGATCCTTATTTGATCATAGAAGATGGTATAAGTTCACAAAATTGAAGAATTTCAAGCCATTTGCAAAGTTGACTTTTTTGGGAAAATGACTTGTAATGGAAACTTGCCATTTTGGGAAACTTTTTCAACCCTTGCTTTTTGATTCAAAAATGCTTCAAATGGGAAAAATTTGGTCATGAAAGTTGTAGAATGGATCATTCCCTTTTCAGAAAGTACAAGAACTCATTCTAATTCATTTTGGATCAAAAGTTATGGCTTGTCAAAGTTGGCCAAAATCACACAATTTCAAGTTTTCCACCAAAGAGGCATTTTGCAAAATGGTATGATCAAGCATTCTAAAGACTTAAAATATGACCAAACTCATTGCAACATGATCATGTGACTTCTAAAAATCAGAATTGGCCCAAGAATTATGCCTTTTGATGCTTTGAACTTCATGAATTTCAAAAGGGGCCAAACTTTGTGAAAATTGCAAAACATCTCATAAACTTCATGCAACTTGCTGAATCATCTCAAATCAAATTCCATGGTTCTCCCTAAACTCAGCTGAGCCAAGCCATGCCCCTATCTCAGCCTGCCACTTGCCCATACCTCCAAGTACAACTTGCTTGACTTTTTGCAACTTGAGCCATACCAATCACAACAGTCCACACCAACTCCTCTGACCTCTCTAGTTGTGATAAGTGGACCAAAGCCAGCATAACACACCACACACACAAGCCTGAAAGAGATCATAAGCCATAGTTCCAAGTTTATGCCTCATATGCAACTTCCTTCGAAACACACTCCAAAAACATCAAACACACAAACAAACTTCACAAAACATCTCAGCATACTCTCCTGATCATTTCCCTGCCCTCACTTTGCCCTAAAACCTCCTGAAATCAAAACACGATTTCTCTCCTTCACTGGACAGAACTCACTCAATCTCTCAAACCATCCAAAAGAAACTCCAACCAAGCATTGCAAGCTTCTCAGGAGGTCAATTAGAGGCATTTTGGATCAAAGAGCCAGCCAGAAAGTTCCAGAAACCAAAGCTTCAGTTCAGGTGAGCTCAAGAACTTTTTTTTTCCAGAAACATGTTTTTAAGTTCCTAAATGGTTCTCCATGCTTCACTGATCATGCTGATATGTTTTGTTTTGAAAATGGTTGAGAAATAAGCATGTATTCGTGTTCTGAAATTTTTTGACCTAAATGCATTTTGTTTCGATTCAGCTTTAATATGAAAAATAAATGTGTTTTGATTGTTGGTTCTTGTTCTATGATGTTTGGGGATGGATTCTGGGCAGAGAGATGAGGTTTTAGAGACCTGGGGAGGAAGTTAGCAACTTTCAGGTGAGGGTCTGGCCGGAGAAGACGACCGAAAGTCTTCTCCGGCCACCTGAAAGTGATTAGTGCATTAATGAGTATTAGGGCTCAGTTTGAATATGGGCCCTTGATCTGGTTGACTAAGTCAATCTCCCGCGCGCGTGTGTGGTCCAGATTTGTCATCAAACCCTAATTCAATTTAATTAGTTTAATTAATTAGGTTTAAATTTAAATTTTCCAGAAGCAATCTCAGCCATCCATGAGCGCGCACAGTCTTTCCCTCCCCCCTGAGTTTGAATGCTGGCCCTTGACTGCGTTGACCCTCCATTTTATTCATTTTAATTTCTTTTCTTTTCATTTCTTTTCCATATTTTATTTAAAATAGCAAAATACATTGAAAAATTCTGAAAATTTTTATCAAACCTTTTATTAATTTTCAGAACCCAAAAATATTTTTATTTTTATTTATTGCATTAAAATTTATTTTTAAATCATTTAAAAGTTTATTTTTAATTAATTAATGAGAATTAATTAATTAAAAATACTTTTAGGTATTTAAAAATCACAAAAAAAATTCATGAAACATTTAAAAACATTTAGAAACATTGTCCAACTCTCAAACCAAATTTATTTTTTGTTCTTGATGCCTTTTGATCATTTTCAATGGAATTAATTTCATTTCAAGGCATTATTTTGATTCAAACTTCAAAAATTCATTTCTGCCTAACCATTGAGAGTTGGACAATGATTCTTTTTGCATTACATCTTGCATAACATGTAGTTTATAGGATAAAATTGGCATGATTTGATTTTGCATTTCCTATTTGTTTGGCATTTTTCTTGACAAGGTACCTTGAAACCCTAGCAATCTTAGAAAATTCATAACTCTCACTAGGTTAAGAGTTGGATCCCCTCCTTTGGGCAGTGAGTTTGTATAGGTATAGGGTTCCTTTGACTGCATTTTCAAATTTTTGTCATGTCTTATGCTTCTGATTTTGAATTTTGCTTTGAGTTTTGATCATAAACCCTAATTTATGCCTTCCTTTGCATCCATCTTCCATTTGCTTGCATACCATGACTTTCCATGACATTTTGTGCATCCATTTGATTCATAAAACATCTTAAGACATATTAGAATCATGTTTGATCATTGCATCTTTCATTTACCATGTTTTGCATTCCTATCATTTCATAAATTTTCATGAACTTTCATGGTTCAAAGCATGCTTCATTTGCATCCTCATCCTTGTATGATCATCCACAACTCTTGACATGTGTTTGCATCATCCATTTACATCATTTGCATCATATGTATGTTTCTGACTTTGGCCTTTTTCCATCCATATGCATTGTTTCATCTCATTCCTTCCTTTATGCATCTTGTACTAACTTTTCAAGTTAATGGTAAGCTTGTTTGGGAGGTGGATTTGCCTTCACCTCCTACCTCTTCTCACCTCATCATTTTGCATCTTTGCTTCATTTTTACTTGTCTTTGAGTGAGCTTGCTCACTTGTGCCTCTCTTCCCTCTTTTCTCTTCTCATCTCATCCCTTTTCTATCTTGCTTCTCCTTGGTGGCTTCCTTGAAGATTTCTCCTCTTAAGCCTCACAAACCCTAGGAATGACCAAGCATGATAATAATTAGGATTGATTAGTCCCCCCCACTTAGCTTCTACCTTTGTGTCTCTTTGAGTCTTCTCCTCTCATCTCATAATCAGGGACTAAACCCTAAAGGCTTTAAGGCTTTGTGATTAAGCTTATGCCTGCATCCTTCTATTAGGATGGAGTGTATAACTTTAATCCTAAGTGTTAAACCCTTAATGTGTTTAAATCCTTTATTCAATTCACTTAATAATCACCAAGACATCAAACTTGTAACTTGGGCCTTGCATTAGGGTTCTAATTCTTCCTTAAATGGTTAAGAAGGACTAACCCTAGTGTTAATGGACAAGTCCTCCTCAAGTTGTCTTACAAACCATAAAACTCACTTCTTCACCTTATCATTAACTAAAATCCACTTAATAAAGGCTTTGTTTTGTCATGAGTTTAATCCCTAAGCATGGATCAAGTTGAGGAGTCTTTCTCAGCTTAAATGTTCTCATCTATTATCCTTCTATTAGGATGGTGTAATGAGTCCATTAGATCCTTGATTATGGCTTAACCTCATTACTCAACACTAAACAAAAACATAAAAAATATCTAAATAATCACAAGTAGGTTAATGATCTTAATCCTACATCAGGGTGATTAAGTGTGAGATGCTGACTTCACACTTAAGGTATTCTCATTACCCCTAATCAGAGGGAGGATTTGATGAGTTTACTAACCCATTGGTTTAGGCTTAAGCTCATTAACTTACGACAAACTTCCAAAAGCAATAAAAGACTGAAAACACAAAAACAAACAATAATCGTCTCCTCCGGGATTCTTTTCTCATCTCATTCACTCACAAACGAGAACTCGCTTATTCCGTCTAATGCAAGACAGTTTTCACCTGAGCCAGACAGGTCATACACTTGAGCATAGACAAGCAAGCAGTTCATCAGTCAATTTATCCTTCAGTCTCTTTGGGTCGAACTACGGTGTTCTGACTTCCTCATTGCACGAGAGGATACGTAGGCATAACTTAACAGTTATCGAACAAAAGCCTCTGTATATTCCTCCCTCTTCCAGCTCATTTCCTTAAGCCTCATAATCTTGAGCAATTCATTCTCATTCTTACACTGACACTTCTTTTATACACTTCACTTTTCTTTGACACTGACACTTGCATTCCTTCCAGCTTTGATACACAAATTGCACTGACACTACCCCTTTAAAACACAAATCTTTTAAGCGTGGATCTCGTCGAGTACGACGGACAATCTGGGTGCTAATACCTTCCCAGGTTGTAACCAACCCCCTTTCTCAGTCTCTCTGGTTCGTAACCGTCTTGTCCATCTTTTCTTAGGTTTATGCAGCATTACCTTTCCTCCGGGATAAAAATGCCTAGCTGGCGACTCTTGTCTTTTGAGTTCACCCCTGTATGTTCTCTTTCTTTCGCCGACCGTTCGCGTCTGTACCCCTTCTGACCCCGGTTGTCATTTGGCGGGAGCTACACATGGGTTGCAAACATTTGTACCAGTCCCTAAAAAAGGATGGTAAAGTCAGAATGTGCATGAACTATAGGGACTTGAATCGGGCAAGCCCCAAAGATGATTTCCCGTTGCCGCATATTGATGTGCTAGTTGACAATACTGCCCAGTTTTCAATATTTTCCTTCATGGATGGCTTCTCGGGCTATAATCAAATCAAAATGTCGTCAGATGACATGGAGAAGACTATGTTTATTAACCATGGGGAACCTTCTGTTATAAAGTGACGTCGTTTTGTTTGAAAAATGCTGGAGCTACATACCAATGTGCAATGGTGACGTTATTCCATAACATGATCCCTCACGAGATTGAGGTCTACGTTGATGACATGATTGCGAAGTCACAGACAGAAGAAGAACATTTGGTCAACCTAGCCAAGCTTTTTGACAGGCTCCAGAAATTCAGACTAAGGCTAAACCCGAGCAAATGCACATTTGGGGTTCGTTCCGGAAAGCTGATGGGCTTTATCGTCAGTGAAAGGGGGATCAAGGTCGACCCTGCGAAGGTAAACGCAATTCAGGAGATGTCTGAACCAAAAAAGGAGAAGGAAGTACGTGGCTTCTTAGGGAGGTTGAACTACATTGCAAGGTTCATTTCTCACCTATCGGAAACGTGCGAGCCTATCTTCAAGCTTCTGAGGAAGAATCGGGCCATTAGATGTGGTGATGATTTCCAACAAGCTTTCGATAGAATTAAGGAGTATTTGTAGGAACCTCTAATTCTAATGCTTGCGGTGCCAAGGAGACCCCTAACCATGTACCTCATTGTTCACGAAGGATCAATAGGTTGTGTGTTGGGTCAGCAAGACGATTCTAATCGAAAAGAGCACGCAATCTATTAACTAGCAAAAAGTTTATCGACTGTGAGACCCGCTACTCACTACTTGAGAAAACTTACTACGCTTTGGCATGGACTGCTTTCCGACTAAGACAGTACATGATGACTCACACCTATTGCACCCCAAAATTTGCCCTCACCTAGACAGGACATTATGTACTAAGGTGTCCCAAGAGGTTCATAAGGTTCACAAGGTTCACAAGGTATCTCAAGAGGTTCACAAGGTTCACAATTAGTCAGAGAGTGTGACAATCCCCTTAGACAAAGCATCCTCCTAAGCAATACATCCTAAACTAGGGTTTTGAGTTTCATCAGGAAAAATGGACTTCTAAGGCTTCAAGTGAGCTTCATAGCATCCTATATGTCTTCAAGAATCCCTATGTCAAGTTTCAAGGCTTTCCCAAAAGGTTTGCTCAGTCAGATGATCAAATATGCAAAAATCAGTCAAAGCAGTTAAAATGTCAAACTAAGGTCAACTGTGGTCAAACCAAAGTCAAACTTCATGATTTTTTGCCAACATCAATTATATTAAGTAAAACTCATCATTTTATCAATGGTTGATCATGACTCATCAAGGAGATTTCAAATCATCAAGAATCAGGAGTTTCTAAATTAGGGTTTTCACAGGAAGAGTCAACTGAACTTTGACCAGCCATAACTTTCACATGCTTCATCAATTTTTTTCCATACAAAGCTCATTTTGAAGGAAATTTAAATACTCTACAACTTTGTGTCTCACAAGCCAAGCCCAAAAATGCTTCATTTGGAAGGTATGAGCTAAGACATTATAGGTCATTTTAAAAGTCAACAAAAAGTCAACATCTTCCAAAGGGCATAATTTGAAAATGGTGAAGGATATGGACATGATACCAAAGAGGTTAGTTAGAAGACTCTATAAGCTTTCCAAAATGTCCAAGAACACCTTCATAGCCTTAAAATTGAAGGATTTCGGCCTTTGTAAAGTTGGGAAATTTTTGAGAGGTTTATTGAGAAAATGGGGTCTTAGAACCAATTCTTTCCACACGGGCTTGCAATTTTATGACCCAATCTCTACCATGACATCATGCACGATTCAAATATCATTTATTCAGATTTTTATAGTTTATTTTTTATTTATTTTGATTTTATTCATTAAAAATCAATTTAAATTAAAATAAAATATGAAAACTCAATATTTAAATTTGATTCTTATTCTAGAAGGTCATAAACATTATTCGGAGATGATTGATCTTATTCAAATTCGTGCTAGAACAGATTGGTATGCAAATATTTGAATTTTTACATATTTTGATCATGAGATTTCTTCACATTCAAGTTATTCCAAAAAGCCCACAAATCCACAAACTCTTGACCTAATTTGCATCACTATAAGTTCACAAACCTATTACAAGCACAAGGGACGAATTTCCAGCCTCCAAGAATACCATTCAACTTTCAATTTTTCAAAGAAAAAGTCACATTCATATTTTTGATTGCAGGCCTTATCAGGAAGTTTTGAAGGTTGCAATACCTTCCTGGATGTTCATTGAACCTATTTGCATCATTTGCAGCATCTAAATCATCACCATTTGCATAAACCGAACCAAACTTGTTCATGTTTTATTTCTTTTTTATTTCGATTATTTGCGTGATGTTGATTAATTCTAACCATATATTCTTGTTAGAAATGATGTTTAGATTGTTTATGGGCAAAGAGATTGAAGAACCATGACCAATCCGTAGAGATGCCATTGTTAGGGTTCTTGGACCAAAATTAGGGTTTCCCAATTTAGCAACTATAAATTCATTTTAATACTGTAAATGAACTGTGTGATGGTTGTGAATCATGTCCATGTGATTAATTTGGTAAAACAATATGTGTTTGAAGTAATACGGGATTTGCAGGTTTTGAACGCATGAAAATTCGCAGGAATAGTTGTAGGTAAATTCGCAGGTATTTGCGTAGGTAAGAGGAAAAAGATGAAGTTCTTGGCGCCATCTGGGAATTCAAATATTTGACTTAATATTTTATTGATTTGTTTCTATATTATTTCAACAAATGTTGCTTGGCCCAGTGGTGTTGGCGTGTGTGTGTGTGTGATGGCTATGACCTGTGTTCGATCCTTGGTGACACCATATTTTGTTCAATTTTTCAATTATTCAACTAACTTAATATATTATCATTGTTTGTTGCTCAGTATGCAGACGCGCCCCATGTGGCTCAGTTGGTTGAAGTGTTTGGTTGTTGTTGTGATGGTCATAGGTTCGAATCTGGCCGTAGGCCATTTTATTTTAATTTCATTTGTTTTTGCAGGATTACAATAAAGGAGATGCGTTGTACATAGCTTACACCAGCGCGTGCTGGCTCAGCTGGTTTTGTATGTTGTTGATTGAGGTAAGGGACCTGGGTTCAAATCCCAGGTCCTATCTTTTTAGGCTTTTTCATGTTTTTTTTTCTTTCTATTTTCTTTATTTTGGTTTAATTAATATAATTAAAATAATTTCTAAACTAATAACCAATAATATTTTCATAAAACTTTATATTTTCTAAAAAACTCATAAATTATTTTCTTAAATGTTAATTATTTGTATTAATTTTATAATATGTTTATATATAATTATTATAGATTTTTGTAAATAAATAAATAATGTATTGTAATTATAATTAAAAACCCTAATTTTCTTAATTTAAATTCTAACCCTAATTTTTCTTCTAATCCTAAAATTAACTTAATTTTTCTAAACCCTAATTATTAATCTTAATTTTTATTAATATATAAATAATTTATTATTTTGTTTATTATCATTAAATTTATTATATTTATTATATTAACTTCTAAAAATTTCTAATATTTATTTAACTTAAAAAATAATCTTTCTTCTAAATTTTTATTTTTCTTATTTATTATTCTAACCATTATTATTATTATTATTATTATTATTATTATTATTATTTTATTATTACTAATATTTGATTATTGTTTATTTATTATTCTTATTATATTTATTATTATCATTATTATTTTTATTATTATGTAATTGCTAAAGCCATGTAATATGTGTAGGTTTATTTTTTTATCTTTATTTTATTTTTATAAATATTTTACTGTATGGTTAGTAATCTTAGGGTGTGTATAACCTATATGTAATTAAAATAACTTAGATAATTAATTAAAAAAGATTAAATACTTGAATATAAACACTCACACACGTAAGTCGATCTTTGATCGCCATCTTGCACTTCTTAGGTTACCCCTCTTGGTTGCCTTTAAATGGTCAAGTCCCTCGAATATAGGGGTGTCTTAAGCAAAGTCCCTTCATAGAAATCATCAAGTCCCTATAGTTTAAAAGATCAAGTCCCTTCGAGGTTGCCTATGGAATAATGATCTTGTCCCTTCGAATAAATGATGATAGTCCCTACGAATTGCTAAAGACACCCTTACCTGTTGCCTTCTATGACCATACGATGATCCTACGCTTGTCCCTTAAACATCCAAGGTAATGACTATCTATTCCTTAATAATAGGGATAGTCTTACCATTGAAAGAATATACGAGAACATGAAAGACTTAATCTAGGGTAGGTATCTCATAGTTACTTGCTCACACTTTTCAAAATTACTTTTACACCTCACAATTTCTAAACTAGGCTTTGTATACACCCATACGAGGATCATTACCAAGTACATAAAGAAATTTTTCTAATCACACACTACACTCTTGCAAACAAACAAAGTGAGCTAAGTAACTAAGAGCCCATGGATAACCATGGATATAAAGGGTTCTAACACCTTCCCTTTATGTCCTTTCCTTTTGGATAAAATAAAAGTCGGTGGAGACTCTTGCTATTCGCAACATTTATAGAAAGTCAGTTCTCCCACCGTGTTACAACACCACCCTACTGATTTCCAAGATGGACTCTATAAAGTACATCTTCAAAAAGCCAGCTCTAACCGGAAGAGTAGCCCGGTGGAAAATGATTCTGAAGGAATATGATATCCAGTACACTTCATAAAAAGCTATCAAAGGAAGTGTATTGTCAGATTATCTAGCCCAGCAGCCGATTGATGATTACCAGCCAATGAGGTTCGTATTTCCGGATGAGGACATCATGTTCCTCAAGTCTAAAGACTATGAAGAACCACTCTTGGAGGAGGGGCCAGACCTCGAATCCAAATGGAGTTTGATGTTTGATGGAGCCGTTAACATGAACGGAAGTGGAGTAGGTGTTGTTATTATCTCGCCGGAAGGGATTCATATGCCCTTCACTGCCCGGCTGACATTCGAATACACTAACAACGAAGCTGAGTATGAAGCCTACATAATGGGGATCGAGGAAGTGATTAGTATGAGAATCAAGAACCTTGATATCTTTGGTGATTCTTCTCTAGTTATCAACCAAGTCAACGACAAGTAGCTGGTCCATCAACCTCACTTGACTCCTTACATGGACTATACCAGGAGATTGTTAACTTTATTTACCAAGGTTAAGTTGCACTATATACCTCGAGACGAGAACCAATTTGCTGATGCTCTGGCAACCTTATCTTCCAAGATCAAGGTTTTTCAAGAGAACTATGTGCCTCGAATCGACGTCTCTCATATCGAAAGACCAACATATGTATTTGCAGTTGACACCATTGGCGATAACAAACCCTGGTATCATGATGTCAAGCACTTCTTGAAGTCTTAGGAATACCCGACAGGGGCATAAAGCAAATACAAGAAGACCCTCAGGAGGTTGGCAGACAGGTTCTTCTTAAACCAAGATGATGTGCTATATAACGTAACTTCGACATGGTCCTGCTCAGATGCATGGATAGACACGAGGTAGACCTGTTGATGCAAGAATTTCATAAAGGCTCCTTCGGAACCCATGCCAGAGGGCATGCCATGGCAAAGAAACTTCTCAGATCGGGGTATTATTGGATCACCATGGAATCTGATTGCTGTAAATATTCCTGCAAGTGCCACGTGTGCCAAATCTATACCGATAAAGTCCATGTACCTCCAAATCCATTGAGTGTCATGTCTTCACTTTGGATGTTCACCATGTGGGGCATTGATATGATTGGCAAGATTGAGCCAACTACTTCCAATGGTCACCATTTCATCCTAGTTTCCATAGACTATTTCACGAAGTGGGTTGAGGCGACGTCTTATGCCAGCGTCATAAAACAAGTGGTAGCCCGATAAATCAAAAGGGATATCATCTGCCGGTATGTAATTCCTGAAAGGATCATTACTGAAAATGGTTATAATCTTAACAATAAGATGATGGTAGACTTATGTCGAGATTTCAAGATTGAGCACCACAACTCTTTGCCATAACGCCCAAAGTTGAATGGCATCGTCTAGGAAGCCAACAAGAATATCAAAAAGATCGTTCAGAAGATGGTTATTACATACAAAGACTGGCATGAGATGTTACCGTTCGTGTTGCAGGGGTACCAGACATTGGTGCATACTTCTACTAGGGCAACCCCGTTCTCATTGGTATACTGTATGGAGACAGTCCTACCGGTTGAAGTTGAGATCCTTTCGTTGAGAATAATTATGGATGTCAAGCTTGATGAAGTTGAGTGGCTCCGATCCAAGTACAATCAGTTGAGCCTCATTGAAGAAAAACGCCTAGCAGCTTTATGCTATGGACAGTTGTATAAAAGGCGAATGAAATGGGATTTCGAACAGAAAGCATACCCTCAACGGTACATATCGGGCGACCTAGTGCTAAAAAGGATTCTTCCTCCCAATAACGATCACAGGGGCAAGTGAACACCCAATTATGAAGGCCCGTTCATGGTTAAAATGGTTTTCTCTGACGGAGCCTTAATGTTAACAACCATGAATGGTGAAGACTTCCAATCCCCTGTCAACGCAGATGCAGTTAGAAAATACTTCGTATAAAAGACCCACTAGACAAAAATAGAATAAAGGTCCAGGCAAAAAGGGGCATCCCGGCGAGCCAAAAACAAAATAAAAAGGCTCAGGCAAAACTTAGGGAAATATCTGAAAAGATGTACACCCGCTGAACTGAAAAGCCACATTGGACAACTCAAGCAAAAAAGAGTATCCCGTTTGATTGAAAACCCAAAAAGGGCGATCCATGCAAAAGAGGGATTAAAGCAAACAACTGCAATCTGTGAGATTTGTGATTCATCCTTTGCAACTAAGGGTAATTCAAGGGTTGAAGATCAATTCAATCTTCTTTTTCCAAGCAAAGCGAGTGGACAGTCTTTAGGGCATACAAGTCATAGCCTGGTTGGATCTTGATGAGACTTTGTTTTTCACACTACCATTAGGATATATTATTTTCCTTTTGTGCAAATTCCTCTTTCTAGGGATTACTTCCCGTGTAATTCCAATTCATGGCCATATTCTATCAATAAAAATGCAATTTCATTCCAAAATTGTGTCCACATGTTTTTGTTTTTCATCTACCATTGGTTGATTATAAAAACGTCCAACAAATTGTGATAAAATATTGCATTGTGAATAAATGAATACCTTATAACACACGCAGGAGAGTAAAAACATATAACACATACCTATTGTGTTGGGTGATTGGGATGGATTCAGACCATGAACCTATGGCATGCGGGCCAAACTAAATCTTCATTTTGTAGGCACTATCAATTGTGTTCATGCAGGTACAGGTGTTGCTAGCAAAGCCAACACATAATTACAAAAAGCCATCCTCAACAGAGTCTTGAGCAAGATTCTTCAGCTACATCCTCTTTGATGTCTTCCATTGTCCCTAATAGAGTGAAAAGAGAAGATCTTATCCAACAATGGTAAAAGAAGACCAGTGTGCTCCCCAAGCAGAAGATGTTTCACCTAAGGAGTTTCCCAGCAAACTTCTCCCTCAATAGGGTCAGCAATTCTGGTTTCCCCAACCAAGTCAAAGGGTCTCACTTCACCAACGGAGTTCAGTGGGTAGCGTACCTCTCAGATCAAGTTCATTCCCAAAAGAGTCTTGCCTCTCAAATCCCAAAGTCCAATTTATTTTTGGCGGTAGTGGCAGCTCAGAGCCCGTATCAAACACTCTCCCCCGCAGAGTTATTTTACCCCACATGGATTCATCAAATCAATCCAGTGATTACTCCTCCCTAGTCAAGCTGTCAGGATGCCTGTTATATCCCCTCCAGGAGATCATCTTTGCATTTGCATTTAGTAATCATCATCACATCTGCATCCTTAAAAAGTGTAGCATTTCCATCATTATGGAACATTACGCCACAAAAATTCAAGTATATGCATACCAACGTGGGCCAATTTTGGGTATCTTGCACAAAAAACCCGTGACACCTTTTCAACCTGATATATTCCCCATAGAGAGTGCCAAGTTCATTTTTCAATGTTGTTATCTTTTACAAGTCAATGCTTGTAATATCCAGTTGAGTCATCATCCTCGTTATTATGGTCTCTTTTCAAGTTTTATCTCCCGCGTGGGATAAATCCTTGTCGATTCCGCCTTGTTTGGTCTCGTTTTCTTGAGTCGTCATCCTCGTTATGACGGTCTATTTTCAAGTTTTATCTCCCGTGTGGGATAAATTCTTATCGATTCCGCCTTGTTCGGTCTCGTTTGTTTGAGTAATCATCCTCGTTATGATGGTCTCTTTTCAAGTTTTATCTCTCGCGTGGGATAAATTCTTGTCGATTCCGCCTCGTTCGGTCTCGTTTGTTTGAGTCATCATCCTCATTATGATGGTCTCTTTTCAAGTTTTATCTCCCGTGTAGGATAAATTCTTGTCGATTCCGCCTCTTTTGGTCTCGTTTGTTTGAGTCATCATCCTCGTTATGATAGTCTCTTTTCAAGTTTTATCTCCCGCGTAGGATAAATACTTGTCGATTCCGCCTTGTTCGGTCTCGTTTTCTTGAGTCATCATCCGTGCTCTGATGATATTTTTTCAGATCCTATCTCCAACGTGGGATAGGTACTCTTTTTTATTCCTCCAAGTTTGGTTTCGTGTCCTTGAGTTGTCATCCAAGTCACGACAATTTCCTTTTCTGGTCTATTCACAGTTTTGTTTGCTTCTTCATCCAAGAATGGCATTCTCCTCCATACATTTCATTTCTCACAAGAGCACAAATTTTCCGGTTTATTTGAGTATTCAATCACTCCATTCCTTGAAAGTATAAAAGCCATTGTTATTATCCGTTCAGGTCTGCGGATGATTGAACAGGGGCAACTGTAACACCCCAAAATTTTCCATTTCCTTTTTATGGAATTTAGCACATCACATTTCATACACAAGTCCATATCATAACCTAAAGCATTGCATCATAACCATCATAGCTGAGGCATAGGGCTTGTGATCAATGGTTGAGGAGATGGATAGTCATCCAAAGGCAATAAAAGGGTAACATAACTTCTCAACATTGTGCAAAGGGTTCACAACATCCCATAAGATATAATTTAATTCCACGAGGCTTAGAAAGAAGTGGATTGATTAAATAATTCAAGCAGTGTAACATCTCCAAACAAAAGGGGGTGAAATTAGGGTTTCTGATTAAATGAGCTTCCCAAGGAGATTTTGGTCCAAACTTTATCTCATTGTTTTCTACATAGTTTTAAGTATCTACGGTTGAAATTCCATCCATTAAATCATTTTGGAGGGTTTTCAATTGATCAGTTACTTGAAAATCAAAGAATTGGGGAAAAGTCAACCATGCTGAGAAAAAAGTCAACTCCTGACTTTTTGAGGTCAATTTCATGAAATTAAGGTTACAAGGAGTCCACGGACCAAATTTGATCAAGAAATTATGGAGAGATCCTTAGAAATCAAGAAAATCAAGACTTACCATTTTTGGAAAATTAGGGTTTCAAATAATGGCAAGTTTTGGCCATTTTACAGCCATGTTCAAGAGAGACCTTCTCCCAAAACAAAAGTCAAATGAAAATTCCACTTGGGCTGTTTGAAAGAGGGTGTCATAAGCTTCAAATCCATAGGTGGAACATGTCCATATCATTAAATTTGAAGGAGATATGATCATTCAAAGTTTGAGCAAATTAGGGCAAAACCAAGGCAAGCCTTGCATCCTGCACGCGTGCCAGGCCAGACATTTTGTCAAACATGTGGTGTGCAAGAAGTATTGCCATTTTTCTTCTTCAAGATGACTTCAAATGGAATTTTTTCCAACATGAAAGTTGTTCCTCTCCATGTTTCCTACAAGATTGATGTTGGACAAATTTGTTATTTGATCAATATTTCATGGACATATGAGGGGTCAAAGTAGGGTTCTCACACTGATCCACCTTAGGCACGAATTGCCAAGGCATGCCCAAATTCATGCAGGCCAAGAATGCATTCATGTTTCCCTAAGTTAAATGTTATTTTTGAGTGACTTAGAGGTCATATCTCATCTTGGAGTGAACATCAAACATGTTCTATGGAGCATCCCCTTCATTTTGATCACAAGAAGTTCATAAATTGGTGACTTGTGGATGAAGTTTCATCTCTTGGAAGTTCACAATTTGCATTCTGATTTGTTGTATGCTAAGGCATTGTATCAAAGGTTTGATTCAATTTAGTTGAGCTTGTATGCTTCAGTTAACTTGTATTGATCACAAAGCATCATCATTTGGAGTGCAAGTCATCACATACATGCCCATTCACATCATGCTACCATGAACCTTTGAAAATTCACATAAGTGTGAAGCATTGCACTGAACTTAGGCTGCATTGATCTCAACTTCATCACACATCAATCTGACCTCACCATAAGCCATGTTCTTCATTAGACTTGATAAAAATCGAATCAAATGAACTCAGCTTCACTCCATTGCACTACATACCCTCACTTGCCTCATCCACCCTCAAGTTAACGTTAACCATAGTTCTAACAATTAAATAAGTTGGTTAACTTCTAACCATGCATATAAGAGGCTCGTCATAACTAAATTTTAGGCACCATCATTCATTTGCTCGAAACACTGAAAATCTTCATCATTTTTGCTCTGAATTTTTTGCTCTAATTTTGAAAGAGATTGCACTGCATTTTGATCCAAGTTGCATTGTTCTCCATCAACCATACATCAATCTTCATCTATTCTTCATCATCATCATCATCATCTTGTGAGCATCATCCATGGCTCAATTCATCTTATTCTTCAAGAACAAACTTCTGCATAATCTCTGCTTTTTCCACATTTTTTCCATGAATTCAAAGCTTAGAGTGTTTATTTCACTCATTTGAAGATCAAAAGCACATTGCACCAAGATTTGGATCCTTACCTATAGATTTCCTCAACAACTGAAGCTCTTCAATTTTCAGGTTTCACTTCAAATTTTCATTGCTCGATTTCATGCTTTCTTGATTGTTTTGTGGTGTGTGAAGCTTGATAGGAGCATTAATCAATCTAGCTAGTGGATAGGCACAATAAGTGCTTAGATTCAGATTTTAGGTTGGATTTTGTTTGCTTAGAATTGGTTTATTTGTGCATGATTAGTGAAGTTTGACCCTGGATTCTTGTTGTACTCAACATCCTGAACACTTTGATGGTCTTATTTTTCATTTTGGTGAGATTTGAGGTTTTGCCCTAACTGAATGTCACCGGAGAAGATGACCTGAGGACTTCTCCGCTGAAGGAATAATGCCCTAGGTCCTTTTTGTGAGAATAAAACGCAATCGTTGATCCTTTTCAATCCCACGTCCATAATGTTGCCAGCAATTAAATGATTCACATGCCTATCACGTGCATCTTTAGTGAAGGTTGAGTGTTATGGTGTGCGTATGTCCATCTTTCATACCATGTGTCCAATTATTCCAGCCACGTGATTTTTTTTCTTGATGAGATTATGAACCTTGGATTTATCCTGTGAAGTAGATTGAGTCAACTTTGTTGACTAGGTAACACCATAACATTTGTATTCAGCGTGCCCATGGATTGGGCCTCTTATTGCTCTTCACACCCCACTTTTAAAAGGCCGAGGTGATTTAAACTGAAAACTCTTACTGAACACACCTCCACCTCAATTCACTTCTTTTTTTCTTTTTCTTTTTATTTCCATTTAAATTTTCGTTTGCTAATAAAACCAAATCAATTCCAAAAATTCAATATAAATTCATATATCATCTTTGATATTTTCCCAAATTTTCTACATTTTTTAATTGTGATTTTCCATTATTTTCTAGTCATAATTAATTCTTCATTTTATTTCTTTTTGGTTTCTTCCATTTTGGACCTTGTGCTCTTCTCCATTTTATTCCTCTGAGATGAAAAATGATATTGGTCCCTTTATTTTTGGTATATTTAGAGGACATCTTTAGGTCACTGAAAATATTTTTCCCTTAATTTTTAGGTCATGTTTGGATTATTTTTGAGTCCCTTTGTTGTGTTTATGACTTCTAAACCCTAATTCACTTTGCATCTTCATTTAAGGGATTTAAAATGTGAATTTTTGTGAGATTTTTTAGAGGTATGTTAGACTCTGGTTTTTGACCTTGAATGTCAATTTTCATATTTTTTCCATGTCCTTTGATATTTCTTAAGTACCTTGTGTTACAAGTCACATTTTGGTCCTTATTTCTTCACCCGTCTCATTCTATTTTGATAAGGCCTTTATGCCATCCATTTGAGGTATTAAATTTAAGTCCCTTAGGTCCAATTTGATGTCTTTAGATGATGTGTGTCCATGTTAGGTCATCATACTTTTAATTCTTATGTTACTTGATCCTTAAGTCACATATATGTTCATGTATGTTTTTTCAAAACCCTAATTCTCATTTTTTTCCCTCTTCACACTTCTAAGTCAACTTTGTGATTATGATAGTCATGTTATATCATTGTTGTACATCTTATAAGTGTTCCAAATCCATTGTCATGCTTTCAATTCAAGTCATAAGCCTTTGTGATTCATTTAATGTCCTTTGGTATCTTAAGACTTCAAAATCAATCATATTGGTTCCTTAACCCTAATGTCATTCATTCTAGTTCATTTGTGGATAATATTTGAGTTTAAACCCCATCTTAATTCAAGTCCATGGTTTTTGTAGGGGAAGTTCAAATTTCATTGATCATGTTTGACTTTTTTCTTCTAAGTCTTTTTCTTCTTTTGAAATCATTTGTTCAGTGCTTATTCTTTCATCCTCAATCTTGTGTTTGAATCTCTCTCACTTTAATCTCTTTGTTCCCACTTTGGTTCACATCTTAAGACATTTTCATTTAGTGTTAGGTTCTGGATTTAACATTCACCTTTGATTTAATTCAAGTTGACCATACCTAATCATGTAAATACTTCATCTAACTTTACTTTGCTTTCTATTAGGGCTTAGTACTCCATTAGGACATAATTTGTGAAGGTTTGGTCTTACCACCTTAGAATGCTTTAATAGGGTTTATCTATTGACTTTATAAGCTTGTTGTAACACCCATATAATATATATCTAGAATAATATCATACGGTGTTAATTTTTGGTACTGACACCATCATAAATACCTATTAGTATGATTCACATTCTTATCCTAATTCTAAAACTATACAAACTATGGCACAAGACATGGAAATAATACTAAAACAAGAATAAAAGCTAAGAACAATACAATATCCATTATTGTACAAAGATACAGAAATACACAGCGGAAGACTAAAACTATGCTTCACTTGAAACATCCCGAGCATAGCTCCACTTGTAAATCAAACCTGCACAAGGAACCTGAAGAGCAACAACAATAGTAGGATCCGGCACGAAATGGAATAATGGTTCGTACAACGTTCACACCACTAAACGAGTGAAACATCTCCCTCAAGCCTTTACGGATGCTTCCCGTAGGACTAGAGATAACCCACCTCAAGACTTACTCAAGACTATTACGGAGGATTCAATATAACACTAACCTCAATCTTTACGGATGCTTCACGTGGGACTAAAGACAACCCACCTCAAGACTAACTCAATACTATAGTCTAAACAGTGTAGCACTTTGCCTCGAGTCTTTACGAATGCTTCACGTGGGATTAATGGCAACCCACCTTAAAGCTTACTCGAGACCTTGCGGAGGATTCGTGACATACATGCCTTAACCAAAATACTCGCATATATACAACCGGTACCTCAATCTTTGCAGATGCTCTTGCGAAACACAAAGTAACCACAGTGAGACTTATATAAGACTTTACGGAGGACACCGTATAATACACACCTCTAGCCTTTACGGATGCTTCCCGTGGGACCAAGATCTACCCACCTCAAGACATACACGAGACTAATATGGAGGATCTTGTAACATACACACCTCAAATCTTTACGGATGCTTCCCGTGGGAATCAACATGACCCACCTCAAGACTTATACAAGACTATTACGGAGGCCTGGTGTATAGCATGCCAATAGTTCACAACAACCTAGGTAAAACTAGGCATCTCACAAAAATATACCACCCAACAATCCTAGCTGCACTACTATGCCACACTATTTGTTTATGGCAAGATTCCTCACACTTTCTCCATTTTTGATACTTTAATCGTACAATTCTCAATTACATAATTCTAACATTTTAATCTAGTTATCACCATTAAACAATTCTCATAATGATCTCATGTATCTACTCTCAATCAATCCTCATTATTAGGCATACTTTCCAAAATTCCCTAGCTAACATAATTACGGTTAATCGGGAAAGTCAGATAAAAGTCAGGTAAACGTAATATCTTTCAGCGCCATCAATAATTAAACATTCTCAGCTTCGAATTGATATGTGGAACACTAAAATCGGATACCCGGATCACAAGTTACTATTTAACAACACAAAACAGAACTCACAGGTCTCGCTGAGCGAGGGTCAGCTCGCTGAGCGAGGAACTTCCTGCATTTCTCACTGAGCGAGCTCTGCGATTCCAGAAATCTCAGGCTTACAGGAAAACTATATTTCCATGCCAAACTCGACCCAAACATCACCAACATAAAATAATTGATCACCAAACATGTATATGAACATATATTAATCATTATACTACCATTTAATCGAGTTTTAACCGTTTAATCTATCAATTCTTAGATTTTCTATAAAACCCTCAAATTCACAAATTCAATCAAAACTCAAAGAAAAGGTTTCTAACTAAGAACCCACCTTGCCAATGAAGAGGAGTTTCATGAAGATGAAGATTTGGTGGAGAAATGGTGATGATCCAAGCATTTCCTCTCTTAGGGTTTTTCTTCATCTTCTTCTCTTCTCTTCTCCCTTTCCTTTCTTTTCTTTTTCCTTCTTTCTCTTTTCTTTCTCTTACCAACTTTATTTCTTTTCTTTTTATACTACATAACTTGTTTCTCTTTCTCTTAAATTAACCAAACAATGTATATTATATCAATATATGATAGTTAGTATACTAATGGGTCCAATATGAGAATATCCATAAATTATCTCTGAGTCAGATAATACTAATTTATCCTAATTAATATTATCTAGGGTGTTTAATTAAATACGGGGTATTACATTCTCCCCCCTGAATTGAAATTCGTCCTCGAATTTTCCTTTACTCACTCCCACGATAGTTTACAACACTATCTTAGATTCATACTTATCCTTAATTTCGTTAGATATCCTGACATGCTCAAATTCCAGTCTGACTTTGCGGCTGAAAGTCCTCGCTTCGCAACAAATCAAACTTCGCGTCCATGCTCACACACTTTTTTCCAACATCGGGTTAATTTCCAACTTACTACATTCACAATCTATCTGTTGCTTTATACTTAATCATCTAGTCTCATCCTTCCGTCGAAGAAACATGCCACGTTAAAACCTTCCATTGATTCTCAACACGAGACAAAATACTTCGGTTAACCTCGACAAGGTTCCACAAGGCATCTTGGTGAGATCCCTTCCTTGTACAATTTCCCAACAAAAGCATCTTATTAAGATCCTCCAATCACTAACGCTATATCAAAATTTGTCAAACGACTTCCTTTACCAATTCCACTTGGTCGTACATCAAAACTATAACCATTTATATCAGACACTTCATTCTTCCGGTATCTTACCATAGACGACCCACATAGAAATAAAATTATCTTTCGATCCTCAACAATATAACTGAATTCTTTCACCTGTCTCCTTCCATTATGCTTTCAAAGCCTAACAATAGAGATACCACGAATTCTCAACCCATGCTAAGAAGCTGACAGTATGCGGAGAAAAATACTTATCCATCAGAGCTCTCACCAACCAATAGGATAAGAACTTGCAACATGCAACGGTAGAACAATTCACTTATCAACTACAAGTCCATGACATCGGTCCACACTTTCCAACGACAGAGATATCGGAGTTGTACTGCTGCAATTGTAACCGATACAATTCCAAATCCCAATCTAAACTCGAAACAAATTATCCAATTAGGCTTAACCAATCTGACCATGGTTACCATGTTTCATAACAATTCTCGTTACAAACTTTCCATTCACTCGAAATCTCTGTCAACATAAGGTCTCCATCAATAAAATGCAATAACACCATAGAGCTTACAACATCCATTGGGTCACCAACGCCAGACTCGAATCATCCTTAGTACACTTGTGGGTTTCCATAACGCTTGCCTTTGAAGACTATAACCAATTTCCCGTTCAATCCATTCCTCTCAGGAGTTTCGTTCCTTAAACGGTCAATTTGTATGCATGACTTTGGAACATTCATTTCTTACTCTTACTCAGAAGATTACTTAACATCCTTATCTCTGGGTACAACTCAACTTCCCACAATTGGTATCACCTTTTCGGTTTCCTTGACTTGATGTTAAGAATTAACGATACAAAAACTGACCAACCGTTCTTCCCTTATCCATATAATAATTCAAATACCAAAACAATTCCTGAGAGATCGACACTTCATGATCCTCGTATAATCTCGCAACTTAATTTCTTCAATAGTCGTAATAACGACACCAATTATCCAGATCATTTACCGTCCATCGAAACATGTTCGAAGGAAGTTCAACACTTTACCCACTGACATTTCGAATGGAAATCAGAACAGGCTTACAGTTTAGAAAGGTATGATTCTTTAAGGTTCTCAACAAAAAGTCAGGTGTTAATCAGTTACCTATCTGAGGCTAAACGATCGAACACAACTGAACCTGTTCTTCTCATTAACAAACATTCTGACTCAACGTTACTAATTCAGTCCACACCATCTTGCAATATGATTCTCACTCTCGATGGTGAGACATGAGCACAAACGCTCGCCGTTCACAACTAAAGATAGCACACCAGGCACAACATGCAGATCACAACTCCATCCAGCAAAGAAGTAGAACTACCATTTTGTCATGGTCACAACACAGATACACAACGGAATGGCTCGATTCCACTCGCACGATTACATTATCGACAAGGGTTTAGTTGCAAGCTAACACTTAGTTTGTCCATGAACGAATCCAACACAGAACTCTTATCGGGAAGAAAAACAAAACAATGAACATATCATCTCTAGTATATAACTATGTCCTCTCTCTTTAATTCCTTGGTGAGAAATAAAACAACAACAACCTTCTCAGCCCCACTAGAGGTAAATCCCAATTACTTTGATTATTCCCTACACTTGAAAACTGAGGTAATGCACTCCTCTAACGAACCTTCGATACATCCACTTACATATAATCTAGGGTTCCCTTACCTGCTACTAATCGTCTCATAGAATATTTCCACAGCTTTCTGTTGGTACTAATAGCTCTTCAATTAGGTACCCAAATACAGTTGCATACATCTTAGAAAAATTCAACTTTCAAAACTTGACAACAACGACCAGTCACTACAAGTAGAGTAAATGATTACTTAAGCACAAAAGCAACTTCTAATCTTCGTTGTTACCTAAGCCTCCCTGCTAATTCCATTCGTAACTAAACGTTATAACCATCATTAACGGATTATTCCACCGACCAATGCTGAAAGAAAACAGTGGATAAGTCATGGTTAAAGGACTCGTCCTCATCAATCCAAGCAATAGGTTGCTGCAAACCAGATTACAAATTCATCTGATACATGAGCAAAAGTCCAGTGCAAGGTGATGACCATTTAACTCGACTTCCACAACTTCTTTCTTCACATCAAAATCTTTCTTAACCAAGTCAACAATAGACGACCCACAACTTCTTCCTTCCATCCACCGTCCTCGTAGTCCAACAATGTTCAGGACGTTCACTTCTTCTAAAAAAAATTCATATAATACCGAATTAATGATTTTCCAAACCAAGTCTCTGAATTTGTAGGATTTCCTTATACTTATTCAATCTCACTTGTTGACAATCCTGTCCTTGGCGATACTAGTGGTGTGTATGGAGGTAACACTAATCGTAGAGCTCCATTTGGACATGTAGCATATCAAGAAGCATGCACTCGCTTAAAATGAGCACAGACCATCCAATACCTTCTCATATCACGCGGTCAATGTCGTCTTCATACCGTACTAACTTCACGTTCTGCGGTAATCTTCTCTCACTCAAACACAAGCCATAATACCGTAACTTCTTCCAAGTCCAATGTGTTTACTCTAACATTTAACACAACTTCATCAAGTCCATACTTCATATATCTCATATCACTAAATAGAGCATTTTCTATCCTTCTTCCGGGGTGTGAGACATGGCATGAATTTTAATATGTCAAAAACTTGCCAAGTTTGAAAGCATAAGTGGTTTTCTAAGAAAAAGAAAGAAATGTCATTTTTGGAAAAATGAATTGAATGAGCCGACTCAAATTCCACAATGAGCCGACTCATTCAGTGTGTTTGGGTGCCCAAACACACGGGTCCCAACAGGCTGCCTGAAGCATCATTTTGGTCGACTCGGGTATGGATGAGCCGACTCAAAATCCTTCATGAGTCGACTCATAAAAAAGATTTTTCTTCTCATTTCCTGCGGGTCTCAATAGGCTGTCTCTCTGTTATTTTAGGCCGGCTCACCTGGTAATTTGAGTCGGCTCATTTAATGATTTGAGTCGGCTCATTACTATGCTGACTCAATTTTTCAATTAATGTTTCTTTCTTTTCTGTTACAATAACTAACTAATATAAATTGGAGGTTTCATTTCTTTTGAGAGTTGAACAAGGAAAGTGAAAGATATACACACATCTCTCTTCATCTTCTTCTTTCTTGCATCAATCAACAATCACACACAACAATCTTTGTTTGATTATGGTGCTTGTTTCGAAGATAACGTTCAATCGTGAATTAGAGTTTCAGATTGGGTCTAGAGTGTGTGGGTTTTCCTTGGAAAATCTGAAGGGTTTTATCCTCCAAGATCGTTGAAGGTTTGGGGGGTTTTGCACATAACGATCGTTCGTAGATTCAACTGAGTGAGGTAGATTGAAGATTAAGTGGATAGTTCTTTCATATCACGGTAGATGGAGGATTGCGAAGGTCTTTGTGGGTTCACAAGTGTTGGAGAAACTCAACCGTGCTCAAAGTTTGGAGGATCGTGAATCCTTGCAAGAAGGGAACAATTAATTGGAGGCTTTCTCGACACGCGTGGAAGACTTGATTCTACTTTGGATCAAGGGACAAGAAGAAGATTTGATAGCATATTCAACACGGTTTGGTTTGTTGGTTCATTTATCTCTCTTCTTGTAAAACAATTGCGATTTAATAAAATTTCCCAATTCGATTGTGAATTGGGGGCAGAGTACTTCGAGCGAGGACGATGAAGGAACTGCCTCAACAAATTCCTTGTGTTCTTTACGTTTCTCGCATTTTACTTTTGTTCATTTTGATCTTGCGTGCTTTAAAATTTTGGTGTATCAAATTAGTGCACACAAATTCAATTTGATTGTGCCTAATTTCTTCTCTATATCATTGTTAAGAATAGTTTTATCAAGTGTTGAATTATGAAGTGAATCATTTGTGAAATATTAATTCTTCTAGTCATAATTTCATTCCAATTGGGTTTTGCGTATATCCGATCTCCGGTGACTTTAAATTTAAACTAGACGATTTTTCGGGAAACTTCCGCCATACATTTTCAATTAAATTTTGAAAAGTAAATTTCAAAAAGGGATCTATTCAACCCCCCTTCTAGATCCGCGCTATCGTCTAACAAGTGGTATCAAGAGCACCGGTTCATCTAGTGCTTCACATACAACTTATTGAAAAATGGACAACGATCCAACAGGGGCGTACAATAGAGCTCCAGTTTTTACCGGAGAAAACTATAGTCACTGGAAATATTGTATGTGCATCCATATCAACTTTGTTGATAGAAAAATTTGGAAAGTTATTCAAGACGACCCTTTTCAAATAACCATGGTCGGTCCGGATAATGTCCAAATTGAAAAATCGGAAGCACAATGGGATGGTAATGATGAAAAGAAATATAGCTACGATTGGAAAGCTCGAAACATACTCATAGCTTCTTTGAGAGCGAATGAATATTTTCGAGTTTCTTATCACACATCGGCTAAAGCTATGTGGGAAGCCTTACAAGTTGCCCATGAAGGAACCGACGATGTTAAGCTTGCTCGAATTAATACTCTACAACAAGAGTTCGATCGATTTCACATGAGCCAAGGGGAAACCGTTGGTGAAATGGGAAAAAGATTTTCTCACTTGCAAAATCGATTAAACGCTCTTGGTAAAACTACTCCTAATGACGTAGCTACTAACAAGATTTTGAGATGTCTTACTAGGGAATGGTTACCAAAAGTTACGACAGTCAAATAAGCCAATGATGTAAGAACCTTGGATCTAACTACACTCATTGGAAAACTACAAGAGCATGAACAAGAGCTCTTAAAATTACATGAGCATGAAGACAGTGAAAAGAAAGAAAAGAGCGAGAAAAATAAAGATCATGAGAAGAAGAAGAAGTCTATTGCATTAAAGGCTTCTTCCTCAAAATCCTCCACCAATAAAGATAGTGAGAGTGATTCAAGTGATGATGAAGACGAATCAAACAAAGACATGGGTTTGTTTGCAAGAAGATACAATCGGTATCTCAAAAAGAATGAGATATCCTATTCGGACAAGCGTCTCATCAACTATCGAAGAAAATCTAATCCTTCCCAGCAAGAGTTTGTTAAAAGTACTAAAGGAAAGAGATCTTGTTACAACTGTGAAAAACCGAGGCATTACAAACCGGATTGTCCTATGCTAAAGAAAGACAAGGAAAAAGGAAAATATCAAAGAAAAGGTAACAAGGCTAGAAGAGCATATATTGCTTGGGAAAGCGATAGTGATTTGTCTAGCAAAGATAGCTCAAGCGATGAGGAAGAGAAAGTAAATCTTTGCCTCATGGCTCATAAGAAAGGAAAGAAAGAGGTAAGACATGCTAAGTATGATTATGCTGAAAAATTATCTTATAATGATTTGCTTAGTACTTTTAGTGTTCTCCATCAATAGGCTAAAGAAGCTTTCAAGCGCATTGCATCCGACAAAAGAATTTTTGCATATTTAGAGAAAAAGGTTTCGGAAAATGAAAATGCTATGAAAGCTCTTAAGACATCGATGGTAGAATCTATAGTAGAAGACAAGCGAGAATGGCACAACTTTCATAGTTATGAAACATGTTGGATTTGGCAAAAAGAGGTTAAAACTATTCAAGCCAAACTAAATAAGTTGTCACAACCAAAAATGACATTTACTATTGATCGTTCAAACTTTAGAGAATCAATGAACAACCCATATCAAAAATATACCTATGTTGTGAAGGATCAAAATAGTAAATGCAAGTCTAAACCATTATTGAAATGTCACTATTGTTGCAAGGAAGGTCATACAATTGCCAAATGTCGGTTTAGGAGATACTTGGTCCCTAAAGGCATTTGGCAATGGTTTCCCAAAAGCAACAAAATTTTCACTCACACTCATGGACCCAATGAAAATTGGGTACCTTTCTCTCTTGTCTAATCATGTAGGTGGAGTGTCTTGAGACTATGGAGAAATGATGGTTTCTTGATAGTGGATGCTTAAGACATATGACAGGTGATATTTCCCTATTCTATGACTTTGTGGCTAAGAAGAAGGGCTTTGTTACCTATGGTGATAACAACAAGGGAGCTATACTCGGCAAAGGTAGTGTAGGTAATCCTTCTTCTACATCTATCTTTAATGTCCTTTTAGTTGATGGTCTTAAGCATAACCTTGTTAGAATTAGTCAATTATGTGATAAGGGATATAATGTCTCATTCTCTAAATAAGGTTTCATAATTGAACATAATGAAAACAAAGAGGATGTGTTTAAAGGCTTGAGGGTTAATAATTATATGCTTGATTTGAATTCGATGACCATGAGTGATCCTAAATGTATTATTTCCAAAAGTGAAGAGTCTTGGCTTTGGCATAGACGTTTAGCTCATATCAACTTTGAATTTCTAAATAAGGTTGTGTCCAAAAACTTAGTAGTCGGTTTTCCTAACATAAAGTTCACTAGAGACCATCTTTGTGATGCTTGCCAAATGGGAAAGCAAACCAAGATATCTTTTAAATCAAAAAATTTAGTCTCTACTTCTAGACCTCTTGAACTTCTACACATGGATCTTTTTGGTCCTTCTAGAATCAAAAGTATAGGAGGGAAATATTATGGTTTTGTTATCATTGACGACTACTCTCGATTTTGTTGGACAATCTTCTTAGCTAGTAAAAGTGATACCTTTTCGGCTTTTGAAACTTTTTCCAAATTATCTCAAAATAAACTTGGCACAAACATTGTAACTATTAGAAGTGACCATGGAGGTGAGTTTGAAAATCATCTCTTTGAAAATGTTTGTGAAAACCATGGCATTGATCATAATTTTTCCGCTCCTAGAACTCCACAACAAAATAGTGTTGTGGAACGTAAAAATCGTGTGTTAGAGGAATTGGGAAGAACTATGATTAATGATAGTGGCCTTCCTAAATATTTTTGGGCCGATGCTCTTAGCATCGCTTGCTATGTTTTGAATAGGATCACTATTCGACCTATTCTAAACAAAACTCCCTATGAACTTTTAAAAGGAAGAAAGCCTAATGTGTCACATCTTCATGTTTTTGGTTGCAAATGTTTTGTGCTAAATAATGGAAAAGAAAACCTTGGTAAATTTGATTCAAAGGCGGATGAGGGTATCTTCCTTGGATACTCAAATTCAAGAAAAGCATATAGAATATACAATAAAAGGTTACTTATAGTTGAAGAATCTGTACATGTATCTTTTGATGAGTCTTATCCGAATGTTGTCGGAAAAGGTAATGTTGTTATTGGTGCAGGTGCCTCTTCTAGTGAGATTGTTAAAGACATTGATATTTCTCGTGTGAAACCCATTCCGGATGTTGTTAATAAGGAGCCAGTTGATGTGTCTAGTTTCAAAGATGAAGGTCAAGCATCTTCTCAAAATGATATACCATTGGAATTGAAGACATCGAAAGATCATCCTATCGATAACATCATTGGAGATATCTCAAAGGGTGTCATTACTAGATCAAGGATAAGTAACTTTTGTTTTTATCATGCCTTTATATCTCAAATTGAGCCTAAAAATGCCAAAGAGGCCTTACTTGATGAAAATTGGTTCCTAGCCATGCAAGAGGAACTAAATCAATTTAAAAGAAATGAGGTTTGGGACCTTGTCCCACCTCTACGAGATCATCGAGTAATTGGCACCAAATGAGTTTTTAGGAACAAATTGGAGGAAAACGACATTATTGTTTGCAACAAGGCTCGTCTTGTTTCTCAAGTGTATAACCAAGAGGAAGGCATAGACTATGAGGAAACTGTTGCTCCTGTTGCCCGCCTTGAAGCTATACGCCTTTTACTTGCATTTGCTTGTTCACAAAACTTCAAATTATATCAAATGGATGTTAAGAGTGCCTTCCTTAACAGATATATAAATGAAGAGGTTTATGTATGTCAACTTCCTGGATTTGAAAATTTTGAAAAACCAAATCATGTTTACAAACTAAAATGTGCTTTATATGGTCTCAAACAAGCTCCTAGAGCTTGGTATGAGCGCCTAAGCAAATTTTTAATCAATCAAGGTTTTTCAAGAGGAAAGGTTGACACTACTCTCTTTATTAAACGTGAAGGAAAACATTCTATATTAGCTCAAGTATATGTAGATGATATTATTTTTGGATCTACTAACATGAAGTTAGTCAAAGAATTTTCAAGTTCTATGCAAGGTGAATTTGAGATGAGTATGATGGGGGAGCTTAATTTCTTCCTCAGACTTCAAATTAGACAACTTGAAGATGGAACCTTCATAAGTCAAACTAAATATTGCAATGAGTTGCTCAAAATGTTTGATATGACAAACTCCAAGCCTATTGATACACCAATGCCTACTGCGGCAAGTCTTGATCGTGATGAAAAGGGTAAGGGTGTAGATATAAAAAGGTATCGAGGTATGATCGAATCCCTTCTTTATCTTACTGCATCGCGTCAAGATATTATGTTTAGTGTATGTATGTGTGCTAGGTTTCAATCTTGCCCTAAGGAATCACATTTAAAATCAGTTAAACGCATACTTATGTATCTTTGTGGTACGTCTAAGTTTGGCTTATGGTATCCTAAGGGTAGTGATTGCTCTTTGGTAGGTTTTTCCGACTCCGACTTTGCCGGTTGCAAAGTGGATAGGAAAAGCATAAGTGGAACTTGTCATTTCTTTTCAAACTCTCTTGTTAGTTGGCATAGCAAAAAGCAAGGTTCTGTTGCTTTATCAACTGCGGAGGCGGAGTATATTGCAGCCGGAAATTGTTGTGCCCAAATCTTATGGCTAAAACAACAATTGCTTGACTTCAATATCCCTCTTAAACAAATTCCAATTTTGTGTGACAACACTAGTGCAATTAATCTTACCAAAAATCCTATTCTTCATTCACGCACTAAGCATATTGAAATAAGGCATCATTTCCTTAGGGATCATGTAGAGAAAGGTGATGTGGTGTTTGAGCATGTTGATAGTTCGAATCAACTAGTCGACATTTTTACAAAACCACTTGCTACCGATCCTTTCTTCTATATCCGTAGGGAACTTGGTATTCTTGACATCTCGGATAGATCTTGATAATCATTGCTTTGTTTTATATTATTCTTTGGTTCAACTCCTATTGTCTCTAACTTCTTGTTGTATAGTGTTATCGTTCATCTATTTCACATATACTCGAGGTAATATCCTTCTAAACTTAGCTATCACTATTCATTCATGATATATATAGTAAAATTGTATTGCATTGCTTATGTTTGTATCTTTATCTATTTCTTCTCTTCTTTTGGATTATGATTGGTTGTCTGTCAAATGATTAGCATAAATGATGATATTTTCATGTTTTGAAGTGGTTTAAGTGGTTTTTGGTGAAAATTTTCTTTCAAAACTGTCGGGTCCTAACAGGCCGACTCATGAGTCGGCTCATGGAACCTTATGCGTCGACCTCTCTACTTCGTTGAGCCGACTCATTTCAAATTTAAATTGAGTCGACTCATTTTACATTTTGAGCCGGCTCATTGTCGCATCATCTTTTGACTTTCAATTTATTGTTGTTTATGGTTTGCTTTTGTATGACCTCATATTTCCTTTAGTTGAATTTGTTTAGTTTATTGTCAAATTTTTTACTCGCTTTTCCAAATTGTGTGTTTGTGAATGCGTGTTCCTATTGCAATTGGTTTCTCATTTGAAATTATGTTTAGCATGCTATTTCCATTGGTGGTTAACTCATATGTATCATCTTCTTTTTGATGTTGTCAAAGGGGGGGATGATATTGATAGCATATAAGACCGGGTCATATATTTAGGGGGAGCTTATCAACAACATATGGTGATTGATTCATCAAGTTTTTGCCATCATCAAAAAGGGAGAGTTTGTGAGACATGGCATGAATTTTAATGTGTCAAAAACTTGGCATGTTTGAAAGCATAAGTGGTTCTCTAAGAAAAAGCAAGAAATGACATTTTTGGAAAAATGAACTGAATGAGCACACTCAAATTCCACAATGAGCCGACTCATTCAGTGTATTTTGGTGCCCAAACACACGGGTCCAACAGGCTGCCTGAAGCATCATTTTGGTCGACTCATGGGTATGGATGAGCCGACTCAAAATCCTTCTTGAGTCGACTCATCAAAAAGATTTTTCTTCTCATTTCCTGCGGGTCTCAACAGGCTGCCTCTTTGTTATTTTTAGTCGGCTCACCTGGCAATTTGAGCCGGCTCATTTAATGATTTGAGTCGGCTCATTACTGTGTGTAATACCTCAAAATTTGTCCTCTCTTTTTCATGGAATTTAGCATATCATCTCGCATACTTTGCATTTCGTCTTTGCATAAAAAATGAAGCATAGCATAAAGCATGGCCGTAATCACTTCAGATGTCGGGATTCAGTTATATTCAGATGGAAGTTTGACCAAATTTTGTTCAAACTATCGAGGGATTTCCTCAACTGTAAGTTGTTTGCGTTAACGACTTATTTCTCAGCTAATATGTATCCAAAGCCAAATGGTAGTGTGGAGAATTCTTCAGGTTATCAGGAGGGGGTCGTTTGAGGTTTATCTCAAAAATCAAGCTTATCATTATCAGAGGCCGTCAATTCAGATTGTGTTTCGTCTGTGGATGTGTTCCCTCAATTTATGGTTCAGACGAATTCTTAATGATTAAGGAGTTATTTTGTCGGAAAAATGATTTGATTTGAGTAAGTGTGTATTTCAGTTGCGATTTGTATGGGGATAGATGTATTCATTTTATCAGGCGGCTTGTGAAAGAAAAATTAAGGTCTAGTTTTGGGCTAAAAACTCATTGTTTCATATCCATTCATCCACCCGTATTTCGTTTTTTATGAAAATTAAACCGTTCATTATCCGTTTGAGTCCAATTTCTAAAACTCTTTCTAAATCATACATATACAACTTCTATTATTGTCCCTCTGATCCTTTCTCGTTTCATAAACTATTTTCAGTATCCATGTTAATTTGTCATTACCGTTTAAAACCAATGCCCATATTTTCATAAATCATTATTAATTTTTTCTTTTTTATTCATATTCCAATTTCTCAAATTTTCATTTTTTTCCTTCTTGTCACCATATGATCTTTTTCTTACCAAAAAGCTACCACACAAAATTCTTTAAGCCCATATTACCAATTATCAAAGCCATTTTTCTTACATTCTTAATCTTTTTTTTATCAAAGGCATGTTGTACTTGTTAATAAAAAAACTTTTCACTACAATGAAGATAAAGCATAATTGAATATATTCTACAAAAACTACAAAGAAGTTATTGCCTTGCTTTATAATCAAGAAGGCCCTGTAAAACACAAAATCCTTCAACATATTTAGACAATCAATATCAAAGGCAAATTGACTTTTCCTGTTTTACCTCACAATGTCTGAGAATGTTCTTCTGTATACTAAAGAATAGTTTGGCAAGCTGAATTGTGGATACATTCATATCTTAACTACTGAGTTGGGGTAGGACCAACATTACCCAAACCCATCTTCTTCCCCAACAATGTAAGCTGCTCTAGAAAGTCCACTCCAGTTAAAAGTTCGGTTGTTCCATATATAATATGCTTGGGAGGTTGCTGGTTTTGTGCATGCTCTTGGAGACTACAATATTCAACATAATTACCACCACCAATCATGAACACAATTGCTTCCTTAAATGGCCCTTTCAAATGGCTACCACCTGTTCCAAAACCTGACTTATGAGCATGTGGACCGAATGCCAGGTATATATCTGTTTCAGGATTTGGTCTCCCTTCAATCAAGGCTTCAACAGTGCTGGCCAATGCTAGCTGCCTGTCACTAGATAAGAGATTTTTTACACTGGAAGTCACTGCACTTATTGACTGTCCATAGAGTTTCTCAGCCCAATCAACAATATTACTTCTACTTGCAGAATTCGCGGATGCCATTTGAACATTCAGAGACTTAATCTTTTTTATATACTGAAAAGCAGCAGTATCAACCTCAAACTCTCTCAACACCGTTTCCACAGCTTCCACTTCAGACAGATTAATGGTTTCCAATGAAATAAGATACATGATTTCAAATTGAAGCTTATCCATCTTGGTTCCCTTCCCTATGAGCACACTGAGAAGTTCACTCCGCTCAATGCCTCCTCTAACCATCATGTCATTCTCCTTCTTAGCATAAGAATCAAGAGACCTCTCTTTGATATGACCCAACCATACAATAGCAATGTTAGTATGCTTATCAATCACCTGCTTCCTCTCGGTAAGCTCGGGAAAAGAGTTCACAACATTCATTAAATGCTTAGTGTTACCAATCAAATCCGTCCCATCAAACTCAGCACTGTGATTTCCTCCGCCAATAACACCATTTTATCAAATTTTCAACAACCTGCAATAACAAAATCTCAAATTGAGTGAAAACTAAAGAGAAAAATGAAGAGCAAAAGGAAATTTCAGAAATGAAAATCAATTGTAAACCTCACAACTAATCATAACCGAATCCTAACCGAATTCGTAACAGAAATGCTAATTGAAATACCTGAGATAGCTCTAGAACACAGCTTGATTGAATCTCTATAAAGCAAAACCAATCTTCTTCATTTTTCGGTTCACCATAATTTCAATTCTTCTTCACAACCATTCATTCATCCCTCTCACAACCTCTTCCTCTCAACATTTTCACACTTCTTCCATAACCTTCTTCTTCTTCCCAATCCTTCTCTTGACATCCTCCATTTTCTTTCTTCTTCAGATCTCTATCTCCACCATTCTTCTTCAATTAACCTCAACGAACTTCATGTCCTCAGAGTATTATCACTTCATCATCCCTTGTCAACATTTTTTCTCTAGTTTCTTCTTGACCAATCTGCAAAAAGAAAAAAACATCAGGGAGCCACAACAAAAAAGCAAATGTAAAAGATTGATAGGAAAGGTTGATTCAGTTACAAAAATCTGACGAATTCTTCGATTCCGCAACTTTATCAACTACCTTCAATTGAACCTCATGTCCTTTACTGAGCTCTCAACCTGCAACGTGCTTGTATCATCAAGAACAGATCACGGCTTTCGCAACGACTCCGCATTGAACCTCAGAAGCTTCAACTGAGAAACAACCTTCGAATCGATATTCTTCGTCTCGGTTGTGATTACTGCAATAACTCTTCAGAGCGTCATCAGGCTTCTCAATCGAGCTTCCTCATCGATCGGTTATTCAACGTGCTTCTTCGAATTGAACGGACACGAGAGCTTCGTAACTCTTCATCAATTCAAAGCCTCTAATATCTCGTCTAATCGTCGCGTTTCATTCTCAGGTACACGAACCTTTATCCACAATATGATAGATATGGCTTTATTTTGTGGAAATTTGTTTTGCTTCATGAGGTTTCTGAAAAGTACGATCTGGTGGTGTGGTGGAGTTTTTTGTGGATTTTTGTTTCAGATTCATAATGAGAGGAGAATTTAGGTTAGATTTAGTGTTTAGGTTTATGGTGGTGGTTGATCGGAATCCACCAGCGGCGGCTAGGGTTAGCATTGAGAGAGAGAAGATGGCGTTGTGAAGAGGGAGAGACGAGAGTTGTTGGTAGTGATACCAATGTTTTGACTTTAATTTAGATTTGGGAAATAAAATGTAATTAAGTTAATTCTAATTATTGATTTTGGAGATTAAATATTCATAACATTTTGTTTTCTTATATATTCGAATTTAAAAAAAACCAAAGATATATTAAAGGCCTTTGAAAGTCATTAATAATGTTGTAAATTACAAGATTGAGATAAGATTAGATAGCTTTTGAGATTATCAGCCATACCGGCGGTGACACGTGTCACCGTCCGGTATGCTCCTTTCGTGGTGATCCTATGCGTGCCATCCACTATAACTTCTATGCACCTTCGTTCAAGATCCATTGGATGTGAATACCTGTGAAGACTTTTGATCAGACAGACAACATTGAGTCAACGGAATTGACTGGAATCCCATACCATGCTCCTCAAGAATCCTACATAATTGGCCTTGTAATCCTGCTATTAACACCCCCTTGGTTTAAGGCCCATTGAATAATTAACTTCAAAAATCACTTCCTGCGCCCCCTTCTCTTATTTTCTTTCTTTTAATTTCTGTTTTAGGTATAGTTAGAATAAAATCCTTAAAAAATAGAAAAACACATAATAAAATTCCATAAAAATTCCAGTAGATTCTTAATTAAATTTAGATATTTGTGACCTTTTTACTTTCTGAATTTTGGCTATTTTTGATTTAATTTCGATTTTCCATGTAATTATCATTTTATTGAATTTCTTTAATTGCACATAATTTTGTTTATTTTATTTCTCCCACTTCCCGTAGGATTTTTAGCCCATTATTTTTTCTATGATTAGAGGACTGATAATAGGACCTAGGATATTGTTTGGTAGATTTTTAGGCAATTTTATCCACTGTTTTGGTAGCTTAATTCATGTAAAATTGTTGTTAATTTTTAGGTAGATTTAAGTGATTTTTAGGCATAGTTAGCTTCTGAATTTTTAGGATATTTTTTAGCACAATGCTATAGTCATGTTAAGGACCCTAGATAATTAATTTCACATTTTTTCCAGGAATTTTACAATTTTTAGTGCATTAATATTTAGGCCATTGTTACATTGTAAATCAACCTAGTTTAGCTTAGAATCTTATGGCTCATTAAGATTTAGTTCAATTAGGTTTAATCTTAGGATATTATAATGATTTAGTATAGTTTAATTACTGATTTTAGGATGATGATATTATATAAATTTCTTTAGTTTTAGGACTTAGGCTTAGAATTTTCACTAAGTATATTTAGATGAGATTTAGGCTTATTTTGGTGTTATGCTTTAATATGCATTTTTAGAATTTAGTTCTTATTTAAATTTTAATGATTTTGTCTTATTATTTGAATTTTCTCACTTGTATAGGCTTCCCCATTGTTTCTTAGAATCAACTTAACTTCTTTAGGAAGTAAGTTGAATTCTAGTAGTTTCTAGTTCCTTTTATTTATTAGGCTTAGAAAACAACATAAACCATTAGGACCTCCCTTTTGAATAAATAACTAAAATTAGGATTGAGTCTTAGTCCCTTAGTTTTTACCTTTTGCAACTTGAGTCTTTCTTTCTCTCCTCATAAAGAAAAATAATTAAAAAATACTTAATAAAAACCGAATGTTCTTATACGACACGAGACTTTGTTGCGGAGTACTTATACGCGTCTTGTTTTGGGGCGAGGTGTAAGTATTTACCACGATGGATAGGTCTTAGTATGAGAATGTTCACAAATAAATTCAAAACATTTCTCATAAAAGACAAAAACAAACAATAAACGACTATCCTGCGGGAACTTCACTTTCTCATCTCATTCATTCTGAACGCGAACTCGCGACGACTTGTCTCGTATGCAAGACGGTAAACACACTCATACCAGACGAGCTTGCAACACCTGAGCATAGACATATGCAGTTCCAGCATAAAAAAACACAAACAAATAGTTCCCGCCTTAGTTAGGCGAACTACGTCGACTATGATCCTCATTTTCCCGATGAGGTACGTAGGCAACGGGGTAGGGCCCGTCGAGCACAATATTTATTTTCCCTATATTTTCCCCATTCTTTCTTCCCCTTTTCTTTTCCATCCCTTTCTCATTTCCATTCTCATCCCAGTTAGCAGTTCATTTGTTCAACAGCAATTTATTTCTCACCCTTTGAAACAAAACAAGCAAGCGTGGATCCCGTCGGGTACGACAGACGATCTGGGGTGCTAATACCTTCCCATGTCGTAACCGACTCCCGAACCCAGATCTTTGGTTCGCAGGACCTTGTACTTTCCTTCTTCCTTAGGTTTGTGCAGCATTACCTTTCCCGTTCCTTTGGGATAAAAATGCCTGGCTGGCGACTCTACCTTTTCCGCGCCACTTTCGCGTTTGTACTAGGATGAAAATCCCGGGAGCGACACTGTGCTGACTCAATTTTTCATTTAATTTGTCTTTCTTTTATGTTACAATCACTAACCAATATAAATAGCAGGTTTCATTTCTTTTGAGAGATGAACAAGGAAAGTGAAAGATATACACACATCCCTCTTCATCTTCTTCTTTCTTGCATCAATCAACAATCACACACAACAATCTTTGTTTGATTACGATGCTTGTTTCGAAGATAACGTTCAATCGTGAATTAGAGTTTCAGATTGGGTCTAGAGTGTGTGGGTTTTCCTTGGAAAAATCTGAAGGGTTTTTTCCTCCAAGATCATTGAAGGTATGGGGGTTTTGCACAAAACGGTCGTTCGTAGATTCAGCCGAGTGAGGTAGATTGAAGATCAAGTGGATCGTTCTTTCATATCACGGTAGATGGAAGATTGCGAAGGTCTTTATGGGTTCACAAGTGTTGGAGAAACTCAGTCGTGCTCAAAGTTTGGAGGATCATGAATTCTTGCAAGAAGGGAGCAATTAATCGGAGGCTTTCTCGACACGCGTGGAAGACTTGATTCTACTTTGGATCAAGGGACAAGAAGGAGATTTGACAGCATATTCAATGCAGTTTGGTTTGTTGGTTCATTTATCTCTCTTCTTGTAAAACAATTGCGATTTAATAAAATTACCCAATTCAATTGTGAATTGTGGGCAGAGTACGTCGAGCGAGGACGACGAAGGAATTGCCTCAACAAATTCCTTGTGTTCCTTACGTTTCTCGCATTTTAATTTTGTTCATCTTGATCTTGTGTGCTTTAAAATTCTAGTGTATCAAATTAGTGCACTCAAAGTGTTTGATAAATCGTTACACTCAAAAGTGATAACTAGAGTGGGTAAAAATCTGCACTATTTGATACAACAAAATTATCCTTGGTTTGTGCACTCCAAGTGTTTGGTAAAAAGCCTAACCACACAAATTTAATTTGATTGTGCCTAATTTCTTCTCTATATCATTGTAAAGAATAGTTTTATCAAGTGTTGAATTATCCAGTGAATCATTTGTGAAATATTAATTCGTCTAGTCATCATTTCATTCCAATTGGGTTTTGCGTATATCCGATCTCCGGTGACTTTAAATTTAAACTAGACGATTTTCCGGGAAACTTCCGCAATAAATTTTCAATTAAATTTTGAAAAGTAAATTTCTAAAAGGGATCTATTCAACCCCCCCCCCCTTCTAGATCCGCACTATCGTCTAACACGGGGTGTACTTGTCTCGCTTGAAACGTGTAGTCACATCCTTGTGTTCCTCTTCACGTTTCATCACAATTTTTGGTTCCCAAAAGGAAATGGACATTCTTAACTGGTAAATTTGATCCATCTGGGAGGTATTATCCGAATACATTCCTTGAGGTGCTCTCTCTCATCCACAATACCATCGCGTCCTTAGAATTTAAACACTTACAAGAATTACTCACTCTTGAACTTACGCCACACATTCCACAATTACTCTCTCTCTCTCTCTCTCTTTGCAGAATGAGGCTTCTCAATTCTCTTGATTATACAAGTGACTATTACCGGTCCACCAGCGAATTTATTCATTCCCTGATATACTGACCATTATCCCGTAGATATCTTTACCCTTTCGAATCCTATCCATTCTGAAGGATTCCTCAATCCACACACTTTTCTGTAACCCCACATCCTAGGAAGTAAAATTCTTAAGAAGACTCCAACTGAGTAGACCAAAGCTCTTTCTTCTAACTCTTGGCTTTATCCCACTCTCACAGCAGAAGTTGCCACAACACTACGAAATCCTCATGGTCGCACAACCATGATCCTACCTACCACATACATAGCACTAGCTTGATCAGACCCATTACTACATAGTGTCGCATTAAGAATCATGTCGGCCAGACACACTTAAGAGGTAGGAAAGATTTACTTATGATGTTTCAAGGCTAGGTCGAGGATACGACCTGCTCTGATACCAAATGTAAAACCCATATAATATATATCTAGAATAATATCATACGGTGTTAATTTTTGGTACTGACACCATCATAAATACCTATTAGTATGATTCACATTCTTGTCCAAATTCTAAAACTATACAAACTATGGCACAAGATATGGAAATCATACTAAAACAAGAATAAAAGCTAAGAACAATACAATATCCATTATTATACAAAGATACAGAAAGACACAGCGGAAGACTAAAACTATGCTTCACTTGAAACATCCCGAGCATAACTCCACTTGTAAATCAAACCTGCACAAGGAACCTGAAAAGCAAAAACAATAGTGGGGTGAGATAATAACATCTCAGTGGGTTCTCTATCTTAGAGTTCTCTTGGCTCTACAACGTTCTATCAAACCTAACTCAAGCCCTTGGTCACTTCTCAAAAGGATCCGACACGAGGTGGAACAACGGTTCGTACAACTTTCACACCACTAAACGAGTGAAACATATACCTCAAACCTTTACGGATGCTTCCCGTGGGACTAGAGACAACCTACCTCAAGACTTACTCAGGACTATTATGGAGGATTCGATATAACACTAACCTCAACCTTTACAGATGCTTCACATGAGACTAAAGACAACTCACATCAAGACTTACTCAAGACTATAGTCTAAATAGTGTAGCACTTTGCCTCGAGTCTTTACGAATGCTTCACATGGGACTAAAGGTAACCCACCTCAAGGCTTACTCGAGACCTTACGGAGGATTCGTGACATACACGCCTCAACCAAAATACTCGCATCTATACAACCGGTACCTCAATCTTTGCGGATGCTCTTGCGAAACACAAAGTAACCACAATGAGACTTATACAAAACTTTTCGGAAGACACCATATAATACACACCTTTAGCCTTTACGGATGCTTCCTGTGGGACCAAGATCTACCCACCTCAAGACATACACGAGACTAATACGGAGGATCTTGTAACATACACACCTCAAATCTTTATGGATTCTTCCCGTGGGACTCAACATCACCCACCTCAAGACTTATACAAGACTATTACGGAGGCCTAGTGTATAGCACGCCAACGGTTCACAACAACCTAGGTAAAACTAGGCATCTCACAAAAATATACCACCCAACAATCCTAGTTGCACTACTATGCCACACTATTTGTTTATGGGAAAACTACATTTCCATGCCAAACTCGACCCAAACATCACCAACACAGAAGAATCGATCACCAAACATGTATATGAACATATATTGATCATTATACTACCATTTAATCGAGTTTTAACCGTTTAATCTATCAATTCTTAGATTTTCTATAAAACCCTAAAACTCACAAATTCAACCAAAACTCAAAGAAAAGGTTTCTAACTAAGAACCCGCCTTGCCAATGAAGAGGAGCTTGGTGAAGATGAAGATTTGGTGGAGAAATGGTGATGATCCATGCATTTCCTCTCTTAGGGTTTTTCTTCCTCTTCTTCTCTTCTCTTCTCCATTTCCTTTCTCTTCTTTTTCCTTCTTTCTCTTATCTTTCTCTTACCAACTTTCTTTATTTTCTTTTTATACTACATAACTTGTTTCTCTTTCTCTTAAAATAACCAAACAATGTATATTATACCAATATACGATAGTTAGTATACTAATGGGTCCAATATGAGAATATCCAGAAATTATCTCTTAGTCAGATAATACTAATTTATCCTAATTAATATTATCCAGGGAGTTTAATTAAATACGGGGTATTACACTTGTCATCATGTGAGATCCATTAGCTTTAGGTCTTAACCCTAGGAGATTCTTAATCTCTTTCCTTAGATAGTTTGAGCTAGTTTAAGCTTTTGTCATGCTTTATGTGTTTAACATGCTTTGTAAAGCTAACCTTTGTTTTATAGGGAGGTTGAGGTAAGCCTTGTTTATATAACTTCTTACTCATTTCTAATTTTCTTCTTTTCTTCTTTTCCTTTTCTCACTAGGATTAGAAAACCACACAAACTATTAAGACCTCCTTTTGCATGCAATAAACAATTTAGGGTTGTGTCTTAGTCCCCTTAGTTTTTTCCTTTTGCAATTTGAGTCTCTCTTTCTCATCTCATAAAGAAAAAACAATAAAAAATTTCATAAAGGTTGAAATAGTCTTGTGTGTAGGAGCTTATGCCATGGAGAATTTGTATTCATTCCATCTTTGAATAGTACACTTGTCTAGCATGATGTACAAGTCTAATCATGGGACTACTTTCACAAAGAAAACCTTAAAAGGTACTTCATCATTTTAATCACAAAACATCTAATAATTTCAACAAGTTAGTGAGCTTAGGCCCTAACCATTGGAAACAAGTCTTGGATAAATTCTCCTTACTTGGTGTGCTTGTTATATTATTCCATCTTGGAATGTAGTAGCAAGTACATATTCCATGGAAACGAACTTGAATTCACTTTCTTGTGTCACACCAATAAAAAATTCCTAAAAGATAGTACATAAACAACACTCGTCTTTTCCTGCAGGAATTATTTTCTCATCTCATTCACTCTCAACGCGAACTTGTGACGACTTGTCTCATTTGCAAGACGGTTAACACACTCATTCAAGGAGAGCCTGCAACACCTGAGCATAGACATAAGAAGTTCCAGCTATAAAAAAACACAAACAAGTTCCCTCCTTAGTTAGGCAAACTACGTCGACTCTAATCCTCATTTTCCCGATGAGGTACGTAGTCAGCGGGGTAGGGCCCGTTCGAGCAAATTCTTTATTTTCCCTACATTTTCCCCTTTCGATCTCTTTTTCCAAATTCCTTTCTCATTCCAGTTCCAGTCAGCGGTTTTTGTTCAGCAGCATCTTATTTCTCACCCTTTGGAACAGACAAACAAGCGTGGATATCGTCGGGTACGACAAAAGATCTGGGGTGCTAATACCTTCCCAGGTCGTAACCGACTTCCGAACCCAGATCTTTGGTTCGTAGGACCTCGTCCTTTCCTTTTCTCTTAGGTTTGTGCAGTATTACCTTTCCCATTCATTCGGGATAAAAATGCCTGGCTAGTGACTCTACCTTTTCCGTGCCACTTTCGCGTTTGTACTGGGATGAAAATCCCGGGAGAGACTGTTACGCCCTGTTTATTTAATTAATTATACCCGTATTGTTTGTGTTGATTTATGTGGAATTGTCGAATTTGTGTTGTGATGAGTTGCTAAGTTGATTTTTGTTGAATTAAAGTAAGTTGAGTTGAATTAAGTCGTATTATGGATTGGACGAATTAATTAAGTGATTAAGTCGATTAAGCTGATTAAGTTGTCTGTTAGTTGGAACAAGTGATTTGATTAAGTTGTGGATTTAATTGGTAGAATTATGCTAATTTGGATAAATAAGCTTGTTGGTGTATAGAAGTAGTAATGGTGGGGTGTATAATTGAGCCCAATATAATTAATAAAGAAATTATAATAACTATGGGAAGTTATTATTATATTTAATAATTAATAATTGAGTGGAAGAGAAAAAAAATAAGGAAGACTAGGTATTATTATTATTATTATTATTATAGTGGGTCAAGTGGGAGAGAAAAAGAAGGAGAATTATAGGGAAAGTGAAAGTAGTAAGAGAATTGGGTTTATCAAAAAAATAAGAACAAAGGTTTGAAGAGAAAGACGTGAAAGTGGAAAGGCCACAAAGAAAATGCACAAATGTTTGCAAAGAAAAGGCACAAAGGTTTGGCAGAGAACACGTAGAGACGGCGAGAGGATCCAATCGGAAATTCGAGTTGCCTTTAATCTAAGGTAAGGGTGGGGTTCAAATTCTATAACCGATATTAGGATAATATGTATGTAGGATCGAGATTCATATGATTTACTAATGTGTTTTCGTGTGCTATGTTGTTGTTGATCTTCATATGAATCTGTTATGAAAATTTGCTATGTTGTTGTTGATGTCAGTATTTTGTGTTGTTTGGTTGAATAACAAAATTGATTACCGTTCTTGAATGAGTTGTAGAATGATTAATCTGTGTCGATTGAATTATAATGTTATCACTATTATGTACTCCCTCCGTCCCATATTATTTGTCACATTGATCATTTCACACAGATTAAGAAACAATAATAAATGAAAGAGAGAAAATAGTAACTTTACCAAATTATCCTAATTAACTATTGGTGTATTCAAATTAACATTAATGTTAAGTGAGAAAACAATTAATTAAGAGTATTTATTAGAGGATACAATTGGAAGATTAAATATAAAAATGTCTTGGTAATCTAAAGTGACAAGTATTTTGGGACAATTTTTTTTCTGAAATGTGACAATTATTTTGGGACGGAGGGAGTAGTATTTTTATGAGAATACTGTGAAGAAATTTTGTTTTGGGTTAGGAATAGTGAAAATAGGAAATTTTGGTGCGAAATTCATCATCGCAAAAATTAGTTTTTATGCTACCAATTAGTTATAATCGGTAAAAATAAGTTAAAATAAGAGTCTCGCGAATTAAATTGAAGTTTCAGATGTTTTTTTGGGCAAAAGAGTGATCAAACCTGTAGCTAGGTTAGTGCTTATTTTTGGGAACTTCGAAAATTCGTAACTTGAGTTCCGGGAGTCCGATTCTTACGCCGTTCGAAGAGTTGGAAAGATAATATTGTGTACTTTCTTTTAAAAATGGTTTCAACTCATGGAATTAAAAGTAAGCAGGATCTAATGAGGTTTTATGGTGTCAGTGTAAGATGTCAGAGTCAGTGTTTTGTTGAAAATTATCGAGGTAGTTCGTAATAATTAGTAGGTGATTGCATTCGGTTTATTTTGTTAAATTTGTGTTGAATGTGTGGATTTTCTAGTATCATTGAGTATGTTGTTTTGTCCTGATTTATGAGCATAATTAAGTTGTAGGTTGAATAACCAATATTGATATTAAAGTAATAGGTCGAATGACCAAAGTTGATATTAAATTTGTAGGTCGAATGACCAACGTTGCTATATATAAGTTGTAGGACTATGGATAAGGTTGAATATGTGTTGAATTAAAAATTGTTATGTTGTTCTGAGTTGTTTGTTGTATGTTGTTCTGAGTTGGTTGTTGTTATGTGTTGTGTCGTTTGTATCATGGCATACATTGCATTTCTAAGTTGGAGCAGATGCTCACCACGTTGCCTGAATTGGCAAAATTATTAAGTTGAAGGCTTATGCCTTGCAGATGTCTCGATAACCTGACATATTTTAAGTTGGGAGTTTTACTCCAATGGTACCACATGTATATGCATAGTTGAGTCGCATTTTATGTTGCATTATTTATGTTGATGAAGTTGTTTATGTTGATTACGTTGATGAATTTGATTATGTTGCTTATGTTGATGAAGTTGATTATGTTAATTAAGTTGTTGTTAATGTTGATTACGTTGATGAAGTTGATTATGTTGATGAAGTTGATTATGTTGATAATGTTGATGAAGTTGATTATGTTTATTATGTTGATGAAGTTCATGTTGATTATGTTGATTGTGTCGTAAATGTTGATGTAGTAATAAGTTGATAAAGTTGGTGTTAAATTGTGGGTGATTATTAAGTTGTTGTTATTGGATATTAGTGAAATTGTATGATTTTATCTAATGTATTAATTATCATACTCTTGTTTATATTGTTCGATACCTCACCCCTTTTGTTTGAATGTGACCCATATGATGGTAACGTGCAGGTTCGCAAGAATGAAGACTATTTACCTTCATTAGTTCGAGTTGGTGTCGATGCTCTGATACGTAACACTCGGGGGATGAACGCTTATTTCCTTATTGTTGAATTTGATTGTGTTGCTTAATTTTATGTTGGATTTCAGTAAAGACATGATGTTTTTAATTTGTTTAAGTTGAACCAAGATGCTATGTTAATTTAAGTTGGGATTATGAATCATCTGCTTATTTAAGAAAGTTGTTTTGTTTCAAAGAATAAATGATGTTGTTATGGTTTCATCCGAATAATTGTGTTATGTATCAATGTTATATGAAATTAAATGAGCATGTTTTAAAAAATTGAAATGTGGCATCCTATTTGATTAAAGTTGAATTTTGCAACTCTGATTTTTATCGATAATTGCCGGGTAGAAATGGGGTGTTACAGAGACAGCTGGCGACTCTGCTGGGGACCGAACCCAGAATCTCTGGTTTCCCCTTTGAGAGTCAATCCTAGCGCCTGTTCGTTTCTGTTTCTTTGGGTGTTTAGATGTTTGTTGTTGTGTGCTTTAGTTTAGCATTACTATTTTCATTTATAGTTTTATTTTACAGCATTTATTTACCGCTTTCAGTATTTATTTTCCATGCATCATATATACTGGACTGTATGGTTTGATTTTTTTTTCTTCTGTGGGATGGGGATTGTTACTGTGAGATAAGCCAAGTTCGCGACTTGAGTGCACCTAGGACTTAGATTGTTTTCACTTTTGCTTCATGGCATCTTGCTATGTTGGTATTAGTGAGTTCCACGCCCAGACTTGCGACCGTCTTGGAAATGTATTGGTATCAGAATATTTATGGGTCAATACACAATCTTGATAGTTATGTGCAGCTGAGGACCGATTATTGAGGACCTTTGTGGAAACATCCCTCTCCAGTGATGACAGTGGAAGACCACATTTGTTGGCAAACCCACTCGCATCTGAGGGCCTACATGGAATTCACATAGGATGGCTTGGTTCTCTCATAGGAATCCAGTTAAGGCAAATTGTTCGTATGAAGATAGTATTGTATAACAATGGCTGAATGTAATATTGTTTCTCGATTAAGTGCTTGAAGTTAGGGACTTATGAGGGATGCTTGTTTCTCCCGGACTTAGCTGAGACCTCCCTGAGTAGTACATAATGCCAAACCGATTCCCTGATTTGGTCATGAGCCATTTCTCAAAAATGGTGAATGTATTTTTGCTATTCGGCTTTGAGAGTCCATGATGTTTGACCCGGAGAATACCCGTGAGATAGGAGGGGTTTACAAGTTTGCAGGAACCCTAAAACTTCCAATATACCCACTTTTCCAGTATTTTTCAGTGTTATGATCTGGTTCTATGGTGCTATGGTTCTTTGGATTCGAGATCCTGGAATTCTGTTCAGAGAAACTATTACTGTGACTACTATTGTAACCCTGCACCGACACTTGATTATTTGATCGGCACTACACATACACGTCACTGATCACATGTCTTGCCTTGCACAGTATCATCACATCATTAATCATTTGTGTTCTTTTTCATTCTCAGGGTTCATATTATTCCCAGTTCCCGGTCGGATTTCTGCAGCAGAAATGGAAACCCCCAGAAAGAGGAATGTTCACTACACCTTCCCACAACTTGAAACTGAGAGTATTCAGAAGCTGATCAGATTGATGAATGACAGAGTTCTAGATGATTTCCGAAAAGAGAATGGGAAGATTCTGGAATATGTGAATAAGCCTACAGTTGATCAGAGGGACAACCTTCATTCCTTGTTATAGTTCTATGATCCTTAGCTACGAGCCTTTGTGTTTCCAGATTACATTTTGGATCCTACTTTAGAAGAAGTTTCCAGCATCCTGAGGGTTCTAATCAGAGACGGTGTTCCTTATTATGGTCTAGAGAAGACTCCTTCGTGCAAAGACATAGCTGATGTTTGCCATTTGGATTTGTCCAAAGTCAAGAGAGGACTAGAAGTCAACAAAAGTAAAGGTATTCCCTTGGATTTTCTCGCCACAGAAGCTCAAGATCTGGCAATAAGAAACCATTGGGAAGAGTTTAGTGCATTGTTGGCCTTGATGGTATAGGGGATAAGCTTGTTCCCATGAGAGAAAGGTTTGATTAACACGGAAGCCGTTGTCATATTCTTTCAGAGAAACCCAGTGCCTACGTTTCTAGGAGATTTCTATTATGGGGTTCATTACAGGAACGAGAAAAGGAATGGGTATGTGAGCTGCTATGCTCCTTTGTTTGTTGATTGGTTTGTTAGACAACTTCCGAAGTCAGGACCTTTCCAAGATTTGAAACAATAATGGAAGTGGTTTAAAAGATTGATGGGCTTGACTTCCGAGGACATATCTTGGGGATGCAATAGGAACTTGATAGGGAAGGAGATTATTACTAGTTGTGGCAGTTTTCCTAATGTACCTTTGCTAGGAAGGAAATGAGGGATAAACTACAACCCTTCGCTGGCCAGGAAGCAATTTGGTTACCCTCTGAAGGATCCACCATCCATTGAAGAGATAGCTGAGTCATTGTATTTCATGGCAGAAGGAAATATTGAGTTGTGTATTCAGGCAGCCCAAGCTTGGGAAGTCAGGGCAATGAAAGAGAAGAAAGATTTTTGGAAAGTGGACCCAAAGACATATGATCTTTTTGCTGCGTGGTTGAGAAATCATGTAGAAGTCCTACTCCTCCCATTCTCCATGGAATCCCCTTTGTATCCAAAGGAAGTGTCCCCGTAAAATTTTGTTCCTCTTGAGGATTACAAGAAGTTAGAAGCTTTGGTTAGACAACTTAGAGCTGAAAATCAGGAGGCTGATGATTCCTGTCAGAAGCTGATGATTCAGAACCAGAAGTTAGAAGAGAGAGCTCATCAGGATGAAGATATGGCCAGGCTCAAGCAACAAGACTTCGAAGAATAAGAACTCTACTTCAAGAAAAGGGGTTTAGCTGAGATCTACAAGGCAAGTTAGTGCCGAAAAGATAAGAAAGCCTTAGATGAAGCTAAAGAAGCTGTAACCCTTTGGAAAGAGAAGTGGGAAGATAACCTGAAGAAGCAGAAAGAGTTAGAGACTGAATACAAGATGAAGATCAAAAGTCTCCAAAAGACTCTGACTGAACAGGGAGAACTACTGCAGAAAGCCCACGAGCAGCATAGAGACTACCTCCAGAAGATAGCCCAAGGTCAACAAGCAGTTGGAGACCTCCAGAAAGAGGTAGAAGAGCAAAAACTTCATGCTGAAGTCAAGAAAGCTAAGCCTAAATCAAGTCTTAACAAGGAGAGTTAAGAGGTGTTCCTGCAACAAATGATTTGCATGCTTCCCATGATCAGAGGGATCTCCTTATTCAGAAGCTGATTGAGGATCCAAGTCATCCAAACGAAGCTCAACTATTCCAGATGGTTAGGCGTCTCACTTGCTGGCTGAAAGACATGGAGCTCCCTAGGGCCTAGTTTCATTTACTCGTACTTGGATTAACCACAGGCCTGTTGTGGAATTTCATTTTGCTTCTGTTGTTGTATGAACTGGCACCCTTGGGGGAATTTTTTATTTCCAGACTTTAGTTTATGATATTGGATTTGGTTTGAATCTCTGGTTTTTATCTTTGTATCGACACGGGGTTCTAAGCACAAATTTTTCACTATTACCTTATTTGAACGTCATGCAGGGTCTTCTTCCTTAAAATATGAAAGGGATATTTGAATTCTCAATACCGGGTTATCTGAATTGTCAATACTGGACCGGGAATATAAAAAACCTTGACAATAAAAGGAACACGCCATTGCATGCATTCATGTCATTTGCATTTTTATCTTTTGAAGGTTATCCTGATTTCCTAACTTATTTGTGTACTCAGGAAGGATTGCGAGAGCCACCAAGCCTCGTCTTCATAAGCATGATATACCACCACATCGGTACACTACTCGCAGAAATCAAAGGCACGTCATGGATACAGTACAAATAGAGCTGAATGAACTTCGTACCCGGATGGGAGAGTTCATGGAAATGATGCAGGGTATAGCCCTAGGGAAGCAAGAAATGATGGCTACTATGCAAATGCTTAATACCCTGCAAACAGATCCTTCAGTGGTTACCTTGGACGCTCAAGGCAATCCAGTCAACGATACTGTTGTTCCTCTTGTAATGAACAGACCACCAACTCCAGAGGATGTTGGCCCGACTCCCGTCCTTGTACATGACCGTTAGGAAGATCAGTTCACTCTGATCAATGAAGATATAGGATTTGGTACTGGAGCCAATAATCAGGATTTCCATATGCTGGTTGAGAAGGTGCGAGCTCTGGAATGCAAAGATAATTTTGGTATCGACGTCTCTAATATGGGCTTAGTGTCAGGGGTGGTTATCCCTTCGAAATTCAGACCTCCAACTTTCGACAAATATAATGGCAAGTATTGCCCTAATACTCACTTACAGGACTTTTATCTCAAGATCACCGCTCACACCAAAGACGAAAAGCTCTGGATGTATTACTTCTAGGACAACCTATCTGGGGGTTCATTGGAGTGGTATATGAAACTGGAGAAGAACTCTATTCGTAACTGGAAGGAGCTTGGGGAAGCCTTCCTTAAGCAATACCATTACAACATCGACATGGCTCCCAACCAGACTCAAAGTTAAAGCCTGTCTCAGAAGAATTCAGAGAACTTCAAAGACTATGTGCAGAGATGGCGTGAGTTTGCTGCCAGGGTTCAGCCACCGTTGTTGGAAAGAGAGATGGTTGATCTCTTCATGGACACCCTCCTGGGGCACTTCATGGAGAGGTTGTCTAGCTATTCCACCAGTGTATTTTATGACATCATTCTGACGGGAGAAAGAATTGAGATTTGGATGAAACAAGACAAGATTTAGAGCAGCAGGGCGTTAACCTCCGGGCTTAAGAAGCCTTTCGTGAAACGTATGGAAGGAGAAATTAGGGTTGTATATGCTCAGAATAATAGAGGTAATCCGAACGTTTATCATCAGGCAGCACCTGTCACTATTGCTGCTGTAACACGGTGGGAGAACTGACTTTCTATAAATGTTGCAGATAGCAAGAGTCGCCACCGACTTTTATTTTATCCAAAAGGAAAGGACATAAAAGAACAGGAAAGACCTATTTTAAAAGACTTGAGTTCGGGGGGTAGGTTATACAAAGGGAAGGTGTTATGACCCTTTATATCCATGGTTATCCATGGGCTCTTAGTTACTTAGCTCACTTTGTTTGTTTGCAAGAGTGTAGTGTGTGATTAGAAAAATTTCTTTAAGTACTTGGTAATGACCCTCGTATGGGTGTATACAAAGCCTAGTTTAGAAATTGTGAGGTGTAAAAGTAAGTTTGAAAAGTGTGAGCAAGTAACTATGAGGTACCTACCCTAGATTAAGTCTTTCGTGTTCTCGTATGTTCTTTCAAATGGTAAGATTATCCCTATTATTAAGGAATAGGTAGTCATTACCTTGGATGTGTATTAAGGGACAAGCGTAGGGTCATCGTATGGTCATAGAAGGCAACAGGTAAGGGTGTCTTTAGCAATTTTTAGGGACTATCATCATTTATTCGAAGGGACAAGATCATTATTCCGTAGGCAACCTCGAAGGGACTTGATCTTTTAAACTGTAGGGACTTGATGATTTTTATGAAGGGACTTTGTTTAAGACACCCCTATATTCGAGGGACTTGACCATTTAAAGGTAATTGAGAGGGGTAACCTAGGAAGTGCAAGATGGCGATCAAAGATCGACTTACGTGTGTGAGTGTTTATATTCAGGTATTTATCTTGTTTAATTAATTTTCTAAGTTACTTTAATCACATATAGGTTATACACACCCTAAGATTACTAACCATACAGTAAAATAATTACAAAAATAAAGTAAAGACGGAAAATAAACCTACACATATTACATGGCTTTAGCAGTTACATAATGATAATAATAATAATAATAATAAATATAATAAGAATAATAAATAATAATCAAATATTAGCAAAATAAGATAACAATAATAATAAAGGTTAGAATAATAAATAAAGGAAATAAGAATTTAAAATAGAAAAATTATTTTTAAGTTAAATAAATATTAGAAAAATTTTAGAAGTTAATTAAGAAAATATAATAGGTTTAATGATAATAAACAAAATAATAAATTATTTACATAAAAATAAAGATTAAATAATTTAATTAGGGTTTAGAAAAAAAAAGTTAATTTTTAGGGTTAGAATAAAATTAGTGTTAAGAAAAAATTAGGGTTAAGAAAAATTAGGGTTAGTATTTAAATTAAGAAAATTAGGGTTTTTAATTATAATTAAAATACATTATTAATTTATTTACAAAAAATATAATAACTATATATAAACATATTATAAAATTAATACAAAATAAATAACATTAAGAAAATAAATCATGAGTTCTTTTAGAAAATATAAAGTTTTATGAAAATATTATTGGTTATTATTTTAGAAATTATTTTAATTATATTAATTTAAATCAAAAATAAGAAAATAGCTAAAATAAGGAAAATATGAAAAAATCCTAAAAAGATAGGACCTGTGATTTGAACCCATGTCCCTTACCTCAACAACAACATTCAAAACCAGCTGAGCCAGCATGCGCTGGTGTAAGCTATGTATAATGCATCCATCATATTGTAAAACCTGCAAAATAAATGAAATTAAAACAAAATGGTCTGCGGCCAGATTCGAACCCTGGTCCTCACAACAACAACCAAACATTTCAACCAACTGAGCTACATGGGGCGCGTCTGCAAGCTAAGCAACAAACAATCATCATATATTAAGTTAACTGAATAATTGAAAAATTGAACAAAATATGTTGTCACCAAGGATCGAACACAGGTCATAGCCATCACACACTCACGCCAACACCACTGGGCCAAGCAGCATTTGTTGAAACAATATAAAAACAAATCAATAAAATATTAAGTCAAATATTTGAATTCCAACTTTGGCGCCAACTGACTTCATCTTCTTCCTCTTACCTGCGCAAACACCTGCGAATTTATCCACAACTTTTCCTGCGAATTTTGGATTTCAAGAACCTGCAAAAATTGGATCTTCCATAATATGCAAAATTTCATCAAATTAAACACACAAACATGATCCTTGCAATGTATATTGTCCAACCATGGTTTCATTATTCATTTATATTAGGTAAATCGTGAATCCCTAATTTGAGAGCTCTAACCCTAACAATGGCAGTTTTCGATTCAGGTCATGGTTCTTCAATCTCTTTGCCCATAAACAATCTAAACATCATTGCTAACAAGAATATATGGTTAGAATTCATCAACAACACACAAACAATCAAAATCGAAAAAAAATAAAACATGAACAAGCTTGGTTCGGTTTATGCAAATAGTGATGATTTGGATGCTGCAAATGATTCAAATAGATTCAATGAACATCCAGGAATGTATTGCAACCTTCAAAACTTCTTGATATGGCCTGCAATTAAAAATCCGAATGTGACTTTTTGTATGAAATTTTGAAGTTGAATGATGTTCTTGGAGGCTCTGAATTTCGTCCCTTGAGCTTGTAATAGGTTTATGAACTTATAGTGATGTGAATTAGGTCAAGACTTTGTGGATTTGTGGGCTTTTGATGGTTGCTTGATCATGAAGTTTCACCACTTTCAAATATTCTCAAAAATCTTATAAAACCTTTCTAATTTGGTTGAGCACGAATTTAAAGGATACCAATCAGTTTTGAATAACCTTTAAGAGCTTCTAGAATGAGAATCATATCAAATATTGAGTTTTTCATATTTTATTTTGATTTAAATTGTTTTTTAATGGATACAATCAAAATAAATAAAAATAAACTAATAAAAATCTGAATAAATGATATTTGATTCGTGCATGATGTCATGGTAGAGATTGGGTCATAAAATTGCAAGCCCATGTGGAAAGAATTGGTTCTAAGACCCTATTTGCTCAATAAACCTTTCAAAAATTTCCCAACTTTACAAAGGCACAAATCCTTCAATTTTAAGGCTATGAAGGTGTTCTTGGACATTTTGGAAAGCTGAGAGAGTCCTCTAACAAACCTCTTTGGTCTCATGTCCATATCCTTAATCATTTTCAAATTATGCCCTTTGGAAGATGTTGACCTTTTGTTGACTTTAAAAATGACCTATAATGTCTTAGCTCATACCTTCCAAATGAAGCATTTTTGGGCTTGGCTTGTGAGATAAAAAGTTGTAGAGAATTCAATTTCCTTAAAAATGAGCTTTGGATGGGAAATTTTTTATGAAGCATGTGAAAGTTATGGCTGGTCAAAGTTCAGTTGACTTTTCCTGTGAAAACCCTAATTTAGAAACTCCTGATTCTTGATGATCTGAAACTTCCTTGATGAATCATGATCAACCCTTGATCAAATGATGAATTTTACTTCATATACTTGATGTTGGAAAAAAATCATGAAGTTTGAGTTTGGTTTGACCACAGTTGACCTTATTTTGACTTTTAGACTGCTTTGGCTGACTTTTGCATATCTGATCATTTGACTGAGCAAACCTTTTGGGAAAGCCTTGAAACTTGACATAGGGATTCTTGAAGATATATAGGATGATATGAAGCTCACTTGAATCCTTGGAAGTCCATTTAGCCTGATGAAACTCAAAACCCTAGTTTAGGATGCATTGCTTAGGAGGATGTTTTGTCTGAGGGGATTATCAAACATTCTGACCAATTGTGAACCTTGTGAACCTTGTGAACCTCCTGAGATACCTTGTGAACCTCTTGAGATAACTTGTGAACCTCTTGGGACACCTTAGTACACAATGTCTTGTCTAGGTGAGGGCAAATTTTGGGGTGCAACAGTTGCCCATGTTCAATTTTCTGAAACCTGAGGAGTTAGATTGTCCTGTGTGCCATTGTTGACTTGGAAGGTTGAAGAGGATTGAACACTAAAGCCCAAAAATTTGCACTCGCCGGTGCGTAAAGTATCATTGCTGATGGGTTGTATATGCTGGAGTGGGCTTAAAGATGCCACTCAGAGGAACTGTGGATGGGCTTATAGATGTCATCCATAATACCAGGAGGTGATAGTATCTTTATGTTGTCACTGGATATCAGTACTAGGTCTTCGCATAGGCCGTCTCTGAATCATTTCTGTAACATGGTTTGAGTTGAATGTCAGCACTAGATCTTCGTATAGATCGTCTCCGCATTATCTTTGGGGAAAAAGAATATCCTTCATTAAGTGTCAGTGCTTAGTGTAACACCCCAAATTTTCCCTCTTCTTTTTTAGCATCATCATCATACCATAATCATCATAAGCATATCATATCCTTGGCATCTTTGCATGGAAAAATGAAGCATAACATTCTCATGATCTAGCATTAGGCATATGATCAATTGTTGGTGGATTTGAGGCATTACAAGCTATAACAAGAGGCCCAGTGGACTTGTCCAAGTCCCATGAAGTGTCTACATGGTATTCACAAGTTCAAGATAATTTACAAAGGCCCAAGAGGTTGGGAGAGCATCAGAGAATCCAAGATAGGGCAAACTCCTACACAATGATCCCAAATTAGGGTTTCACTTTCAAGCATGAAATCTTTGTGACTTTGGCCATTTCATCTGGGCAAAGTCTCTCATATGACAAGAGGATCCTAGGGATGAAGTTTAGTGAGAAAATACCTTAGGGAAGTCAGTTATTTCATCAGAAGTTCAAAAGTGCAACTTTTCTCCTATGGGAGGGAAATCCTGATTAGGGTTTTGGGCCAAATCATCATATCCTCTTAGCTTTTATCATTTCTTGTGGGAAAAGGCTCTCATTTGGTCTGCATGGCTTATATATGAAGTTTGAGGCAAAAATTCATTGAAGACGTCAAGGTGTGGTCCGGTTACTTGAAAGTGAAGTAACAAAGTCAACTATGCAGTCAAGAAAGTCAACATGAAGATTTCAGAGCTTTTTAATCAGGATTATCATTATTTTGAGGTCATATCATGTCAAGGAATAATTCAGTTGAGCTTAAATGTCAAAAATCGGGAATATGCAAAAAGTTGCTAAAATTGGAAGTCTAGAAGTTTCCATTTTTGGAAATTATTTGTCCAGAAACTTCAAGTTATTATTTCATGTGCAGAAAAGCTCTGAATGATTTTCCGGTGAACACGAAAGTTGTAGAGTACGGTTTTCCCTTTCCGAAAAGTCGTAGAACGCTTTCATAGCATTTATAGAACTCAAGATGTGATTTTTTGAAGTTTAATGGCATTTTAGGTTTTTTTGAGGACACTTGTCTTTTTTCTATTGGTCCATTTTTGTTAATATTTAAAGGCCACAATTTTGCATTTTTCTTCACGTTTTTATGGGTCCACCTCATGTGTCCATATGACCTAAAATGGAAATATTCATTGTGTCATTTTTGTTTTTTTGTTTTTTTTTTGTAAATAGAGTGTAGAAAAGTGGAGGATGGTACATGTGGTGATAGATGTTCAGGTACATGAGTTGTCATTGTTGCATTCCTTTATTTGCACCAAAGGAATCTTGCTTTTCTCTCTACCCACCACTCAAAAACGCACACCCTAAGCAGCAAGGAATCCCACGTGATTCCCCACCCCATGTACTCCATCTCCATAAACTAAACACCACCACCCCATTTTGAAAAAAAAAAGAAGGAAGTGAGAATCCTGAGTGATGAGGCACGGGTTTTGGAAGTGGGTGTATAGCATTTTTGTTTCGGATTCCTAACAACTTCACACATTTAAGAGGGCTTCTCACGATTTTTGTGGGGGGGGGGACTCATTTTCATCGCACTCATCTCATCAAGCCACCAAATCTCTCTCCACACTCTGTTTGTCATTTTCATCGCACTCATCAAGCCACCAAATTTCTCTCCATACTCTGTTTGTCATCACCTTCACAAATTCAGATTTAAGGGAGATAGAGCCTTTATTTGGCTCTGAAGTGCATTGAGGAAGCATAAGGAGGCTCTCAACCTCTCTGGTCTTCTTGAAATCCGTCAGGACAAGCCACATACAGGTTTGAGTTTTGAACTTATTTTGATCCAGTCTTGATGTATTGCTCGTTATTTCATGTTGTTGATGTCGGATTTAGCTTAATTAAAGTGTTTAGAAGCTCTCTAAGATCTTAATTTAGGTTTTGCAGTTTTGAGATCTAGACTTCAATCGTGCGTTTCTCACATTATGGTGTCTGTTTTTGAAAATGATTGGTATATTTGTGGTCCTCGTGACAGCAGCTTTACATTGATGTATGATGTTTGGGGTGAATAAGAGTTGCGAGATCTATTGTTCCATCGTTTGCAGTTTTGGTGTTGGATCTTGTTGCTTTCGAATCTCTTTGAATTTTGAGTATCTGTGAAAAGTAATGGCATGAATGTGTTCCTCGTATTTCATACTTTAATTTTGATGTTTACATTTTGCGTTTTCGTGGAGAGTTGAGGGAGATATATGGTGTTGAAGTTAGAGTGTTCATGCTGAATTTCGTGGCGGGATTGTTTTGTTTTACTAGTTTTCATTTGTTTCCTTCATGTGCATGAGGTTGAAGAAGGTGAGGTGGCGAGCTAGGAGTGGCTGGTTTTTGTTTTTTTTCTTTTCTTTTTTCTTTCGTTTTTATTATTATTTTTAGACACTTAAATGTTAGTTGTCCAATTGATTTTATGTTCACATAATAATTTTGTTCATTCCTTCATTTTAATAAAAAAAATATAATAATAACATGTAAATGACAAATCTGATTATTGGTGTCCTTTTTTTTTGGAATTTCAAGTGGGCCTAAGGCCATTTACTATGCGCACCTCCTTCGTTTGGGCCCAAGCCAAATTGAACTGATTTTCATTGTTGTTTTCACCCCCTGGTCTCATTTGTCCATTTTATTATTTCATTTTATTGTTAGTTTAATTTTTAATTTTTAAAAATAGAAATAAGTTAATAAAAATTATAAAAAATTTCATGAATGATCCTTTGAGTTTTCTTTAATTTTTGGTATTTTTATTTTTCATTTATTTTTAATTGCCACGTGGGAATTAATTGTTTCTTTAATTAATTGGATTTTATTTCATTTTTGAAGCATGCTGTCTTGTGCATTTTCTATCTTGATCATTAATTTGAATTTTGGCCTGATTCTTTTTGCTCTGGATTCATGATGAGATGTAGTTTGTTGATGATTTTTATTCTGATTTTTAGAAGTTTGCTTGATTGGTTTTGGTCTCTAACTTGTGCATGAAGTCTTATAACCCCAATTCATGTTTAAGCATTTATTTGACTTGCATAGGTTCTGATTTTAATTCTCTCATTTTGGCATGTCAATTTTGTATGTCTGAAGAGTCTTTGTGCAAATTTGTGGAATTTTTGGATGTATGCTTGATTTGATTTGAATTTTTGTTCTTTGCCTATCCTCTTTTGCTTCCTTTTGGTCATATGTTCACTCCTTAGGTTAGAAGGGCACTTGTGCCAACTTCTTTAAGTTGTTTAGAGCCTTCTTAGGATGTTGATACCCCTCTGGTCTTGAGTTGATGTTGATACTTTGATAAATTTTGTGTTTGTTTACTTTTGAAGTCCATTCACTTTTATGCATGCTCACCTCACTTCTTTTGCTTCTTTACTTCTCATAATGTAAATACTTGAGTTTGTGTGTTCCCTCTCTTCATCTCATATGATCCTTAGGAACTTTCTTAACATGTTAGGTTTCTGATCTTGGACTTTGTGGTGTTGTTTTGTCTAGTTTGCTTTGTGTTCTCTCATGTTTGTTTTGATTTGTCATGATGATTCATGTTGCTTCATTTTGAGTGGTATAGTTTCCATCTCATTCTTATGCTTTGTATTTGCATTTGGCATTTGTGATTAAGACTTCACTTCTGGTTGTGTGGCTTTGGTTTGATCTTATGACCATTTTGTGTTGTATTTATTCATATGTTGCTAACCATTTCAGGGGCTTTGGTAAGTGAGAGGTGTGGATGTGATTCCCACATCTCCAAATCTTATCTCTTCTCTTTTCCTTATTGATATTATCTTACTTGTGATTCTAAGCCCCTACTTCCTCCCTCTTCTATTTTTCATTCTTCTCTTTCCCTTCTTGTCTCCTCCTTCTTTAGGATAGTAAACATCACTAACCTAGGTTTTCCTATGCATGATAACATTAGGGTTTGTTAGTTCCCCATTAGACTTTTACCTTTGAGATCCTTTTGGTGCTCTCTCTTCTCATCTTCAAACTTAACTTTAAATCACTTTAATAAATGACGAGTCTTCTCTTGTGACACGAGACTTTGCAATGAGATACTTGCACGCGTTCTGTTTCGGGGCGAGGTGTAGGATATCCCTTGTGGTGGATAGGTCTTAGCATGAGATTACTTCACAAAGAAAAGCATAAAAAACAGTTCTTAACCAAAAATCACAAAAAACACTTAATAAATGTCAGTAGGTCAGTGTGTCTGAGCCTTCACTTGTGGGAATAGATTTGGGGATTTCCTCCATAGATAGGTGTGCCTCCTGCGCATTCCATTTCGGGATGATGTAAGAAGTACACATCCCATTGAGTAAGACTTAGGTACACTTACCTATACAAACTTCAAAGCATAAAACTCATAAAAAACACCAAACCAACAATAAGCGTCTTTCCTTCGGGAATTCTTTTCTCATCTCCTTCGCTCCGTCTGCGAACTTGCTTCTACTTGTCACTTTGCAAGACGGTAACGCACTCGTCGTCCGAGCCTGCAACACCTGAGCATTGACATAGGCAGTTCAAGCCTTAAGACACAAGCAATCCTTTCCACCCCTAGTTAGGGGAACTACGACGACTCTGATCCTCATTTTCCAGATGAGGTACGTAGGCAGCGGGGTAGGGCCTGTTCGAGCATAATCTTTATTTTCCGTACATTTTTTTATTTTCATTTCTTTCTCAGTTCCTTTTCCAGTTCCAGTTACTTTTCTTTTGCAGCAGCTTTCATTTCTTCACCCTTTGAAACAGATTTCTTTGCAAGCGTGGATCCCGTCGGGTACGGCGGAAGATCTGGGGTGCTAATACCTTCCCAGGTCGTAACCGACTCCCGAACTCAGTCTCTTTGGTTCGTAGGACCCATGTCCTTCCTCTTTTCTTTCTTCTGGTCTGTGCAGCATTACCATTCCCGTTCCTTTGGGATAAAAATTTCTGGCTGGCGACTCTAACCTTTTTCGCGCCACTTTCGCGTTTGTACCAGGATGGAAATCCGGGGAGCGACAGCTGGCGACTCTGCTAGGGATCGAACCCAGAATCTCTGGTTCCCTTGAGAGTCTCTCCTAGCGCTTGTGTTTCTGTTTCTTTGGGGTGTTGATTGTTTGTTGTTGCGTGTTTACTTTACTGTTATTTTATGTACAGTTTATTTACAGCTTTATTTACAGTTTTCAGTATTTTATTTTTCATGCATCATATGTTATTACTGGACTGTCTGGACTGGATTTCTTCTGTTTGGTGGGACTCGGGTGATACTGTTACTGAGAGATAATCCAAATACCCGGCTTGAGTTCACCCTAGGATTAGCGTGAACACATTGTACTCGCATGTGGCATAATGAGTGGCGATGTGTTTCACACCCAGACTGCGACCGTCTTGGAAATATCTTGTGTGGGGATTTCCTCCACTTCGGGGTAGGACCTTGATAGTTATGTGCATCTGGGGACCGATCATTGAGAACCTTTGTAGAAACAACCCTCTCCAGTGGTGACAGTGGCAGACCATATTTTGTGGCAAACCCATTCGCACCCGAGGGTCCACTGGGAACTCGCATAGGATGGCCTGGTTCTCTTATAAGAACTCAGTCAAAGAATCTGGTCGTATGACATTAGTACTGTATCCTATGGGCTGAATGTACTATTGTTTCTCGATTTCAGCGCTCGAAGCTGGGGACTTATAAGGGATGCTTATTTTTCCTGGACTCAGCTGAGGCCTCCCTGCGTAGTACATAATGCCAAACCGATTCCCTGATTTAGTCATGAGCCGTTTCTCGGAAATGGTGAAAGTATTATTGCTATTTGACTTTGAGAGTCTGTAATGTTTGACCCGGAGCACACCCGTAAGATTGGGAGGGGTTTACAGGTTTGCAGGAACCCTTGACCTCATCATACCTTCGTTACCAGTGCAGTCTTATGATCTGATACGGTTACTTTGATTCCGGAGTTCTTGAGTTTATCTGGTTCTTGATTGGGCTTATCTGAGATTATCTGAGTGTTTATGGGTTATTATTCAGAGGATTTGGGTTTCTGATCACTTGGCTCTGACATCCAGTATCCAAACTGTCCCGGATTGATCATGTGTCTTTGCATTTGCATTGCATCATTTCATCATTAATCATGTTTTGTTTTCATTCACAGGTTCATATCCTTGCTTCCGGTTCCGGTATCTTACTCAGAGATGGAAGATTCTCGCAAGCAGAACATTCATTTCAAGTTTTTTGACACTAAGGTAGGCCTATTAAAGAAGATGGTGAAGTTGATCATGCCTAATCATGTGGAGAGGTTCAGGAAGGCTTATGGGAGCATTCTAGATATGGTGGTGGAGTTAGATCCCTCTGAAAGAAGTGCCATTCATACTCTACTTCAGTACTATGATCCTCAGCTTCGATGTTTCACTTTTCCTGATTTTCAGTTAGATCCTTTGCTGGAAGAGTATGCTTTGATCTTGGGAGTTCCTGTTCAAGACCAGATTCCGTTCAATGCTGAGATGGTTAGACCTGCACCTGAAGCGATTGCCAATGCTCTTTATTTGAGCACTTCTATTGTGAATTCTCTAACTATTATTAAAGGAGGTGTATCTATTTTCTCTTTGGAGGCTTTAGTGACGAAGGTTGAAGAGCTGGTTGTTAAAGAAGAGTGGGATTCTGTGTGCGCCATTTTGGCTCTCTCTATTTATGGCATCATTTTGTTTGCAGACATGGAGAAATTCATAGACATGAATTCCATCCATCTATTCTTGCTGAAGAATCTTGTACCTACGTTTCTCGGAGATTTGTATTACTCGGTGCACTATAAGACTGAAAAGAAATGGGGAGGTTTAGTTCGCTGCTGCGCTCCTTTGTTCCGCATATGGTTCATGAGGCACTTGCCTAGTACCGGTGTGTTTAGTGACCATACCTTGGTGTGGGCTCAGAAGCTGGAGAAGTTGTTTGCTAAAGATGTTAGATGGATTACTCAAAGGCTTCAGGGTACACGTTTCATCACCAGTTGTGGGAGTTACCTCAGTGTACCTCTGTTGGGAGTGACTGGGGGAATCAATTACAACCCGATCTTGTTGAGGAGACAGTTGGGGTATGCTTTGAGAGAGGTACCAGAAGAGTTGAAATTGGCCCTTATTTTCTATTTTCCAGTGAAGGACAATATGCCTTTGGTGAGAAAAGCTGTTGGAGCTTGGAAGTGCATCAAATGAGAAGGAGTGGCTAGCTTTGGAAAGTGTAACAATCAAACTTTTCCGGAGTACGAGGCTTGGTTGAAGGATAGAGCCAAGATGGTATTGCTGCCATTCTCACCTCCAGTTTCTCCAACGACTGAGTCTAATACCACTGTTCCCTTAGAAGACTACAAGAAGTTGGAAACACAGCTGCACGAGGTCCGGGTAGAGAATTCTGAAATGGTTAACTTGTACCACCTTGCCAATCGTGCTAAGAATGAAGCAGAGGAAAAGCTACAGAAGATGCAGATCACCTTGGAAGCTAAGGAGAAAGAGTTCGCTGGGAGAGAAGCTCACTTTCAGAGATTGGGTCTAATGGAATCAAAAAGAGAAGCGGAACGTAAGAAGACTTTGAAGACTCTTAAGGAAGCTCGACAGTCCATTGTTTGGTTACAGGGCCAAAGGGAACAGGAGCAGAAGAAGTATAAAGAAAAGGAAGAGTTTTTCGAGGTACAGATGGCCTTCAAAAAGGAAGAAGTAGAACAAGCCCACCAGATCCGAAGAGAGAAGACTCAACAGTTGGCAAAGAGTCAGCAAGCCTTAGAAGAAGCACTTAAGGAGATTGAAGACCTCAAGTTGATGGCCGGAGTCAAGAAGGCTAGGTCTGAGCCGGGACTTAGTGAGGGAGGATCAGAGTCTTCGAGCAACAGTCTTGCTTCTTAGTTTGTTTTCTCAGTATTTGGATTACCTACATACATGTTGTAGGAATCTTGGTTGTTTGTTTTTATTTATAGAAGACTTGTACCCTACGGGGAATTCTGTTACTTTTGCCTGGTAGGCTGATTTATGTTATGCAGTTTTATTTAGTTCTCTATTTTCTGTGCATGCTGGCACTTGGGCCTTTATGGTTATCTGAATTTTGATTTCTATGCAAAGGTCTTCTTAAGGTCGGGGGGTCAACAACCATCTGGTTTTCTTTGTTAAATACCGGAACCGGGGCATGAATGACCTGGAATTTGAAAGCATAAACAATTGCATTGCATACATATCACCATTCTTCTTGTTTTGCAGGTATGACCACAGGTTCCTAATGTCTTTTAAATTTCAGGCACTATAGCTCCCAGGAAGGTTCGAAAACATCCAACCGTGCACAAATATCCCACAAGAATAAACAGAGAGAGTCATGGATCAAATGCAAGCTGATTTAGCTGACTTGAGATTGAGAATGGACAATTTCATGACCCTTATGGCAGGGATGGGTCAGACTCAGGAGTGCTTGCGCGAGATGGTGGAAAATAGTCAGGCCAGGAACAATGGGGCTGCTGATGGAGGTAATCGCAACGGTGCTGGCGCCCGTCAAGTTGAAATCCCTGTGGCACAACCTGGGATTATTATTATCAACGATGGACTAAACAACGTGCAGATGGATGGTCAAGATGAACAGTTTACTTTGCTGGACGAGGCAGAAGGCCAAAGAATTGACATGAACAAAAAGTTTGAAGAGATGGCTGAGCAGATCCGGGCCATTCAGTCTCAGAGCTCCCTGGGGTTTGATATTACTGACTTGGGCTTGGTTCCAGGGGTTAGAATTCTTTACAAGTTCAAGGTCCCTACTTTCGAGAAGTACAACGGCACGGCTTGCCCGAAGACTCACCTCCAGTCCTTTGTAGGAAGAATTGATGCCCATACTGATGACGAGAAGCTATGGATGTATTACTTCCAGGATAGCCTGGTGGGGGCCTCCTTGGAGTGGTATATGAAGCTGAGTAGGGTTAACATTAAGAGCTGGAAGGATTTAGCAGAGGCGTTCGTGAAGCAGTACCAGTACAATTTGGACATGGCTCCAAATCGTACTCAGCTGCAGACCATGTCTCAAAATGCTAAGGAGGGATTCAAGGAGTACGCTCAAAGGTGGCGTCAGCTCGCTGCCAGAGTACAACCACCCTTGCTGGAAAATGAGATGGCTGATATGTTCATGGGAACATTGCAGGGGGTGTTTATTGAGAGGTTGGCGTCTTGTTCGGCAACCAAGTTCAATGATATAGTGATAGCAGGAGAGAGGGTCGAAACTCTGTTAAAAATGGGGAAGATTCAGGACACTGGTGCGGGTAGCTCAAGCGGTGTAAGAAAAGCTTTTAATGGACTTCCGAGAAGAAGAGAAGGAGAAACCAATGTTGTGTATGGCCGGGGACGGGGTCGTGGATACAGAAGATCGTATGAGCAGGTGGAAGATGTCACTATTCCTTCAAATCCTGTGCAACAGACTCAACCCCTACAACAGCAACAGCAACAACAGCCACAACATAACAATTATCAACAAAGACCTTATCAACCGAAGAAATATCGTCCGGCTAATAGGGTGCTTGAAGCCATTCCCATGACATATACGGCACTGCTGCAGAGGTTGTTAGAATTGAACTTGATACAATTGAGGACACTAGCACCACCTCCACCTGGAGAGCTTCCAGTGGGGTACGATGCTAACGCGAGATGCGCATTCCATTCAGGGGCACCCGGGCACTCAACTGAGAAGTGCAGGGCGCTACAGCATAAAGTTCAAGATTTAATCGACTCAAAGGCGATTAACTTTGCACCACCACCTAATGTTACATCAAACCCTATTCAAAACCATGGAGGGGCGAGGATAAATGCTATTGACTGTGGTGAGAAGTTAAGTTTGATTCTGAATGTAGAAGAAGTGAAGACTCCATTGCTGGTGGTGAAAGAAAGACTGTTAAAAGGACAAGTGTTCCCAGGGTGTGGTTCTGATTGTGAAAAGTGTTTAAGTTCAGTGAATGGCTGTGAAGATCTGAAGGTGGGGCTGAAATATCTGATTGATGAGGTGTCGTTGCAGTTTGATAAGGCTGATGATAGAGGTGATTGTGTGTCTACCATAACAATCTACTATGATCCAGCTGAAGTACCTGCCAGGAGGGAGCCTGTGACTATATATGCTCCAGAAGTCAGTCCTGTTACTATTACTGTTCCCTGACCTGTTCCCTATGTTGATGATAGATCCATCCCGTGGCATTATGGCTCAGATGTATATGCGGAAGGACAGAAGGTGGAGAGTAAGGCAGTAACAATTGACCTGACTGTGGTGAACATCGGAGGTGTTGGTGGTTTTACAAGAAGCGGGCATCTTTTTGCTCCTCAAGCTCTGAGAGGAGATCCTGAAGCTGAAGCTGTCGCAAAGGCTAAAGGAAAACAGACAGCGACCGAAGAAATGACAACTCCTGCTGCTGGAAAAGATACTTTCGAGAAAGAAGTGGAGGAGTTTATGATAATAATAAAGAAGAGTGATTATAAGGTGGTTGAGTAGTTGAATCATACGCCGTCTAAAATATCAATTCTGTCTTTGTTGATGTGTTCTCCAGCTCATAGGGAGGATTTGCTGAAAGTATTGCAGATAGCATACGTTCCACAGGAGATAACTGTTAATCAATTGGAGGCTATAGTAGGCAGTGTGAATGCAAGCCATGGGTTGGGCTTCATGGATAGAGATCTTACTTCAGAAGGCCGTAATCACAACAAAGCCATGCATATCACCATGGAGTGTAAGGGTGTTGTTTTGTCACATGTCCTGGTGGATACGGGATCTTCTCTTAATGTGCTCCCTAAGAAGGCCTTGATGAAGTTGAATGTTGATGGCGTCGTCTTGCGACCCAGTGATTTAATAGTTAAAGCCTTTGATGGGTCCCGAAGGTCTGTGTTCGGGGAAGTTGATTTACCTGTGAAGATAGGATCTCAAGTGTTCAAGAGCACATTTTATGTCATGGATATTCAACCTGCGTACAGTTGTTTGCTAGGACGTCCCTGGATTCATGCTGCAGGCGCAGTAACATCTACGTTGCATCAGAAGATGAAGTATGTGGTTGATGGCCAGGTGATTACTGTGTGCAGAGAAGAAGACATCTTTGTAAGTCACCTGTCAACTTTCAAATACGTGGAGATGGACAGATAGATTCATGAAACGTTGTGTCAGGCCTTTAAAGCAGTCAATGTCAGCATTTTGGCTCCGACAGAGAGGAACAATGAGAAAGAAGGGACCTCCATTCACTCCTACAAACAGGCCAAAAAAGTGGTTCAATCTGGAAGCGCCCAGGGTTGGGGAAAGTTGCTGGAATTAGAGAAGAAAGATGACAAGTTTGGTCTTGGTTACCAGCCTGGTGGGTCTAACGGGCCTCAGAATAATAAGACTATAACTTTCACAAGCGCCGGAATGCTCGATCGCAACAATATCTATGCAACAAGTGAAGAAGGGGACAGTGACTGCGACTGGGATAGTTGGATTCACCCGTGTGCACCTGGGCAGGAGCTCAAGATCTGGTATGCCAAGGATTTCGTTCAAGTGACCTGGAAGTCAAAGTAATTTACTTGTTTCCTTTTTTATCATGCTGCATGTCAATCCTGCACTCTGCCCAAGGTGCATGGATCCATTTGTAGGGCCACCATGCTTTTAATGCATTTATTTTTATCATGAGATGAAGGATATTTTTTTCAAGCAAATTGTGTTCTTTTTTTTTTCGTTTTAAATTTTTCACAAAAAATAAAATGGCAATGTGTTTTTCCTTTTTCTTTTGTTTGTGTGTTTGCGTCTCTTTTGAAGAAAAAAAAAACAGATTCTGAAATAAGCACATCATCTGTGCAGTGTTGATCATCTGGATTCTAGTGATAACGTTTCTGCTATGACCATGCATGACTTCGACAATCCTATCTACCAAGCTGATGAAAGGGTTGAGGAAGACTGTGAACTCCCCGAAGAGTTGGTCAGGTTGTTGAAACAAGAGGAAAGGGTCATTCAGCCTCATCAGGAAGAAATAAAGATCATCAACATCGGGACTGAAGATGTAAAGAAAGAGATAAAGATTGGGGTCAGTCTGCAGGACGAGGTAAAGAAGGAGTTGATTGGTATGCTACGTGAATATGTGGATATCTTTGCCTGGTCGTATCAAGATATGCCAGGATTAGATACTGACATTGTTGTGCATAAGCTGCCACTAAGAGAAGACTGTCCTCCTGTGAAACAAAAGCTGAGAAGAACTCGTCCTGACATGGCGATGAAGATCAAGGAGGAAGTTCAGAAGCAGTGGGATGCCGGATTCCTTGCCGTAACTAGTTACCCACCTTGGGTAGCTAATATTGTGCCTGTACCAAAGAAAGACGGCAAAGTTTGGATGTGCGTTGACTACCCCGCGGGGTACATTTTGCTACAAGGTGATGCCCTTTGGTTTGAAGAACGCCGGGGAAACGTATCAGCGGGCTATGGTCACATTGTTCCACGACATGATACACAAGGAGATTGAGTGCTATGTGGACGACATGATTGCCAAGTCCCGAGACGAAGAAGAGCATTTGATCAATCTCATAAAGCTGTTTGATAGATTGATAAAGTATAAGCTGAGGTTGAATCCAAACAAGTGTACTTTTGGAGTGCGTTCCGGAAAATTGCTGGGTTTCATTATTAGCTAGAAAGGAATCGAGGTGGATCCTGCAAAGGTAAAAGCAATACAAGATATGCCTGCACCGAAAACAGAAAAAGAAGTGCGCGGGTTTTTAGGGAGGTTGAACTACATTTCACGGTTCATATCTCATCTAACTGCCACGTGCGAGCCAATATTCAAATTGCTAAGAAAAGAGCAAACGGTCAGGTGGAATGAGGATTGTCAAAGAGCCTTTGAAAAGATAAAAGAATATTTGCAGACACCTCTGATTCTAATGCCTCCAGTTCTAGGACGACCACTTATCATGTACTTGATTGTGCTAGAAGGGTCGATGGGGTGTGTTCTAGGCCAACATGACGAGTCTAGTCGAAAAGAGTATGCTATTTATTACCTTAGCAAAAAGTTTACCGACTGTGAATCCCGTTACTCACTGCTCGAGAAAACTTGTTGCGCTTTGGTATGGGCTGCTCGCCGACTGAGATAGTATATGTTGACCCATACCACACTGCTAATCTCAAAAATGGATCCTGTCAAGTATATTTTCGAGAAACCAGCATTAACCGGAAGGGTTGCAAGGTGGAAAATGATCTTAACAGAGTATGACATACAATATACTTCTCAGAAAGCCATCAAAGGAAGTGTACTGTCGGATTATCTTGCACAACAACCTCTGGAAGATGACTATCAGCCAATGAAGTTTGATTTCCCTGATGAAGACATCATGTACCTCAAAGAAAAAGATTGCGAGGAACCACTTCCGGAGGAGGGGCCACACCCTGAATCCAAATGGAAGTTGATGTTTGATGGGGCAGTCAATATTAACGGACGTGGAGTTGGTGTTGTTCTTATCACTCCTGAAGGTGTTCACTTTCCCTTCGCTGCCAGAATTACTTTTGGATGCACCAACAATGAAGCGAAATACGAGGCGTGCATAATGGGAATAGAGGAGGCTATTAATCTTCGGATTAAGACCCTCGATATATTCGGAGATTCAGCCCTTGTTATCAATCAGATTACCGGCAAGTGGTATACACATCAAGAACATTTAATTCCTTATAGGGATTATGCAAGAAAACTATTGAAGTTCTTCACGAAAGTAAAGCTTCAGTATATACCACGAGATGAGAATCAATTTGCCGATGCATTGGCTACTCTTTCTTCGTCCATCAAAGTCTTGTGTTGGAATTATGTGCCCAGGATTGACATTTCCAGGCTGGATGCACCAGTTTATGCTTTCTCTGTAGACGTAGTGTCTGATGAGAAACCTTGGTACTTTGATATCAAGCTCTTCCTGGAAAAGCAAGAGTACCCAGTTGGGGCATCATCCAATGACAAGAAGACCTTAAGACGACTTGCTGTTAGTTTCTTCTTGAATACAGATGGAGTTTTGTATAAGAGGAACTTTGACATGGTCTTGCTCAGATGCATGGATAGACATGAAGCAAGCCTGTTAATGCAGGAAGTCCACGAGGGATCTTTCGGTACTCATGCAGGAGGACATGCGATGGCTAAGAAGTTGTTGAGATCGGGGTACTATTGGATGACAATGGATGCAGATTGTTGTTCATATTCCCGTAAGTGCCACAAGTGCCAGGTTTATGCAGACAAGGTGCATGTTCCTCCTAGCCCGCTCCACGTCATGTCATCTCCTTGGCCCTTTTCTATGTGGGGCATTGACATGATCGGGAAAATAGAGCCTACTGCTTCAAATGGTCATCGTTTCATCTTGGTTGCGATTGATTACTTCACTAAGTGGGTTGAAGCAGCGTCCTATGCCAATGTCACTCGTCAAGTGGTAGCCAGTATTTTGAAAAGGGACATCATTTGCAGATACGGGGTGCCTGAACGAATCATTACTGACAATGGTTCCAATTTGAACAACAAGATGATGGCAGAGTTGTGCCGGGACTTCCAGATTCAGCATCACAATTCTTCTCCTTATCGACCAAAGATGAATGGTGTGGTAGAGGCGGAAAATAAGAACATTAAGAAGATGGTTGTCACTTACAAAGATTGGCATGAGATGTTACCATTTGCAGTGCATGGGTACCGAACGTCAGTCAGGACGTCAACCAGGGCAACTCCTTTCTCATTGGTATATGGTATGGAGACAGTCTTGCCTATTGAGGTAGAAATTCCTTCATTGCGTGTGATGATGGATGTGAAGCTTGATGAGGCTGAGTGGGTACGTGCTCGATACAATAAGTTATGTCTAATTGAGGAAAAGAGATTAGCGGCTATCTGTCATGGTCAGCTTTATCAGAGGAGAATGAAGTGAGCATTCGACCAACGAGTGCCTACTCGGGAGTATCAAGTAGGAGAGCTTGTACTCAAGAGGATTGTTCCTCCAGGTTCAGATCATAGGGGCAAGTGGACCCCAAACTACGAAGGACCATTCATAATGAAGAAAGTTTTCTTAGGAGGGGCACTGATGCTCACCACTATGGATGGAGAAGATTTCCAATCCCCTGTTAACTCAGACGCAGTTAAAAAATACTTCGCATAAAAAGACCCGCTGGATACAAAGACAAAATTAAAGTCCATGCAAGAAAAGGGCATCCCGGCGAGCTAAAAAACAGAATAAAAAGCTCGGGCAAAAGTTAGGGAAAACAAAAAAAAATGTTCACCCACTGAGTTGAAAAGCCACATCGGACAACTCAGGAAAAAAAAGGTATCCCGGTGGATTGAAAATCCGAAAGGGCGATCCACGCAAAACAAGGGAATAAGAGAACAACTGTGATCCGAGTAATCTGAACCAAGTCATCGTTTCGTACAGCTTGACAAATATCAGAAGGATAGGAATCAGTCCCCTCATCTTTTCAGAAAGCAAAGGCAAGAATGGAGAGTTTTGAAGACTTGCTGGTCATAGCAAGAAAGAAACTCATTAGGATGCCGTGCCCATTGCCATTAGGATAGTTTATTTTCCCAATTTTATTGTAGCTACCTCTTTCCAGGTGGTTGCTTCCTGATGTATAAACTTTGCCTATTCATAGGCCTTTCAATAAAAGAATATCCAGTCAAAAAGTTGTGTTGTGTTTATCTTTTGTTTGCAAAAATGTCCTGAATTTTTGGTAAAAATAACAAGCATTGCATCTAAAACATGGTGATTAATTGAAAAATGACACTGCAGGGAAACATTTAAAACCATCTTTGAGTGTCGGGTGACAGTGGATGAACGGATCATACCATGCAAGTCCCCGGGGCACATATGTGTTTTCTGTTGTTGCGGGTTTTGTAGGATGGCGTCACATTCTCCCAAACAGAGTTTTCCTCCAGCTGAGTCATAGCAGGTGGAATCCCCAAGCAGTTTATTTTCCCACAAGTGGAGTATGCCCAGCAGGCAGTGGGATGCCCAAATTCCCCACAGAATTTAACTGTCAAAACTCTCTTCCTAAGCAAAGGATAGTTGAGGAAGCACCTCCCCAACCGTGTTGGAAGATCGTCATTCCCCCCGTAGAGTTTCATGATTGAGATACAACCATCTTTGAAACATTCCCCAACACTCGTCTGTGTTCACACCTTGTTGTTGCTCGTCTGCATTTCCTAACACTCGTCTGTGTTCGTACTTTGGTATTGCTCATTTGTTTTCCCCAGCAGTTGCCCATGGTTGTAATTGTTGGTGCTCGTCTGCACTTCCCAACACTCGTCTGTGTGTAACTTCCTTTTGGTGCTCGACACTCGTCTGTGTTTGGGCTTAGGTGATGCTCATCTGCATTCCCCAACACTCGTCTGTGTTTGTTATCTGTTTGAAGCTCGTTTGCATTGTTTGGATACTCGTCTGTATCATCCCTCACACTCGTCCGTGTTAGCTTATATCCATATGTGTTGATTTGATAATCACTCTGGTACTTGTTTGTATTGCTACTCCATATGCTCGTCTGTGTGGGATTTCTGGTATTCGTCTATATTAGTGGATGATATTCGTTTGTATCATCGCCTGAAGCGCTCGTCTATGTTTCTTAGATCGTCTTCTGATATTCGTTTGTATCATTGACTTATGGCACTCGTCTGTGTTTCTCTTGATGATCATCCAATACTCGTCTGTGTTGAAGAGGTTTAAAGTCCTGACGGTGGGATTAAAATGTCAAAATGGTCACCGGTCCTGGCGTAACAGGTTTATCCGAAGGAGATTCGTCTGTCTCAAGCACCGCTTATTATTGTTGCACCTGGCGTAACAGGTTTGCTCGAAGAAGGCTCGTCTGTCTTAGGACATATATCCACGGAGGATATATGAAGAGGGTTCGTCTATCCTGATTATGCATGTATATCCCACAAACTTAAGTGCATAATCAATCCTGGCGTAACAGGTTTATTTGAAGGAGATTCGTCTGTCTCAAGTCATATATTTTACAAAGTGTAAGAGGGCTCGTATATCCAGTTCCTGGCGTAACAATTTTGTTCGAAGAAGACTCGTCTGTCAAAGCTTTTTCTATATGAAGTAATAGTTCAACTTGGAAGGAGTTCGTCTGCTTTCTCTCCACTTCAGTCACCAAAGCGTCATTTGGTTGGGTTTCCCTGTGCTTGCATTCTCCAGCAGAGTGCAAATTTCAGGTTTTCTTGGTATTGAACCACAGTTCATCTTGAACGGTCGATAGCCCGTGCTACCGTCTTTTTCAGATTAACAGTTGTTTGAATAGGGGCAGTTGTAACACCCCAAATTTGCCCTCTTCTTTTTGAGCATCATCATCATACCATAATCATCATAAGCATATCATATCCTTGGCATCTTTGCATGGAAAAATGAAGCATAACATTCTCATGATCTAGCATTAGGCATATGATCAATTGTTGGTGGATTTGAGGCATTACAAGCTATAACAAGAGGCCCAGTGGACTTGTCCACGTCCCATGAAGTGTCTACATGGTATTCACAAGTTCAAGATCATTTACAAAGGCCCAAGAGGTTGGGAGAGCATCAGAGAATCCAAGATAGGGCAAACTCCTACACAATGATCCCAAATTAGGGTTTCACTTTCAAGCATTAAATCTTTGTGACTTTGGCCATTTCATCTGGGAAAAGTCTCTCATATGACAAGAGGATCCTAGGGATGAAGTTTGGTGAGAAAATTCCTTAGGGAAGTCAGTTATTTCATCAGAAGTTCAAAAGTGCAACTTTTCTCCTGTGGGAGGGAAATCCTGATTAAGGTTTTGGGCCAGATCATCATATCCTCTTAGCTTTTATCATTTCTTGTGGGAAAAGGCTCTCATTTGGTCTACATGGCTTATATATGAAGTTTGAGGCAAAAATTCATTGAAGAAGTCAAGGTGTGGTCCGGTTACTTGAAAGTGAAGCAACAAAGTCAACTATGCAGTCAAGAAAGTCAACATGAAGATTTCAGAGTTTTTTAATCAGGATTATCATTTTTTTGAGGTCATATCATGTCAAGCAATAATTCAGTTGAGCTTAAATGTCAAAAATCGGGAATATGCAAAAAGTTGCTAAAATTGGAAGTCTAGAAGTTTCCATTTTTGGAAATTATTTGTCTCGAAACTTCAAGCTATTATTTCATGTGCGAGAAAGCTCCGAATGATTTTCCGGTGAACACGAAAGTTGTAGAGTACGATTTTCACTTTCCGAAAAGTGGTAGAACGCTTTCATAGCATTTATAGAACTCAAGATGTGATTTTTTGAAGTTTAATGGCATTTTAGGTTTTTTTTAGGACACTTGTCTTTTTTCTATTGGTCCATTTTTGTTAATATTTAAAGGTCACACTTTTGCATTTTTCTTCACATTTTTATGGGTCCACCTCATGTGTCCATATGACCTAAAATGGAAATATTCATTGTGTCATTTTTGTTTTTATTTTTTTTTGTAAATAAAGTGTAGAAAAGTGGAGGATGGTACATGTGGTGATAGATGTTCAGGTACATGAGTTGTCATTGTTTCATTCCTTTATTTGCACCAAAGAAGTCTTGCTTTTCTCTCAACCCACCACTCAAAAACGCACACCCTAAGCAGCAAGGAATCCCACGTGATTCCCCACCCCATGCACTCCATCTCCATAAACTAAACACCACCACCCCATTTTCAAGACTTTCATCATCGGCCAACAATATATTGCCTGCTCACCAGGTGCACCATAGCACCATGCACTAACACACATATGATCTCAAGTGAAAAAAAAGAAGGAAGTGAGAATGCTGAGTGATGAGGCACGGGTTTTGGCAGTGGGTGTATAACATTTTTGTTTCAGATTCCTAACAACTTCAACATATAAGAGGGCTGCTCACGATTTTTGTGGGGGGGACTCATTTTCATCGCACTCATCCCATCAAGCCACCAAATCTCTCTCCACACTCTGTTTGTCATTTTCATCGTACTCATCAAGCCACCAAATTTCTCTCCATACTCTGTTTGTCATCACCTTCACAAATTCAGATTTAAGGAAGATAGAGCCTTTATTTGGCTCTGAAGTGCATTGAGGAAGCATAAGGAGGCTCTCAACCTCTCAGGTCTTCTTGAAATCCGTCAGGACAAGCCAAATAAAGGTTTGAGTTTTGAACTTATTTTGATCCAGTCTTGATGTATTGCTCGTTATTTCATGATATTGATGTCAGATATAGCTTGATTAAAGTTGAAAACACCCCAAATTTTCCCTCACTAAGTTCACACCATGGCTTGTGATCTTTCATTTACATTAGTTCAAGCATATCATTCCATGTTGCATTTTTTGCTTCACTGCATTGGTTCAAGTTCATCTGCATCTAGGGTTTGTGATTTGAGCAATCCAAGATCCATCTGAGCCACTCCCAAGGTCTTCAATCATCTCAAGAAGGTCCATGTATGTTCAATCATCATATTTTATCCTCCAAAGATCAAGGAAGTCAAAGAATCACAAGAACTGAGGAAGCATGGAAGCAGAGCTAGGGTTTAACTACACAGATGACCTAAAATTAGGGTTTTGGTTCCAGAGGCCATAAATCCAAATTTTTTGGTCATTCTTGTTTCTAATGGTCTCAATATGTTATAAGGATCATGCATAACAAGTTTGATGAAGAAATTCATTGTGGAAGTCATCTATCACTGGGTAACTTCTTGAGCAAGTCAGAGCAAAATCAGGGCATCTGAGGCCCCCATCCATGGAACCAAAGTGGATTTTTCATCAAAGTGAGGTTATATAGTCTTTATTTTATCATTTAAGTGATTAGAAGTTCACAAAATTTAAGAAAAGTGAGCTAAACCAAAAGTTGCCAAAAATGGAAATGACTTGTAATGTAAACTTTCCATTTTGGGAAAGTTTTTTCAACCTCCTCTTTCTCAACCAAAAATGCTTCAAATTAAAAATTATTGGTTATGAAAGTTGTAGATTGGATCATTCCCTTTTCCAAAAGTACAAGAATAAGATCTAATTCATTTTAGAACTCAAGTTATGGCTTGTCAAAGTTGGCAAAAATCACATAATTTTCAAGAATGCACCAAAGAGGATTTTTTGCAAAACCTCTTGCCAAGCTATTTTGTGACTTCAAACACACTTCAATGCATCATAACATCATAGTGCATTGCTTCTAGATCATAATTGCCCAAGGAATTGCAAGATCACATGCCTTGAACACCATGATTTCTCAAAGGGGCCAAAACTTCACATAATTGCAAAACACCCCATAACTTATTTCCCACATGTTGAATTGCCTCTAAGTGAATTCCATGGACATCCTTGATCCTTGCTGTACCAGACACCCCATTGTACCACCTCTGAACCAGCCCATACCTCAAGGACAAGAACTTTTGACTTTTTTGCAAGAAGGCCATACCAATCAGCATAGCCCACACCAACTCCACAGACCTATCACAACTTGATATGTGGACTTTATGCAAGCCATAACACACAAGAACACAGCCTGAAACCTCAGCATTCCCAAGTTCACAAAAATCATCCCTCTTGCATTTTCCTTTCAAACACACATCACACTTGCTCAATCTTCAAACAAACACCACCATTCATTCTTAAATCGTTCACTGATCATAAACCACCCATCAAAACAACCAAGAACACACCATAAGCCAAACACGATTTTCTGACCAGTGGAGTACAAACTCACAAACCAGCCTTTCTCAAATCTCTCCAAGCATCAAAGCTTCTTCAGGGAGGTCATTGGAAGCATTTTGCACCAAGGAAGAAGCCAGAAAGCTCAAGGATTGAAAGCTCCATCTCAGGTAGCCATCTTAAACTTTTTTTCTTTCCAGAAATCTCTTTTTAAGTTATAGAAATGTTCCCCATGTTCCCCTGAGTACACTGAACTTGTTATTTTTGAAAATGATGCAGAAATGAGCATGAACCGAATCTCTGAAATTTTTGACCTAAAAAGAGATTGATTCGATTCATGCTTGTTTCTGAAAATAAATGGATTTTGTGCTTGGATTCTTGTTCTTTGATGTTTGTTGAGTGATTCTGGAGCTTTAGGGAGTTTGGGGTGAGGTTTTGAGTGAGTTAGCAAAATGGATGGCCGGAGAAGATGACCGGAACACTGTTCCGGTCACCTGAGAGTGTTTAACGTGTTAATTAGGGTTAGGGAATTGTTTGAATCTGGGTCGTTTGATCACTCTTTCCCGCGTGCGTTGGATGGTGTAGATTAGGTCATTAATTATAAACCTGGATTAATAAATTAATTATGATTAATAGGATTTGAATGTTGACCCTTAGATCACGCGCTAAGTCAACTCCCGCCCCCCAGTTTTGAATCATGTCCCTTAGATCATCATACCTCCATTTAATTCAGTTTAATTTTATTTTTTGTCATTTATATTGCACATTTTATTTAAAATAGATAGAAAGTCTCAAAAATATTTTTATTCAGCATTTTAATTCCAAATAATTTTCTCAACCCAAAAATATTTTTATTTTTATTTTTTGTATTAAAAAAAATCATTTTTTAGACATTTAATTGTTTATTTTAATTAATTAATGAAAATTAATTAATTAAAATATCATTTAGGTTTCTAAAAAATCCCAAAAAATTCATATTGCATCTTTAAACATTTAGAGACATTGCCATACCATCCACACAAATTTCTTTTTGGTTTTGAGTCATTTTGACATTTTTCTTTGAATTTAGGGTTCATAAAATCCCATTTTTGAACCCTAACTTCAAGAATTATTTTCTGCCTAACCAAGAATGGTATGACCATGGTTCTTTTTTGCATTATTCTTCATTTGAAATGTAGTTTCTAACATAATTTTGTCATGAATTTCTTCTTCCTTTTTGATTTGATTGGCATTTTTTCCCTTTAGGTACCTTAAAACCCTAGATAACTTAGAAAAATCATAAGTCCCTTAGGGTTAAGAGTTAGGTCTCCTCCTTTAGGGTGTGATATCATATTGGATTAGGGTTTCTTTGATTACATTTTCAATTTTTTATCTTGTCATTTGCTTCTGTTTTTGAGTTTTGCATCTCATGTTGCATGAAAACCCTAATTTCTCATCTTCACTTGCATTCATCTTGCATATGCTTGCATACATAAACTTGCCATGACATTTTATGCATCCACATGACTTCTAAGACATCTTAGGACACATCAGAATCATGTTTGATCATTGCATCATCAATTTTCCATGTTATGCATTCATTCCATTTCATGTGCATTCATGAACTGTCATGCTCCTTTCATGCTTCATTTGCATCCTCATTACTTGTATGATCATTTACATCTCTTGAAATACATTTGCATCATCTCTTAGCATAATTAACATCATGAATGTGCTTCTGGTTTTGGTTTGCATCCTTTCATTTATTTCATTTTCATTTCATTTCCTTTTACTAACTTTTCAGGTGGTAAGTTACTTTGAGAAGTGAATTTGCCTTCACTTCTCACAATCTCTTCTCATCTTTCTTATGCATTCATTGCTGCATTTTGTATTTGTATTAGAGTGAGCTTGCTCATTCATGTTCCTTCTTCACCTTCTTTCTTCAAGCAACTTATCTTCTTAAGTGAAATAAGTTGACTTGTTTCTTCTGCTTCTCCTCCTTTCTTCTGCTTCTTCCTTGGTGGCTCTTCTTGAAGATCTCTTGCAAGCCTCATAAACCCTAGGAGTACCCAAGCATGATCACAATTAGGGTTTTGATTAGTCCCCCATTATTTTTACCTTTGTGTCATCTTTTGTGTCTCTTTTCTCATCTCATAATCAGGGACTAAACCTTCAAGGTTTTAAGGCTTTGTGATTAAGGGTATGCCTGCATCCTTCTCTTAGGATGGAATTTATAACTTTAATCCTAAGTGTTAAACCCTTAATGTGTTTAAATCTCTTAATCAATCCATCTAATAATCACTAAGACAATAAGCTTGTAACTTGGGCCTTGCATTAGGGTTCTAATTCTTCCTTAATTGGTTAAGAAGGACTAACCCTAGTGTTAATGGACAAGTCCCCCTCAAGTTGTCTTACAAACCATAAAATTCACTTCTTAATCTTATCATTAACTAAAATCCACTTTAAATAAGGCTTTGTTTTGTCATGAGGTTAATCCCTAATCATGGATTAAGTTGAGGAGCCTTCCTCAGCTTAAATGTTCTCATTTATTATCCTTCTAATAGGATGGTGTAATGGGTCCATTAAATCCTTGATTATGGATTAAACTCATTACTTAACATTAAACAAAAACTCCAAAAACATCTAAATAAATGCAAGTAGATTAATGATCTTAATCCTACATCATGGTGATTAAGTGTGAGGTGCTTACTTCATACTTAAGGTATTCTCATTACCCCTAATCAGAGGGAGGATGTGATGAGTTTACTAACCCTTGGTTTAGCCTTAAGCTCATTTTCTTATGACAACTTCCAAAAAGCAATAAAAGATTGAAAACACAAAAACAAACAATAATCGTATCCTCCGGGATTCTTTTCTCACCTCACTCACTCACAAACGAGAACTCGCTTCTTCCGTCTAATGCAAGACAGTTAGCACCTGAGCCAGACAGGTCATACACTTGAGCATAGACAAGCAAGCAGTTCATCAGCCAATTTATCTTTCAGTCTCTTTGAGTCGAACTACGGTGTTCTGACTTCCTCATTGCACGAGAGGATACGTAGGCATAACTTAACTGTTATCGAACAAAAGTCTCTGCATATTCCCCCTCTTCCAGCATTATACTTTAAGCCTCATTGTCTTGAGCTTTGCACTCTTTCTTTACACTGACACTCCTCTATTTCACTTCACATCTTCTTCTGCACTGACACTTGTATTCTTTTCCAGCTTTTGCACACAGACAACACTGGCATTACCCCTTTAAACTCAAACTTTCAAGCATGGATCCCGTCGAGTACAACGGACAATCTGGGTGCTAATACCTTCCCAAGTTGTAACCAACCCCCTTTCTCAGTTTCTCTGGTTCGCGACCGTCTTATCCATTTCTTTCTAGGTTTATGCAGCATTACCTTTCCTTCGGGATAAAAATGCCTAGCTGGCGACTCTTTTCAGTTCATCTTCATGTTTTCTCCTTTCGCCGACCATTCGCGTATGTACCCCTCTTGGCCAGGTGTCATTTGGTGGGAGCGACAACTTGGCGACTCTGCTGGGGACCCTTATACTGCAACCAGGGCTTCTGGTTCTTTTTGTGGGTTCCTCCTAGCGCTTGTTTGATTTATTTATTGCTTTATGTACAACTTTATTTACTGCTTTCTTTACAGTTTTTTATACATCATACTGTCGTTATCATTGCTGGATCTGGTTTCTGTTTTGGTGGGTGGGGTTTCACTGAGTGATTAAGGTCCTATACCTGGGATCTGAGTAATACCTAGGCTAGAGTGGTTCATGTTCTTTCCCATTCCATTTTGGTCTGGTGCGAGAATATGAAACACGGTTCAAATGTGGGTTTCTTCTTGAGAACTTTGTGCTACAGATTTCCTGTAGTGCTAGGGCTATCTGGGAAGCCTGCTAAGTCTGGATGACCTTTATTTTGACCTTCAGAATCTGGGGAGAATTAGAGGAGGGTCTTTTATGGTTATTGTAAACACTGTACCTCCGGGTTAGAAGTGTTTACACTTCTCATAATGGATCCAAGTTTGAGGATCCTTGTTCTAGAACATTACATGTGAGGGGGTTGGGTTGTTTACAGGTTTGCAGGAACCCTTGGCCACATCATACCCTGTTACTGTATTGTTTAAGAATACTTCACTTTGGACAGTTCTTGTGATTAACCCCGGACATGTGACTCTTTATTTGAGTCCCCCACCCTGGTTACTGGATTCCTGAGCCTTCATCCGGACCTTTGAACATACATGAACCTTATACCAAGACAGATAATCAGATCCAGCTCTTGATCGCAAACCCTTGCATATCATTTGCATATATAATCATTTCATCATTTAACATTTGTTTATTTGTTTTTCAGGGTATCCACTTCATTATTTAGTTTGGTTTTGACCCCTTCTACTGCTTAGACCTCAGTTTCAGTTATCTTCTTTAGCACATGCTTCAGCTATCTCCTTCAGAACTTCCATCAATCTGTAAGAGATTTACCTCCAGCTTTTCAGTCTGTGATCTTCATCAACATTTGTCTTCAGCTTCTTCATCAGTACTCATGGATATTCCAAGGAAAAGCAACATATCTTATCACTTCTTTGAGCCTATATTGATTGGTATCAGGCAGGTCCAGTCTCTTATCAAACCTGACCACATCCCACTGTTTAGAGAGCACTATGGGAGTATTTTAGACATGGTCATGGATCTTGATTCTTCTCAGAGAAGCATGATCCACACATGCTTGTAGTTTTATGACCCTCCACTCAGATGTTTCACCTTTCCTGATTTCTAGATAGGGCCTCTATTGGAGGAGTTTTCTTTATTGATTGGAGTGCCTATCAGAGGAGGGATCCCTTTCAACCCAGAGATGACTGCTCCCAGAAGTGAAGAGATAGCAAGGGCATTACACTTGGAGCCTGCCCTTATTGAGCAAAACATGACAACAAAAGCTGGGATTCCTGGTTTACATCTAGACTTTTTGATTTCTCAGGCCATCCTGAAGGCTACATTGGGAGAATGGAGGGCAGTCTGTGCACTTTTAGCCCTCAGCATATATTGGGTTATTTTGTCAGTAAGAATGCCATCCACTTTTTTCTGCTGAGGAACCCAGTGCCTACATTGCTAGGGGATTTTTACTACTCCATCCATCAGAGAAATGAAAAACAAAGGGGGAAGTTGGTCAGATGCTGTGCTCCCTTTTTCTACTCTTGGCTACTCAGACACCTGCCTAAATCAGATGCTTTCTTGAACCAACGCCAGCAGAAGAATTGGGCCAAAAGGTTCATTGCCTTAACATCAAATGATATTAGATGGTGCACCCAGAACACCAAAGGCAAGGATATTATTACCAACTGTGGATAATACGCTAATGTCCTCTAATAGGAGTAAAAGGTTGCATCAACTACAACCCTTTGTTGTTTAAGAGACAATTGGGATATGCCTTGGTTCACCCTCCCAAGGGACAGGATTTGGCTGAGACCCTATACTATGAAGTGCAACCTAATTCAGCTGTTGTCAGGAAAGCTGCCTGGGCTTGGGAAAACATCCAGACCAAAGGGACAGCTATCCTTGGAAGGTGTAACAATATTGCTTCAGCTCAGTACTCTGACTGGTCCCGTACTAGAGCTCAGATCACCAGAATGCCTTTCACCTTGGAAGACACTCATGGACCTTCTACAGTACAACCTACAGCAACTGTTAGCCTGGAGGAATTTGAAAAGCTGAAAGAGAGGAATAATCAGCTATCTGAGGCCCTGAAGAAGACTCTTTGGGAAAGAAATGACGGTCGTCTGGACATTGAAAGATTGGAAAGACTCAAGACTGAGCATCTTACCAAGATTGAAAGGATATATGACTACATAAGGAAAGCAAGAGCAGAGGAACAAATATTGAAGAATGCCTGCAAGGAGGCCAAGATTCAAAAAGCTAGGGCTGAGCATTACCTGGAGGAAAGCCAGGCTAGGTGGATCAGGATCACCGAAGCCCGTGCACAAGAAGACCAGAGGACTCAAGCCAAGATTGAACAGCTGAAGGCCAATGAGAAGAAGCAGCAGGAAGCTTTGTTGACAGCTCAGAATGAGATATCAGAATTGAAGCTCCGAGCGGGGTTAAAGAGATCAAAGGATCAGAACAGGCATAAGAAGCTGACTAATGCCATTGCTACCAAGAACCTCCTCATTAGGACCATTACAGAGCAGCCAGCTGGTCCGGTGACTGAGGCACTCCTGAAGGAAGTAAGGGAAGATGACTTTGGACTGGATGTCTGATTCCTTTTGCTTATATTTCTTTTCTTTTGATGTACTTTTCCCTTTTGTTGTATTTTTGACCCACCATGGGCTTGTATTGTAAACAGACTATGTATTTTCATCATTTGTAATATATTAGTTTGTTTTATTTTGGTGGGCTTCATTTCTCAATATTATCAAGCATCTCCTCGAGGTTTGGAAAGGTCAAAACCAAGAACCAAAACCGGATACCTTGGAAAATAAATAAGCATACTGCATTGCATACTAACATTCTCTTTGTTTTCTAGGTTTTTGTTTATTATTTGTTTCTCACTTTGTTGTGCTCTCAGGAAACATTGCTCGTCGCAGAGTGTTCCCTGTCAACCGCACACACCGGTACCCAACGCGTAACAACCTTCCAGGCATTCAGATGGATCAGGTACAACAGGACCTGAATGAAGTGAGGAATCAGATGGCAAACGAGAGGGTCGAAATGAGAAACCAAATGTCTCAGTTTATGACTGTGATGACTGGCTTAGCACAGAGCCAGGAAAGGCTAAGAGAGCTAGTGGAAAGGCAGACACCTGAAGATCCCCACCTTGGAACAGGAGGAACCAGCAATAATGAACGAGGGCATCCTCGTATCGACCCACCAGAGTTTGGGCCCCATTTGAATCCGGATGTTAATGGCACAAGGAATGTTCAAGGTAATACTGCTGGGGGCAGAATCCTGCAAGAGGATCCCCAAGAAGAAAAGTTCACAGTTATTGGGGTTGGGGATGAGGTGTATGACAGAAGACTGGATGAGATTGCCGAAAAGCTGAGGTCTTTGGAATCCCAGAATTCTTTAGGCTTTGACGTAATGGATATGGGGCTGGTAGATGGGGTGAGGATTCCCCACAAATTCAAACCCTCTTGCTTTGAGAAATATAATGGTACCTCATGCCCGCGTACTCATCTGCAATCCTTCTTAGGGAGACTCAAGGCTTATATCATGGATGAGAAGTTATGGATGTTCTATTTTGAGGACAGCCTGACAGGAGCGTCAAGAGAATGGTATTCGCATCTGACAAGGGCCACTATAAGATGTTGGAAAGACTTGGCCGAAGCCTTCATCCGGCAATACTAGTATAATCTATACATGGCCCCCAATAGAACTCTTCTAATGGGCATGTCTCAGTCTTCAAGGGAGAGCTTTCGGGATTATGCCCAAAGATGGAGACAGCTTGCTGCCGCTGTCCAGCCACCCATGTCTGAACGGGGAATGGCTGACATGTTTATGAACACCTTGCAGGGAACTTATATTGATAGACTTGCTGCTTTCTCTTCCACCAGTTTTGCCGATGTAGTTATATCTGGTGAGAGAATTGAGAGTCTTTTGAAGATGGGCAAAATCTCTGACAATGGTGCAAGTTCCTCCAACAACCCTAGAAAACCTTTTGCAGGACCTCGAAGGGCGGGTGAAACAAATGCTATCCATGCAGGCAGGGGCAGACCCCAGTATTCTCACAGATCCATAGCAGTTGTTACCATCCCGGCTCCAGTTCCACAACAACCTTTATTTCCTCAACAACAACAACAACATCACTATCAGCAACAATCTCATTTTCCGCAACAAAGAACGTACATAAATAACAACAACAACCAATAGCAGCGCCCCTTTCAGCAGAGGCCATCTCAAGCAAATAGGGTGATTGACCCCATTCCTATGCCTTATGCTGCTTTACTGCCACAACTCCTGAAGCTCAACCTGGTTGAGTTAAGGGCGTTGGCTCCACCAGATCCTCTCAATCTCCCGAAGAATTATGATGCTAATGCTAGGTGCCCCTTTCACTCCAACGCACCTGGTCACAATACCGAGAAATGTAGAGCCTTGCAAATGAAGGTTCAGGATTTAGTCGATTCCAAAGCTCTCAATTTCGCACCTCCTCCGAATGTTAATAGAAATCCTATTCCTAATCATGGTGGGCCCAGGATTAATGCCATAGAAGAGGATCAACCATATGCACCAATTGATAATGTTGCACAGATTCAAACACCTTTGGCAGAAGTCAAAACTCAACTCTTAAGATGCCAAGCGTTCCCGGGCTGTGGGGCCTGCTGCGAATCGTGCAAAACTTCTATTAATGGTTGTGAGAAGCTAATGTTTGGCATATATGGCCTCATCAGAGATGGAATTTTGCAGATTACCACAACGGCTCCTTCAACAACTCCTTCTTCAGCAACAATGGATTCTCCTACAACATCAACAATCCTTCCTTCAGCAACAATAGATCCTCCTACAACAGCAACAACCATCATTCCCACTGATTCATCCACAACTCCGGCCATCATTCCATCCATCATTTCAACAGATCAGAGGTCGGCAACATTTACTTCTACAACATCAGGACCCATCTTATCTACGGAAACGCCTACAACACCAGCAAACATTAATGAAGATGTCTCAACGGCCACGATCTATTATGACCTAGCAAATGTTCATCCCAACAACAATTTCCAACAACAAACTGCAACACCTCCTGTCAGATCTCCAGTCACAATCTACTACGACCCGCATACCATCACAGTTCCTTCCGCTGCAGCAATCAGTCCTGTCACCATTACGGTACCTGGACTTGTTCCTTATGAAAGCAGTAATGTCATACCTTGGCACTATGGCTCTGATCTCTACTGCGACGGAAAGAAGATCACTCTAGACTCAGCAACCTCTCCACCACAAGTTGACAATGTTGGGGAAGGCGGAGGCTTCACCAGAAGCGGACGCCTTTTTGCCTCACAAACACCAAGGCCCAATGCTGAAGCAGAAGCTGCTGCTAAGGCAAAAGGGAAGAATGTGGTACAGGAAGAGCCAACTGATAAAGAAACTCCGAAGACGTCTTTTGAGCAAGTGTGGACGAGTTCATGAGAATAATCAAAAAGAGTGATTACAAAGTGGTGGACCAGCTTCACCAGACACCTTTCAAAATCTCTATATTATCATTGTCAATGTGTTCCGAAGCCCATAGGAATGCATTGTTGAAGGTCCTACACGCAGCATATGTGCCGGAAGAGATTACGGTTAATCAGCTGGAAACAGTGATTGCAAATGTAAACACCAGTCATGGGCTGGGCTTCACAGATGTTGATTTAACGACGGAGGGACGCAACCATAACAAGGCTTTACATATCACCTTAGAATGCAAAGGTGTTGTTCTTTCTCATGTGCTGGTAGACACTGGGTCTTCACTCAATGTCCTCCCAAAGAAAGCCTTGGTGAAGCTGGAGTATGATGGTTTGGCATTGCGTCCAAGTAACTTGGTGGTGAGAGCATTTGATGGATCTAAGAGATCAGTGCTTGGAGAGATTGATTTACCTGTGTTGATTGGCCCATAAACCTTTAAAACTACCTTCTTCGTGATGGACATACAGCCGGCCTACAGCTGTCTTTGGGTATAGGGGTGGCAAAACGGGTTGTGGCCCGCCGGTCTGACCCGCGCACCCGCCTAAAAATGGCGGGTTGGGTTGGGATTTCGAGCCCGCCGCCCACCAGAGCCCGCCACGCTAAAGACCGCCACCCGCCAAAGCCCGCCCCGCCAAAACCCGCCACCCGCCAAAGCCCGTCGCACCTATGAAATAAACATTTTTCCTTATATTTTGCTTATAATTTAGGTGAAAGCTTGTTGAAATTTCTATTTTTTATTGAAGATTAATACTTGATGGACTTAGTCTTTTGCCATTTATGCTTTCAAAATGTTGGTATGATGCTTTTTTATTGAAATTAAAAAAAACCATTTAATTTATTTTAAAAAATATAAAAAAAATAAATAAATAATGAAGGCGGGCAAGCCCGCCGCCCGCCAACCCGCCACTTTGGTGGGGTGGGCTAAACCTTTATGCCCATTTCAACTTGGCGGGCATGCCCGCCCCGCTCGTTTTTTGGCAGGCTTTAGATGGGGCGGTGTGGGGCGGGGCGGGCGGCCCGTTTTGCCACCCCTAGTTGGGTAGACCCTGGATTCACGCCGCTGGCGCTGTCACATCTACCCTTCACCAGAAGTTAAAATTTGAGTGGGAATGCCAGATCATCACAATCTGCGGAGAGGAAGACATTTTTGTTAGCCAGCTGGCTACTTACAAGTACATAGAGATGGATGGGGAGATCCATGAGACTATGAGTCAGGGGTTTGAGGCCCTTAACATCAATGAAGACACTGTTGTATCTGGAACTTCCATCACTTCATATCAACAAGCCCGGAAGGTTGTTGAAGAGGGTACCGCTCAAGGCTGGGGCAAGCTGCTGCTAGTAGAAAAGAAAGAAGACAGATTCGGGTTGGGTTACAAACCAACTCAACAAGATCAACCAGAGGCTGCAACGGAGCCCAAATTTGTCAGCGGGGGAATGCTAACCCCGGATGCTGTGAACAGTTTGGAAGACGAGGAAGAAGACGGACGCAACCTGGAAAGCTGGATACGTCCAAGGATCTCGAGGAACCAAGTCTTAAACTGGTCTTCCCAGGAAATTATAAGAGTTACTCCTGCAGAGTAATTATTATTTCCTGTCTTTAAGCATGCATCAAGTCCTGCATCTTGCCCAAGGTGTCAGGACTCATTTTGTAATCAGGCCATCTTGTATTTTGTGCAAACGATCAATTAATGAATATCAGGACATCTTTTGCAAATGAGTCTCTTTTTTCCCGCTCACTGTTTTTCATTTTTCATTTTTTGTACAAAAATGAAATGGCAATGTTTTTCAAAATAATAATTTCATTTTCACTTTTTCTAAGCAAGATAAAATTGATTACTAAAATGAACCAATCTAAACCCTTGCAGAAAGTGCCCTCCAGACTGCACCGACAACGACACTGCTATGACTCCGTATGACTTCGACAATCCGATTAATCAAGCCGATGAAGGGGTTGAAGAGGATTATGAGCTACCTGAAGAACTAGCCAGGTTGTTGAGACAAGAGGAGAAGGTTATCATTCCTCATCAGGAGGAAGTTGAGACAGTTAATCTTGGTACCGAAGAAGATCTGAAAGAAGTAAAGATCGGGGCCTGCATGCAAGATTCAGTGAAGGAACAACTTATTGACATGCTTCGGGAGTATGTGGATGTCTTTGCTTGGTCTTATCAAGATATGCCAGGTCTGGATACCGACATTGTTATGCACAAGCTGCCTCTAAAAGAAGACTGTCCTCCAGTAAAACAGAAGTTGCACCGTACTCGTCCGGATATGGACATGAAGATAAAAGAAGAGGTGCAAAAACAGTGGGACGCCGGTTTCCTTGCTGTAACTAGTTACCCGCCGTGGGTTTCTAACATTGTACTTGTGCATAAGAAGGATGGAAAAGTACGAATGTGTGTGGATTACCGGGATCTGAATAGAGCTAGCCCGAAAGATGATTTCCCATTACCTCACATTGATGTATTGGTCGACAACACGGCTCAGTTCTCAGTGTTCTCCTTCATGGATGGATTTTCAGGATATAATCAAATCAAGATTTCACCGGAAGATATGGAGAAGACAACTTTCATCACAACCTAGGGCACATTTTGTTATAAGGTAATGCCATTTGGACTGAAGAATGCTGGTGCCACTTATCAACGGGCTATGGTAACATTATTCCATGACATGATCCACAAAGAAATTGAATGTTATGTGGATGACATGATTGCTAAGTCCCTCACAGAAGAAGACCACCTGATAAATTTGTTAAAGCTGTTCAAGCATCTGAGGAAGTTTCAACTGAAGCTAAACCCCAACAAATGCACATCCGGGGTGCGGTCCGGTAAGCTGCTGGGATTTATTGTAAGTGAAAAGGGAATTGAAGTCGACCCTGACAAAGTCAAATCCATTCAAGAGATGCCTGCACCAAAGACTGAAAAAGAAGTTTGGGGGTTTCTAGGTAGATTGAACTACATTTCAAGGTTCATATCTCATCTTACTGCAACCTGTGAACCCCTGTTCAAATTGTTAAGAAAGGAACAAACGGTCAGGTGGAATGAAGATTTCCAGAAGGCTTTCGACAAAATCAAGGAGTACTTACAAGAACCTCCAATTCTTATGCCTCCAGTTGAAGGAAGACCTCTAATAATGTACTTGACAGTATTAGAATAGTCAATGGGGTGTGTGCTGGGCCAACATGACGAGTTTGGTCGAAAAGAGTATGCAATATACTACCTAAGCAAAAATTTTACCGACTGTGAACAACGTTATTCACTGCTCGAGAAAACTTGTTGTGCTTTAGCGTGGGCTGCTCGCCGACTAAGGCAGTATATGTTGACCCACACTACTTTGTTGATCTCAAAGATGGACCCAGTCAAGTACATATTTGAGAAGCCAGCACTTACCGGAAGGGTTGCAAGATGGCAAATGATTCTAACAGAGTATGACATTCAGTACACATCTCAAAAGGCCATCAAGGGTAGTGTACTGTCTGACTATCTTGCTGAGCAACCCATTGATGATTACCAGCCAGTGAGATTTGACTTCCCTGATGAAGACATCATGTTCATAAAAGCAAAAGATCACGAAGAGCCTGTTCATACTGAAGGGCCTGACCCAGAAGAAGAATGGACAATGATATTTGATGGGGCTGTTAATATGAATGGTCGTGGGGTTGGTGCAATACTCATTACGCCTAAAGGAGTTCACATGCCTTTCTCGGCAAAGCTCACTTTTAACTTCACTAACAACGAAGCTGAATACGAAGCCTGTATCATGGGTCTTGAGGAAGCCATTGACCTCAGGATCAAGACTTTAACTGTATTCGGAGATTCAACTCTGGTAATCAATCAGACCAACGGCAAATGGTACACTCACCAGGAGCATCTGATTCCATACCGGGATTATACGAGGAGATTACAGACATTCTTCACCACAGTCAAACTTGAGTATATCCCTCGAGATGAAAATCAGTTTGCAGATGCTCTGGCTACCATTTCATCCATGATCAAAGTTCAAGCTGCCAACTTTGTGCCTCGGATTTCAGTATCCAGACTTGATAGACCGGCATACGTATTCTCCAGGGACATTGCTAAAGATGAAAAGCTTTGGTTCCACGACATCAAAAGCTTCTTAGAGGATCAAACATACCCATCTGGGGTATCGTCCAATGATAAGAAGACACTAAGAAGGCTGGCTGGTAGTTTCTTCCTGAATGCTGATGGCTCCTTGTACAAAAGAAACTTTGACATGGTACTTCTCAAATGTGTTGATAAGAAAGAGGCAGACTTGTTGATGCACGAGGTGCATGAAGGATCTTTCGGTACCCATGCTAGAGGGCATGCAATGGCTAAAAAGTTATTAAGATCAGGTTACTACTAGATCACAATGGATGCAGACTGTTGTGCTTATGCCAGAAAGTGCCACAAATGCCAGATTTATGCAGATAAAGTGCATGTGCCTCCGAATCCTTTGAATGTGATGTCTTCACCTTAGCCCTTTGCCATGTGGGGCATTGATATGATTGGAAAGATTGAGCCGACTGCTTCAAATGGCCACAGATTCATCCTGGTAGCCATTGACTACTTCACCAAGTGGGTTGAAGCAGCTTCGTATGCAAATTTCACCAGGAAAGTGGTAGCCTGATTCCTAAAGAGAGACATCATCTGTCGGTATGGAGTGCCCGAGCGAATCATTACTGATAATGGTTCCAATTTGAACAATAAGATAATGGCAGAACTGTGTCGGGACTTCAAAATCCAACACCACAATTCTTCTCCTTACAGGCCAAAGATGAATGGCGCTGTTGAGGCAGCTAATAAATATATTAAGAAGATTGTGCAGAAGATGGTGGTCACCTACAAAGACTGGCATGAAATGCTACCATTTGCCTTGCATGGGTACCGTACATCAATCAGAACGTCTACTGGGGCAACACCGTATCAGCTTGTGTATGGTATAGAGGCAGTCCTACCTGTTGAAGTTGAATGAAGCAGAATGGGTCCAATCTCGGTACAATCAATTGAATCTGATCGAAGAGAAGCGATTAGCTGCAATCTGTCATTGGCAGCTATATCAGAAAATAATGAAGAAAGCCTTCGATCAGAAAGTCAGGCTTCGGGAATACCAAGTGGGAGATCTTGTGCTGAAAAGACTCCTTCCTCCTCATACAGACCACAGGGGCAAGTGGACTCCGAATTACGATGGTCCGTTCATAGTGAAGAAAGTTTTCTCTAGTGGAGCACTGATGCTCACTACTATGGATGGTGAAGATTTCTTATCCCCTATGAATTCAGATGCAGTTAAAAAATACTTCGCATAAAATGACCCGTTGGACATAAAAACAGAATGTAAGTCCAGGCAAAAATAGGGCATCCCGGCGAGTCAAAAACAGAATAAAAGACTCGGGAAAAAATAAGGGAAAATAAAGAAAAATGTACACCCACTGAGTTGAAAAGCCGCATTGGACAGCTCATGCAAAAATGGGTATCCCGGTGGATTGAAAAACTGAGAGGGCGATCCACGCAAAATAAAGGAATAAGTGAACAACTGCATTCTGAATTCGTCTGTATCGCTCATAACAAGGTAAGCTTCGAAGGGTTAAAGCATCGGTCAGAATCAACCGTCTTCAGAAAGCAGGATGAGAAGAACGTCAAGTTCATACGAGTCATAGCAAGAGGAAGCTCGCTAAAGCATCGTCAACATTGCCAGCACTTTTTTTTATCAATTTTGTAACAATCTCCTCATTTCAGGGGATTTGTTTCTTTGACTGTACTTTCCAATTCAGGGCACACAAATTAATAAAACCAAAATTTTCAGTCACATCTCGTCTTGTACATTTTTATCTCGTTTGTAAAAATGTCTGATATCCCTGATATAATGTGTGCATAAAAACAGATGTGCCTTTCTAATCACATGCTTGCAGGAAATATATTTTTACTTCCAGGAATGTCTAACTCCTATGACGGAATCCGGTAAGGGATACCTCGGGATACTTGTGCGTTTCTTTGTCATAACAGGATTGCAGGTACTCAGAGTGCAACATGGGGCATGAAATTTTCTCCCCAGCAAAGTTGCCAAATCATTATTTCATCAGCACATCCTCCAAACAGCACCGAAAATGCTTTCTCCCCATCAGAGTTGCCAGGCATCATTTCTCCAGCACATTTTTCAGAGCAGCATCAGAAAATGCTTATTTCCCCAGCTGAGTTGTCACAAGTATCATCATCCTCAGCAGGATCCCCACATAAATCTCTAGGAAGGCCGTTCAGTGGTCCTTCCTCTCCCAATAGAGTATTAGACAGGGAACCATCTCCCCACAGAGCTCCAGAAGAGCAATGTCTGAATTTCCTGCACAACAAAGTGACGGAAGCTTCTTCATCCCCAGCTGGGCTCCTCATTACAAAGATAGGTCTATTAATGACCTATTTCCCCAAGCAGATTCATACATCTTATCAGATCTACCAGTGATCTCATCCCCGGCTGGGATATCCTTTCAAGCAGATCAATCGGAGATCTTCACAGCAGCAGGATCCGAGTCCCGAATCGGTATCTTTTGCATAATCATGGCATTTACATCATATTTCCCCCTAGAGCGTAGCATTCCGTCTAATGCAGAGCATTACGGCAAAAATCAAACATATTGCATAAATCACAAGTCAGGTTTTGAATCAGCCACCTGTAAATATCAACCGTACTTCATCAGCAATATATAGAATACATCCCTTGTGCATAAAAACCAAAGCTTCCCCTTTTGAAATACAGATACATGCTCCTTTTGATACTCGTCTGTGCCATCATTCCTCAGTAAAGTTGCCAAAACACTTTCTACATACAGAAACTTCCATACTCTTTTTGACACCCATCTGTGTCATCAATCCCCAGCATGGCCGCCTAATCACTTATTGTAAACCAAACACTTGTTTATAATACACTTATTTTGATGCTCGTCCGTGTCACCTTATCTCCACTGGTCGCCAAAATACCTTTTACACTCCTATATACGAGTATAGGTTCATAGCTTATACACTTTCTCTTCTGACACCCGTCCGTGTCATACTCTCCCCAGCAAGTTGAACACTCGTTTGTGTCTCACCAATGCTAATCTTTACTCATACAGATACCCGTCCGTATCTTGTATACACCACTTATCTCCTCTCAGATTCAACACTCTTCTGCGTTCTTTGTTAACCAGTTGATACTCGTCCGTACCATCATCTCTGAACATGCACCAGTGTTTGTTTCTACCAATACTTGTTCGTATCACGGTCTTAAGGATGCTCGTCCGGATATTTAATCTATACACAGTGTCAAATACTTACACCTTTCATTTCTTATATGTAAACACTCGTCTGTGTTTACTATTCCCCAGCGAAGTCCCCAGCAAAACTTCTTTTCTATCTGACATTTGTCCTATGTCATTATACTTTCGGCAACCGTACCCTGTCAGGTGATCGTCCTTCACCTTTAGATGACCGTCCCTCATCATTCCCCCAGCGGAGTCTCCATTATTAGAACCCTTTTTATCCGGCATTCGTCATATGTCGTGATATTTAGCAGTCGTCCCCTGCTAGGTGATCGTCCTTCACCTCTTGATGATCGTCCTTCATCATGCTTATCCGATGGCCATCCCCATTGTTGATCTTGTTATCTGACATTCGTCCTATGTTACGATAAATCCTGAGAGCAGTTGTACCCTGCTAGGTGATCGTCCTTCACCTCTTGATGATCGTCCTTCATCATGCTTATCCGATGGCCGTCCCCATCGTCGACCTTTTCTATCGTGCATTCGCTCTATGTTGTAATATTTTCGACAGCCGTACCCTGCCAGGTGATCATCCTTCACCTTGGATGATCGTCCCTCATCCTTATCCCCTACAGAGCAGTCGTTCCCTGCTAGGTGATCGTCCTCCACCTTTGATGACCGTCCCTCATCATTTATTTCATTAACCTGATGGTCGTCCCCATCGTTGTTTACCCTTACTTTACAAACCTGATGGTCGTCCCCATCATTGATTTCACCTTTAATCCCCATATAATTTTGATACTTTTCCCGATGGCCGTCCCCGTCGTGGTCTCTTTATCTCCCCAGCATGTCGGTCGTCCCCGTCATTGCTCGGCTTACCGTTTTATCCCCAGCAGTCGTCCTCTGCTTGATGGTCGTCCTCCATCGCCCGCACTTTACAAACATATTATATGCTCCTTTTACAATCTATATCCCTTTTCTTCTTCTCCCCAGTGAGTGCAAATTTCGGACTGTCTTTGGTATTCAACCACAAGTTATCTTGTTCGTCTATTAAGCCCGTCGCTTACATCCTGCACAGCTAACTCATGTTTGAATAGGGGCAGTTGTACACACCCCAAATTTGCCCTCACTAAGTTCACACCATGGCTTGTGATCTTTCATTTACATTAGTTCAAGCATATCATTCCATGTTGCATTTTTTGCTTCACTGCATTGGTTCAAGTTCATCTGCATCTAGGGTTTGTGATTTGAGCAATCCAAGATCCATCTGAGCCACTCCCAAGGTCTTCAATCATCTCAAGAAGGTCCATGTATGTTCAATCATCATATTTTATCCTCCAAATATCAAGGAAGTCAAAGAATCACAAGAACTGAGAAAGCATGGAAGCAGAGCTAGGGTTTAACTGCACAAATGACCTAAAATTAAGGTTTTGGTTTCAGAGGCCATAACTCCAAATTTTTTGGTCATTCTTGTTTCTAATGGTCTCAATATGTTATAAGGATCATGCATACCAAGTTTGATGAAGAAATTCATTGTGGAAGTCATCTGATCGCTGGGTAACTTCCTGAGCAAGTCAGAGCAAAATCAGGGCATCTGAGGCCCCCATCCATGGAACCAAAGTGGATTTTTCATCAAATTGAGGTTATATGGTCTTTATTTGATCATTTAAGTGTTTATAAGTTCACAAAATTGAAGAAAAATGAGCTAAACCAAAAGTTGCCAAAAATGGAAATGACTTGTAATGTAAACTTTCCATTTTGGGAAAGTTTTTTCAACCTCCTCTTTCTCAACCAAAAATGCTTCAAATAAAAAATTATTGGTCATGAAAGTTGTAGATTGGATCATTCCCTTTTCAAAAAGTACAAGAATAAGATCTAATTCATTTTATAACTCAAGTTATGGCTTGTCAAAGTTGGCAAAAATCACATAATTTTCAAGAATGCACCAAAGAGGATTTTTTGCAAAACCTCTTGCCAAGCTATTTTGTGACTTCAAACACACTTCAATGCATCATAACATCATAGTGAATTGCTTCAAGATCAGAATTGCCCAAGGAATTGCAAGATCACATGCCTTGAACACCAAGATTTCTCAAAGGGGCCAAAACTTCACATAATTGCAAAACACCCCATAACTTATTTCCCACATGCTGAATTGCCTCTAAGTGAATTCCATGGACATACTTGATCCTTACTGCACTAGACACCCCATTGTACCACCTCTGAACCAGCCCATACCTCAAGGACAAGAACTTTTGACTTTTTTGCAAGAAGGCCATATCAATCAGCATAGCCCACACCAACTCCACAGACCTATCACAACTTGATATGTGGACTTTATGCAAGCCATAACACACAAGAACACAACCTGAAACCTCAGCATTCCCAAGTTCACAAAAATCATCCCTCTTGCATTTTCCTTCGAAACACACAACACATTTGCTCAATCTTCAAACAAACACCACCATTCATTCTTAAATCATTCACTGATCATAAACCACCCATCAAAACAGCTAAGAACACACCATAAGCCAAACACGATTTTCTGACCAGTGGTGTACAAACTCACAAACCAGCCTTCCTCAAAGCTCTCCAAGCATCAAAGCTTCTTCAGGAAAGTCATTGGAAGCATTTTGCACCAAGGAAGCAGCCAGAAAGCTCAAGGGTTGAAAGCTCCATCTCAGGTAGCCATCTCAAACTTTTTTTCCAGAAATCTCTTTTTAAGTTATAAAAATGTTCCCCATGTTCCCCTGAGTACACTGAACTTGTTATTTTTGAAAATGGTGAAGAAATGAGCATGAACCGAATCTCTAAAAAAATTTACCTAAAAAGAGATTGATTCGGTTCATGCTTGTTTATGAAAATAAATGGATTTTGTGCTTGGATTCTTGTTCTTTGATGTTTGTTGAGTGATTCTGGAGCTTTAGGGAGCTTGGGGTAAGATTTTGAGTAAGTTAGCAAAATGGATGGCCGGAGAAGATGACCGGAACACTGTTCCGGTCACCTGAGAGTGTTTAACGTGTTAATTAGGGTTAGGGCATTGTTTGAATCTAGGTCGTTTGATCAATCTTTCCCGCGTGTGTTGGATGGTGTAGATTAGGTCATTAATTATAAACCTGGATTAATAAATTAATTAATTAGGATTAATAGGATTTGAATGTTGACCCTTAGATCACGCGCCAAGTCAACTCCCGCCCCCCAGTTTTGAATCCTGTCCCTTAGATCATCATACCTCCATTTAATTCAGTTTTAATTTTATTTTTTTGTCATTTATTTTGCACATTTTATTTAAAATAGATAGAAAATCTCAAAAATATTTTTATTCAGCATTTTAATTCCAAATAAATTTCTCAACCAAAAAATATTTTTATTTTTATTTTTTGCATTAAAAAATCATTTTTTAGACATTTAATTGTTTATTTTAATTAATTAATGAAAAATAATTAATTAAAATATTATTTAGGTTTCTAAAAAATCCCAAAAAATTCATATTGCATCTTTAAACATTTAGAGACATTTCCATACCATCCACACAAATTTGTTTTTGGTTTTGAATCATTTTGACATTTTTCCTTTGAATTTAGGGTTCATAAAATCCCATTTTTGAACCCTAACTTCAAGAATTATTTTCTGCCTAACCAAGAATGGTATGAACATGGTTCTTTTTGCATTATTCTTCATTTGAAATTTAGTTTCTAACATAATTTTGTCATGAATTTCTTCTGCCTTTTTGATTTGATTGGCATTTTTTCCCTTTAGGTACCTTAAAACCCTAGATAACTTAGAAAAATCATAAGTCCCTTAGGTTTTAGAGTTAGGTCTCCTCCTTTGGGTTGTGATATCATATGGGATTAGGGTTCCTTTGATTGCATTTTCAATTTTTTATCTTGTCATTTGCTTCTGTTTTTGAGTTTTGCATCTCATGTTGCATGAAAACCCTAATTTCTCATCTTCACTTGCATTCATCTTGCATATGCTTGCATACATAAACTTGCCATGACATTTTATGCATCCACATGACTTCTAAGACATCTTAGGACACATTAGAATCATGTTTTATCATTGCATCATCCATTTTCCATGTTATGCATTCATTCCATTTCATGTGCATTCATGAACTGTCATGCTCCTTTCATGCTTCATTTGCATCCTCATTACATGTATGATCATTTACATCTCTTGACATACATTTGCATCATCTCTTAGCATCATTAAAATCATGAATGTGCTTATGGTTTTGGTTTTCATCCTTGCATTCATTTCATTTCCTTTTATTAACTTTTCAGGTGGTAAGTTACTTTGAGAAGTGAATTTGCCTTCACTTCTCACAATCTCTTCTCATATCTCTTATGCATTCATTGCTGCATTTTGTATTTTTATTAGAGTGAGCTTTCTCATTCATGTTCCTTCTTCACCTTCATTCTTCAAGCAACTTATCTTCTTAAGTGAAGTAAGTTGACTTGTTTCTTCTGCTTCTTCTCCTTTCTTCTGCTTCTTCCTTGGTGGCTCTTCTTGAAGATCTCTTGCAAGCCTCATAAACCCTAGGAATACCCAAGCATGATCACAATTAGGGTTTTGATTAGTCTCCCATTATTTTTAAGTTTGTGTCATCTTTTGTGTCTCTTTTCTCATCTCATAATCAGGGACTAAACCTTTAAGGTTTTAAGGCTTTTTGATTAAGGGTATGCCTGCATCCTTCTCTTAGGATGGCGTGTATAACTTTAATCCTAAGTGTTAAACCCTTAATGTGTTTAAATCTCTTAATCAATCCATCTAATAATCACTAAGACAATAAGCTTGTAACTTGGGCCTTGCATTAGGGTTCTAATTCTTCCTTAATTGGTTAAGAAGGACTAACCCTAGTGTTAATGGACAAGTCACCCTCAAGTTGTCTTACAAACCATAAAATTCACTTCTTAATCTTATCATTAACTAAAATCCACTTTAAATAAGGCTTTTTTTTGTCATGAGGTTAATCCCTAATCATGGATTAAGTTGAGGAGCCTTCCTCAACTTAAATGTTCTCATCTATTATCCTTCTATTAGGATGGTGTAATGGGTCCATTAAATCCTTGATTATGGCTTAAACTCATTACTTAACACTAAACAAAAACTCCAAAAACATCTAAATAAATGCAAGTAGGTTAATAATCTTAATCCTACATCATGGTTATTAAGTGTCAGGTGCTTACTTCATACTTAAGGTATTCTGATTACCCCTAATCAGAGGGAGGATGTGATGAGTTTACTAAACCTTGGTTTAGGCTTAAGCTCATTTTCTTATGACAAATTCCAAAAAGCAATAAAAGATTGAAAACACAAAAACAAACAATAATCGTCTCCTCCGGGATTCTTTTCTCACCTCACTCACTCACAAACGAGAACTCGCTTATTCCGTCTAATGCAAGACAGTTAGCACCTGAGCCAGACAGGCCATACACTTGAGCATAGACAAGCAAGCAGTTCATCAGTCAATTTATCTTTCAGTCTCTTTGAGTCGAACTACGGTGTTCTGACTTCCTCATTGCACGAGAGGATACGTAGGCATAACTTAACTTTTATCGAACAAAAGTCTCTGTATATTCCCCCTCTTCCAGCATTATTCGTTAAGCCTCATTGTCTTGAGCTTTGCACTCTTTCTTTACACTAACACTCCTCTATTTCACTTCACATCTTCTTCTGCACTGACACTTGTATTCTTTTCCAGCTTTTGCACACAGACAGAACTGACACTACCCCTTTAAACACAAACTTTCAAGCGTGGATCCCGTCGAGTACGACGGACAATCTGGGTGCTAATACCTTCTCAGGTTGTAACCAACCCCCTTTCTCAGTTTCTCTGGTTCGCGACCGTCTTATCCATTTCTTTCTAGGTTTATGTAGCATTACCTTTCCTTCGGGATAAAAATGCCTAGCTGGCGACTCTTTTCAGTTCATCTTCATGTTCTCTCCTTTCGCCGACCGTTCGCGTCTGTACCCCTCTTGGCCAGGTGTCATTTGGTGGGAGGGACAAAAGTGTTTAGAAGCTCTCTAAGATCTTAATTTAGGTTTTGCAGTTTTGAAATCTAGACTTCAATCGTGCATTTCTCACATTCTGGTGTCTGTTTTTGAAAATGATTGGTATATTTGTGGTCCTCGTGACTGCAGCTTTACATTGATGTATGATGTTTGGGGTGAATAAGAGCTGCAAGATCTATTGTTCCATCGTTTGCAGTTTTGGTGTTGGATCTTGTTGCTTTCGAATCTCTTTGAATTTTGAGTATCTGTGAAAAGTAATGGCATGAATGTGTTCCTTGTATTTCATACTTTAATTTTGATGTTTACATTTTGCGTTTTCATGGAGAGTTGAGAGAGATATATGGTGTTGAAGTTAGAGTGTTCATGCTGAATTTCGTGGCGGGATTGTTCTGTTTTACTGGTTTTCATTTGTTTCCTTCATGTGCATGAGGTTGAAGAAGGTGAGGTGGCGAGCTAGGAGTGGCTGGTTTTGTTTTTTTTTTCTTATCTTTTTTTCTTTCGTTTTTATTATTATTTTTAGTCACTTAAATGTTAGTTGTCCAATTGATTTTATGTTCACATAATAATTTTGTTCATTCCTTCATTTTAATAAAAAATAAAATAATAATAACATGTAAATGACAAATCTGATTATTGGTGTCCTTTTTTTTTGGAATTTCGAGTGGGCCTAAGGCCATTTACTATGCACACCTCCTTCGTTTGGGCCCAAGCCAAATTGAACTGATTTTCATTGCTGTTTTCACCCCCTGGTCTCATTTGTCCATTTTATTATTTCATTTTATTGTCAATTTAATTTTTAATTTTTAAAAATAGAAATAAGTTAATAAAAATTCTAAAAACTTTCATGAATGATCCTTTGAGTTTTCTTTAATTTTTGGTATTTTTATTTTTCATTTATTTTTAATTGCCACGTGGGAATTAATTGTTTCTTTAATTAATTAGTTTTTATTTCATTTTTGAAGCATATTGTCTTGTGCATTTTCTATCTTGATCATTAATTTGAATTTTGGCCTGATTCTTTTTGCTCTGGATTCATGATGAGATGTAGTTTGTTAATGATTTTTATTCTGATTTTTAGAAGTTTGCTTGATTGGTTTTGGTCTCTAACTTGTGCATGAAGTCTTCTAACCCCAATTCATGTTTAAGCATTTATTTGACTTGCATAGGTTCTGATTTTGATTCTCTCCTTTTGGCATGTCAATTTTGTATGTTTGAAGAGTCTTTGTTCAAATTTGTGGAATTTTTGGATGTATGCTTGATTTGATTTGAATTTTTGTTCTTTGCCTATCCTCTTTTGCTTCCTTTTGGTCATATGTTCACTCCTTAGGTTAGAAGGGCACTTGTGCCAACTTCTTTAAGTTTTTTAGAGCCTTCTTAGGATGTTGATACCCCTCTGGTCTTGAGTTGATGTTGATACTTTGAGAAATTTGTGTTTGTTTACTTTTGAAGTCCATTCACTTTTATGCATGCTCACCTCACTTCTTTTGCTTCTTTACTTCTCCTAATGTAAATATTTGAGTTTGTGTGTTCCCTCTCTTCATCTCATATGATCCTTAGGCACTTTCTTAACATGTTAGGGTTTTTATCTTGGACTTTGTGGTGTTGCTTTGTCTAGTTTGCTTTGTGTTCTCTCATGTTTGTTTTGATTTGTCATGATGATTCATGTTGCTTCATTTTGAGTGGTATAGTTTCCATCTCATTCTTATGCTTTGTATTTGCATTTGGAATTTGTGATTAAGAATTCACTTCTGGTTGTGTGGCTTTGGTTTTATCTTATTACCATTTTGTGTTGTATTTATTCATATGTTGCTAACCATTTTAGGGGCTTTGGTAAGTGAGAGGTGTGGATGTGATTCCCACATCTCCAAATCTTATCTCTTCTCTTTTCCTTGTTGATATTATCTTACTTGTGATTGTTTGGGCTTAGGCCCTACTTCCTCCCTCTTCTATTTTTCATTCGTCTCTTTCCCTTCTTGTCTCCTCCTTCTTTAGGATAGTAAACCTCATTAACCTAGGTTTTCCTATGCATGATAACATTAGGGTTTGTTAGTTCCCCATTAGACTTTTACCTTTGAGATCCTTTTGGTGCTCTCTCTTCTCATCTTCAAACTTAACTTTAAATCACTTTAATAAATGACGAGTCTTCTCTTGTGACACGAGACTTTGCTATGAGATACTTGCACGCGTTCCATTTCGGGGCGAGGTGTAGGATATCCCTCGTGGTGGATAGGTCTTAGCATGAGATTACTTCACAAATAAAAGCATAAAAAACAGTTCTTAACCAAAAATCACAAAAAACACTTAATAAATGTCAGTAGGTCAGTGTGTCTGAGCCTTCACTTGTGGGACTAGATTTGGGGATTTCCTCCATAGATAGGTGTGCCTCCCGCGCATTCCATTTCGGGATGATGTAAGAAGTACACATCCCATTGAGTAAGACTTAGGTACACTTACCTATACAAACTTCAAAGCATAAAACTCATAAAAAACACCAAACCAACAATAAGCGTATTTCCTTCGGGAATTCTTTTCTCATCTCCTTCGCTCCGTCCGCGAACTTTCTCCTACTTGTCACTTTGCAAGACGGTAACACACTCTTCGTCCGAGCCTGCAACACCTGAGCATTGACATAGGCAGTTCAAGCCTTAAGACACAAGCAATCCTTTCCACCCCTAGTTAGGGGAACTACGGGGACTCTGATCCTCATTGTCCAGATGAGGTACGTAGGCAGCGGGGTAGGGCCTATTCGAGCATAATCTTTATTTTCCCTACATTTTTTTTCTTTTCATTTCTTTCTCAGTTCCTTTTCCAGTTCCATTTCCTTTTCTTTTGCAGGAGCTTTCATTTCTTCACCCTTTGAAACAGATTTCTTTGCAAGCATGGATCCCGTCGGGTACGGCAGATGATCTGGGGTGCTAATACATTCCCAGGTCGTAACCGACTCCCGAACTCAGTCTCTTTGGTTCGTAGGACCCGTGTCCTTCCTCTTTTCTTTCTTCTAGTATGTGCATCATTACCATTCCCGTTCCTTTGGGATAAAAATGCCTGGCTGGCGACTCTAACCTTTTCCGCGCCACTTTCGCGTTTGTACCAGGATGGAAATCTGGGGAGCGACACTTAGATCTTCATATAGATCGTCTCTGAACCGTCTTTAGGAACATACTTTAATTTAAGTATCAGAATCAAATCTTTGTGGCGATCTTTTCTGAATTGCTTTTGGTAATATCTTGGGCTAAGTACAAAATCTTCGTATCGATCATTTACATACCATCCCACAGATAAACTGTTGCATAGACCATTAGAAATAAATCTTCGTAGCGATTATCTCTTTTGGAAATATCCCGGATTAGGTAATAGATCTTCGTATAGACCATTTACATACCTTCCCAAGGACAAAAAGAATATCAGGATTAAATCTTCGTGGCAATTATCCCTGAACTTCTTCTAAAAGAATCTTTTGGATTAAGTGCTAGATCTTTGTATAGATCATTTACACACTATCCCAAAGATAGTTGACCATCAGAAATAAATCTTCGTAACAATTATCTCCTCTGGAAATATCCTGGATTAAGCACTAGATATTCGTATAGATCATTTACGTACCCTTCCAAGGACAACTTGAGTATTGATCATCATAAATGAATCTTCGTAGCGATTATCTCTGAATTAAGTATCAGTACTAGATCTTCGTATAGATTGTCTCTGAACTGTTTCGAATTGTTGATAGTGTTTATCTGTCTGCAACTATCCTGAAAAGAGAAAGGTTAGTTTATGCAAGATGTATGCATGTGTGGCATGATGTACCTAAGTAAGTCTTATGCACTATGGATGTGTATGCTGCGATATGATGTAAATGATGTATGTATGAATCGTGTAGCCTGAAGCGTCCGGATATCTTTGTGTAACAACTGCTGGCTAGGGAAAATAAATCCCGGCTTGATGCTGAGGAATATGAGGACTTCGTTCCCGTCTTTCTTGATAGTATGGTATTCAGAACCTCTCGTCTTTGTTCGTCGTGCTTTTTATTGAAGGAATAAGTTCTTGAGTATCCTGACTGAGGATAAAATAGATGGACATAAATCCGGGAGACTTAATTCTTCGGAGGATATGAAACTGATTGAAGATTTCGTCGAATGGGAAGTATAAGATATTATTTGAAGAGTTCTGAAAGGATATCCGTAAAGATTACTCCGTGGGGATGGATTGACGAAGCTTCATTGAATTCCTACCTCTCGTTCGTCCTTAGTAAATACTATTATTGCATTTTATGCATTTCTGGTAAACATCAATCATATTCAAAAGCATACATACATTCAAACACAACCAATGGACGTTTTCGTTTAAGTAAACAAGGTAAAAGTAAATTTGAATTCAAAGACGAGACTTTATTTATTTTAGAAAGTGGCCTATACACAGGCAAGTTTGTACAAGGAGACAGAAATCCTAGTAAGAGGAATTCGTCATAAAAGTTTTTAAAAAAACAAAGAAAAACAGCTATGTGAAAAATAATCCTATTGAGTTCCAATTCTACTATTGCCATTATCTTCAAGTATCTCATCCTTTGCCATCGAGATAGAAATGATTGGATTGATCTTTATCTGCTTGAACTTGATTCAGGTAGCACAACTGGTTGGGGTTACATGAGTGATCCAAACGAGACATAGTCATACGCTTTAATCCCTAACTTTTGCCTGGATTGCCTTTTCAGGTTTTCAATCCACCGGGATACCCTTTTTTGCCCAAGCCTCCCTTTCGAGTTTTCGACTTGCCGGGTGTACAATTTTTTTATATATATATCCCTAATTTTTGCCTGAACCTTTTTGGTTCGCCGGGATGCCCTTATTTTTGCCTAGGCCAGTCAACCTAGCGGGTCTCTTTTCATGCGTAGTATTTTTTAACTATGTCTGCGTTTACGGGCTGTGGGAAATCTTTACCATCCATAGTAGTAAGCATCATGGCACCTCCTGAGAATACCCTCTTGACTACAAATGGTCCTTCATATGTAGGAGTCAACTTGCCCCTAGGATCACCCTGTGGTAATATGATACGCTTGATTACCAAGTCACCAGCCGGATATACCTTTTGCTTAACCTTCTTATTAAAAGCTTTGATCATCCGTTTCTGGTACATCTGACCGTGACAAACAACTGTCATCCTTTTCTCATCAATCAAATTTATCTGGTCAAGTCGAGTCTGAATCCACTCATCTTCATCCAAGCATGCATCCTTCATGATTCTCAAGGAGGGGATCTGAACTTCAATGGGTAGAACTGCTTTCATACCATAGACTAAGGAGAAAGGGATTTCCCCTATTGAAGTACGTATTGTAGTACGATAACCATGAATGGCAAATGGTAACATCTCATGCCAATCCTTATACGTAACAGTCATCTTCTGTAGAATCTTCTTGATGTTCTTATTAGCAGCTTCTACTGCCCCATTCATCTTTGGACGATACGGAGAAGAGTTATGATGCTTAATCTTGAACTGCATACAGAGATCAGTAATCATAGTGTTGTTCAGATTAAAACCATTGTCTGTGATAATCCTTTCAGGGATGCCATACCTACATATGAGATTATTCTTAATGAATCAAGCCACAACATTCTTAGTAACAGATGCAAATGAGGCTGCCTCCACCCACTTTGTAAAGTAATCAATGGAAACCAGGATGAAACAATGCCCATTGGAAGGAGTAGGCTTGATCTCACCAATAATATCAATGCCCCACATGGCAAAAGGCCAAGGAGCAGTCAACACATTCAACGGAACTGGAGGTATATACACCTTATCAGCATTAATCTGACACTTGTGACATGTTTTGGCATGTTAATAGCAGTCAGCTTCCATGGTAGACCAATAGTAACCTGCTCTCAATATCTTCTCTTCCATGGTATGACCACTAGACTGAGTTCCAAAGATCCCATCATGCATGTCTTCCAAAATCTCTGTTGCTTCCTTCTTATCCACACAATGAAACAAAGTTGAATCATGATTGTGCTTGTACAAAATTCCATTACTCAAGAAGAACTTAGCAGAAAACCTCCTCAGAAACTTCTTATCATTGACAGATGCCCCTTCAGGGAACTCCTGAGCTTCAAGATACCTTTTCACCTCATAGAACCAAGTTTTTCCCTCTACTCCTTCAGTGTCAATCTCATTACAATATGTAGGCTTCTCAAATCTATCAATAGTGATCTTGGGAGCTTCATCATCCCAGCTAATCTCAAACATAGATGCCATGGTGGCTAATGCGTCTGCCAACTAATTCTCTCCTCGTGGAATATGCCCAAAGGTAATCTCTTCAAAATATGGGATCAAAGACAATACATTCTTGTAAACACCCCAAATTTTCCCTCACTAAGTTCACATCATGGCTTGTGATCTTTCCATTTTGCATAAGTTCAATCATATCATCTCATATTGCATTTTTACTTCACTGCATTGGTTCAAGGTCATCTGCATCTAGGGTTTGTGATCTGAGCAATCCATGAGCCTTCTGAGCCACTCCAAAGGTCTTCATTCATATCAAGAGGGTCCATGTATGTTCAATCATCATATTATATCCTCCCAAGATCAAGAAAGTCAGAAAATCACAAGAACTGAGGAAGGCATGGAAGCAGAGCCAAGCTTAACTGCACAGATGACCTAAAATTAGGGTTTTGGTTTCAGAGGACATAACTCCAAATTTTTTTGGTCATTCTTGTTTCTATTGGTCTCTATATGTCATAAGGATCATGCATACCAATTTTCATGAAGAAATTCAATGGGGAAGGCATCTGATTAATGGATGACTTCTTGAGCAAGTCAGTGCAAAATCAGGGCATCTGAGACCCCCAATCATCCAACCAAAGGGTATTATCCATCATTTTGAATGTGTATGATCTTTATTTGATCTTAGAAGATGTTATAAGTTCACAAAATTGAGGAATTTCAAGCCATTTGCAAAGTTACCATTTTGGGAAAGTGACTTGTAATGTAAACTTGCCATTTTGGGAAAGTTTTTCAACCTCCTCTTTTTGATTCAAAAATGCTTCAAATGAAAAATTCTTGGTCATGAAAGTTGTAGATTGGATCCTCCCATTTTCAAAAATTACAAGAACTTGATCTAATTCATCATAGAACAAAAGTTATGCCTTTGCAAAGTTGGACAAAATCACTTAATTTTCACTTTAGTGCCAAAGAGGAAACTTGCAAAAACACTTGCCAAAACCAAATGTGACCTCTAATCAACTTCTAACCATCACACAAACATCATTCATGGTCCATAATTCATATTTGCCCAAAGAATCTCTCACTTTCATGCCTTGGATTCCAAGTATCATAAGCCATTTATCATAAAAGTCACAAAGAGGAAAATCTTGCAAGAATGGTTCTTAGGGTTTTGTTTGATTTCTAATCAATCTCAAAGTGTCATAGCAACATTATATGGTACATTTTGCTGCATATTGCCCAAGGGATGTCACATGTCCATGACCAAAAACTTCAAAATGCAACAAGTAGCAAAAAGGCAAAACATATGACATCTCACCCTTCATCCATTTCAGATCACCTCAGAACATCCCATGGCCCTCCTTGAAGGCAGCTGAACTCAGAGCAGCCCTAAGATAGCTTCTTCCATGGCCCATGCTTGAAGTACACCTACCATTGACTTTTTGGCCAATTGCCCCATGCCATTCCCACAGTGCATGTCACTTCCTCAGACCTCTTCCAATAGTTTAGGGATATGTTATGGATCATAAAACAAGTGGGAGACAAGCTCAGAACACGCACACAATCAGAATTCACAAAACTTGCAAAAACCTTCATCTCTTTGAAACTCCTCCCTCAGCCATCAAACCTCAAATTTTTATTCACCAACAAGTCACATATCATCCACAGAACAAGAATCAACCCTCAAAACAGCCAAAAACATCACATACAAAAAACCCCAAAACCTGCTACACCAGAACTGGAACTTCAAAACTAGTCATCCTCAAAGTTTTCTAAGCTTCGTATCATCTTCAGGAGGTTCATAGGGGTTAGCTTGCATCAAGAGAGGACCCAGAAAGCTCAGAATCAGAAGGGCCCATCTCAGGTAACATGATGAACTTTTTTCCCAAAAGCTTGCTTTTAAGTTCTTTTATGGTTCTATATGCTCCCCTGATCATGGGGATATGATTACTTTTAAAAATGGTTGAGAAACCACCATGTATGTGAGCTCTTAAACTTTTGTCTGTTTTTACATTTTTGTTCGATTCATGTTCATGATGCAAAATAAATGAGTTTTGGTTGGGGATTTAGATTTAGGATTGTTAGAAGATCATTTTTGTGCAAGAAATTGGAGATTGGTGGCCTGAGGGAGAAGTTAGGGTTTGGGCTCGTCGGGGAAGATGACCGGAACACTGTTCCGGTCACCTGAATTTGTTTAAACCCTAATCATGTAATTAGGCAACTTTGAATGTCAGCCTTAGGATCTTCCTTGCGCGCGCGTTTTCAGTGGCCAGGATTGTTTTGATTAGCCCTAATCCTCATTTATTTAGTTTAATTAAGATTAATTAAATTAATTTAGTCAGGATAGATCCCAACCCTTGGATGACGCGCCAGTCAACCAATTTCTTCCCACTTTGAATCTAGGCCATCAGATCTAATTACTTTCCATTTAATTCAATTTTATTTTTATTTTTATTCATTTTTCTTGCCCATTTTATTTAAAATAGCAAATCATTTCTAAAAAATCTCATTTTTTGCATCACACTTTAAAATATTTTTCTCTTTCTGAAAATAATTTTTATTTTATTTTTTGCATAATTTTCGTATTTTAAAAATATTTAAATGTTTATTTTAATTGGTTAATGAGAATTAATTAATTAAAATAGCATTTAAGTTTCTAAAAATCACAAAAAAATTCACATTGCATTTTAATACATTTAGAAACATTATCAAACCCTCAAAACAAATTTATTTTTGGTTCTTGACATGTTTTGACATTTTTCTTTGGAATTAAAGTTCTTAAAAGTCAATATTTTTGCCCTAACTTAGAAAAATTCATTCTGCTCAACCATGTAGAGTTTGATGTTGGTTCTTTTTGCATTGCATTCTTCATATCATGTAGTTTCTAGGGTAAAATTGGTTTGAATTTATCCTTCATTTTCAATTTGATGTGCATTTTTCCTTTTGAAGAGCCTTAAAACCCTAGCCAACTTGAGAAAATCATAACTCCCATTAGGTTAAGAGTTAGGTTCCCTCCTTTGGGCAGTGAACTTGTGTAGGGTTAGGGTTCCCTTGATCCCATTTTCAATTTTTTATCTTGTCATTTGCTTCTGATTTTGGATTTTGCTTTGTGTCTTGTGCATAAACCCTAATTTTTGCCTTCATTTGCATTCATCTCTCATTTGCTTGCATACATGAACTTTCCATGACATTTAGTACATTCATATGACTCCTAAGACATATTAGGACACATTAGAATCATGGTAAGTCATTTCTTCATCCATTTGTCATGTTATACCTCCATTGCACTTCATAAACTTTCATGGACTTTCATGGCTCAAAACATGCTCCATTTGCATCCTTCTCCTTGTATGATCATACACAACTATTGACTTATATTTGCTTTATCTCTTAGCATCATTAACATCATGTTTATGCTTCTGGTTTTAGCTTGCATCATTGCATCCATTTCATGTTCACCTCATTTCATGTCTTTTGGCTAACTTTTCAGGTGGTAAGTACTTGAGAAGTGAATTTGCCTTCACTTCTCACAATCTTTTCTCATCTCTCTTGTGCATCATTGCTGCATTTTACTTTTGTATTAGAGTGATCTTGCTCATTCATGCTCCTTCTCCTCTTTCTTTCTTCAAGCAACTTATCTTCTTAAGTGAAGTAAGTTGTCTTGCTTCTTGCTGCTTCTTTTCCTTTCCTGCTTCTTCCTTGGTGGCTTTTCTCTTGAAGATCTTCTTGCAAGCTTCACAAACCCTAGGAACACCCAAGCATGATCACAATTAGGGTTTGATTAGTCCCCCATTAGTTTTACCTTTGTATCATATTTGTGTCTTCTCTTCTCATCTCTTACTCAAGGGCTAAACCTTAAAGGTTTTAAGGCTTTGTGATTAGGGTTATGCATGTATCCTTCTATTAGGATGGAGTGTATAATTTTAATCCTAAGTGTTAAACCCTTAATGTGTTTAAATCCTTTAATCAATTCACTGAATAATCACTAAGACATCAAGCTTGTAACTTGGGCCTTGCATTAGGGTTCTAATTCTTCCTTAATTGGTTAAGAAGGACTAACCCTAGGGTTAATGGACAAGTCCCCCTCAAGTTGTCTTACAAACCATAAAATCCATTTCTTAATCTTACCATTAACTAAAATCCACTCTAATAAAGGCCTTGTTTTGTCATGAGGTTAATCCCTAATCATGGATTAAGTTGAGGAGCCTTTCTCAGCTTAAATGTTCTCATCTATTATCCTTCTATTAGGATGGTGTAATGGGTCCATTAAATCTTTGATTATGGCTTAAACTCATTACTTAACACTAAACAAAAACTCCAAAAAAACATCTAAATAATCACAAATAGGTTAATGATCTTAATCTTACATCATGGTGATTAAGTGTGAAGTGTTTACTTCACATTTAAGGTATTCTCATTACCCCTAATCAAAGGGAAGATGTGATGAGTTTACTAACCCTTGGTTTAGGCTTAAGCTCATTTTCTTATGAAAAACTCAAAAATCAATAAAAGATTGAAAACACAAAAAAAAAACAATAATCGTCCCCTCCGGGATTCTCTTCTCATCTCATTCACTCGCAAACGAGAACTCGCTTCTTTCGTCTAATGCAAGACAGTTTGCACCTGAGCCAGACAGGTCATACACTTGAGCATAGATAAGTAAGCAGTTCACAAGTCAATTTATCTTTCAGTCTCTTTGAGTCGAACTACGGTGTTCTGACTTCCTCATTGCATGAGAGGATACGTAGGCATAACTTAACAGTTATCGAACAAAAGTCTCTGTATATTCCCCCCTCCTTCCAACATTGTTCTTTAAGCCTCATAGTCTTGAGCTTTGCACTTCTTTCCATCCCTGACTCTCTTTTAGTTCACTTCACATTTCTTTTACACTGACACTTGCATTCTTTTCCAGCTTTTGTACACAAAATAGCACTGACACTACCCCTTTAGACACAAATCTTTTAAGCGTGGATCCCGTCGAGTACGACGGACAATCTGGGTGCTAATACCTTCCCAGGTTGTAACCAACCCCCTTTCTCAGTTTCTCTGGTTCGCAACCGTCTTATCCATATCTTTCTAGGTTTATGCAGCATTACCTTTTCTTCGGGATAAAAATGCCTAGCTGGCGACTCTTTTCATTTCTTTCCCTTTCGCCGACCGTTCGCGTCTGTACCCTATCTGACCAGGTGTCATTTGGTGGGAGCGACAACTTGGCGACTCTGCTGGGGACCTTATATTGCAACCAGGGCTTCTGGTTCTTTTTGTGGGTTCCTCCTAGCGCTTGTTTGATTTGTGTTTACTGGGGTGTTATGTGCTAATTGTGTTTATGTATTTGCTTTATTTTTTGCTTTATGTACAGTCTTATTTACTGCTTTCTTTACAGTTTTATGTATCATACTGTCATACTGTCATTGTTGGATCTGGTTTGTTGTTTTGGTGGGTGGGGTTCCATTGAGAGTTTAAGGTCCTATACCTGGGACCTGAGTGACACCTAGGCTAGAGTGGTTCATGTTCTTTCCCATTCCATTTCGGTCTTGTGCGGGAATATGAAACACGGTTCAGATATGGGTTTCTTCTTGAGAACTATGTGCTACAAATTTCCTGTAGTGCTAGGGCTATCTGGGAAGCCTGCTAAGTCTGGATGACCTTTTATTATGACCTTCAGAAGCTTAGGTGAATTAGAGGAGGATCTTTTATGGTTATTGTAAACACTGTACCTCCGGGTTAGAAGTGTTTACACTTCTCATAACTGATCCAAGTCTGAGGACCCTTGTTCTAGAACATCACCTGTGAGGGGGTTGGGCTGTTTACAGGTTTGCAGGAACCCTTGGCCACATCATACCCTGTTACTGGTTTTGTTTAAGAGTACTCCATTTTGGGCAGTTCTTGTGATTAAACCCTGGATATGTGACTCCTTATTTGAGTCCCCCACCCTGGTTACTGGTTTTCTAAGCCTTCATCTGGACCTTTTGAACATACATGGGCCTATATCAAGACAGATAATCAGATCCAGCTTGATCACAAACCCTTGCATATCATTTGCATATTCATCATTTGCATCATTTAACATTTGTTTATTTGCTTTTCAGGGTATCCACATCATATCTGGTTTGGTTTTGACCCTTTCTTTTGCATAGACCTCTGCTCCAACTGTCTTCATTAGTTGTCTACTTCAGCTATCTTCATCAGTTATCTGCTTCAGCTAACTTCATCATCACCAGCATCAACCTGTCAGTGGCCCATCTCCAGTATCAGTCTTGATCCTCATCAACACTTATCTTCAGCTCTTCATCAGCACTCATGACTACTCCCAGGAAAAGCAACATATCCTACCATTTCTTTGAGCCTGTGTTGACTGGTATCAGGAAAATCCAGTCACTCATCACACCTGATCACATCCCATTATTTAGGGAACACTATGGAGGTATCCTGGATATGGTAATGGACCTTGACCCTTCTCAGAGGAGCATGATCCACACATGCTTACAGTTCTATGACCCTCCTTTGAGATGTTTCACCTTTCCAGACTTCCAGTTAGGGCCTCTTCTGGAAGAATTTTCTTTGCTAATTGGAGTGCCTGTCAGAGGAGGGATTCCCTTCAACCCAGAAACGCCAGCTCCCAGAAATGAAGAAATAGCAAAAGCATTATACCTGGAGCCTGCCTTGATTGAGCAAAGTATGACAACTAAAGCTGGGATCCCTGGTTTGCATTTGGACTTCTTGATTTCTCAGGCCATCCTGAAAGCTTCTTTAGGAGAATGGAGGGCAGTCTGTGCATTGTTAGCCCTCAGCATATATGGGGTTATACTGTTTGCAGATGAGCCCAAATTTGTCAGCAAGAATGCCATCCATTTGTTTCTTCTGAAGAACCCAGTACCTACATTACTGGGAGACTTTTACTACTCAATTCATCAGAGGAATGAGAAACAAAGGGGGAAGTTGGTGAGATGTTGTGCCCCTTTGTTTTACACCTGGCTGCTCAGACATCTGCCTAAGTCTGATGCCTTCCTGAACCCCCACCAACAGAAGAACTGGGCCAAGAGGTTCATTTCCTTGACTTCAGATGATATTAGATGGTGCACCCAGAGCACCAAAGGCAAGGACATTATCACCAGTTGTGGACAATACCCAAATGTGCCTCTAATAGGAGTAAAAGGTTGCATCAATTACAATCCTTTGTTGTTTAAGAGACAACTGGGCTATGCTTTGGTTCACCCTCCCAGAGGACAAGATTTAGCTGAGACCTTGTATTGTGAAGTGAAACCTAATTCAGCTGTTGTCAGACAGGCATCCTGGGCTTGGGACAACATCCAGACAAAGGGGGTAGCTATATTTGGAAGGTGTAATAATGTTGCTTCAGCCCAATACTATGATTGGTCCCGTACTAGAGCTCAAATTACTGGAATGCCTTTTATCTTGGAAGACATACATGGGCCATCCACAGTGCAGCCAGCAGCAACTGTCAGCCTAGAAGAATTTGAGAAGCTGAAGGAGAGGAATGAGAACCTATCTCAGGCTTTGAAGAAAACCCTTTGGGAAAGAAGTGATGGTCGTCTGGATATTGAGAGGTTGGAGAAGCTTAGGGTGGAGCATCTCACCAAAATTGAGAAGACAGAGGACTATATCAGGAAAGCAAGAGCTGGAGAACAGATATTGAAGAATGCTTGTAAGGAGGCTAAGATTCAGAAAGCTAGGGCTGAGCACTGTCTGCAAGAAAGTCAGGCTAGGTGGGTCAGGATCACCGAAGCCCGTACACAAGAAGACCAAAAGACTCAAGCTAAGATTGAATAGCTAGAGGCCAATGAGAAGAAGCAGCAGGAAGCTTTGCTGGCATCCCAGAAGGAGATTTCAGAGTTGAAGCTTAGGGCAGGATTGAAGAGATCAAAGGACCAGGACAGGCATGAGAAGGTGACCAATGCCATTGCTACCAGAAACCTCCTCATTAGGACCATTACAGAGCACCCGGCTGGTCCAGTGACTGAGGCACTCCTGAAGGAGGTCAGAGAAGATGAGTTTGGACTGGATGTCTGATCCTTTGCTTGTTGTTTGTTTCCATTTGATGTACTTTTCTTTTTGTTGTATTTTGACCCTCCATGGGCATGTGTTGTAAAACGAACTATGTTTTATTCACCATTTGTAATATATTTTAGTTTGTTTCCATTTGGGCTTTTCTCTCAAACAACATCAAGCATCTTCCTCGAGGTCTGGAAAGGTCAAAACCAAAGAAAACCAAACCGGATACCTTGGAAAACAAATAAGCATACTGCATTGCATACTAACCTTTGTGTTTGTTTTATAGGTTTTGTTATTATCTTTGTTTCTAACTTTGTTGTGATCTCAGGAAACATTGCTCGTCGCCGAGTGTTCCCTGTCAACCGCACGCACCGGTACCCTACTCGCAACAACCTTCCCGGTATTCAAATGGAACAAGTACAGCAGGATCTGACTGAGGTCAGAAATCAGATGACCAATGAGAGATTGGAGATGAGAAATCAGATGTCTCAGTTCATGGCAGTAATGACTGGCCTAGCCCAGAGTCAGGAGAGGGTAAGAGAGCTGGTGGAAAGGCAAACTCTTGAGGAGCCTCACCTTGGAACAGGAGGAACTAGTAACAATGAACGGGGCCAACCTCGTTGTAAACACCCCAAATTTGCCCTCACCCATTCACACCATGGCTTGTGATCATTTCATATGCATAAACACAATCATATCACCTCATATTACATTTTTGGTTCATTGCATAGTTTCTAAGTCATCTGCACCTAGGGTTTGTGATCTGGGCAACCCAAGAGCTTCTTAAGCCACTCCAAAGGCCACCAATCACTTCAAAGGTACCCATGTGTGTTCTTATATCATATTACATCCTCTCAAAGTCAAAAATGCCAAAGAATCACAAGAACTGGGATTGGTATGGAAGCAGAGCCAGGCTTGACTGCACAGATGACCTAAAATTAGGGTTTTGGTTTCAGAGGCCATAACTCCAAATATTTTGGTCATTCTTGTTTCCATTGGTCTTTATATGGTATAGGGAGTATGCATATCAATTTTCATGAAGAAATTCCATGGGGAAGTCATCTGATCAAAGGTTGACTTTCTGGACAAGTCAGTGCAAAATCAGGGCATCTGAGGCCCCCAATGACCCAACCAAGGGGTGATCTTCATCATTTTGGGTGTATATGATCTTTATTTGATCATGGAAGAAGGTTGAAGTTCACAAAGTTCAAGAATTACAAGTTTTTGCAAAGTTGACTTTTTAGGGCATGGTTGACTTTTCAAGAATATGTCATTTTATGCCATTTTTCAAGCCTTGCTTTTTGATCCAAAAATGCTTCAAATGGAAAAACTTTGGTCATGAAAGTTGTAGAATACATTTTTCCCTTTTCAAAAAGTACAAGAACATGATCTAATTCTTCTTGGATCAAAAGTTATGGTGTGACAAAGTTGGCAAAAATCATTAATTTTCAAGATGTGCACCAAATGAGAAACTTGCAAGAACTTTGTACCAAGGCATTTGCAACCTCTAATTCATGTCTAACCACTACATAAACATTCTATGTGACCTAAAAATCAGATTTGAACCAAAGTTTCTCATGTTTCATGGCTTGTGTAGCAAGATAGTTACATGTGAACCAAAGTTGATCAAGTTGCAAAACCATCATGACACCTCCTACCACTTGCTACATTGGATGCTGAACCATGCTAGCCTTCCACACACACCTTGCTGCGCAGCCCATGCCTCTTGTACCAAGCTAGAACTTAGCCCATACCCTCCTTACAACAAAGTGGACTTTTTGCAAAAGTGAACATCCCAATCACAGCAGGCCAGGTCACATCATCTGACCAATAGGAGTCTTTTATGCAAAGCAAATGCTAGCCATTTCATACATGAAGCAGGGCTGAAACACACAAGAACTCACCATTCACAAAAACACTCCCTCAAGCATTTCTCTTCGAATCTCTCTACACAACACACAAACACAAAAACCATTTTCATAGATCAACTCACCTTGCTTCACTGAGCCAAAACCAGCAAGACTTAGGCCTGAACCAGGCAAGAACACCATTCTTCCACTTTTCACTCTCAAAGCCAAAGCTTTCGAAACTCATTCCACAGGCCACAAACACTTGAACAAACTCCACAAACCTTCTCAAAACATCACCCTGATCACAAAGAACCACTCACATTGGCCTGAAACAGCCTGAATCACCATCACCATTTTCAACTGAGCTTGAGCAGAAGCTGTTCAAACTCCTTAACCAGCCAGCATAAACTCCTCCTAAGCATTCAAGGATCATCAGGGGACCAAGTAAAGTGGATTGCATCAAAGGGAGAGGTCAGAAAGTTGCTGGAGTGAAAGCTTCGAAACTCAGGTAGCTCAAGAACTTTTTTTCCAGAAATGGATTTTTAAGTTCTAAAGTCGTTCTCCATGCTTCACTGATTGCTCTGATATCTTTAGTTTAGAAAATGGTGGAGAGATGAGAGTTTAATTTGTTTCTGAAAGTTTTGCCCTAAAATATTCTTGGTTTCGATTCATGAGTTTGGGGAAAAATAAATGGTTTCTAGCTTAGGGTTTTGATTCAGGGGAGTGTGGGAATCATTTCCATGTTTTTAGATTTCATTTCAGTTGCGTTTTGAGAGTTCTAGGGATTTTCAGGTGGGGTTCCCACCGGAGAAGACGACCGGAGGTCTTCTCCGGCCACCTGAAAATCATTAGGGTTTAATCTTGCAATTAATGGGCGTTTGAATCTGGCACGTTGGATCAGTGGACTTCGTTGACTTGCCGCGCGTGTGAATGGTCCAGATGTGGTCATTAAACCCTAATCACCATTATTTATTTAATTAAATCAGAATTAAGAAGTTTGAATTCCAGCCCTTGATCTGCGCGCGCAGTCAACACAGCCTTCCCCAGAATGAATCCTGGCCCTCCACTCAGTTGACTTCAGTTCATTTTAATTTTTATTTCATTTCTTTTCTTTTAATTTGCATAATTTATTTAAAATAGCAAAATTGTTTTAAAAATTATGAAACTTTTTCTCAAGAGTTTCATTAATTTTTAAAACACAAAAATATTTTTATTTTTATTTTTAGCATTAAAAAAGTATTTTAAAATATTTAAAAGTTTATTTTTAATTGATTAATGAAAATTAATTTATTAAAAATACTTTGAGGTATTTAAAAATCACCAAAAAATTCATGAAATGTTCTAAGACATTTAGAAACATTGTCCAACCTTCAAACCAAATTTATTTTTTGATCTTGATGCATTTTAAGAATTTCTCATTGAATTAAAATCATTTTTGTGCATTATTTTGATCCAAAGTTCAAAAAATCATTTCTGCCTATCCATGAAGAGTTGGACATTGATTCTTTTTGCATTGCATTGTGTTTAGCATGTAGTTTGTGAGATTAAATGGCCATGATTTGATCTTTCATTTTCAATTTGTTTGGCATTTCTTTTGTTTGGAAACCCTAAAACCCTAGAAATCTTAAGAAAACCATAACTTGAATTTGGTTAAGAGTTGAAACCTCTCCTTTGGGCAGTGGGTTAGTATAGGATTAGGGGTCCTTTGAGTGCATTTTCAATTTTTTATAATGTTGTTTGCTTCTGATTTTGATTTTTGTTTGTTGCATTGATCATAAACCCTAATTTTGGGTTACCATATGCATCCATCTTGCATTCTCTTGCATAACATGACTTGCCATGACATTCCATGCTTCCATGTGATTCATTTGACATCATAAGACATATTGAAAGCATGTTTGATCATTGCATCATGTATTTGCCATGTTGTATGCCATGTGCACTTCATAACTTTTCATGTATGTTCATGGTCCTTAACTTGTTTCATTTGCATTCATGAACTTGTATGATCATTTCCATGTGCTGCCTCATGTTTGTAGCATCTCATAGCATCATTAGCATCATGTATATGCTTCTGGTTTTGTTTCTCATCATGTCACCTCATCCCATTTTGCATTGCATTGCATTTCCTTTCTAACCTTTCAGGTGGTAAGTAATTCTGAGAAGTGGATTTGCCTTCACTTCTCATACTTTCTTCTCATCTCTCTCTTGCATCCATGCTGCATTTTTATATGTGTTTGAGTTTGAGCTTGCTCATTCCTCTTCTTCTTACTTTCTTTCTTCAAGTGACTTGACTTCTTGAATGAAGCAAGTTGCTTTGCTTCTCTTGATCCTTTCATCTGCTTCCTGGTGGTTCCATTGAAGATCTTCTCTTGAAAACTTCACAAACCTTAGGAACAACCAAGCATGACAATGATTAGGGTTTTGATTAGTTTCCCCTGTTAGTTTTACCTTTGTGTCTCTTTGTGTCCTCTCTTCTTATCTCATAATCAGGGACTAAACCCTAAAGGCTTTAAGGCTTTGTGATTAAGCTTATGCCTGCATCCTTCTCTTAGGATGGAGTGTATAACTTTAATCCTAAGTGTTAAACCCTTAATGTGTTTAACTCCTTTAATCAATTCACTTAATAATCACCAAGACATCAAGCTTGTAACTTGGGCCTTGCATTAGGGTTCTAATTCTTCCTTAAATGGTTAAGAAGGACTAACCCTAGTGTTAATGGACAAGTCCCCCTCAAGTTGTCTTACAAATCATAAAATCCACTTCATCATCATACCATTAATTAAAATCCACTTAATAAAGGCTTTGTTTTGTCATGAGTTTAATCCCTAATCATGGATTAAGTTGAGGAGTTTTCCTCAGCTTAAACATTCTCATCTATTATCCTTCTATTAGGATGGTGTAATGAGTCTGTTTAATCCTTGATTATGGCTTAACCTCATTACTCAACACTAAACAAAAACACCAAAAACATCTAAATAATCACAAGTAAGTTAATGATCTTAACCCTACATCAAAGGTGATTAAGTGTGAGAATCTGACTTCACACTTAAGGTATTCTCATTACCCCTAATCAGAGGGAAGATGTGATGAGTTTACTAAATCCATTGGTTAGGGCTTAAGCTCATTAATTTATGACAAATCCAAAAGCAATAAAAGACTGAAAACACAAAAACAAACAATAATCGTCTCCTTCGGGATTCTTTTCTCACCTCACTCACTCACAAACGAGAGCTCGCTTCTTCCGTCTAATGCAAGACAGTTTGCACCTGAGCCAGACAGGTCATACACTTGAGCATAGACAAGTAAGCAGTTCACGAGTCAATTCATCTTTTCAGTCTCTTTGGGTCGAACTACGGTGTTCTGACTTCCTCATTGCACGAGAGGATACGTAGGCATAACTTAACAGTTATCGAACAAAAGTCTCCGTATATTCCCCCTCTTTCTAGCCTCATTCTTTTAGCCTCATGATCTTGAGCATTTCACTCCTGTTCTTACACTGACACTTCACTTATATACTTCACTTTTCTCTTACACTGACACCTGTACATTTTCTTCCAGCTCTTTTACACACAAATTGCACTGACACCACCCCTTTAAAACACAAATCTTTTAAGCGTGGATCCCGTCGAGTACGGCGGACAATCTGGGTGCTAATACCTTCCCAGGTTGTAACCAACCCCCTTTCTCAGTCTCTCTGGTTCGCAACCGTCTTATCCATCTTTTTCTAGGTCTATGCAGCATTACCTTTCCTCCGGGATAAAAATGCCTAGCTGGCGACTCTATTCATCTCCAGTGAGTTCACTGCTGTGTGTTCTCATTGTCCCTCTCGCCGACCGTTCGCGTCTGTACCTTTATCTGGGCCTATTCCCATTTATCGGGAGCGACAACTTGGCGACTCTGCTGGGGAGAGCTCCTACTGCAACCAGGGCTTCTGGTTCTTTTTGTGGGTTCCTCCTAGCGCTTGATTGATTTATGTTTATTGGGGTGTTATGTGTTTATTTGTGTTTGTATATGTTTTATTTTTGCTTTATGTACAGTTTGTTTTATTACTTTCTTTACTGCTTTACATATATCATACTGTCATGTTGTCTGGCTGGATCTGGTTTTGCTTTGGTGGGTGGGTGTTCCATTGAGAGTTAAGGTCCTATACCTGGGACCTGAGTGACACCTAGGCTAGAGTGAATCATATTCTTTCCCATTCCATCTCGGTCTGGTGCGGGAATATGAAACACGGTTCAGATGTGGGTTTCTTCTTGAGAACTCTGTGTTGCAGATTTCCTGCAATGCTAGGGCTATCTGGGAAGCCTGCTAAGTCTGGATGACCTTTTAGTATTGACCTTCAGAAACTGAGGTGAATTAGAGGAGGAACATTTATGGTTATTGTAAACACTGTACCTCCGGGTTAGAAGTGTTTACACTTCTCATAACTGATCCAAGTCTGAGGATCTTTGTTCTAGAACACCACCTGTGAGGGGGTTGGGCTGTTTACAGGTTTGCAGGTACCTTGGCCTCAGAATACCCTATTACTTTGTTTGTTTAAGAGTACTTCATTTTGGGACAGTTCTTGTGATTCTAAAACCCTGGACATGTGGCTCTTTATTTGAGTCCCCCACCTTGGTTACTGGATTTATAGACCTCCATCTGGATTTCTTGAACATACTTGGACCTATATCAGGGCATTTGATCAGATCCAGCTCAGTCACAAACCCTTGCATATCATTTGCATACATAATCATTGCATCATATTGACATTTGCTTATTTGTGTTTCAGGGTATCCATCTTCATTTGGTTTTGGTTTTGACCCCATCTTCAGCATTGACCCATCTTCATCAGCATCTGCTTCAGCTATCACCTGCACCAGCCAATCAGTGGCCATTTCTTCAGTATTATCATCAGCACCTGTCACTACTCAGCCTCAACATCATGGCACCTAAAAAGAGCAACATCACCTATCACTTCTTCCAGCCAGAGCTATCTGACATCAGGAGGATTCAGACCCTGATCACTCCAGACCACATACCATTATTCAGGGAACACCATGGAGATATACTTGATATGGTTATGGATTTGGACCCCTCACAGAGAAGCCTGATCCACACTTGCCTTCAGTTTTATGATCCCCCACTGAGATGTTTCACTTTTCAGGACTTTCAGCTGGGCCCCTTATTGGAAGAATACTCATCATTAGTTGGTATACCTATCAGGGGTGGAGTCCCTTTCAACCCTGAGATGGTTTTTCCTGGTAATGAGGAGGTAGCAAAGGCATTGCATCTGGAACCTGTTCTGATTGAGCAACATATGACCTCTAAAGCTGGAATCCCTGGTTTCCATCTGGATTTCTTGATCTCTCAAGCTACCCTGAAAGCTTCTTTAGGAGAGTGGACAGCTGTCTGTGCTTTATTGGCCCTGAGCATATATGGAATTGTATTGTTTGCAGACGAGCCTCGATTCATTAGCAAGAATGCAATCCATCTTTTCATCCTGAAGAACCCAGTGCCCACTTTATTGGGGGACCTCTACTATTCAGTGCATCAGAGGAATGAAAAGCAGAGGGGAAGATTAGTGAGGTGTTGTGCTCCATTGTTCCACACTTGGCTTCTCAGGCATCTACCCAGGACAGATGCATTTTTGAATCCTCATCAGCAGAGAAACTGGGCTAAGAGACTCACTGCTCTAACTTCAGCAGATATCAGATGGTGCACTCAAAGCACCAAAGGCAGGGATATCATCACCAGCTGTGGGCATTTTCCCAATGTGCCCCTAATAGGAGTTAAGGGTAGTATCAATTACAACCCTCTGCTGTTCAAAAGGCAACTGGGCTACGCACTGGTCCACACTCCTAAGGCACAGGACTTGGTTGAGACTCTTTATTGTGAGAACAAGCCTAATCTGGCTATTGTTAGGCAGGCAGCCTGGGCCTGGGATAATGTTCAAACCAAGGGAGTGACCATTCTAGGGAAGTGCAACAATGTGGCATCAGCACAATATTATGAGTGGTCCCATGCCAGGGCTCAATTCTCTGGAATGCCCTTTACCATAGAAGATATGCCTGAATCATCTTCAGCACCACCCCCTGCCACTATCAGTTTGGGGGAGTTTGAGAGCTTGAAGGAGAGAAATGAGAAGTTAACCCAGGCTTTGCAGAAGACCCTCCGGGAGAGGAATGATGGCAGGATGGAGATTGAGAGGCTAGAGAAGCTGAGAGTGGAGCATCTGGTTAAGATTGAGAAGTCTGGGGATTATATCAAAAAGTCTAAAGCTGGAGAACAAATTCTGAAGAATGCTTGCAAGGAAGCCCAGTTCCAGAGAGCAAGGACAGACTTGTATCTGAAGGAGAGTCAGGCCCGGTGGGTCAGGATCACCGAGGCTCGTACCCTGGAGGACAGGAGGGTCCAAGACAAGATGGAGCAACTGGAAGCTAGTGCAAAAGTGCAGCAAGAAGCCCTGGCAGCAGCCCAGAGGGAGATATCAGAGCTGAAGATCAAAGCTGGAGTGAAGAGGTTAAAGGACCAAAATCAGCACAAGAAGCTAACAGCAGCTGTTACCACCCGGAATCTCCTCATCAGGAATCTCACGGAGCGTCCAGCTGATCCTGTGACCGAAGCACTTCTCAAGGAAGTTCGTGAGGATGAGTTTGGTCTTGGTGTTTGACCATTTTCTTGTTGTTGCTTTCATTGTACTTTTATTTTCTTGTGATGTATTTTGACCCCTCAGAGGGCTTGTATTTGTAAACAAACTGTGTACCATTTTGTTTTTGTAATATATGTGTTAGTTTGTTCCATCCAAGTTTACTTCGAAAGCAACATCAACAGCATCTTCAAGGGTCTGGAAGGGTCAAAACTGAATGCCAAACCGGATACCTTGAGAACAAATAAGCATAATTGCATTGCATGCTAACCCCTTTGTTTGTTTTGTACGTTTTTGTTTTATTGCTGCTAACTCTGTTGTGATGTTCAGGAACTATTGCTCGGCGCCGGGTATTTCCCCTCAACCGTCCTCACCGTTATCCAACCCGTAACAACCTTCCGGGCATTCAAATGGATCAGGTACAGCAGGACCTTGCAGAGGTTAGAAATCAAATGGCAAACGAAAGATTGGAAATGAGAACGCAGATGACTCAGTTTATGGAAGTGATGAACAACATGGCTCAGAGCCAAGAAAGATTGAGAGCCATGGTGGAAAGGCAAAATCAAGAAGATCCACATATAGGGACTGCCGGCACCAGCAACAATGAAAGGGTCCAACCTCATGTCAATCCCCCAGTCTTTGGACCACACCTCCATCCTGAGGTCAACATCCCTGCAAATGTTCAAGGGACTGCCACTGCAGCCAGGGTACTGCAAGAAGACCCCCAAGAGGATCAATTCACAGTAATGGGTGCTGGGGAGGAAGCCTATGATAGAAGGCTGGATGAGATAGCTGAGAAATTAAGGTCCTTAGAGTCTCAAAACTCTTTGGGTTTCGATGTCATGGACATGGGCTTGGTAGACGGGGTCAGGATTCCCCATAAGTTCAAGCCTCCTTGTTTTGAAAAATATAACGGGACTTCATGCCCCCGGACTCATTTGCAATCATTTCTGGGAAGGCTGAAGGCCTATACTATGGATGAGAAGCTCTGGATGTTCTATTTCGAGGATAGCTTAACTGGAGCGTCAAGAGAATGGTACTCTCACCTGACAAGGGCAACTATCAGGTGTTGGAAGGACCTGGCAGAGGCCTTCATCAGACAGTATCAGTACAACTTAGATATGGCACCCAATAGGACTCTCCTAATGGGAATGTCACAGTCATCAAGGGAAAGTTTCCGAGAATATGCCCAGAGATGGAGGCAATTGGCTGCTGCTGTCCAGCCACCTATGTCTGAAAGGGAAATGGCAGATATGTTTATGAACACCCTTCAGGGGACATACATTGACAGGCTGGCTGCTTTCTCTTCCACTAGCTTTGCAGATGTTGTCATAGCAGGAGAGAGAATTGAAAGCCTGTTAAAAATGGGCAAGATTTCTGACAATGGTGCCAGCTCGTCCAGTAGTACAAGGAAGCCTTTTGCAGGCCCAAGAAGAACTGGCGAGACCAATGCCATCCACACCAACAGGGGCGGACCTCCATATGTTCACAGGTCAGTGGCAGTAGTCACCATTCCTGCTCCAGCTCATCCTCAACCAGTTTATCAACCTCCGCAGCAAAACTATCAGCAACAACCTCAGTACCATCAACAAGCTCAGTATCCTCTGAGAAATTATAACAACACCAACAACAACAACCAGCAAAGGCCATTTCAGCAGAGGCCATCTCAAGCCAACAGGGTAATCGATCTGATCCCTATGCCATATGCTACATTGCTGCCACAACTCTTGAAACTCAACCTAGTTGAGCTAAGGACGTTGGCACCTCCAGATCCCAACAGTCTACCCAAGAATTATGACTCCAACGCCAGATGTGCTTTTCATTCCAATGCGCCTGGCCACAGTACAGAAAAGTGCAGAGCCCTGCATATGAAGGTACAAGACCTGGTAGACTCAAAAGCTCTGAATTTTGCACCACCACCCAATGTCAATAAGAACCCAATGCCAAACCACGGTGGTCCCAGAATTAACGCTATTGAAGAAGACAAACCGTCTTATTTAATAACCAGTGTGGGTCAGATCCGGACACCGTTGGTGGAAATCAAGGCTCAACTCCTCGAATGTCAAATGTTCCCGAGGTGTGAGTTGGGGTGTGCTTACTGCAATATCTCGGTAAATGGGTGCGATAACCTGAGGAATGGCATAGATGGTCTCATACAGAGTGGCCAGCTTCAGATCACCACATCATTTCCAACAAATCCAGCAATCTCATCAACAACAACTCCAGAACCTCCTACAACTGCAACAACCATTGTTCCTGACAATTCTTCGGTTTCATCAGCAAGTACTTCATCTGTCATTTCAACTGACCAGATATCAACAAATGTTCCTCCTACAACTCCAGCACCACTCCAATTTGAATCCCCTACAACAACAACACCCATCCTTCCGACAATGTCTCCTACAACACCAGCAACAAACTCTGAAGACGTCTCAACTGTCACAATATTTTATGATCCTGAAAACAACTCTGTCTACAATTCAGAAGGTGCTGCTCCCATCATAGCACCAGTCACAATTTATTATGATTCGCAAACTATCACAGTTCCTTCTGCAGCTGTCATCAGTCCAGTCACTATCACGGTGCCTGGACCAGTACCTTATGAAAGCAGTAACGCCATCCCCTGGCATTACGGCTCTGACCTGTACTGTGAAGGACAAAGAATCACTTTTGAATCATCAACCCCTGCACCACAAATAGACAATGTGGGAGGAGGCGGAGGCTTCACTCGAAGCGGACGTCTTTTTGCTCCACAAATTCAGAGACCCACTGCCGAAGCAGAAGCCGTTGCCAAGGCAAAAGGGAAAAGCTTGGTGCATGAAGAACAGACTGTTAAAGAAGCCTTGAAAACACCCTTCGATCAAGAGGTTGATGAGTTCATGCGAATCATCAAGAAGAGTGATTATAAAATAGTGGATCAGCTTCATCAGACGCCTTCCAAGATCTGAATCCTATCATTTCTTATGTGCTCCGAAGCCCATCGGAATGCACTGCTCAAGGTTTTGCACGCAGCTTACGTGCCTGAAGAGATCACTGTCAATCAGCTGGAAGCTGTAGTTGGAAATGTTAATGCTAGTCACGGACTAGGGTTCACCAATACTGATTTGACAACGGAAGGCCGCAACCATAACAAAGCCTTGCACATAACCATGGAATGTAAAGGTGCTGTCCTTTCCCATGTACTGGTAGACACGGGGTCATCCCTCAATGTCTTACCTAAAAAGGCCCTGGTGAAGCTAGAATATGATGGATTGGCATTAAGACCCAGCAACCTGGTGGTAAGAGCCTTTGATGGTTCTAAGAGGTCGGTTCTGGGAGAGATCTAGTTGCCCATAACGATTGGCCCGCAGACCTTCAAAGCGACCTTCTACGTGATGGATATACAGCCTGCCTACAGCTGTCTATTGGGTAGGCCATGGATTCACGCCGCTGGCGCCGTGACCTCTACCCTTCACCAGAAGTTAAAATATGAGTGGGAGGGTCAAATCGTTACAATCTGTGGAGAGGAGGATATTTTTGTCAGCCACCTGGCTACCTATAAGTACATTGAGATGGATGGGGAGATCCATGAAACAATGAGCCAAGGTTTCGAAGCCTTGAATGTCAATGAAACATCTGCTGTGCCTGGTACTTCAATATCATCATACCAACAAGCCCGGAAGGTTGTTGAGGGAGGAAACGCCCAAGGCTGGGGCAAACTATTATCGGTGGAGAAGAAAGAGGATAGATTTGGGTTGGGTTACAAACCAACTCAACAAGATCAAGCAGAGGCTGCAAAAGAGCCCAACTTTGTGAGTGGGGGGATGCTCACCCCTGATGCTGTCAACTGTTTGGAAGACGAGCTAGAAGAAGAACGCAACCTGGAAAGCTGGATTCGTCCAAAGATCCCGGGGAGCAGTGTCTCGAACTGGTCTTCCCAGGAAATTATAAGAGTTACTCATGCAGAGTAATTATTATTTCCTGTATTTTTATAGCATGCATCAAAGTCTTGCATCTTGCCCAAGATGACAAGACTCATTTTGTAATCGGGCCATCTGTACTTTTTGTGCAAACAAGATTAATCAATGAAATATCAGACATCTTTTTGCAAATGAGTCTTTTTCTGTTCACTGTTTTTCCATTTTTCTTTTTGTACAAAAAATAAATGGCAGTGTTTTCAAAATGACAACTTTATTTCACTTTTCTAAAACAAGATTAAAATCAAATCACTAAAATAAACAAACTGAACCCTTGCAGAGTGTGCCTTCCAGACAGCACCGACAACAACACGGCTATGACTTCGTATGACTTTGACAATCCAATCAATCAAGCTGATGAAGGGGTTGAAGAAGAATATGAGCTTCCTGAAGAGCTAGCCAGGTTGTTAAGACAAGAGGAAAAGGCTATTACTCCTCACCAGGAGGAGGTTGAAACGATCAATCTTGGTACAGATGAAGACGTGAAAGAAGTTAAAATCGGGGCCTGCCTACAAGACTCAGTGAAGAGACAACTGATTGACCTGCTTCAAGAGTATGTGGACGTGTTCGCTTGGTCTTATCAAGATATGCCAGGGTTGGACACCGCCATTGTTGTGCACAAGTTGCCTTTGAGAGAAGAATGCCCACCGGTCAAACAGAAACTGCGCCGTACTCGCCCGGACATGGCAATGAAAATCAAGGAAGAGGTACAAAAGCAATGGGACGCCGGGTTCCTTGCTGTGACTAGCAATCCGTCGTGGGTTGCTAACATAGTACCTGTGCCCAAGAAAGACGGCAAAGTAAGGATGTGTGTTGACTACCGGGATCTGAACAGAGCTAGCCCGAAAGATGATTTCCCACTACCTCACATTGATGTATTGGTGGATAATACGGCTCAGTTCTCGGTATTCTCCTTCATGGATGGATTTTCAGGATATAACCAGATCAAAATGTCACCTGAAGATATGGAGAAGACAACCTTCATCACACCCTGGGGCACGTTCTGCTACAAGGTAATGCCATTTGGGCTCAAGAATGCTGGTGCAACATATCAACGGGCTATGGTAACATTATTCCATGATATGATCCATAAGGAAATCGAATGTTATGTGGATGACATGATTGCCAAGTCCCTTACCGAAGAAGATCACCTGGTAAATCTGCTGAAGCTATTCAAGCGTCTGAGGAAGTATCAACTGAAGCTGAACCCCAACAAATGCACATTTGGGGTGCGATCTGGTAAGCTGCTGGGTTTTATTGTGAGCGAGAAAGGGATCGAAGTCGACCCTGATAAAGTCAAAGCTATTCAGGAGATGCCTGCACCGAAGACAGAGAAAGAAGTTCGAGGGTTCTTAGGTCGATTGAACTACATCTCGAGGTTCATATCTCACCTCACAGCAACCTGTGAACCCTTGTTCAAGCTGTTAAGAAAAGAACAGACGGTCAGGTGGAACGAAGATTGCCAAAGGGCTTTTGACAAGATCAAAGAATACTTACAAGAACCTCCCATCCTTATGCCTCCAGTTGAAAGAAGACCTCTGATAATGTACTTGACAGTATTAGAAGAGTCAATGGGGTGTGTGCTGGGCCAGCATGACGAGTCTGGTCGAAAAGAGTATGCAATATACTACCTAAGCAAAAAGTTTACCGACTGTGAACAACGTTATTCACTGCTCGAGAAAACTTGTTGTGCTTTAGCGTGGGCTGCTCGCCGACTAAGACAGTATATGTTGACCCACACTACTTTGTTGATCTCAAAAATGGACCCAGTTAAGTACATATTTGAGAAGCCAGCTCTTACCGGACGGGTTGCAAGATGGAAAATGATCCTTACAGAGTATGACATCCAGTACACTTCTCAGAAAGCCATCAAGGGCAGTGTATTGTCTGAATATCTTACTGAGCAACCTATTGATGATTATCAGCCTATGAGATTTGACTTCCCTGATGAAGACATCATGTTCATAAAAGCAAAAGATCATGAAGAGCCTATTCACACTGAAGGGCCTGACCCGGAAGAAGAATGGACTATGATGTTTGATGGGGCTGTTAACATGAATGGTCGTGGTGTTGGTGCAGTACTCATTACACCCAAAGGAGTTCACATGCCTTTCTCGGCAAATCTCACTTTCAACTGCACTAACAACGAAGCTGAATACGAAGCTTGCATTATGGGTCTTGAGGAAGCCATTGACCTCAGGATCAAGACATTGACCGTATTCGGAGATTCAGCTTTGGTAATCAATCAAACCAACGGCAAATGGTACACACACCAGGATCATCTCATACCTTATAGGGATTATACAAGGAGGTTATTGACTTTCTTTACAACGGTCAAGCTTGAGTATATCCCTCGAGACGAGAACCAGTTTGCAGATGCTCTGGCTACCATTTCGTCCATGATCAAAGTTCAGGCTGCCAACTTTGTACCTCAAATTTCAGTGTCCAGACTTGACAGACCAGCATATGTGTTCGCAGCAGATGTTGTCAAGGATGATAAGCCTTGGTTCCATGACATTAAGTGCTTCTTGGAGGATCAAACATACCCACCTGGGGCATCTTCCAATGATAAGAAGACTTTGAGAAGGCTTGCTGGTAGTTTCTTTCTGAACACTGATGGGTCTTTATACAAAAGGAACTTTGATATGGTACTCCTCAGATGTGTTGATAAGATAGAAGCAGACTTGTTGATGCATGAAGTGCACGAAGGATCCTTTGGTACCCATGCAGGAGGGCATGCCATGGCTAAGAAATTGTTAAGATCAGGGTATTATTGGATCACCATGGATGCAGACTGTTGTGCCTACGCCAGAAAATGCCATAAATGCCAGATTTATGCGGATAAGGTGCATGTGCCTCCCAATCCTTTGAATGTGATGTCTTCACCCTGGCCCTTTGCTATGTGGGGCATTGATATGATTGGCAAGATTGAGCCGACTGCTTCGAATGGCCACAGATTCATCCTAGTTGCCATTGACTATTTCACCAAGTGGGTCGAAGCAGCCTCATATGCAAATGTTACAAGGCAAGTGGTAGCAAGATTTCTGAAGAGAGATATCATCTGTCGATATGGAGTGCCCGAGCGAATCATTACTGATAATGGTTCCAATCTAAACAACAAAATGATGGCAGAGCTGTGTCGGGACTTCAAGATCCAACATCACAATTCTTCTCCTTACAGGCCAAAGATGAATGGCGCTGTTGAGGCAGCAAATAAGAATATCAAGAAGATTGTGCAGAAGATGGTAGTCACCTACAAAGACTGGCATGAAATGCTACCATTTGCCTTGCATGGGTACCGCACGTCAATCAGGACATCCACTGGGGCAACACCGTATCAGCTTGTGTATGGTATGGAAGCAGTCCTACCTGTTGAAGTTGAATTACCCTCCTTGCGAGTACTGATGGATGTTAAGCTGAACGAAGCAGAATGGGTTCGGGCCCGATACGAACAACTGAGTCTGATCGAAGAGAAAAGATTGGCTGCAATCTGTCATGGGCAGTTGTATCAGAAAAGGATGAAGAAAGCCTTCGATCAGAAAGTCAGGCACCGAGAGTACCAAGTAGGAGATCTTGTGCTGAAAAGAATCCTCCCTCCTCATACAGACCACAGGGACAAGTGGACCCCAAACTATGAAGGACCATTTGTGGTAAAGAAAGTTTTCTCTGGTGGAGCACTGATGCTCAGCACCATGGATGGTGAAGATTTCCCATCCCTTGTGAATTCAGATGCAGTTAAAAAATACTTCGCATAAAATGACCCGCTGGACATAAAAACAGAATGTAAGTCCAGGCAAAAACAGGGCATCCCGGCGAGTCAAAAACAGAATAAAAGACTCGAGCAAAAATAAGGGAAAATAAATAAAAAATGTACACCCGCTGAGTTGAAAAGCCGCATTGGACAGCTCAGGCAAAAATGGGTATCCCGATGGATTGAAAACCCGAAAGGGCGATCCATGCAAAATAAGGGAATAAGCGAACAACTGCATTCTGAGTTCGTCTGTATCGTCTATAACTTGGTAAGCTTCGAAAGGATCAAGCTTCAATCAGAATCAACATCCTTCAGAAAGCCAGACGAGAAAAGCGTCAATAGTCATACGAGTCATAGCAAGAGGAAGCTCCTTCAAAGCGTCGTCAACATTGTCAGCATTTTGTTTCGCAATTTGTAACAGTCTCCTCATTCCAGGGGATTTGTTTCTTTGACTGTATCTCGCCAACTCAGGGCATATGAATTAATAAAATCAGATTTTCAGTCATGTCTCGTCTTGTACATTTTCATTTATTTGCAAAAAATGTCTGATGTCTAAAAGAAACTGATTGCATAAAATACAGATGTTTATCTTTAAATAAAAACACGCGCTTGCAGGAAATGTACTTACTCTCAAAAGTGCCTAACTCCTATGACGGAATCCAGTAAGGAATACCTCGGGATTATCTTGTGCGTTTCTCTGTCTTTTCAGGATTGCAGGAATCCAGAGCGCAACTTGGGGCATGTAAGCTTCATCCCAGCAAGCTGGCAAATCAACACTCAATTTTAGCACCCAAAGTGCTCTCTCCCCAGCTGAGTTGCCTCTCATGACTTCCCCCAGCTGAGCTGCCACTTGCTACTACTCCCAGCCGAGTTGCCATTTCATCCTCAGCCAAAGTACAAAAGCCAAGGAGCTCTCCCCACAGAGTTGCAGCCTCTATCCAGAAGAGCAACGCATGAAGGATCACAACAGAGTGAAGAAAGCTCCTACAAACCCCAGCTAGGTCTCTCATTTATAAGGATAGGTCTATCAATGACCCATATTCCCAAGCAGATAGCATCTCGTCAGATCTACCAATAATCTCATCCCCAGCTGGGATGTCCATTTCAACGGATCGATAGAAGATCTTCGCAGCAGCGGGACCCGGATCCCGTTTTGGTATCTTTGCACAATCATAGCATTTCGCATCATGTTCACCCACAAAGCGTAGCATTCCGTTTTAACACGGAGCATTACGGCAAGAATCAAACATATAGCATATTTGTGAGCCATGTTTCGAATCAATACTTGGGAATAATGACAGTTCATCAACGTACAGAAAAATCCCCACCAGGGTCCCCAGCAAAAGCAGCTGCCTCACAAATCACAAACACCAGTATATACTCATTTTGACACCCGTCCGTGCCATCTTTCCCCAGTAAAGTCACCTGAACACTCCTTGCAAACAACACCACCCGTATTACAGATACTTCCTGATACCCGTCCGTGTCATACCCCAACAGAAAGCCAAAGACATCCTCTTTGCACTCACATACACCTATATACACTTTCTCGACACCCATCCGTGTCATATCCCCATCGCAGTCGCCTACATTTTTATAACCCATATACTTGTTGATATCATTATACTTTTCTCTCTTGATACTCGTCCGTGTCGCCCTCCCCAGCAGTTAACTACTCATCTATATACCAATCACTCTCATACAGATACTCGTCCGTATCTTATATATACCATTCATATCCCCACAGATTCAACACTCGTCCGTGTTCTCTGTTAACCAGTTGATACTCGTCCGTATCATCATCTCTGAACATGCGTCAAGCGTTTGTTTCTACATGATACTCGTCTGTATCATAGTCTTAAGGATGCTTGTCCGCATCTTTAATCCATACACCATGTCAAACACTTCTGTCTTCTTGAATATAGATACTCGCCTGTGTCTGCTATCCCCCAGAAGAGTCCCTTCAGATTCAACACTCGTCCGTGTTCTCTGTTAACCAGTTGATACTCGTCCGTATCATCATCTCTGAACATGTGTCGGTTTGTTTCTACCCGATACTCGTCCGTATCGTAGTCTTAAGGATGCTCGTCCGCATCTTTAATCTATACACAAACATCTAAACACTTACCCTTTTATTTCTTGGATGTAAACACTCGTCCGTGTTTACTACTCCCCAGGAGATCGCCAACAAAGCAATTTTCTTTTTATCTGACATTCGTCCTGTGTCACGATAAACCCTGAGAGCAACCGTACCCTGCTAGGTGGTCGTCCTCCACCTCTTGATGGTCGTCATCCATCATGCTCATCCGATGGCCGTCCCCATCGTTGATTTTCTATCCGACATTCGTCCTATGTTGTGATATTTAGCAGCCGTCCCCTGCTAGGTGGTCGTCCTCCACCTTTTGATGATCGTCCTTCATCATTTTATCCAATGGCCGTCCCCATTGTTGGTTTTGGTTATCTGGCATTCATCCTATGTCATGATAAACCTTGAGAGCAGCCGTCCCCTGCTAGGTGGTCGTCCTCCACCTCTTGATGGTCGTCCTCCATCATGCTCGTCCGATGGCCGTCCCCATCGTTGACCTTTTTATCCGGCATTCGTCCTATGTCGCGATATTTTCGGCAGCCGTACCCTTCCTGGTGGTCGTCCTCCACCTTAGATGACCGTCCCTCATCTTACCCCCAACAGAGCAACCGTCCCCTGCTAGGTGATCGTCCTTCACCTTTGATGATCGTACCTCATCATCTGTTTATTTCATTTATTCTTTAACCCGATGGCCGTCCCCGTCGTGGTCCCTTTTCTTTTTTAGCCCGATGGTCGTCCCCATCGTTGGTTACTTTACTTTATGAACTTGATGGCCGTCCCCGTCATGTTTCATTAATCCCCAGAGAATTTTACAGCTTTATCTTGATGGCCGTCCCCATCATAATTCTTTTATCCCCAGCATGTCGGCCGTCCCCGTCATTGCTTTATTTTCCGCACTTTTCCCAGCATGTCGGCCGTCCCCGTCATTGCTCTTTACCCAGCAGTCGTCCTCTGCTCGACGGTCGTCCTCTGTCGCCCACACTTTACAATATACTTTATTTTCCTTTACAATCTATATCCCTTTTCTTCTTCATTCTGTGAGTGCAAATTTTGGACTGTCTTTGGTATTCAACCACAAGTTATCTCGCTTGCCTGTTAAGTCGTTGCTTACATCCTGCACAGCTAACTCATGTTTGAATAGGGGCAGTTGTAAACACCCCAAATTTGCCCTCACCCATTCACACCATGGCTTGTGATCATTTCATATGCATAAACACAATCATATCACCTCATATTACATTTTTGGTTCATTGCATAGTTTCTAAGTCATCTGCACCTAGGGTTTGTGATCTGGGCAACCCAAGAGCTTCTTAAGCCACTCCAAAGGCCACCAATCACTTCAAAGGGACCCATGTGTGTTCTTATATCATATTACATCCTCTCAAAGTCAAAAATGCCAAAGAATCACAAGAACTGGGATTGGTATGGAAGCAGAGCCAGGCTTGACTGCACAAATGACCTAAAATTAGGGTTTTGGTTTCAGAAGCCATAACTCCAAATCTTTTGGTCATTCTTGTTTCCATTGGTCTCTATATGGTATAGGGAGTATGCATATCAATTTTCATGAAGAAATTCCATGGGGAAGTCATCTGATCAAAGGTTGACTTTCTGGACAAGTCAGTGCAAAATCAGGGCATCTGAGGCCCCCAATGACCCAACCAAGGGGTGATCTTCATCATTTTGGGTGTATATGATCTTTATTTGATCATGGAAGAAGGTTGAAGTTCACAAAGTTCAAGAATTACAAGTTTTTGCAAAGTTGACTTTTTAGGGCATGGTTGACTTTTCAAGAATATGTCATTTTATGCCATTTTTCAAGCCTTGCTTTTTGATCCAAAAATGCTTCAAATGGAAAAACTTTGGTCATGAAAGTTGTAGAATACATTTTTCCCTTTTCAAAAAGTACAAGAACATGATCTAATTCTTCTTGGATCAAAAGTTATGGTGTGACAAAGTTGGCAAAAATCATTAATTTTCAAGATGTGCACCAAATGAGAAACTTGCAAGAACTTTGTACCAAGGCATTTGCAACCTCTAATTCATGTCTAACCACTACATAAACATTCTATGTGACCTAAAAATCAGATTTGAACCAAAGTTTCTCATGTTTCATGGCTTGTGTAGCAAGATAGTTACATGTGAACCAAAGTTGATCAAGTTGCAAAACCATCATGACACCTCCTACCACTTGCTACATTGGATGCTGAACCATGCTAGCCTTCCACACACACCTTGCTGCGCAGCCCATGCCTCTTGTACCAAGCTAGAACTTAGTCCATACCCTCCTTACAACAAAGTGGACTTTTTGCAAAAGTGAACATCCCAATCACAGCAGGCCAGGTCACATCATCTGACCAATAGGAGTTTTTTATGCAAAGCAAATGCTAGCCATTTCATACATGAAGCAGGGCTGAAACACACAAGAACTCACCATTCACAAAAACACTCCCTCAAGCATTTCTCTTCGAATCTCTCTACACAACACACAAACACAAAAACCATTTTCATAGATCAACTCACCTTGCTTCACTGAGCCAAAACCAGCAAGACTTAGGCCTGAACCAGGCAAGAACACCATTCTTCCACTTTTCACTCTCAAAGCCAAAGCTTTCGAAACTCATTCCACAGGCCACAAACACTTGAACAAACTCCACAAACCTTCTCAAAACATCACCCTGATCACAAAGAACCACTCACATTGGCCTGAAACAGCCTGAATCACCATCACCATTTTCAACTGAGCTTGAGCAGAAGCTGTTCAAACTCCTTAACCAGCCAGCATAAACTCCTCCTAAGCATTCAAGGATCATCAGGGGACCAAGTAAAGTGGATTGCATCAAAGGGAGAGGTCAGAAAGTTGCTGGAGTGAAAGCTTCGAAACTCAGGTAGCTCAAGAACTTTTTTTCCAGAAATGGATTTTTAAGTTCTAAAGTCGTTCTCCATGCTTCACTGATTGCTCTGATATCTTTAGTTTTGAAAATGGTGGAGAGATGAGAGTTTAATTTGTTTCTGAAAGTTTTGCCCTAAAATATTCTTGGTTTCGATTCATGAGTTTGGGGAAAAATAAATGGTTTCTAGCTTAGGGTTTTGATTCAGGGGAGTGTGGGAATCATTTCCATGTTTTTAGATTTCATTTCAGTTGCGTTTTGAGAGTTCTAGGGATTTTCAGGTGGGGTTCCCACCGGAGAAGACGACCGGAGGTCTTCTCCGGCCACCTGAAAATCATTAGGGTTTAATCTTGCAATTAATGGGCGTTTGAATCTGGCACGTTGGATCAGTGGACTTCGTTGACTTGCCGCGCGTGTGAATGGTCCAGATGTGGTCATTAAACCCTAATCACCATTATTTATTTAATTAAATCAGAATTAAGAAGTTTGAATTTCAGCCCTTGATCTGCGCGCACAGTCAACACAGCCTTCCCCAGAATGAATCCTGGCCCTCCACTCAGTTGACTTCAGTTCATTTTAATTTTTATTTCATTTCTTTTCTTTTAATTTGCATAATTTATTTAAAATAGCAAAATTGTTTTAAAAATTATGAAACTTTTTCTCAAGAGTTTCATTAATTTTTAAAACACAAAAATATTTTTATTTTTATTTTTAGCATTAAAAAAGTATTTTAAAATATTTAAAAGTTTATTTTTAATTGATTAATGAAAATTAATTTATTAAAAATACTTTGAGGTATTTAAAAATCACCAAAAAATTCATGAAATGTTCTAAGACATTTAGAAACATTGTCCAACCTTCAAACCAAATTTATTTTTTGATCTTGATGCATTTTAAGAATTTCTCATTGAATTAAAATCATTTTTGTGCATTATTTTGATCCAAAGTTCAAAAAATCATTTCTGCCTATCCATGAAGAGTTGGACATTGATTCTTTTTGCATTGCATTGTGTTTAGCATGTAGTTTGTGAGATTAAATGGCCATGATTTGATCTTTCATTTTCAATTTGTTTGGCATTTCTTTTGTTTGGAAACCCTAAAACCCTAGAAATCTTAAGAAAACCATAACTTGAATTTGGTTAAGAGTTGAAACCTCTCCTTTGGGCAGTGGGTTAGTATAGGATTAGGGGTCCTTTGAGTGCATTTTCAATTTTTTATAATGTTGTTTGCTTCTGATTTTGATTTTTGTTTGTTGCATTGATCATAAACCCTAATTTTGGGTTACCATATGCATCCATCTTGCATTCTCTTGCATAACATGACTTGCCATGACATTCCATGCTTCCATGTGATTCATTTGACATCATAAGACATATTGAAAGCATGTTTGATCATTGCATCATGTATTTGCCATGTTGTATGCCATGTGCACTTCATAACTTTTCATGTATGTTCATGGTCCTTAACTTGTTTCATTTGCATTCATGAACTTGTATGATCATTTCCATGTGCTGCCTCATGTTTGTAGCATCTCATAGCATCATTAGCATCATGTATATGCTTCTGGTTTTGTTTCTCATCATGTCACCTCATCCCATTTTGCATTGCATTGCATTTCCTTTCTAACCTTTCAGGTGGTAAGTAATTCTGAGAAGTGGATTTGCCTTCACTTCTCATACTTTCTTCTCATCTCTCTCTTGTTTGAGTTTGAGCTTGCTCATTCCTCTTCTTCTTACTTTCTTTCTTCAAGTGACTTGACTTCTTGAATGAAGCAAGTTGCTTTGCTTCTCTTGATCCTTTCATCTGCTTCCTGGTGGTTCCATTGAAGATCTTCTCTTGAAAACTTCACAAACCTTAGGAACAACCAAGCATGACAATGATTAGGGTTTTGATTAGTTTCCCCTCTTAGTTTTACCTTTGTGTCTCTTTGTGTCCTCTCTTCTTATCTCATAATCAGGGACTAAACCCTAAAGGCTTTAAGGCTTTGTGATTAAGCTTATGCCTGCATCCTTCTCTTAGGATGGAGTGTATAACTTTAATCCTAAGTGTTAAACCCTTAATGTGTTTAACTCCTTTAATCAATTCACTTAATAATCACCAAGACATCAAGCTTGTAACTTGGGCCTTGCATTAGGGTTCTAATTCTTCCTTAAATGGTTAAGAAGGACTAACCCTAGTGTTAATGGACAAGTCCCCCTCAAGTTGTCTTACAAATCATAAAATCCACTTCATCATCATACCATTAATTAAAATCCACTTAATAAAGGCTTTGTTTTGTCATGAGTTTAATCCCTAATCATGGATTAAGTTGAGGAGTTTTCCTCAGCTTAAACATTCTCATCTATTATCCTTCTATTAGGATGGTGTAATGAGTCTGTTTAATCCTTGATTATGGCTTAACCTCATTACTCAACACTAAACAAAAACACCAAAAACATCTAAATAATCACAAGTAAGTTAATGATCTTAACCCTACATCAAAGGTGATTAAGTGTGAGAATCTGACTTCACACTTAAGGTATTCACATTACCCCTAATCAGAGGGAAGATGTGATGAGTTTACTAAATCCATTGGTTAGGGCTTAAGCTCATTAATTTATGACAAATCCAAAAGCAATAAAAGACTGAAAACACAAAAACAAACAATAATCGTCTCCTTCGGGATTCTTTTCTCACCTCACTCACTCACAAACGAGAGCTCGCTTCTTCCGTCTAATGCAAGACAGTTTGCACCTGAGCCAGACAGGTCATACACTTGAGCATAGACAAGTAAGCAGTTCACGAGTCAATTCATCTTTTCAGTCTCTTTGGGTCGAACTATGGTGTTCTGACTTCCTCATTGCACGAGAGGATACGTAGGCATAACTTAACAGTTATCGAACAAAAGTCTCCGTATATTCCCCCTCTTTCTAGCCTCATTCTTTTAGCCTCATGATCTTGAGCATTTCACTCCTGTTCTTACACTGACACTTCACTTATATACTTCACTTTTCTCTTACACTGACACCTGTACATTTTCTTCCAGCTCTTTTACACACAAATTGCACTGACACCACCCCTTTAAAACACAAATCTTTTAAGCGTGGATCCCGTCGAGTACGGCGGACAATCTGGGTGCTAATACCTTCCCAGGTTGTAACCAACCCCCTTTCTCAGTCTCTCTGGTTCGCAACCGTCTTATCCATCTTTTTCTAGGTCTATGCAGCATTACCTTTCCTCCGGGATAAAAATGCCTAGCTGGCGACTCTATTCATCTCCAGTGAGTTCACTGTTGTGTGTTCTCATTGTCCCTCTCGCCGACCGTTCGCGTCTGTACCTTTATCTGGGCCTATTCCCATTTATCGGGAGCGACACTCGTATTGACCCACCAGTATTTGGACCTCATCTGGATCCGGAAGTCAACATCCCGAGAAATGTACAAGGTAATACTGCTGGGGGGAGAATCCTGCAAGAGGATCCCCATGAAGAACAGTTTACTGTTATGGGGGCTGGAGAAGAAGTATATGACCGGAGATTGGACGAAATTGCTGAGAAGTTAAGATCTTTGGAGTCTCAGAATTCTTTGGGCTTCGATGTGATGGACATGGGCTTAGTGGATGGGGTGAGAATTCCCCACAAATTCAAACCTCCATGCTTTGAAAAATACAATGGTACCTCCTGTCCACGCACCCACCTGCAATCTTTCCTGGGAAGACTCAAAGCGTATACTATGGATGAAAAATTGTGGATGTTCTACTTTGAAGATAGTCTGACTGGGGCTTCAAGAGAGTGGTATTCACACTTGACCAGAGCTACCATTAGATGCTGGAAGGACTTAGCTGAAGCCTTCATCAGGCAATATCAATACAACCTGGACATGGCTCCTAACAGGACCCTCCTAATGGGAATGTCACAATCTTCTAGAGAGAGCTTTAGAGAATATGCCCAAAGGTGGAGACAGCTTGCTGCTGCTGTCCAACCACCCATGTCAGAGAGGGAAATGGCTGACATGTTCATGAATACATTGCAAGGGACCTATATTGATAGATTGGCTGCCTTCTCCTCTACCAGTTTTGTTGATGTGGTCATAGCTGGTGAAAGGATTGAAAGTCTCTTAAAGATGGGCAAAATTTCCGACAGTGGTGCAATTTCATCTAACAATCCCCGAAAGCCTTTTGTGGGACCCCGAAGAGCCGGTGAGACAAATTCCATCCATGCAAGCAGGGGCAGGCCTCAGTATGTTCACCGGTCAGTAGCCGCAGTTACCATTCCTGCTCTGATTCCTCAACAACCAGCATATCCTCAACAACAACAACCACAGTATCAACAACAAGTTCATTATCCGCAACAGAGAACCTACAATAACAACAACAACCAACAACAGTGTCCTTTCCAACAAAGACCATCACAGGCAAACAGGGTGATTGACCCAATCCCAATGCCATATGTTGCGCTCTTGCCACAACTCCTGAAACTCAACCTAGTTGAATTAAGGAGATTAGCACCTCCAGATCCCGCCAATATGCCAAAGAATTATGATGCAAATTCCAGGTGTGCATTTCACTCGAACGCACCGGGGCATAACACTGAAAAATGTCGGGCCCTACAGATGAAAGTCCAAGATCCGGTGGACTCAAAAGCTCTAAACTTTGCACCTCCTCCGAATGTTACAAGGAATCCAATGCCTAGTCACAACGGGCCTAGGATTAATGCTATTGAGGAAGGCAAACCATCCACCTTAATCACCAGTGTTGCACAAATTCGAACACCTTTGGTTGAAATCAAAGCTCAGCTTTTAGAATGCCAAATGTTCCCCGGGTGCGAGCTCGGCTGTGGGTATTGCAATATTGCAGTCAACGGGTGTGAAAGGCTGAGAAACGGCATAGATGGTCTTATTAAGGATGGTATCCTTCAGATTACGACAACGGCACCTACAAATCCAACAATTCCTTCACCGATAATCACAGATACTCCTACAACGTCAACAACCATTGTTCCAACGGATTCTACTACAACTCCAACAACTGCTCAATCAATCACTTCAACGGATGCAAGTTCAGTTACTATCCCTGCTACAACTACAACGCCCATCCAGTCAATAGTGTCTTCTACAACATCAGCAATAGTTAATGAAAGTGTCTCAAGGGTTACAATTTACTATGATCCCGCAAATGTTCCTTCCGACAATTCACAACAAAATGCTACTCCTGTCAGGGCCCCAGTTACCATATACTATGATCCACACACCATTGTGGTTCCCTCTGCAGCTGCTATCAGTCCAGTTACTATCACAGTGCCTGGGCCAGTCCCTTACGAAAGCAATAATGCCATCCCTTGGCATTATGGCTCAGATCTATACTGCGAGGGGAAGAGAATCACTTTGGAATCGTCAACTTCTTCACCTCAGATAGACAATGTGGGGGGAGGCGGAGGCTTCACCAGAAGCGGACGTCTCTTTGCCTCACAAATTCCAAGACCCGTTGTTGAAGCAGAAGCTGCTAAGGCAAAAGGGAAGAGCATGGTGCAAGAAGAACAAGTTGTCAAAGAAACTGTGAAGACTCCTTTTGATCAAGAGGTTGATGAATTCATGAGAATCATCAAGAAGAGTGATTACAAGGTGGTAGACCAGCTTCACCAAACGCCTTCCAAGATCTCCATACTATCATTGCTAATGTGCTCCGAGGCTCACCGGAATGCACTATTAAAGGTCCTACACGCAGCTTATGTGCCGGAGGAGATTACCGTCAATCAGTTAGAAGCTGTGGTGGGAAATGTCAACGTTAGTCATGGACTAGGTTTTACCAACACTGATTTGACGGTGGAAGGTCACAATCACAACAAGGCTTTACACATTACCTTGGAGTGTAAGGGTGCAGTTCTTTCTCACGTATTAGTAGACACAGGGTCATCCCTCAATGTCCTGCCCAAGAAAGCCCTTGTGAAGCTGAAGTATGATGGATTGGCACTACGCCCAAGCAACTTGGTAGTGAGAGCCTTTGACGGTTCTAAGAGGTCAGTTCTGGGAGAGATAGAGTTGCCTATAATGATTGGCCCCCAAGTTTTCAAAACGACCTTCTTTGTGATGGATATACAGCCTGCCTACAGCTGTCTATTGGGTAGACCATGGATACACGCCGCTGGCGCCGTGACATCAACCCTTCACCAGAAGTTAAAATTCGAGTGGGAAGGCCAAGTCATTACTATTTGTGGGGAAGAGGATATTTTTGTTAGCCAGTTGGCTACCTTCAAATATATTGAGATGGATGGGGAGATTCATGAAACCATGAGCCAAGGGTTTGAGGCCCTTAATATTAATGAGACATCTGCTGTGCTGGGGACCTCCATTACCTCATACCAACAAGCCCAGAAGGTTGTTGAAGAGGGTACTGCTCAAGGCTGGGGCAAGTTACTGCCCGTGGAAAAGAAAGAAGACCGATTCGGGTTGGGTTACAGACCAACTCGACAAGATCAACCAGAGGTTGCATCGGAGCCCAAGTTTGTTAGCGGGGGGATGCTCACCCCGGATGCTGTGAATAGTTTGGAAGATGAGTCGGAAGACGAGCGTAACCTGGAAAGCTGGATATGTCCGAGGATCCCGGGGAACCATGTCTCAAACTTGTCTTCCCAGGAAATTATAAGAGTTACTCCTACAGAGTAATTATTATTTCCTGTGTTTTAAAGCATGCATCAAGTCCTACATCTTGCCCAAGATGTCAGGACTCATTTTGTAATCGGGCCATCTTGTATTTTGTGCAAAGATCAATTAATGAATATCAGGACATCTTTTGCAAATGAGTCTTTTCTTTTTCGCTCACTGTTTTTCATTTCTCATTTTTTGTACAAAAATAAAATGGAAATGTTTTTCAAAATGATAACGTCATTTTCACTTTTTCTAAATAAGATAAAATTGATCACTAAAACGAACAAATCTAAACCCTTGCAGAGAGTGCCCTCCAGACTGCACCGACAACAACACTGCTATGACTTCGTATGACTTTGACAATCCGATTAATCAAGCTGATGAAGGGGTTGAAGAAGATTATGAGCTACCTGAAGAGCTAGCCAGGTTATTGAGACAAGAGGAGAAGGTTATCATTCCTCATCAGGAGGAAGATGAGACGGTTAATCTTGGTACAGAAGAAGACCTGAAAGAAGTTAAGATCGGGGCCTGTCTGCAAGATTCAGTAAAAGAGCAACTGATTGACATGCTTCGGGAGTATGTGGATGTTTTTGCTTGGTCTTATCAGGATATGCCAGGGTTGGAAACTGAAATTGTCATGCACAAGCTGCCTTTGAAAGAAGATTGTCCGCCAGTAAAACAGAAACTGCGCCGTACTCGCCCAGATATGGCAATGAAGATAAAAGAAGAGGTACAGAAACAGTGGGACGCCGGTTTCCTTGTTGTGACCAGTTACCCGCCGTGGGTTGCTAACATTGTACCTGTGCCTAAGAAGGATGGCAAAGTAAGGATGTGTGTGGATTACCGAGATCTGAACAGAGCTAGCCCGAAAGATGACTTCCCATTACCTCACATTGATGTATTGGTTGATAATACGGCTCAGTTCTCGGTGTTCTCCTTCATGGATGGATTTTCAAGATATAATCAGATCAAGATGTCACCTGAAGACATGGAGAAGACAACTTTCATCACACCCTGGGGCACATTCTGTTATAAGGTGATGCCATTCGGACTGAAGAACGCGGGTGCCACTTAGCAACGGGCTATGGTTACATTATTCCACGACATGATCCATAAAGAAATTGAATGTTATGTGGATGACATGATTGCCAAGTCCCTTACAGAAGAAGACCACCTGGTGAACCTATTGAAGCTATTCAAGCGTCTGAGGAAGTACCAACTGAAGTTAAATCCCAACAAGTGCACATTCGGGGTGCGATCCGGTAAGCTGTTGGGTTTTATTGTAAGTGAGAAGGGAATTGAAGTTGACCCTGACAAAGTTAAAGCCATTCAAGAAATGCCTGCACCGAAGACAGAAAAAGAAGTTCGGGGGTTCTTAGGTAGATTGAACTACATTTCACGGTTCATATCTCACCTTACTGCAACCTGTGAACCTTTGTTCAAGTTGTTGAGAAAAGAACAAACAGTCAGGTGGAACGAAGACTGCCAGAAGGCTTTTGACAAAGTCAAGGAATACTTACAAGAGCCTCCAATCCTTATGCCTCCAGTTGAAGGAAGACCTCTAATCATGTACTTGATAGTATTAGAAGAGTCAATGGGGTGTGTGTTGGGCCAGCATGACGAGTCTGGTCGAAAAGAGTATGCAATATACTACCTAAGCAAAAAGTTTACCGACTGTGAACAACGTTATTCACTGCTCGAGAAAACTTGATGTGCTTTAGCGTGGGCTGCTCGCCGACTAAGGCAGTACATGTTGACTCACACCACTTTGTTGATTTCAAAGATGGACCCAGTCAAGTACATTTTTGAGAAGCCAGCACTTACCGGACGGGTTGCAAGATGGCAAATGATCCTCACAGAATATGACATTCAATACACATCTCAGAAAGCCATCAAAGGCAGTGTATTGTCTGATTATCTCGCTGAGCAACCCATTGACGATTACCAGCCGATGAGATTTGACTTTCCCGATGAAGACATCATGTTCATAAAAGCAAAAGATCATGAAGAGCCTCTTCACACTGAAGGGCCTGACCCAGAAGAAGAATGGACTATGATGTTTGATGGGGTTGTTAATATGAACGGTCGTGGTGTTGGTGCAGTACTCATTACACCTAAGGGAGTTCACATGCCTTTCTCGACAAAACTCACCTTTAACTACACTAACAACGAAGCTGAATACGAAGCTTGTATTATGGGTCTTGAGGAAGCCATTGACCTTAGGATCAAGACTTTGACTGTGTTCGGAGATTCATCTCTGGTAATTAATCAAACCAACGGCAAATGGTACACCCACCAAGATCATCTGATACCTTATCGGGATTATACAAGGAGGTTGTTGACTTTCTTCACAACAGTCAAGCTTGAGTATATCCCTCGAGATGAAAATCAGTTTGCAGATGCTCTGGCTACCATTTCATCCATGATCAAAGTTCAAGCTGCCAACTTTGTGCCTCGAATTTCAGTATCCAGACTTGACAGGCCAGCATACGTATTCTCAGCAGATGTTGTTAAAGATGATAAGCCTTGGTTTCACGACATCAAATGCTTCTTGGAGGATCAAACATACCCACCCGGGGCATCTTCCAATGATAAGAAGACATTAAGAAGGCTGGCTGGTAGTTTCTTCTTGAATGCTGATGGTTCCCTGTATAAGCGGAACTTTGATATGGTACTTCTCAGGTGCTTTGATAAGACAGAAGCGGACTTGTTGATGCACGAGGTGCACGAAGGATCTTTTGGTACCCATGCTGGAGGGCATGCTATGGCTAAAAAGTTGTTAAGATCGGGCTATTACTGGATCACAATGGATGCAGACTGTTGTGCTTATGCCAGGAAATGCCATAAATGCCAGATTTATGCAGATAAGGTGCATGTGCCTTCGAATCCTTTGAATGTGATGTCTTCACCCTGGCCCTTCGCCATGTGGGGCATTGATATGATTGGAAAGATCGAACCGACTGCTTCAAATGGCCACAGATTCATCCTGGTAGCCATTGATTATTTCACCAAGTGGGTTGAAGCAGCTTCCTATGCAAATGTTACCAGGCAAGTGGTAGCCCGATTTCTAAAGAGAGACATCATCTGTCGGTATGGAGTGCCCGAGCGGATCATTACTGATAATGGTTCCAACTTGAACAACAAGATGATGGCAGAGCTATGCCGGGACTTCAAGATCCAACACCACAATTCTTCTCCGTATAGGCCAAAAATGAATGGCGTTGTGGAGGCAGCTAATAAGAACATCAAGAAGATTGTGCAGAAGATGGTGGTCACCTACAAAGACTGGCACGAAATGCTACCATTTTCCTTGCATGGGTACTGTACATCAATCAGAACATCCACTGGGGCAACGCCGTATCAGCTCGTGTATGGTATGGAGGCAGTCCTACCTGTTGAAGTTGAATTACCCTCCTTACGGGTATTGATGGATGTTAAGCTAAACGAAGCGGAATGGGTTCGATCCCGGTACGAACAACTGAATCTGATTGAAGAGAAGAGATTAGCTGCAATTTGTCATGGACAGCTGTATCAAAAGAGAATGAAGAAAGCCTTTGATCAGAAAGTCAGACTGCTAGAGTACCAAGTAGGAGATCTTGTGTTGAAAAGACTCCTTCCTCCTCATACAGACCACAGGGGCAAGTGGACGCCGAATTATGATGGTCCATTCATAGTAAAGAAAGTTTTCTCTGGTGGAGCACTGATGCTCAGTACTATGGATGGTGAGGAATTCCTGTCCCCTGTGAATTCAGATGCAGTTAAAAAATACTTCGCATAAAATGACCCGCTGGACATAAAAACAGAATGTAAGTCCAGGAAAAAATAGGGCATCCCGGCGAGTCAAAAATAGAATAAAAGACTCGGGCAAAAATAAGGGAAAATAAAATGAAAAAATGTACGCCCACTGAGTTGAAAAGCCGCATTGGACAACTCAGGCAAAAATGGGTATCCCGGTGGATTGAAAACCCGAAAGGGCGATCCACGCAAAACAAGGGGATAAGCGAACAACTATTTGAATTCGCCTGTATCACCTACAACATGGTAAGCTTCGAAAGGTTCAAGCTTCGGTCAGAATCAGCCTTCTTCAAAAACAAGATGAGAAGAACGTCAATGTCATACAAGTCATAGCAAAAGGGAAGCTCCTTGAAGCATCATCAACGTTGCCAGCATCTTTTTGTTTCTCAATTTGTAACAATCTCCTCATTTCAGGGGATTTGTTTCTTTGACTGTATTTGCCCATTCAGAGGCGCATAAATTAATAAATCAGATTTTCAGTCACATTTCGTCTCGTACATTTTATTTTCGTTTGCAAAAAATGTCTGATGTCCTTATAATATTGATTGCATAAGTACAGATACACCTTTGCTAGTCACATGCTTACAGGAAATATATTACTCCCGGGAGCGTCTAAACTCCTATGATGGAATCCGGTAAGGGATACCTCGGGATACTTGTACGTTTCTTTGTCATAACAGGATTGCAGGTATTCAAAGTACAATATGGGGCATGAAAGTCTCTCCCCAGCTGTCGCTCCCGATAAATGGGAAATGGCCCAAATAAAGGTACAGACGCGAACGGTCGGCGAGAGGGGCAATGAGAACACACAGCAGTGAACTCACTGGAGATGAAAAGAGTCGCCAGCTAGGCATTTTTATCCCGAAGGAAAGGCAATGCTGCATAGACCTAGAAAGAGATGGATAAGACGGTTGCGAACCAAAGAAACTGAGAAAGGGGGTTGGTTACAACCTGGGAAGGTATTAGCACCCAGATTGTCCGTCGTACTCGACGGGATCCACGCTTAAAAGATTTGTGTTTTAAAGGGGTAGTGTCAGTGCAATTTGTGTATCAAAGCTGGAAGAGAATGCAAGTGTCAGTGTAAAAGTACTGTGAAGTGTACAAGAGAAGTGTCAGTGTAAGAACAAGAGTGAAATGCTCAAGACTATGAGGCTCAAAGAATAATGCTGGAAAGAGGGGGAATATACAGAGACTTTTGTTCGATAACTGTTAAGTTATGCCTACGTATCCTCTCGTGCAATGAGGAAGTCAGAACACCGTAGTTCGACCCAAAGAGACTGAAAGGTGAATTGACTTGTGAACTGCTTACTTGCCTATGCTCAAGTGTGTGATCTGTCTGGCACAGATGCAAACTGTCTTGCATTAGACGGAAGAAGCAAGTTCTCGTTTATGAGTGAATGAGATGAGAAAAGAATCTCGGAGGAGACGATTATTGTTTGTTTTTGAGTTTTCAGTCTTTTATTGCTTTTGAAAGTTTATCATAAGTTGATGAGCTTAAGCCTAAACCAATGGGTTAGTAAACTCATCACATCATCCCTCTGATTAGGGGTAATGAGAATACCTTAAGTGTGAAGTCAGCTTCTAACACTTAATCACCATGGTGTAGGATTAAGATCATTAACCTACTTGTGATTATTTAAATGTTTTTGGTGTTTTTGTTTAGTGTTGAGTAATGAGGTTAAGCCATAATCAAGGATTAAACAGACTCATTACACCATCCTAATAGAAGGATAATAGATGAGAAAGTTTAAGCTGAGGAAAGCTCCTCAACTTAATCCATGATTAGGGATTAAACTCATGACAAAACAAAGCCTATATTAAGTGGATTTTAGTTAATGATAAGATGATGAAGTGATTTTTAGGGTTTGTAAGACAACTTGAGGGGGACTTGTCCATTAACACTAGGGTTAGTCCTTCTTAACCAATTAAGGAAGAATTAGAACCCTAATGCAAGGCCCAAGTTACAAGTGTGATGTCTTGATGATTATTAAGTGGATTGATTAAGGATTTAAACACATTAAGGGTTTAACACTTAGGATTAAAGTTACACACTCCATCCTAATAGAAGGATGCAGGCATAAGCTTAATCACAAAGCCTTAAAGCCTTTAGGGTTTTGTCCCTGATTATGAGATGGGAAGAGAGGACTCAAAGAGACACAAAGGTAAAAACTAAGTGGGGGACTAATCAAAACCCTAATCATTGTCATGCTTGGTTGTTCCTAAGGTTTGTGAGGTTTGCAAGAAGAATCTTCAATGGAACCACCAGGGAGCAGATGAATTGAGCAAAGAGAAGCAAAGCAACTTGCTTCATTCAAGAAGTCAAGTCACTTGAAGAAAGAAAGTAAGAAGGATAAGAATGAGCAAGCTCAATCTCAAACACATATCAAAATGCAGCAATGGATGCAAGAGAGAGATGAAAAGAAAATGTGAGAAGTGAAGGCAAATCCACTTCTCAAAGTTACTTACCACCTGAAAAGTTAATAAAGGAGTGCAATGCAATGTCAAATGGGATGAAATGGCATGATGAAGATCAAAACCAGAAGCACATTCATGATGATAATGATGCTATGATATGATGCAAACATGAAACAACACATGGGGATGATCATACAAGCTCATGGATGCAGGTGAAGCAAGTTAAAACACATGAACATACATGAAAAGTTATGAGATGCACATGGCATACAACATGGAAAATGCAAGATGCAATGATCAAACATGCTTTCAATATGTCTTAAGATGTCAAATGAATCAAATGGATGCATAAAATGCTATGGCAAGTCATGTTGTGCAAGCAAATGCAAGATGTATGCATATGGAAACCCAAATTAGGGTTTATGATCAAAGCATCAAACACAAACCAAAATCAGAAGCAAATATCAATACAAAAAATTGAAAATGAACTCAAAGGACCCCTAATCCTATACTAACCCACTTCCCAAAGGAGAGGTTCCAACTCCTAACCAAGTTCAAGATATGATTTTCCTAAGTTTTCTAGGGTTTTAGGGTTCCTTAACAAGAAAATTATCAAACAAATTGAAAATGAAAGATCAAATCATGACCATTTAATCTCACAAACTACATGATATGCTAAACACAATGCAAAAAGAACCAAAGTCCAACTCTTTAGGATTAGGCAGAAATGATTTTTGGAAGTTTGGATCAAAATAATGCATCAAAATGATTTTAATTCCATGGAAAATTCTCAAAATGCATCAAGATCAAAAAAGAAATTTGGTTTGAGGGTTGGACAATGTTTCTAAATGTTTTTAAAGGTTTCATGATTTTTTTGGTGATTTTTAAATACCTAAAAGTATTTTTAATTAATTAATTCTCATTAATTAATTAAAAAGAAACTTTTAAATATTTAAAAATACTTTTTTAATGCTAAAAATAAAAATAAAAATATTTTTGTGCTTTAAAAATTAATGAAACTCAAGACAAAAAATTTCATAATTTTTAAATGGTTTTTGCTATTTTTTATAAAATGTACAAGTTAAATAGAAAGAAAATGAAATAAAATAAAATAAAATGAAAAGTAATCTGATCCAATGATCCAGATTCAAAGCTGAAGGGAAATGGTTGACTGGCGCGTTAATGAATGGCCTGGATTTCACCTGAGTTAATTAATTATGATTAAATTAAATAAACAAAAATTAGGGCTAATGACATGATCTGAGCCCTTGAAACACGCGCGGGAAACTTCATCCTACGTTCCAGATTCAAACCTACCCTTAAACCCTAATTAAGCATTAATGACTTTCAGGTGGCCGGAAATGACCTCCGGTCATCTTCTCCGGCCACCTCTCACCTGAGAAATTTCTAAAACGCTCCCTAGGTCATTTCTGGAGCTCTAAAGCTCCAGATTTGTTCTTTTCACTCTCCTAAACTCATCCCTAACCTCAAACCTCATTTATTTCCAGCCATTATCAAGAATCGAAGCTAAGAACAAAAACTGCCAAAATTTCAGACAAGCAATACAGTCTCATTTCTCAACCATTTTCAATAATTTCAAGCTCAGTGTGATCAGTGAAGCATGCTTAATCATTTTGTAACATAAAATAGAGGTCTTGGAAAAGTTAATTCGAAAGGCTACCTGAGATGGAGCTTTCACCCTTTGAACTTTCTGGCTGCTTTCTTGGTGCAAAAAGCCTCTAATGACCTTCTTGAGGAGTTTGCAATGCTGGGATAACTTTGTTTGTGGCTGGTTTGGGTGTTTGCACTTCAACTGGTCAGAAGTCGTATCTGGCTTATGGTGTGTTCTTGGTTGTTTTGATGGGTGGTTTTGGGTCAGTGGATGATTCAGAAGTGAATGGTGGTGTTTGTTTTAAGATTGAGTGACTGAGTTGGGAGAATCGAAAGCTTTTGCAAAAGGGAGAGATTTTGTAAATGGTGTGTTGTGTTGTGTTTCAGCCTTGCCTCTTGTTTTGCTTAGCTTGCATTTGATCCACATAAACAAATCTCATTGGTCAGATGACATGACATGTGCTTTATTGATTGGTATGGTGCTTTTTGCAAATTGTCAACTTTGTGTAAGGAGGGCATGGGCTACTTTGCTAGCTTGGTACAAAGGGCTTGTCTTGCGCAGCATGAGGTGATTAGAGGGCTAGGGTGGTTCAGCAACCAAGGCAGCAAGTGGATGAGATGTTATCATTGGTTTTGCAACTTGCTTGCTTTTAGTTCTCATGAAAAGATCTTGCCTCACAAGCCATGAAACATGTGATCCCTTTGGTTCAATCTGAACTTTAAGACTTGTGTGATGTTTGTATAAGGATTAGACATCAATTAGAAGTCACAAATTGCCTTGGTACAAGTTTTTGCAAGTTTCTCATTTGGTGCATAACTTGAAATTTAGTGATTTTAGCCAACTTTGATGAACCATAACTTTTGATCCAAAATGAATTAGGTCATGTTCTTGTACTTTTTGAAAAGGGAAAGATCTATTCTACAACTTTCATGACCAAAGTTTTTCCATTTGAAGCATTTTTGGATCAAAAAGTAAGGATTGAAAAGTTGCCTAAAATGACAAATTCCTTAAAAGTCAAACTTGCCCTAAAAAGTCAACTTTGCAAAAACTTGTAATCCTTGAATTTTGTGAACTTCAAACTTCTTCCATGATCAAATAAAGATCATACACACTCAAAGTGATGAAGATCACCCCTTGGTTGGGTTGTTGGGGGCCTCAAATGCCCTGATTTTGCACTGACTTGTCCAGAAAGTCAACTCTTGATCAGATGACTTCCCCATGGAATTTCTTCATGAAAATTGATATGCATACTCCTTATACCATATGGAGACCAATAGAAACAAGAATGACCAAAAAATTTGAAGTTATGGCCTCTGAAACCAAAACCCTAATTTCAGGTCATCTGTGCAGTCAAGCCTAACTCTGCTTCCATACCATTTTCAGTTCTTGTGATTCTTTGACATTTTTGACTTTGAGAGGATGTAATATGATATAAGAACACACATGGACCCCTTTGAAGTGATTTATGACCTTTGGAGTAGCTCAAGTGGCTCTTGGATTGCTCAGATCACAAACCCTAGATGCAGATGACTTTGAATCTATGCAGTGAATCAAAAATGTAATATGAGATGCTATGATTGAGTTTATGCATATGAAAATGATAACAAGCCATGGTGTGAGTGGGTGAGGGCAAATTTGGGGTGTTTACAGCTGCCCCTATTCAAACATGAGTTAGCTGTGCAGGATGTAAGCAGCGGCTTATCAGGAGAACAAGATAACTTGTGGTTGAATACCAAAGACAGTCCAAAATTTGCACTCACAGAATGAAGAAGAAAAGGGATATAGATCGTAAAAGAAAATAAAGTATATTGTAAAGTGTGGGCGACGGAGGACGACCGTCGAGCAGAGGATGACTGCTGGGGAACGAACAATGACGGGGACGGCCGACATGCTGGGGATAAAAGAATAATGATGGGGACGGCCATCAAGTTCACAAAGTAAAGTAACCAACGATGGGGACGGCCATCGGGCTAAACTGAAAGGAGAAAAAAAAAAAAAGGGGGACCACGACGGGGACGGCCATCGGGTTAAAGAATGAATGAAATAAACAGATGATGAGGTACGGTCATCAAAGGTGAAGGACGATTACCTAGCAGGGGACGGCTGCTCTGTTGGGTTAAGATGAGGGACGGTCATCTAAGGTGGAGGACGACCACCTGGCAGGGTACGGCTTCCGAAAATATCGCGACATAGGACGAATGCCGGATAAAAGGTCAACGATGGGGACGGCCATCGGATGAGCATGATGGAGGACGACCATCAAGAGGTGGAGGACGACCACCTAGCAGGGGACGGCTGCTCTCAAGGTTCATCATGACATAGGACGAATGTCAGATAACCAAAAATCAACAATGGGGATGGCCATTGGATAAAATGATGAAGGACGATCATCAAGAGGTGGAGGACGACCACCTAGCAGGGGACGGCTGCTAAATATCAACGATGGGGACGGCCATAGGATGAGCATGATGGAGGACGACCATCAAGAGGTGGAGGACGACCACCTAGCAGGGTACGGCTGCTCTCAGGGTTTATCATGACAAAGGACGAATGTCAGATAAAAGGGAAAATTTGCTTTGTTGGTGACCTACTGGGGAATAGTAGACACGGACGAGTGTCTACATCCAAGAAACAAAAGGTATAAGTGTTTAGATGTTTGCGTATAGATTAAGGGTGCGGACGAGCATCCCTAAGACTACGATATGGACGAGTATCGGGTAGAAACAAATACTGACACGTCTTCAGAGATGATGATACGGACGAGTATCAACTGGTTAACAGAGAACACGGACGAGTGTTGAATCTGAAGGGACTCTTCTGGGGAATGGTAGACACAGACGAGTATCTATATTCAAGAAGACATAAGTGTTTGACACGGTGTATGGATTAAAGATGCGGACGAGCATCCTTAAGACTATGATACGGACGAGTATCATGTAGAAACAAACACTTGACGCATATTCTGAGATGATGGTACGGGCGAGTACCAACTGGTTAACAAAGAACATGGACCAATGTCGAATCTGCGGGGATATAAATGGTGTATATAAGATACGGACGAGTATATGTATAAGAGCAACATGAGTAGTGTATAGATGAGTGTTCATTTGCTGGGGATAGTGACACGAACGAGTGTCAAAAGGAGAAGAGTATAGTATAAACAAATATTTGGTATACAAAGTGTTTATGTTACTGTGCTGGGAAAATGACATGGACGGATGTCAAGGAAATGTATATATATAAGTATATGTGAGTGCAAAGAGGACGTCTTTGGCTTTCTGCTGGGGATATGACACGGGCGGGTGTCAAAAGGGTATCTGTAAGGCGGGCGGTCTTGTTTGCAAAGAGTGTTCAGGCAACTTTACTGGGGAATGGTGACACGGATGGGTGTCAAAAGGAGTATATACTGGTGTTGGTGATTGTGAGGCAACTGCTTTTGCTGGGGAATCTGGGGAAGTTTTCTGTACGTTGATGAATAGTTATTATTCACAAGTGTTTGCTTCAAACATGGCTTATGATTATGTAATATGTTTGATTTTTGCCGTAATGCTCCGTTTTAGACGGAATGCTACGCTTTATGGGTGAGTATGATGCGAATGCTATGATTATGCAAAGATACCAAACCGGGATTCGGATCCCGTTGCCGCGAAGATCTCTGGCCGATCTGCTTGAAATGGACATCCCAGCTGGGGAGGAGATCATTGGTAAATCTGATGAAATGTATCTGCTTGGGGGATATAGGTCACTGATGGACATATCCTTGGTAATGAGGGAACCCGGCTGGGGTTTGTAGAAGCTTTCTTTACTCTGTTGTGATTCCTTCATGCGTTGCTCTTCTGAATAGAGGCCGAAACTCTGTGGGGAGATGGTTCCTTGGATTTTGTATTCTGCTGAGGAAGAATGATTTGGCAACTCGGTTGGGAGAAGCAACAAGTGGCAACTCAGCTGGGGAGAAAGCACTTTGAGTGCTTAAGTGTTGATTTGCCAGCTTGCTGGGATGAAGCTTACATGCCCCATGTTGCGCTTTGGATGCCTGCAATCCTGTAAAGATAGAGAAACGCACAAGTAATCCCGAGGTATCCTTCACTGGATTCCGTCATAGGAGTTAGACACTTTTGAGAGTAAGTATATTCCCTGCAAGCACGTGTTTTTATTTTTGAAGAAAAACATCTGTACTTATGCAATCAGTTTTTTAGAGACATCAGACATTCTTTGCAAATAAAAATGTACAAGACGAAACATGACTGAAAAATCTGATTTTATTAATTTATGTGCCCTGAATTGGCGAGATACAGTCAAAGAAACAAATCTCCTAAAATGAGGAGACTGTTACAAATTGAGAAACAAAGTGCTGGCAATGTTGACGACGCTTCGAGGAGCTTCCACTTCGCTATGACTCGTATGACTTTCGACGTTCTTCTCGTCTTGCTTTCTGAAGAAGGCTGATTTTGAAAGAAGCTTGATTCTTCCAAAGCTTACCAAGTTGTTAAGTGATGCAGACGAATTCAGAATGAAGTTGTTCGCTTATTCCCTCATTTTGCATGGATCGCCCTTTCGGGTTTTCAATCCATCGGGATACCCATTTTTGCCTGAGTTGTCCAATGCGGCTTTTCAACTCAGCGGGTGTACATTTTTTATTTATTTTCCCTTATTTTTGCCCGAGTCTTTTATTCTGTTTTTGACTCGCCGGGATGCCCTATTTTTGCCTGGACTTACATTCTGTTTTTATGTCCAGCGGGTCATTTTTATGCGAAGTATTTTTTAACTGCATCTGAATTCACAGGGGACGGGAAGTCTTCACCATCCATGGTGCTGAGCATCAGTGCTCCACCAGAGAAAACTTTCTTTACCACGAATGGTCCTTCATAGTTTGGGGTCCACTTGCCCCTGTGGTCTGTATGAGGAGGGAGGATTCTTTTCAGCACAAGATCTCCTGCTCGGTACTCTCGGTGCCTGACTTTTTGATCGAAGGCTCTCTTCATTCTTTTTTGATACAACTGCCCATGACAGATTGCAGCCAATCTTTTCTCTTCAATCAGACTCAGTTGCTCGTATCGGGACCGGACCCATTCTGCTTCGTTCAGCTTAACATCCATTAATACCCGTAGGGAGGGTAATTCAACTTCAACCGGTAGGACTGCTTCCATACCATACACAAGTTGATACGGTGTTGCCCCAGTGGATGTTCTGATTGACGTACGGTACCCATGCAAGGCAAATGGTAACATTTCATGCCAATCCTTGTAAGTGACTACCATCTTCTGCACAATTTTCTTGATATTCTTGTTAGCTGCCTCAACAGCGCCGTTCATCTTTGGCCTGTAAGGAGAAGAATTGTGATGTTGGATCTTGAAGTCCCGGCATAACTCAGCCATCATTTTGTTGTTTAGATTGGAACCATTATCAGTAATGATTCGCTCGGGAACTCCGTATCGACAGATGATATCTCTCTTCAGAAATCGGGCTACCACTTGCCTTGTGACATTTGCATATGAAGCTGCTTCGACCCACTTGGTGAAATAGTCAATGGCGACCAGGATGAATCTGTGGCCATTTGAAGCAGTTGGCTCAATCTTGCCAATCATAGCAATGCCCCACATAGCAAAGGGCCATGGTGAAGACATTATGTTCAAAGGATTGGGCGGCACATGCACCTTGTCTGCATAAATCTGGCATTTATGGCATTTTCTGGCGTAGGCACAACAGTCTGCATCCATTGTGATCCAGTAATAGCCTGATCTTAGCAACTTTTTAGCCATGGCATGCCCTCCGGCATGGGTACCAAAGGATCCTTCGTGCACTTCATGCATCAATAAGTCTGCTTCTGCCTTATCAACGCATCTGAGGAGTACCATATCAAAGTTTCTCTTGTACAAGGAACCATCGGTGTTCAGGAAGAAACTACCAGCAAGCCTTCTCAAAGTCTTCTTATCATTGGAAGATGCCCCAGATGGGTATGTTTGATCCTCCAAGAAGCACTTAATGTCGTGGAACCAAGGCTTATCATCTTTGACAACATCTGCTGCGAACACATACGCTGGTCTGTCAAGCCTGGACACTGAAATCTGAGGTACAAAGTTGGCAGCTTGAACTTTGATCATGGATGAAATGGTAGCTAGAGCATCCGCAAACTGATTCTCGTCCCGAGGGATATACTCAAGCTTGACCGTCGTGAAGAAAGTCAATAACCTCCTTGTATAATCCCTGTAAGGTATCAGATGATCCTGGTGTGTGTACCATTTTCCGTTGGTTTGATTAACCACCAGAGCTGAATCTCCGAATACGGTCAATGTCTTGATCCTGAGGTCAATGGCTTCCTCAAGACCCATAATGCAAGCTTCGTATTCAGCTTCGTTGTTAGTGCAGTTGAAGGTGAGTTTTGCCGAGAAAGGCATATGAACTCCCTTAGGTGTAATGAGTACTGCACCAACACCACGACCATTCATATTAACAGCCCCATCGAACATCATAGTCCATTCTTCTTCCGGGTCAGGCCCTTCAGTGTGAATAGGCTCTTCATGATCTTTTGCTCTTATGAACATGATGTCTTCATCAGGGAAGTCAAATCTCATAGGCTGGTAATCATCAATAGGTTGCTCAGCAAGATATTCAGACAATACACTGCCCTTGATGGCTTTCTGAGATGTGTACTGAATGTCATATTCCGTGAGAATCATTTGCCATCTTGCAACCCGTCCGGTAAGAGCTGGCTTCTCGAAAATGTACTTGACTGGGTCCATCTTTGAGATTAACAAAGTAGTGTGGGTCAACATATACTGTCTTAGTCGGCGAGTAGCCCACGCTAAAGCACAACAAGTTTTCTCGAGCAGTGAATAACGTTGTTCACAGTCGGTAAACGTTTTGCTCAGGTAGTATATTGCATACTCTTTTCGACCAGACTCGTCATGCTGGCCCAGCACACACCCCATTGACTCTTCTAATACTGTCAAGTACATTATCAGAGGTCTTCCTTCAACTGGAGGCATAAGGATTGGTGGTTCTTGCAGGTATTCTTTGATCTTGTCAAAAGCCCTCTGGCAGTCTTCATTCCACCTGACCGTCTGTTCTTTTCTTAGCAGTTTGAACAAAGGTTCACAGGTTGCTGTAACGTGAGATATGAACCGTGAAATGTAGTTCAATCGACCTAGGAACCCTCGAACTTCTTTCTCCGTCTTCGGTGCAGGCATCTCTTGAATAGCTTTGACCTTATCAGGGTCAACCTCAATCCCTTTCTCGCTTACAATAAATCCCAGCAGCTTACCAGATCGCACCCCGAATGTGCACTTGTTGGGGTTCAACTTCAGTTGGTACTTCCTCAGACGCTTGAATAACTTCAGCAGATTTACCAGGTGGTCCTCTTCGGTGAGGGACTTGGCAATCATATCATCCACATAACATTCGATTTCTTTATGGATCATATCGTGGAATAATGTTACCATAGCCCGTTGATATGTTGCACCTGCATTCTTCAGTCCGAATGGCATCACCTTGTAACAGAACATGCCCCAGGGTGTGATGAAAGTTGTCTTCTCCATGTCTTCAGGTGACATTTTAATCTGATTGTATCCTGAAAATCCGTCCATGAAGGAGAATACCGAGAATTGAGCCGTGTTATCCACCAGTACATCAATGTGAGGTAATGGGAAGTCATCTTTCGGGCTGGCTCTGTTCAGATCCCGGTAGTCAACACACATCCTTACTTTGCCGTCTTTCTTAGGCACAGGTACTATATTAGCAACCCACGGCGGATAGCTAGTTACAGCAAGGAACCCGGTGTCCCACTGCTTTTGTACCTCTTCCTTGATCTTCATGGCCATGTCTGGGCGAGTACGGCGCAGTTTCTGTTTAACCTGCGGGCATTCTTCCCTTAAAGGCAGCTTGTGCACAACAATATCGGTGTCCAACCCTGGCATATCTTGATAAGACCAAGCAAACACATCCACATATTCTTGAAGCAGATCAATCAGTTGTCTTTTCACTGAGTCTTGCAAGCAGGCCCCTATTTTAACTTCTTTCACGTCATCATCTGTACCAAGATTAATCGTTTCTACCTCCTCCTGATAAGGAGTGATAACCTTCTCCTCTTGTCTCAACAATCTGGCTAGCTCTTCAGGAAGCTCATATTCTTCTTCAACCCCTTCATCAGCTTGATTGATCGGATTGTCAGAGTCATACGAAGTCATAGCCGTGTTGTTGTCGGTGCGGTCTAGAAGGCACTCTCTGCAAGGGTTCAGTTTGTTCATTTTAGTGATTGATTTTAATCTTGTTTAGAAAAGTGAAATAAGTTGTCATTTTGAAAACATCGCCATTTATTTTTTGTACAAAAAGAAAAATGGAAAAACAGTGAGCGGAAAAGGAAAAAGACCCATTTGCAAAAAGATGTCTGATATTTCATTGATTAATCTTGTTGCACAAAAAAGTACAGATGGCCCGATTACAAAATGAGTCTTGTCATCTTGGGCAAGATGCAAGACTTTGATTCATGCTATAAAAATACAGGAAATAATAATTACTCTGCATGAGTAACTCTTATAATTTCCTGGGAAGACCAGTTTGAGATACTGCTCCCCGGGATCTTTGGACGTATCCAATTCTCCAGATTGCGTTCTTCTTCCAACTCGTCTTCCAGATTGTTGATAGCATCAGGGGTGAGCATCCCCCCACTGACAAAACCGGGCTTCTTAGCGGCCTCCGCTTGATTTTGTTGAGTTGGTCTGTAACCCAACCCAAATTTGTCCTTCTTCTCCTCCACAGATAAAACCTTGCCCCAGCCTTGGGCGGTTCCTTCTTCAACAACCTTCCGGGCTTGTTGATAAGATGCCATGGAGATTCCAGGTACAGCAGATGTTTCATTAACATTCAGGGCCTCAAACCCTTGGCTCATGGTCTCGTGGATCTCCCCATCCATCTCAATATATTTGTAAGTAGCCAGATGGCTAACAAAAATATCCTCCTCTCCACAGATAGTAATGACTTGGCCTTCCCACTCAAATTTTAACTTCTGGTGAAGGGTAGACGTTATTGCGCCAGCGGCATGAATCCATGGTCTACCCAACAAACAGCTGTAGGCAGGCTGAATGTCCATCACGTAGAAGGTCGTTTTGAAAGTTTGTGGACCGATCGTTACAGGCAACTCAATTTCTCCCAGAACTGATCTCTTAGAGCCGTCAAAAGCTCTTACTACCAAGTTACTGGGTCGCAATGCCAATCCTTCATATTCCAGCTTCACAAGGGCCTTTTTAGGTAAGACATTGAGGGATGATCCTGTGTCTACCAGCACATGGGAAAGGACTGCACCTTTACATTCCATGGTGATGTGCAAAGCCTTGTTATGATTGCGGCCTTCCGTAGTCAGATCAGTGTTGGTGAACCCTAGTCCATTGCTAGCAGTAACATTTCCAACCACGGTTTCCAATTGATTGACGGTGATCTCTTCAGGTACGTAAGCTGCGTGCAAGACTTTGAGTAGTGCATTCCGATGGGCTTCGGAGCACATAAGCAATGATAGAATGGAGATCTTGGAAGGCGTCTGGTGAAGCTGGTCCACTATTTTGTAATCACTCTTCTTGATGATTCTCATGAACTCATCAACTTCTTGATCAAAGGATGTTTTCAAAGTTTCCTTAATAGCTTGATCTTCCTGCACCAGGCTCTTCCCTTTTGCCTTGGCAGCAGCTTCTGCTTCGGCAGTGGGTCTCTGAATTTGTGGAGCAAAGAGACATCCGCTTCGAGTGAAGCCTCCGCCTCCTCCCAAATTGTCTATTTGTGGTGCAGGTGTTGATGGTTCAAGAGTGATTTTCTGTCCTCCGCAGTATAAGTCAGAGCCGTAATGCCAAGGAATGGCATTACTGCTTTCATACGGTACTGGCCCAGGCACTGTGACAGTGACTGGACTGATGACAGCTGCAGAAGGGACCGTGATAGTCTGTGGATCATAATATATTGTGACTGGTGCTCTGGTGGGAGTGGCATTTTGTGAGTTGTAGGCAGAGTTATTTTCAGGATCATAGTAAATTGTAACGGTTGAGACATCTTCATTGTTTGCTGCTGATGTTGTAGGAGACATTGTTGGAAGGATGGGTGTTGTTGTTGTAGGAGCTTCAAAATGAAGTGGTGCTGAAGTTGTAGAAGGAATGTTTGTTGATATCTGGTCAGTTGAAATGACAGATGAAGCATTTGTTGATGAAGCTGAAGAGTTGTCGGGAACAATGGTTGTTGCAGTTGTAGGAGATACTGGAATTGTTGCTGATGAGATTGCTGGATTTGTTGAAATTGATGTTGTAATTTGAAGCAAGCCACTCTGGATGAGACCATCTATGCCATCCCTCAAGTTATCACAACCATTCACTGAAATGTTGCAGTAAGCACACCCTAGCTCACATCCCGGGAACATTTGACATTCGAGGAGTTGAGCTTTAATCTCCACCAATGGTGTTCGGATCTGACCCACACTGGTTATTAAGTAAGACGGCTTGTCTTCTTCAATAGCATTGATTCTGGGACCTCCGTGGTGTGGCATAGGGTTTTTATTAACATTCGGTGGTGGTGCGAAATTTAGAGCCTTAGAATCTACCAAGTCTTGTACCTTCATGTGCAAGGCTCTGCACTTCTCTGTACTATGGCCAGGTGCATTTTAATGGAAAGCACATCTGGCGTTGGAGTCGTAATTCCTGGGTAGACTATTAGGATCCGGAGGTGCCAACGTCCTTAGCTCAACCAGGTTGAGTTTCAGGAGTTGTGGCAGTAATGTTGCATAGGGCATAGGGATCGGATCGATCACCCTATTGGCCTGAGAAGGTCTCTGTTGGAATGGTCTTTACTGATTGTTGTTGTTGGTGTTGTTGTAGTTTCTTGGAGGATACTGAGTTTGTTGCTGGTACTGAGGTTGTTGCTGATAATTTTGTTGCGGTGGTTGATAAGCTGGTTGTGGATGAGCCGGAGCGGGAATGGTGACTGCTGCCACAGACCTATGAACATATTGGGGTCTGCCCCTGCTGGTGTGGATAGCATTGGTCTCACCAGTTCTTCTTGGGCCTACAAAAGGTTTCCTTGTATTGCTGGATGAGCTGGCACCGTTGTCAGAAATTTTGCCCATCTTTAACAGGCTCTCAATTCTCTCCCGGCTATGACTACATCTGCAAAGCTGGTAGATGAGAAGGCAGCTAGCCTGTCAATGTATGTTCCTTGGAGGGTGTTCATAAACATATCCGCCATCTCCCTCTCTGACATAGGTGGCTGGACAGCAGCAGCCAATTGCCTCCATCTCTGGGCATACTCTCGGAAGCTTTCTCTAGATGACTGTGACATTCCCATTAGGAGGGTCCTGTTGGGTGCCATATCTAAGTTGTACTGATACTGTCTGATAAAGGCCTCTGCCAGGTCCTTCCAGCATCTAATGGTTGCTCTGGTCAGATGAGAGTACCATTCCCTTGAAGCTCCAGTTAAGCTATCCTCAAAATAAAACATCCATAGCTTTTCGTCCATGGTATAGGCCTTCAGCCTTCCCAGAAAGGATTGTAAATGGGTCCGGGGGCAGGAAGTCCCGTTATACTTCTCAAAGCAAGGAGGCTTAAACTTGTGGGGAATCCTGACCCCGTCTACCAAGCCCATGTCCATAACATCAAAACCCAAAGAATTTTGAGACTCTAAGGATCTTAATTTCTCAGCTATCTCATCCAGCCTTCTGTCATAGGCTTCCTCCCCAACTCCCATCACTGTGAACTGATCTTCCTGGGGGTCTTCTTACAGCACCCTGCCTGCAGTGGCAGTCCCTTGAACATTTACAGGAATGTTGATCTCTGGATGCTGGTGGGGTCCAAAGACTGGGGGATTAACATGAGGTTGGACCTTCTCATTGTTGCTTGTCCCAGCAGTCCCTGGATGATGGTCTTCCTGGTTCCTCCCTTCTACCAGTGCTCTCAACCTCTCCTGGCTTTGAGCCATATTGTTCATCACCTCCATAAATTGTGTCATCTGATTCCTCATTTCCAACCTCTCGTTGGTCATTTGATTCCTGACCTCTGTAAGGTCCTGTTGCATTTGGTCCATCTGTATGCCCGGAAGATTGTTGCGGGTGGGGTATCTGTGTGGACGGTTGAGTGGGAACCCTCGACGTCGAGCAATAGTTCCTGGTGTCACAACAGAGTTAGTAACAATAAAACAAAAACCTACAAAACAAAACAAAAGGTTAGTATGCAATGCGGTATGCTTATTTGTTTCCAAAGTATCCGGCTTGGCACTTGGCTTTGACCTTTCCAGACCCTTGAAGAAGATGTTGTTGATGTTGTTTTGAAAGAAAATCAGATAGAGCAAACTGATACATATATTACAAAAAGTAAAATAATACATAACTTGTTTCTTTTTACAACACAAGCCCTTTGAGGGGTCAAAATACATCATAAGAAAATAAAAGTACATAAAATGAAAGCAACAACAAGCAAAAGTCAAACACCAAGACCAAACTCATCTTCCTGAACTTCCTTGAGAAGTGCTTCAGTCACAGGATCAGCTGGACGCTCCGTGACATTCCTGATAAGGAGATTCCTGGTAGTAACAGCTGTAGTTAACTTCCTGTGTTGACTCTGGTCCTTTGACCTCTTTACACCAGCTCTAATCTTCAGCTCTGAGATCTCCCTCTGGGCTGCTGCTAGGGCTTCCTGTTGCTCTTTTGCACTAGCTTCCATCTGCTCAATCTTATCCTGAGTCCTTTTATCCTCCTGAGTACGAGCTTCGGTGATCCTGACCCACCTAGCTTGACTCTCCTTCAGATACAAATCAGTCCTGGCCTTCTGGAACTGAGCCTCCTTGCAGGCATTCTTCAAGATCTGTTCTCCAGCCCTAGACTTCTTAATGTAATCCTCTGACTTCTCAATTCTAGCCAAATGCTCCACTTTCAGCTTTTCCAATCTTTCAATATCCAACCTACCATCACTCCTCTCCCAGAGGGTCTTCTGCAAAGCCTGAGTTAACCTCTCATTTCTCTCTTTCAAATTCTCAAACTCCTCTAAGCTGACAGTTGCTGGAGGTGGTGCTGTTGAAAGTCCAGGCATATCTTCAATAGTGAAAGGCATTCCAGTCATTTGAGCTCTGGCATGAGACCACTCATAGTACTGGGCTGAGGCCACATTATTGCATCTCCCAAGAATGGTTACCCCTTTAGTCTGAACATTGTCCCAGGCCCAGGCTGCTTGCCTGACAACAGCCAGATTAGGCTTGATTTCACAGTAAAGGGTCTCAGTCAGATCCTGTGCCCTAGGGGGGTGGACTAATGCATAGCCCAGTTGTCTTTTGAATAGCAGAGGGTTATAATTGATGCACCCTTTCACTCCAATCAGAGGCACATTGGGAAATTGCCCAAAACTTGTAATGATGTCTCTGCCCTTAGTATTCTGAGTACACCATCTGATATCACCTGAGGTTAGAGCAACAAGCCTCCTAGCCCAGTTCTTCTGCTGGTGAGGGTTCAAGAATGCATCAGTCTTTGGCAAATGCTTGAGCAGCCAGGTATGGAACAAAGGAGCACAGCATCTCACTAATCTTCCCCTTTGCTTTTCATTCCTTTGATGAACAGAGTAGTAAAGATCTCCCAGTAAGGTGGGCACTGGGTTTCTCAGGATGAAAATATGGATTGCACTCTTGCTAACAAACCTAGGCTCATCTGCAAATAAAATGACCCCATATATGCTGAGGGCCAACAGAGCACAGACTGCCTTCCACTCCCCCAGGGAGGCCTTCAGACTAGCCTGAGAAGTTAAGAAATCCAGATGAAAACCAGAGATTCCAGCTTTAGATGTCAAATTCTGCCCAATCAGAACTGGTTCCAGATGTAATGCTTTTGCTATCTCTTCATTACTTGGGAAAGCCATCTCAGGGTTGAAAGGGATTCCACCCTTGATGGGTACACCAACCAATGATGAATATTCCTCCAACAAGGGTCCCAACTGAAAATTTTGAAAAGTGAAGCACCTCAGAGGGGGATCATAGAACTGCAGGCAAGTATGTATCAAGCTCCTCTGTGAAGGGTCCAAATCCATAACCACATCAAGGATTCCCCCATAATGTTCTCTAAAAAGTGGTATATGGTCTGGAGTAATCAGGGTCTGAATCCTCCTGATGCTAGCTAGCTCAGGTTCAAAGAAGTGATAGGAGATGTTACTTTTCTTAGGTGCCATGTTGCTGAAGAAGAAATAAGACAGGTGCTGATGATGACACTGGTGATGCAGGTGACTGAAGCAGGTGGCTGATAACTGAAGTAGATGCTGATGAAGATAGGTCTATGATGATGATGGGGTCAAAACCAAGCCAAAATGTAATGTGGATACCCTGAAAAACAAATAAGCAAATGTTAAAATGATGCAATGATGGTGTATGCAAGTGATATGCAAGGGTTTGTGACTGAGCTGGATCTGATCAAGTACTCTGATATAAGTTCAAGAAATCCAGATGGAGGTCTATAAGTCCAGTAACCAAGGTGGGGGACTCAAATAAAGAGCCACATGTCCAGGTTTTTAGAATCACAAGAACTGTTCCAAAATGGAGTACTCTTATTCAAACAAAGTAACAGGGTATGCTGAGGTCAAGGGTACCTGCAAACCTGTAAACAGCCCAACCCCCTCACAGGTGGTGTTCTAAAACAAGGATCCTCAGACTTGGATCAGTTATGAGAAGTGTAAACACTTCTAACCCGGAGGTACAATGTTTACAATAACCATAAAAGATCCTCCTCTAATTCTCCTCAGTTTCTGAAGGTCATAAAAAGGTCATCCAGACTTAGCAGGCTTCCCAGATAGCCCTAGTACTGCAGGAAATCTGCAACACAGAGTTCTCAAGAAGAAACCCATATCTGAATCGTGTTTCATATTCCCGCACCAGACCGAGATGGAATGGGAAAGAATATGAACCACTCTAGCCTAGGTGTCACTCAGGTCCCAGGTATAGGACCTTAACTCTCAATAGAACCCCACCCACCAAAACAAACAAACAGATCCAGCCAGCACAGTATGACAGTATGATATATGCAAAACTATAAAGAAAGCAATAAAGTAACTGTACATAAAGCAAAAATAAAACAAATACACACATAGCACATAACACCCCAGTAAACACAAATCAAACAAGCGCTAGGAGGAACCCACAAAAAGAACCAGAAGCCCTGGTTACAATATAAGGCTCCCCAGCAGAGTCGCCAAGTTGTCGCTCCCGATAAATGGGAAATGGCCCAAATAAAGGTACAGACGCGAACGGTCGGCGAGAGGGGCAATGAGAACACACAGCAGTGAACTCACTGGAGATGAAAAGAGTCGCCAGCTAGGAATTTTTATCCCGAAGGAAAGGCAATGCTGCATAGACCTAGAAAGAGATGGATAAGACGGTTGCGAACCAAAGAAACTGAGAAAGGGGGTTGGTTACAACCTGGGAAGGTATTAGCACCCAGATTGTCCGTCGTACTCGACGGGATCCACGCTTAAAAGATTTGTGTTTTAAAGGGGTAGTGTCAGTGCAATTTGTGTATCAAAGCTAGAAGAGAATGCAAGTGTCAGTGTAAAAGTACTGTGAAGTGTACAAGAGAAGTGTAAGTGTAAGAACAAGAGTGAAATGCTCAAGACTATGAGGCTCAAAGAATAATGCTGGAAATAGGGGGAATATACAGAGACTTTTGTTCGATAACTGTTAAGTTATGCCTACGTATCCTCTCGTGCAATGAGGAAGTCAGAACACCGTAGTTCGACCCAAAGAGACTGAAAGGTGAATTGACTTGTGAACTGCTTACTTGCCTATGCTCAAGTGTGTGATCTGTCTGGCACAGATGCAAACTGTCTTGCATTAGACGGAAGAAGCAAGTTCTCGTTTATGAGTGAATGAGATGAGAAAAGAATCTCGGAGGAGACGATTATTGTTTGTTTTTGAGTTTTCAGTCTTTTATTGCTTTTGAAAGTTTATCATAAGTTGATGAGCTTAAGCCTAAACCAATGGGTTAGTAAACTCATCACATCATCCCTCTGATTAGGGGTAATGAGAATACCTTAAGTGTGAAGTCAGCTTCTCACACTTAATCACCATGGTGTAGGATTAAGATCATTAACCTACTTGTGATTATTTAAATGTTTTTGGTGTTTTTGTTTAGTGTTGAGTAATGAGGTTAAGCCATAATCAAGGATTAAACAGACTCATTACACCATCCTAATAGAAGGATAATAGATGAGAAAGTTTAAGCTGAGGAAAGCTCCTCAACTTAATCCATGATTAGGGATTAAACTCATGACAAAACAAAGCCTATATTAAGTGGATTTTAGTTAATGATAAGATGATGAAGTGATTTTTAGGGTTTGTAAGACAACTTGAGGGGGACTTGTCCATTAACACTAGGGTTAGTCCTTCTTAACCAATTAAGGAAGAATTAGAACCCTAATGCAAGGCCCAAGTTACAAGTGTGATGTCTTGATGATTATTAAGTGGATTGATTAAGGATTTAAACACATTAAGGGTTTAACACTTAGGATTAAAGTTACACACTCCATCCTAATAGAAGGATGCAGGCATAAGCTTAATCACAAAGCCTTAAAGCCTTTAGGGTTTTGTCCCTGATTATGAGATGGGAAGAGAGGACTCAAAGAGACACAAAGGTAAAAACTAAGTGGGGGACTAATCAAAACCCTAATCATTGTCATGCTTGGTTGTTCCTAAGGTTTGTGAGATTTGCAAGAAGAATCTTCAATGGAACCACCAGGGAGCAGATGAATTGAGCAAAGAGAAGCAAAGCAACTTGCTTCATTCAAGAAGTCAAGTCACTTGAAGAAAGAAAGTAAGAAGGAGAAGAATGAGCAAGCTCAATCTCAAACACATATCAAAATGCAGCAATGGATGCAAGAGAGAGATGAAAAGAAAATGTGAGAAGTGAAGGCAAATCCACTTCTCAAAGTTACTTACCACCTGAAAAGTTAATAAAGGAGTGCAATGCAATGTCAAATGGGATGAAATGGCATGATGAAGATCAAAACCAGAAGCACATTCATGATGATAATGATGATATGATATGATGCAAACATGAAACAACACATGGGGATGATCATACAAGCTCATGGATGCAGGTGAAGCAAGTTAAAACACATGAACATACATGAAAAGTTATGAGATGCACATGGCATACAACATGGCAAATGCAAGATGCAATGATCAAACATGCTTTCAATATGTCTTAAGATGTCAAATGAATCAAATGGATGCATAAAATGCTATGGCAAGTCATGTTGTGCAAGCAAATGCAAGATGTATGCATATGGAAACCCAAATTAGGGTTTATGATCAAAGCATCAAACACAAACCAAAATCAGAAGCAAATATCAATACAAAAAATTGAAAATGCACTCAAAGGACCCCTAATCCTATACTAACCCACTGCCTAAAGGAGAGGTTCCAACTCCTAACCAAGTTCAAGATATGATTTTCCTAAGTTTTCTAGGGTTTTAGGGTTCCTTAACAAGAAAATTATCAAACAAATTGAAAATGAAAGATCAAATCATGACCATTTAATCTCACAAACTACATGATATGCTAAACACAATGCAAAAAGAACCAAAGTCCAACTCTTTAGGATTAGGCAGAAATGATTTTTGGATGTTTGGATCAAAATAATGCATCAAAATGATTTTAATTCCATGGAAAATTCTCAAAATGCATCAAGATCAAAAAAGAAATTTGGTTTGAGGGTTGGACAATGTTTCTAAATGTTTTTAAAGGTTTCATGATTTTTTTGGTGATTTTTAAATACCTAAAAGTATTTTTAATTAATTAATTCTCATTAATTAATTAAAAAGAAACTTTTAAATATTTAAAATTACTTTTTTAATGCTAAAAATAAAAATAAAAATATTTTTGTGCTTTAAAAATTAATGAAACTCAAGACAAAAAATTTCATAATTTTTAAATGGTTTTTGCTATTTTTTATAAAATGTACAAGTTAAATAGAAAGAAAATGAAATAAAATAAAATAAAATGAAAAGTAATCTGATCCAATGATCCAGATTCAAAGCTGAAGGGAAATGGTTGACTGGCGCGTTAATGAATGGCCTGGATTTCACCTGAGTTAATTAATTATGATTAAATTAAATAAACAAAAATTAGGGCTAATGACATGATCTGAGCCCTTGAAACACGCGCGGGAAACTTCATCCTACGTTCCAGATTCAAACCTACCCTTAAACCCTAATTAAGCATTAATGACTTTCAGGTGGCCGGAAATGACCTCCGGTCATCTTCTCCGGCCACCTCTCACCTGAGAAATTTCTAAAACGCTCCCTAGGTCATTTCTGGAGCTCTAAAGCTCCAGATTTGTTCTTTTCACTCTCCTAAACTCATCCCTAACCTCAAACCTCATTTATTTCCAGCCATTATCAAGAATCGAAGCTAAGAACAAAAACTGCCAAAATTTCAGACAAGCAATACAGTCTCATTTCTCAACCATTTTCAATAATTTCAAGCTCAGTGTGATCAGTGAAGCATGCTTAATCATTTTGTAACATAAAATAGAGGTCTTGGAAAAGTTAATTCGAAAGGCTACCTGAGATGGAGCTTTCACCCTTTGAACTTTCTGGCTGCTTTCTTGGTGCAAAAAGCCTCTAATGACCTTCTTGAGGAGTTTGCAATGCTGGGATAACTTTGTTTGTGGCTGGTTTGGGTGTTTGCACTTCAACTGGTCAGAAGTCGTATCTGGCTTATGGTGTGTTCTTGGTTGTTTTGATGGGTGGTTTTGGGTCAGTGGATGATTCAGAAGTGAATGGTGGTGTTTGTTTTAAGATTGAGTGACTGAGTTGGGAGAATCGAAAGCTTTTGCAAAAGGGAGAGATTTTGTAAATGGTGTGTTGTGTTGTGTTTCAGCCTTGCCTCTTGTTTTGCTTAGCTTGCATTTGATCCACATAAACAAATCTCATTGGTCAGATGACATGACATGTGCTTTATTGATTGGTATGGTGCTTTTTGCAAATTGTCAACTTTGTGTAAGGAGGGCATGGGCTACTTTGCTAGCTTGGTACAAAGGGCTTGTCTTGCGCAGCATGAGGTGAGGAGAGGGCTAGGGTGGTTCAGCAACCAAGGCAGCAAGTGGATGAGATGTTATCATTGGTTTTGCAACTTGCTTGCTTTTAGTTCTCATGAAAAGATCTTGCCTCACAAGCCATGAAACATGTGATCCCTTTGGTTCAATCTGAACTTTAAGACTTGTGTGATGTTTGTATAAGGATTAGACATCAATTAGAAGTCACAAATTGCCTTGGTACAAGTTTTTGCAAGTTTCTCATTTGGTGCATAACTTGAAATTTAGTGATTTTAGCCAACTTTGATGAACCATAACTTTTGATCCAAAATGAATTAGGTCATGTTCTTGTACTTTTTGAAAAGGGAAAGATCTATTCTACAACTTTCATGACCAAAGTTTTTCCATTTGAAGCATTTTTGGATCAAAAAGTAAGGATTGAAAAGTTGCCTAAAATGACAAATTCCTTAAAAGTCAAACTTGCCCTAAAAAGTCAACTTTGCAAAAACTTGTAATCCTTGAATTTTGTGAACTTCAAACTTCTTCCATGATCAAATAAAGATCATACACACTAAAAGTGATGAAGATCACCCCTTGGTTGGGTTGTTGGGGGCCTCAAATGCCCTGATTTTGCACTGACTTGTCCAGAAAGTCAACTCTTGATCAGATGACTTCCCCATGGAATTTCTTCATGAAAATTGATATGCATACTCCTTATACCATATGGAGACCAATAGAAACAAGAATTACCAAAAAATTTGAAGTTATGGCCTCTGAAACCAAAACCCTAATTTCAGGTCATCTGTGCAGTCAAGCCTAGCTCTGCTTCCATACCATTTTCAGTTCTTGTGATTCTTTGACATTTTTGACTTTGAGAGGATGTAATATGATATAAGAACACACATGGACCCCTTTGAAGTGATTTATGACCTTTGGAGTAGCTCAAGTGGCTCTTGGATTGCTCAGATCACAAACCCTAGATGCAGATGACTTTGAATCTATGCAGTGAATCAAAAATGTAATATGAGATGCTATGATTGAGTTTATGCATATGAAAATGATCACAAGTCATGGTGTGAGTGGGTGAGGGAAAATTTGGGGTGTTTACACCAGCAAGCTATCGAATCATTACTTCCTCAACATTTCTTCCAAACAGCATCATAAGGGGCTCAGTTCCCCAGCTAAATTCATTATCCTCAGCAGGATCCCCACAGAAGCCACTAGGAAGGTAGTTCAGTGATCGTTCCTCCTCAGCCAAGTGCAAAGACAGGGAACCATCCCCCCGCAGAGCTTCAGCCTCTATCCAGAAGAGCAATGCCTGAAGATCTCACAACAAAGTGACGAAAGCTCCCACAGACCCCAGCTGGGCTCCTCATCACCAAGAACATCTCTATCAGTGATTTGTTTGCCCAAGAAGAATCATATATATCAGATCTACGAATAATCTCACCCCCAGCTGGGATATCACTTCAAGCAGATCAATCAGATATCTTCACAACAACGGGATCCGAATCTCAGATCGGTACCTTTGCATAACCATAGCATTCGCATCATATTTTCCCTCAAAGCGTAGCATTCCGTCTAATACGGAGCATTACGGCAAAAAAATCAAACATATTGCATAATCACAAGTCATGTATCGAACCAAACACTTGTAAATACTGACATTCCATCAATAATATACAAAATACTCCCCAAAACTCCCCGGCAGAAAGCCAAAGCATCCTCTTTGCACTCACAAATACAGACACATGCTCCTTTTTGCACCCGTCCGTGTTATCATTCCCCAGCATAGTTTCCTAAACACTTTTGTACACCAAAAACTTGTTTATAATACACTTCTTCCGACATCTGTCCGTGTCATGCTCTCCAAGCAAGTTAAACACTCGTATGTGTCTCACTCATGTTTACTTATTACAGATACCCGTCCGTATCTTGTACACACCACTCATCTTTCTCAAGATTCAACACTTATCCGTGATCTTTGTTAACCAGTTGATACTTGTCTGTATCATCATCTCTGAACATACGTCAGTGTTTGTTTCTACCGATACTCGTCCGTATCATAGTTTTTAAGGATGCTCGTCCGCATCTTTAACCTATACACAGCGACAAACACGTATACCTTTCTCTCATTAAATTTAGACACTCGTCTGTGTCTACCATTCCCCAGAGGAGTTCTCAGAAAATCGCCAGTAAAAGGCAAATTTCTTTTCTATCAGACATTTGTCCTATGTCAGGATACTTCTGGCAGTCGAACCCTGCCAGGTGATCGTCCTTCACCTTTTGATGATCGTCCTTCATCATTCCCCCAGCGAAGTCTCCATTCTCGGAACCCCTTCCTATCCGACATTCATCCTATGTCATGATGCTTTGGCAGCCGTCCCCTGCTAGGTGATCGTCCTTCACCCTTTTGATGATCGTCCTTCATCACTCTTATCCGATGGTCGTCCCCATCGTTGATTCTGTTATCTGACATTCGTCCTATGTCACGATAAACCCTGCTAGGTGATCGTCCTTCGTCTCTTGATGATCGTCCTTCGTCATGCTTATCCGATGGCCGTCCCCATCGTCGACCTTTTCTATCCGGCATTCGTCCTATGTCGTGATACTTTTGGCAACCGTACCTTGCCAGGTGATCGTCCTTCGCCTTAGATGACCGTCCCTCATCTTACCTCCAACAGAGCAGCCGTCCCCTGCTAGGTGATCGTCCTTCACCTTTGATGACCGTACCTCATCATTTATTTCATTTATGTGTTTAACCTGATGGTCGTACCCATCATTACCTTTACCTTTAATACCCAGAAGGTCTTATTCCTTTGCTTGATGGCCGTCCCCCATCATGATCTTTTTTCCCAGCATGCCGGCTGTCCCCGTCATTTTTTATCCCCAACAGTCGTCCTCTGCTCGACGGTCGTCCTCCGTCGCCCGCACTTTATAAACATACTTTACTACCTTTTACAATCTATATCCCTTTTCTTCTTCATTTTGTGAGTGCAAATTTTGGACTGTCTTTGGTATTCAACCACAAGTTATCTTGTTTGTATGTTAAGCCGTCGCTCACATCCTACACAGCTAACTCATGCTTGAATAGGGGCAGCTGTAAACACCCCAAATTTTCCCTCACTAAGTTCACATCATGGCTTGTGATCTTTCCATTTTGCATAAGTCCAATCATATCATCTCATATTGCATTTTTACTTCACTGCATTGGTTCAAGGTCATCTGCATCTAAGGTTTGTGATTTGAGCAATCCATGAGCCTTCTGAGCCACTCCAAAGGTCTTCATTCATCTCAAGAGGGTCCATGTATGTTCAATCATCATATTATATCCTCCCAAGATCAAGAAAGTCAGAAAATCATAAGAACTGAGGAAGGCATGGAAGCAGAGCCAAGCTTAACTGCACAGATGACCTAAAATTAGGGTTTTGGTTTCAGAGGCCATAACTCCAAATTTTTTGGTCATTCTTGTTTCTATTGGTCTCTATATGTCATAAGGATCATGCATACCAATTTTCATGAAGAAATTCAATGGGGAAGGCATCTGATCAATGGATGACTTCTTGAGCAAGTCAGTGCAAAATCAGGGCATCTGAGACCCCCAATCATCCAACCAAAGGGTATTCTCCATCATTTTGAATGTGTATGATCTTTATTTGATCTTAGAAGATGTTAGAAGTTCATAAAATTGAGGAATTTCAAGCCATTTGCAAAGTTGCCATTTTGGGAAAGTGACTTGTAATGTAAACTTGCCATTTTGGGAAAGTTTTTCAACCTCCTCTTTTTGATTCAAAAATGCTTCAAATGAAAAATTATTGGTCATGAAAGTTGTAGATTGGATCCTCCCATTTTCAAAAAGTACAAGAACTTGATCTAATTCATCATAGAACAAAAGTTATGCCTTTGCAAAGTTGGACAAAATCACTTAATTTTCACTTTAGTGCCAAAGAGGAAACTTGCAAAAACACTTGCCAAAACCAAATGTGACCTCTAATCAACTTCTAACCATCACACAAACATCATTCATGGTCCATAATTCAGATTTGCCCAAAGAATCTCTCACTTTCATGCCTTGGATTCCAAGTATCATAAGCCATTTATCATAAAAGTCACAAAGAGGAAAATCTTGCAAGAATGGTTCTTAGGGTTTTGTTTGATTTCTAATCAATCTCAAAGTGTCATAGCAATATAATATGGTACATTTTGCTGCATATTTCCCAAGGGATGTCACATGTCCATGACCAAAAACTTCAAAATGCAATAAGTTGCAAAAAGGCAAAACATATGACATCTCACCCTTCATCCATTTCAGATCACCTCAGAACATCCCATGGCCCTCCTTGAAGGCAGCTGAACTCAGAGCAGCCCTAAGATAGCTTCTGCCATGGCCCATGCTTGAAGTACACCTACCATTGACTTTTTGGCCAATTGCCCCATGCCATTCCCACAGTGCATGTCACTTCCTCAGACCTCTTCCAATAGTTTAGGGATATGTTATGGATCATAAAACAAGTGGGAGACAAGCTCAGAACACGCACACAATCAGAATTCACAAAACTTGCAAAAACCTTCATCTCTTCGAAACTCCTCCCTCATCCATCAAACCTCAAATTTTTCTTCACCAACAAGTCACATATCATCCATAGAACAAGAATCAACCCTCAAAACAGCCAAAAACATCACATACAAAAACCCCAAAACCTGCTACACCAGAACTGGAACTTCAAAACCAGTCATCCTCAAAGTTTTCTAAGCTTCGTATCATCTTCGGGAGGTTCATTGGGGTGAGCTTGCATCAAGAGAGGACCCAGAAAGCTCAGAATCAGAAGGGCCCATCTCAGGTAACATGATGAACTTTTTTCCCAGAAGCTTGCTTTTAAGTTCTTTTATGGTTCTATATGTTCCCCTGATCATGGGGATATGATTACTTTTCAAAATGGTTGAGAAACCACCATGTATGTGAGCTCTGAAACTTTTGCCCGTTTTTACATTTTTGTTCGATTCATGTTCATGATGCAAAATAAATGAGTTTTGGTTGGGGATTTAGGTTTAGGATTGTTAGAAGATCATTTTTGTGCAAGAAATTTGGAGATTGGTGGCCTAAGGGAGAAGTTAGGGTTTGGGCTCGTCGGGGAAGATAACCGGAACACTGTTCCGGTCACCTGAATTTGTTTAAACCTTAATCATGTAATTAGGCAACTTTGAATGTCAGCCTTAGGATCTGCCTTGCGCGCGCATTTTCAGTGGCCAGGATTGTTTTGATTAGCCCTAATCCTCATTTATTTAGTTTAATTAAGATTAATTAAATTAATTTAGTCAGGATAGATCCCAACCCTTGGATGACGCGCCAGTCAACCAATTTCTTCCCACTTTGAATCTAGGCCATCAGATCTAATTAATTTCCATTTAATTCAATTTTATTTTTATTTTTATTCATTTTTCTTGCCCATTTTATTTAAAATAGCAAATCATTTCTAAAAAATCTCATTTTTTGCATCACACTTTAAAATATTTTTCTCTTTCTGAAAATAATTTTTATTTTATTTTTTGCATAATTTTCTTATTTTAAAAATATTTAAATGTTTATTTTAATTGGTTAATGAGAATTAATTAATTAAAATAGCATTTAAGTTTCTAAAAATCACAAAAAAATTCACATTGCATTTTAATACATTTAGAAACATTATCAAACTCTCCAAACAAATTTATTTTTGGTTCTTGACATGTTTTGACATTTTTCTTTGGAATTAAAGTTCTTAAAAGTCAATATTTTTTCCCTAACTTAGAAAAATTCATTCTGCTCAACCATGTAGAGTTTGATGTTGGTTCTTTTTGCATTGCATTCGTCATAAAATGTAGTTTCTAGGGTAAAATTGGTTTGAATTTATCCTTCATTTTCAATTTGATGTGCATTTTTCCTTTTGAAGAGCCTTAAAACCCTAGCCAACTTGAGAAAATCATAACTCCCATTAGGTTAAGAGTTAGGTCCCCTCCTTTGGGAAGTGAACTTGTGTAGGGTTAGGGTTCCCTTGATCCCATTTTCAATTTTTTATCTTGTCATTTGCTTCTGATTTTGGATTTTGCTTTGTGTCTTGTGCATAAACCCTAATTTTTGCCTTCATTTGCATTCATCTCTCATTTGCTTGCATACATGAACTTTCCATGACATTTAGTACATTCATATGACTCCTAAGACATATTAGGACACATTAGAATCATGGTAAGTCATTTCTTCATCCATTTGTCATGTTATACCTCAATTGCACTTCATAAACTTTCATGGACTTTCATGGCTTAAAACATGCTCCATTTGCATCCTTCTCCTTGTATGATCATCCACAACTATTGACTTGTGTTTGCTTTATCTCTTAGCATCATTAACATCATGTTTATGCTTCTGGTTTTAGCTTGCATCATTGCATCCATTTCATGTTCACCTCATTTCATGTCGTTTGGCTAACTTTTCAGGTGGTAAGTACTTGAGAAGTGAATTTGCCTTCACTTCTCACAATCTTTTCTCATCTCTCTTGTGCATCATTGTTGCATTTTACTTTTGTATTAGAGTGAGATTGCTCATTCATTCTCCTTCTCCTCTTTCTTTCTTCAAGCAACTTATCTTCTTAAGTGAAGTAAGTTGTCTTGCTTCTTGCTGCTTCTTTTCCTTTCCTGTTTCTTCCTTGGTGGCTTTTCTCTTGAAGATCTTCTTGCAAGCTTCACAAATCCTAGGAACACCCAAGCATGATCAAAATTAGGGTTTGATTAGTCCCCCATTAGTTTTACCTTTGTGTCATATTTGTGTCTTCTCTTCTCATCTCTTACTCAAGGGCTAAACCTTAAAGGTTTTAAGGCTTTGTGATTAGGGTTATGCCTGTATCCTTCTATTAGGATGGAGTGTATAATTTTAATCCTAAGTGTTAAACCCTTAATGTGTTTAAATCATTTAATCAATTCACTTAATAATCACTAAGACATCAAGCTTGTAACTTGGGCCTTGCATTAGGGTTCTAATTCTTCCTTAATTGGTTAAGAAGGACTAACCCTAGGGTTAATGGACAAGTCCCCCTCAAGTTGTCTTACAAACCATAAAATCCATTTCTTAATCTTACCATTAACTAAAATCCACTCTAATAAAGGCCTTGTTTTGTCATGAGGTTAATCTCTAATCATGGATTAAGTTGAGGAGCCTTTCTCAGCTTAAATGTTCTCATCTATTATCCTTCTATTAGGATGGTGTAATGGGTCCATTAAATCTTTGATTATGGCTTAAACTCATTACTTAACACTAAACAAAAACTCCAAAAAAAACATCTAAATAATCACAAATAGGTTAATGATCTTAATCCTACATCATGGTGATTAAGTGTGAAGTGTTTACTTCACATTTAAGGTATTCTCATTACCCCTAATCAAAGGGAAGATGTGATGAGTTTACTAACCCTTGGTTTAGGCTTAAGTTCATTTTCTTATGACAAACTCAAAAATCAATAAAAGATTGAAAACACAAAAAACAAACAATAATCGTCCCCTCCGGGATTCTCTTCTCATCTCATTCACTCGCAAACGAGAACTCGCTTCTTCCGTCTAATGCAAGACAGTTTGCACCTGAGCCAGACAGGTCCTACACTTGAGCATAGATAAGTAAGCAGTTCACAAGTCAATTTATCTTTCAGTCTCTTTGAGTCGAACTACGGTGTTCTGACTTCCTCATTGCACGAGAGGATACGTAGGCATAACTTAACAGTTATCGAACAAAAGTCTCTGTATATTCCCCCCTCCTTCTAGCATTGTTCTTTAAGCCTTATAGTCTTGAGCTTTGCACTTCTTTCCATGCCTGAATCTCTTTTAGTTCACTTCACATTTCTTTTACACTGACACTTGCATTCTTTTCCAGCTTTTGTACACAAAATAACACTGACACTACCCCTTTAGACACAAATCTTTTAAGCGTGGATCCTGTCGAGTACGACGGACAATCTGGGTGCTAATACCTTCCCAGGTTGTAACCAACCCCCTTTCTCAGTTTCTCTGGTTCGCAACCGTCTTATCCATATCTTTCTAGGTTTATGCAGCATTACCTTTCCTTTGGGATAAAAATGCCTAGCTGGCGACTCTTTTCATTTCTTTCCCTTTCTCCGATTGTTCGCGTCTGTACCCTATCTGACCAGGTGTCATTTGGTGGGAGCAACAATGCTCTCTGTAAGGAATGAGATTTTCATGCTTGGTATCCCAATCTCCTTTAATCTGACTAACTACCAGGCCTGAATCTCCATATACGTCCAGAAACTGAATCTTCATCTCAATGGCAGCTTTGATACCCATGATACATGCTTCATATTCAGCCATGTTATTGGTACAATAGAAACAAAGTCTAGCAGTAATTGGGGTATGACAACCTTCAGGAGAAATGATCACAACACCAACACCATTACCAAGCGCATTAGAAGCTCCATCAAAAACCATAGTCAATCTGGATCCTTGTTCAGGTCCGTTATATTGTCCAGGTTCTTTAGTAACAATCATAATGTCTTCATCCGGGAACTCAAAATTCATAGACTGATAATCATCCACTGCTGATGAGCCAAATGATCAGCTAACACACTGGCCTTAATGACCTTCTGAGTGGTGTACTGTATATCATATTCTTTTAAAATCATTTGCCATCTCGCTATTCGTCCGGAGAGAGCAGGTTTCTCGAATATGTACTTGATTGGATCCATCTTCGAAATCAACAAGGTAGTATGAGTCAACATATACGCTCTTAGTCGGCGAGCAGCCCATGCCAAAGCGCAACAAGTTTTCTCGAGCAGTGAGTATCTTGTTTCACAGTCGGTAAACTTTTTGCTAAGGTAGTATATTGCCTGCTCTTTTCGACCAGACTCGTCATGTTGCCCCAACACACACCCCATTGAATTGTCTAATACTGTTAAGTACATAATCAAGGGTCTTCCATCAACTGGTGGCATCAAAACTGGAGGTTCTTGGAGGTATCTTTTGATTTCATCAAAGGCTACCTGGCACTCATCATTCCATTTCATTACCTGATCTTTCTTCAACAACTTGAAGATTGGCTCACAGGTAGCAGTTAGCTGGGAAATAAATCTTGCAATGTAATTCAGTCGTCCAAAGAAACCTCTAACTTCCCTTTCAGTACGAGGAGCCGGCATCTCTTGTATAGCTTTTAATTTTGCAGGATCCACTACAATACCTTTTCCACTAACAATGAAACCCATGAGTTTACCATACCTAACTCCGAAAGTACACTTGTTTGGATTCAATCTCAGTTTATACTTCTTCAACCTCTCAAACAACTTATGCAGGTGATCAAGGTGTTGTTCATCATTATGAGATCTGGCTATCATATCATCCACATATACTTCTATATTATGGTGAATCATATCATGAAATAAAGCCACCATAGCACGCTGATATGTTGCCCCGACGTTCTTCAAACCAAATGGCATCACCTTATAACAGAAAGTGCCCCATTGTGTAACAAATGTAGTCTTTTCCATATCTTCAGGTGCCATCTTAATCTGATTGTAACCAGAGAAACCATCCATGAAAGAGAATACCTTATGTTGAGCAGTGTTGTCTACCAAAACGTCAATATGTGGAAGTGGAAAGTCATCTTTAGGACTAGCCTTGTTCAAATCCCTGTAATCTACACACATGCGTACCTTACCATCCTTCTTAGGTACCGGTACCACGTTTGCAACCCATTGAGGATAAGAAGTCACAGCTAAGAACCCTGCATCAAATTGTTTCATCACCTCTGCTTTAATCTTTTCTGACATTTCAGGACGCATGCGACGAACCTTTTGCTTCTTTGGACGACAGTCTTCTTTTACCGGCAGTCGGTGAACCACAATGTCAGTATCCAACCCTGGCATATCTTCATAAGACCAAGCAAAGATCTCCACATAATCATGTAGCATCTGGATTAGTTTGTTCTTAACACCATCCTCTAATTCAGCCCCTATCTTGACCTCCTTCCTGTTTTCCTCAGTTCCCATATTCATAACTTCGATTGGCTTTTCATGTGGCTGTATAGCTTTCTCTTCTTATTGTAACAACCTAGCAAGCTTTACAGGTACTTCACAATCTTCCTCCTTTCCATCTTCAGCTTGATAGATCGGATTCTCGAAATTATAATTGGCAATAGTAGAACTGATATCAACAGGATCCAGAGTGGATGAGGATCTGCATTTTAGTGATGTGGGTGTGTGTAAGAACACATAGCTGATAAAACAGAAATAATAAAATAAAAAACAAAGAGCACAATATTTACGAAAACGAAACGTCCATTGATTTTATTGAATGAAGTATGCAAATGAAATGACATCCCGAAACAAGGATACCATTGCGCCCCGGGCAAGACACAAGGCTTAAAAGGTTTTATTGTTCGAAATTACAAACTTAAAAAAAACATAGTAATAGTATTTACTCCTGACTAAAGGAGATAGGAATAATATCTTCAGCCTTCCAATTGTTGAGCTCATCACCCATGGTAGGAAAGATCCAATCATCCAGGTTGTAGTCTTCATTATGGTCACCCATAGCATTGATTTGATCTCTTATGACCCCTTGATTACTGATACGAACAGCACGAGCACGACGAACAGTCCTCTGAGATTCTGCAGTGAAACTCAAACCAAACTTGTCAGACTTGTAAGGGATGTTGGGAAGCTGACCCCAAATAGCAGAACCACCTTTTGCAACCACAACCTTAGCATCTTTGAGGGAAGCCATTGCAGGAGGTATTCTTGTAACTACAGGAGCTCTTTTAGAAGCAGGGACAGACTGAGAAATAGGAGCAGAGCAAGGAACAACTTCAAATGTTTGACACGGAGTTTCAAACATTTCACCCTCCATTTCTACATATTTGAAAGTGTTCACATGGCTAACCATGTACTCTTCTTCACCATAGGCAGTGACAATTTTGTTTTTCACCGGATATTTCAACTTCTGATGCAAGGTGGAAGTCACAGCACCTGCCCCATAGATCCAGGGGCGCCCAAGCAAACAAGAATATGCAGGACGAATATCCATCACATAGAAAGTAGAGTTGAAGACTTGAGAGCCTACTTTGATCGGGAGGTCTACTTCTCCATGTACCACTCTTCTTGAGCCATCAAAGGCCCTTACCACTACATCACTTGGTCTTAACACAACATCTTCAGGACTGAGCTTATCCAAAACCTCTTTACGGAGCACATTTAATGAAGAACCATTGTCCACTAGTACATGAGACAAAGTAGTGCCCCTACATTCAATGGAGATATGCAGAGCTCTGTTATGGTTTCTCTTGGCAGGAGTCAGATCAGCATCAGAAAAACCCAGACCATTATCACTAGTCAGATGTGCAAAACAATTCTCAAATTGATCCATAAAAATTTCATTTGGCACATGAGCAGTCTTTCAGAACTTGATTAAGGCTTTAGCATGAGCCTTAGAACACAGCAACAAAGATAACATGGAGATTTTGGAGGGAGTATGCCCCAACTGGTCAACAATATCATAATCACTTTTGTGAATGATCTTCAGTACTTCCTCCATCTGTTTAGAAAGATTTTCAGCAATTGGTGATTCAGCCTGCACAGGTTCAATCAAAGGACCCTTGCCCCGGGCATCAGCACTTGGCCCAGAAGTAGAGGTATGAGTTGGAGTAACTGCACTTTTAGAGGTATCTTGAGGGGAGAAGATTCTTCCACTTCTGGTGATCTTATTAGATCCGACAATATTGTCAACATCAAGACTAGTATCAATAACAGGTGCATCAGTCAAAGGCTCTTGTTTGACACCATGGATATAAACATCAACTCCATAATTCCAAGGTATAGATTTATCAGAAGTTATCTTCACTTGTCCTTGGGAGGTAATCCTGACAGGACCTTTGGAGGTGATCCTCACTGGTACTTTATCAACCATAGCTACATCTTCAAGCTTCGTGTTTCAAGTCAGATGTTCACACATACTTTCAACAGAAGGAGTCCTCTCAAATAATATGGTGTAATTGTCCATGAGGCGTTGAATTCCATCCTTATACTTCCAGCAACTATCAGGTTTATAGGCACAGTAAAAACAGTCTTCATTGCAACCTGGAAAGAACCCAACCTGCACCAGCTTCTTATTGATAATGGATAGAGGAGTAGTCACATCTGATACTGAGGAAACATAGGAAACCTCATCAACAACATTAACAGCCTTCTCATGATTGGGCATAGGAGCAGTGATCATATTTGGGGTCCCGGGAGGGTCAAATTCAATTTCCCCAGCTTCAATCATGTCTTGAATCATGTTTTTCAACACCCAACAGTTGTTGGTGTCATGTCCCGGACTATTAGAATGATATGCACATCTTGAATTAGGATTGTACCGAGGAGAGGATGTATTAGGATTCTGAGAAGGATCCCTTAAAGTAATTAGCTCCCCTTTCAACATGTGTTGCAAGGCTTGCGCCAATGACATGTTGATCTTGGTGAACTGTCTTCTAGGCTTTTGTTGATTATTTTGTTGTTGCTCCGGTGTTGTAGGGGCAGGATTGGAGATGTGAACTGCTCCCACAGATTGGTGACTCCTGTTACGACTATGTTAACCATACACAACATTAGACTCTTTCTTTCCACTAGGGGGCTTATTAGCAGTGCTTGATGAAGGGCACCCACCTGTATCTTACCACTTCTTATACCACTTTCCACACGTTCTCCAGTCATTATCAGCTCAGTGAAACCAGATGATGAGCTTCCAATGAGGTGACTATAGAAAGGACCATTCAGCGTACTCATAAACATATCCACCAGCTCCCTGTCAGTCAGAGGAGGTTGAACTCTACCAGCCAGGTCTCTCCATTTCTGGGCATACTCTTTGAAACTCTCCTTAGCACCCATATACATGCTTTGGAGCTGCATGCGAGTTGGTGCTAAATCAACATTATATTGGTATTGCCTATAGAAGGCCTCAGCAAGATCATTCTAATCACGAATATTAACACTTTCAAGTTGATAATACCACTCCAACTGAGCTCCAGATAAACTCTCTTGGAAGAAATGAATCCATAGTTTCTTGTCAGCAGTATGTGGTTGAATCCTCCGGACATAGGACCTCAAGTGCAGTTTAGGACATGAGACACCATCATACATCACAAAAATAGGAACCTTGAAACCAATAGGTATAACCACTCTAGAAACCAAACTCAAATCTTTAAAATCAAGCCCAGAAGATTTTTGTAGTTCCATAGCGTTCATTCTGTCTACCAACATCTTGTACTTCTCCTCACTAGCAGGATCATGATAATAGTTTGCCTCAGAATCAGAATCTTCCACAGTATCATGGAGACTACCTCCCTCTTTCTCAGAATTTTCAGACTCAAAATCCTCAACCTCTTTTTTGGTCTTGATAGGACCTCAGAATCTCCTACCCAGGTTGATGAGGCCCCCTGATTTTCTAGTTTTCTTCTTCTTTTTAGCCAGCAGTGCCTTCAGCTCATCTTGTCCCTTGGACAAGTTCAGGATCAATTCTTGAAATTATGCATTCTGAGCCTGGAGATCCTTGACAGTTTGTTCGAGAGCCATTTCTGCTGAAATAAACAGCGAGAAGATAAGATACATGTTCATAAGAAACCTGTGATGCAATGATATGGTATGTAAATTCATATGCAATGTTTTCAAGGACCGCAGGATTTAAATTTGTTTAAACAACCAGAAAGTAAACTTTTAATTGTAATCAATAAACTTGTTTGCCCCTTGGGCTTACAAAAAATGAAATAAATACAAAGATGGGGTTTTAAGTCTCCCATGGACGTTTCCTCTTTGTATTGAGGTATGTGTTGAGATTCCGCTCTTCGTGAAGTTGTTTTGTCAGCTCTAGGATTCTTTCTTGACTAGCTTTGAAATGAGTCTCAAAAGTATCCCTTTGTTCCTTCAACTGGATCCAGGATCTCTGCAACTCTTCCATGTCAGTGGGCATGTCTGGATGAAGGATGGTATAAGGAGTATCTCCTTCAACAAACAGGCTCCATGGTAACTGACAGGATAGCAGGATATGGCATCATAAGAGTCTAGGCACGTGCTCGTACCCATCTGAGATAAGGTTCCATGGGGATGGAGTACTTTGGTTCCAGAGTCTTGCTGTCAACCTTGTTCACTTTACCCCAAGCTCGTATGAACCTTTGATGGTAACCATGTAGATTGTTGTTGTAGTCGAACACAATACCCTGAATAAGCATGTCATGAGGACCATTACTCCGAGCATAACCAAACTGGCGTAGAGCTAAAGAAGGTTTGTAAGTAATGCCCCCTCTTATGCCAAGGAGTGGCACATTAGGGAACTCCCCACAACGGTCAATGATAGTAACATTCTCCATAGATCTAGAACACCAATGAATATCTGAATGAGAGAGTGACATAATCCTCTTGGACCACCTGAACCCTTGTCCATTCTTCATCACTGATCGAGGAAGGTGAGAAATAAACCACCTGGACAATAGAGGTATACAACACATCAGAGTTCCTCGTGCCTTCGTAGTATGGGTATGGAGAGAGTGTAAGATGTCTCCAAGTAATGTAGGCACTGGATTGCGAGTCAGAAATATGTTGATGGCGTGTACGTCTATGAACTGGTCTGGATTAGGGAACAACACTAGGCCATAGATTAATAAGGCTAGTATCTCCTCAAAAGCATCATAACTCATAGCCTTCAGGAACACTTGAGCTTTCTCCATCAATACCTTAGCAAGAATACCCTTAACTCCGCTTCTCGTTTCTAGGACAATGTCTGATTTCTTCAGATGTAGGGCTGCAGAAATGACTTCAGGTTTAGGCTCTTTCTCTAAGCCTGTGAAGGGTCTCTGATCAAGGATAGGTATACCCAGTAGCTTGGAGAACTCTTCCATTGTAGGAACCAGATGATAATCGGGGAATATGAAATAGTGATATTTAGAGTCAAAGAACTGAAATAGGACACTCATCACGTCTTCATCAAATCCTGAGGTAACCAAGTCAAGTAGGTGACCATGCTTCTTGATGAACTGGGAGTTTTCAGAAACTTGAGAGACCAATTCTTTAAGCTTAGAAGGTATCCCTACAAAGTTGATTCAGATAGTATTCCTACGAGCAGAAGCCATGACCTGCAACAAAGAACAAAGATAAATCCTTTGGTCCTCAAAATGGTTAGTGAAAATTCCATGCTTATGATGTCATGATGTTATGTTCAATCATAAACATGTGGCACACACAAACAAGTGACACCATAACCCTAGGTTTAGAGGCTTGCATGAGGTTTAAAGCTAAGTACCCTCCCCTGAAGTTTAGTTGGTTCATCCTGTCCTACAAAAGTAACCGGGTTCTAAGGGATCTCAATATCATTGACCCTTCCCAAGGGTGGTTGTTCAGTAGGCAACTTACTTGCCAACCAAAACCCTCCAATTTTAGGATCTCAATGAGTGTAGTATCGAGTATCAACCAACTTCAGTCTTCACCAAAGCCGGCTATCTCACTACTTTCTAAAGGCCAAGATGGGATGACTAGGGTTCTAAAAGTCAGTTAGTATATTGACAACATATGGCAGCCCCATATTATCCTTAACTTACTTAAGGAACATAAGCACCAACAAAGAAGTTACACTAACTATGGCCACCAGATCAACCATATCGATATACACCGTACAGTTTCCTTGGTCTATTGCCATTTACCTAAGGTACACTAGATCAGGGTTAGGATCTTTCACACATAAAGCCTAACAAGTAATGTAAAGCAAACAAGACAAACAATTTAAGTGATCTAATTCCTAAGGGTACCCCTCTTTTATTAACTCCCCAGCAGAGTCGCCAGTTCTGTAACACGGTGGGAGAAATGACTTTCTATAAATGTTGCGGATAGCAAGAGTCGTCACCGACTTTTATTTTATCCAAAAGGAAAGGACATAAAAGAACAGGAAAGACCTATTTTAAAAGACTTGAGTTCGGGGGGCAGGTTATACAAAGGGAAGGTGTTAGCACCCTTTATATCCATGGTTATCCATGGGCTCTTAGTTACTTAGCTCACTTTGTTTGTTTGCAAGAGTGTAGTGTGTGATTAGAAACATTTCTTTAAGTACTTGGTAATGACCCTCGTATGGGTGTATACAAAGCCTAGTTTAGAAATTGTGAGGTGTAAAAGTAAGTTTGAAAAGTGTGAGTAAGTAACTATGAGGTACCTACCCTAGATTAAGTCTTTCGTGTTCTCGTATGTTCTTTCAAATGGTAAGACTATCCCTATTATTAAGGAATAGGTAGTCATTACCTTGGATATGTATTAAGGGACAAGCGTAGGGTCATCGTATGGTCATAGAAGGCAACAGGTAAGGGTGTCTTTAGCAATTCGTAGGGACTATCATCATTTATTCGAAGGGACAAGATCATTATTCCGTAGGAAACCTCGAAGGGACTTGATCTTTTAAACTGTAGGGACTTGATGATTTTTATGAAGGGACTTTGCTTAAGACACCCCTATATTCGAGGGACTTGACCATTTAAAGGCAACTGAGAGGGGTAACCTAGGAAGTGCAAGATGGCGATCAAAGATCGACTTACGTGTGTGAGTGTTTATATTCAGGTATTTATCTTGTTTAATTAATTTTCTAAGTTACTTTAATCACATATAGGTTATACACACCCTAAGATTACTAACCATACAGTAAAATAATTACAAAAATAATGTAAAGACGGAAAATAAACCTACACATATTACATGGCTTTAGCAGTTACATAATGATAAAAATAATAAGAATAATAAATATAATAAGAATAATAAATAATAATCAAATATTGGCAAAATAAGATAACAATAATAATAAGGGTTAGAATAATAAATAAAGGAAATACGAATTTAAAAAAGAAAAATTATATTTAAGTTAAATAAATATTAGAAAATTTTTAGAAGTTAATTAAGAAAATATAATAGGTTTAATGATAATAAACAAAATAATAAATTATTTACATAAAAATAAAGATTAAATAATTTAATTAGGGTTTAGAAAAAAAAAAGTTGATTTTTAGGGTTAGAAGAAAATTAGGGTTAAGAAAAAATTAAGGTTAGTATTTAAATTAAGAAAATTAGGGTTTTTAATTATAATTAAAATACATTATTAATTTATTTACAAAAAATATAATAACTATATATAAACATATTATAAAATTAATACAAAATAAATAACATTAAGAAAATAAATCATGAGTTTTTTTAGAAAATATAAAGTCTTATGAAAATATTATTGGTTATTATTTTAGAAATTATTTTAATTATATTAATTTAAATCAAAAATAAGAAAATAGCGAAAATAAGGAAAATATGAAAAAACCCTAAAAAGATAGGACCTGGGATTTAAACCCAGGTCCCTTACCTCAACAACAGCATTCAAAACCAGCTGAGCCAGCATGAGCTGGTGTAAGCTATGTACAATGCATCCATCATATTGTAAAACCTGCAAAATAAATGAAATTAAAACAAAATGGCTTGCGGCCAGATTCGAACCCTGGTCCTCACAACAACAACCAAATACTTCAACCAACTGAGCCACATGGGGCGCGTCTGCAAGCTAATCAACAAACAATCATCATATATTAAGTTAACTGAATAATTGAAAAATTGAACAAAATATGTTGTCACCAAGGATCGAACACAGGTCATAGCCATCAAACACACACGCCAACACCATTGGGCCAAGCAGTATTTGTTGAAACAATATAAAAACAAATCAATAAAATATTATGTCAAATATTTGAATTCCAACTTTGGCGCCAACTGACTTCATCTTCTTCCTCTTACCTGCGCAAACACCTGCGAATTTATCCACAACTTTTCCTGCGAATTTTGGATTTCAAGAACCTGCGAAAATTGGATCTTCCATAATATGCAAAATTTCATCAAATTAAACACACAGACATGATCCTTGCAATGTATACAGTCCAACCATGGTTTCATTATTCATTTATATTAGGTAAATCGTGAATCCCTAATTTGAGAGCTCTAACCCTAACAATGGCAGTTTTCGATTCAGGTCATGGTTATTCAATCTCTTTGCCCATAAACAATCTAAACATCATTGCTAACAAGAATATATGGATAGAATTCATCAAGAACACACAAACAATCAAAATCGAAAAAAAAATAAAAACTTGAACAAGCTTGGTTCGGTTTATGCAAATAGTGATGATTTGGATGCTGCAAATGATTCAAATAGATTCAATGAACATCCAGGAATGTATTGCAACCTTCAAAACTTCTTGATATGGCCTGCAATTAAAAATCCGAATGTGAATTTTTGTATGAAATTTTGAAGTTGAATGATGTTCTTGGAGGCTCTGAATTTCGTCCCTTGAGCTTGTAATAGGTTTATGAACTTATAGTGATGTGAATTAGGTCAAGACTTTATGGATTTGTGGGCTTTTGATGGTTGCTTGATCATGAAGTTTCACCACTTTCAAATATTCTCAAAAATCTTATAAAACCTTTCTAATTTGGTTGAGCACGAATTTAAATGATACCAATCAGTTTTGAATAACCTTTAAGAGCTTCTAGAATGAGAATCATATCAAATATTGAGTTTTTCATATTTTATTTTGATTTAAATTGATTTTTAATGGATAAAATCAAAATAAATAAAAATAAACTAATAAAAATCTGAATAAATGATATTTGATTCGTGCATGATGTCATGGTAGAGATTGGGTCATAAAATTGCAAGCCCATTTGGAAAGAATTGGTTCTAAGACCCTATTTGCTCAATAAACCCCTTCAATTTTAAGGCTATGAAGGTGTTCTTGGACATTTTGGAAACCTTAGAGAGTCCTCTAACCAACATCTTTGGTCTCATGTCCATATCCTTTACCATTTTCAAATTATGCCCTTTGGAAGATGTTAACTTTTTGTTGACTTTAAAAATGACCTATAATGTCTTAGCTCATACCTTCCAAATGAAGCATTTTTGGGCTTGGCTTGTGAGATAAAAAGTTGTAGAGAATTCAATTTCCTTCAAAATGAGCTTTGGATGGGAAATTTTTGATGAAGCATGTGAAAGTTATGGCTGGTCAAAGTTCAGTTGACTTTTCCTATGAAAACCCTAATTTAGAAACTCCTGATTCTTGATGATCTGAAACTTCCTTGATGAATCATGATCAACCCTTGATCAAATGATGAATTTTACTTCATATACTTGATGTTGGAAAAAAATCATGAAGTTTGACTTTGGTTTGACCACAGTTGACCTTAGTTTGACTTTTAGACTGCTTTGACTGACTTTTGCATATCTGATCATCTGACTGAGCAAACCTTTTGGGAAAGCCTTGAAACTTGACATAGGGATTATTGAAGATATATAGGATGCTATGAAGCTCACTTGAAGCCTTGGAAGTCCATTTAGCCCGATGAAACTCAAAACCCTATTTTAGGATGCATTGCTTAGGAAGATGTTTTGTCTGAGGGGATTGTCAAACTTTCTGACCAATTGTGAACCTTGTGAACCTCTTAAGATACCTTGTGAACCTTGTGAACCTATTGAGATACCTTGTGAACCTTGTGAACCTCTTGTAACACCTTAGTACATAATTTCTTGTCTAGGTGAGGGCAAATATTGGGGTGCAACAGCTGCTCCAACTAACCAGTCACAAGTTCAACAACCTCAACAACAGTGCCAACAAAACTATCAACAGCAAAGGGCCCCTCGACCATACTATCCTCCCAGACCGAATGATAGGCACATCGAGACACCTCCAATTTCATACTCCCAGTTATTACAAAATCTACTTCAATTGCAAATGATACAGTTAAGGACTCTACAGCCTCCAAAGGCAGGTCAACTCCCAGTGGTTATGACGTTAATGCTCGCTGCCAATTCCATTCTGGAGCTCCTGGGCATAGCATAGAGAATTATCAAGCCTTGAAGCATCTGGTCCAAGACCTAATAGACTCAAAAGAAATTAACTTCACCTCCACTCCTAATGTGATATAGAACCCTATGCCTCCTCATGGAAGGACTGTTGGGGCTATTGATAACGGTGAAGGTTTGAACCTGGTATCTGATGTCAAGGATCTGAAGACTTCATTATTGACTGTAAACGTTGCTTGGCTGAGAAGAACATATTCCCAACTTGTGGAAAGGGTTGTCCAAACTGTTTTGACTCTGCTGATGGATGTGATCGACTGAAAACAGAAATGCAAAGAATGATGGATGAAGGAAGTATACAGTTCGACAAAGTTGTGAAAGAAGACGAGGTGTCAATTGTTACGATTTTCTACAATACGGCACAAGTTCTTGCACCAGCTAGGGAAGCGCCAATAACCATTACTACTTTTGGACCAGTTCCCTACCAGAGTGATAAAGATGTCCCTTGGAACGATGGAGGAAAGGTTTATTACAATAGACAAAAGCAAAAGCTGGTTGTATCCAGCTCATCTCTGCACCAAGTTGAGAACGTTGGGGTCGGAGGATTCACTAGAAGTGGAAGACTGTTTACTCCAAAGACATTGAGAAATAATGTGTTGCCACCGAAGGACAATGCTGAATCTCAAGCTAAAGCCAGAGGCAAGCAACCCATGACCACTGATGCACATGCACCTGTGGCAGAGCCTGATATCACCTTTGATAAGGAGGTGGAGGAATTCCTAAGAATAATCAAGAAGGTTGATTACAAAATTGTTGATCACTTACAACAGACCCCTTCTAAGATCTCAATCTTATCTCTCTTGATGTGCTCATATTCGCATAGAAAGGCTCTATTGAAGATTTTAAACAATGCATATGTGCCACAAGACATATCCGTAAATCAGCTGGAAACGGTGGTATCCAGTATAAATGCCAACCATGGTTTGGGATTTACATATATGGACTTAACATCTGAGGGATGTTGCCACAACCGCGCCTTGCACATTTCCATGGAATGCAAGGGGGTTGTGTTTCCCCATGTGCTCGTAGACACGAGGTCGTCATTGAACGTACTTCCCAAGAAAGCACTTATGAAGCTGGACTATGATGGGGTTGTGCTTAAACCAAGTGGTTTGGTCGTACAGGCTTTCGATGGTTCGAGGAGGTCAGTATTTGAAGAGGTGGAACTACCAATCAATGTGGGGCCACAAGTCTTCAATGCTACTTTTTACGTGATGGATATCCAACTGGCCTATAGTTTCTTATTAGGGAGACCGTGGATACATTCAGCAGGGGCAGTGTCTTCGACCCTTCATCAGAAGCATAAATTTGTCTGGGATGGATGAATTGTGATAGTATATGGGGAAGAAGATATCTTCATCAGCCACTTGGCCTCGTTCAAATACGTGGAAATGGATGGAGAAATTGTTGAAACCCATTGCCAGGCCTTTGAGCCCATCAAAAATGTAAGTGCATCATCTTCAGCTGCCTTATCAGAGGATACAAAGAAAGGATCGTCCATAGCATCCTACAAGCAAGCACTAAAAGTGGTAGAATCAAGCACAAATGAGGGTTAGGGTAAGATGATTGAAATCCCAGAAAAGAAGGATATGTTCGGGGTTGGCTACCAGCCTGGTCAATCAGCACCAGGGCAAAGCGCTAGAGGTCGATAAGGCCCAATTACCTTCACTAGTGCGAGATGGGTTGATCATGGCAACGTTTGTGCGATGCAGGAAGAAGCGATTGATAGTGATTGTGAGTTGGATGGATAAAGCCATGTGTCCCAGGGATGTAACTCAATAACTTGTTGGCCGAAACACTCATCTCTATCACTCAACCTGAAGAGTAATAGTTTTATGTTTCTATTCTCTTGTATGCAAGCTCTATGCCTTTCTCGGGGCATAGCAACTCTTTGTAAGGGTTTGTTGTTCATGATGCAGTATCATAATCATTAATAAAGTGGGCATTTTTGCAATCACTCATATTGTTCCTTGTCATTCACTTTTATTTTATTTTTTTAAAATAAGAACAAAATGAATAATGGCAATGTTTTTCATGTCTTCCACCATTTCTAAAATCTAGCATAAATAATCATTCATGCAGATGCTCTTCAATGGGTCTCATCAATGACGACCTTGTTATGGCTCAGTATGACTTCGACAATCCGATTTACCTAGCCGACAAGGAGGGCGAAGAAGATTGTGAACTACCTGAAGAACTAGCCAGATTGCTCGAGAGAGAGGAGAAGATGATTCAGCCACATGAGGAGGCCATCGAGGTGATAAACCTGGGTACTGAAGAAGATAAGAGAGAGGTGAAGATCGGGGCCGCATTGGAAGAAACTGTCAAGAGCCGTTTGATTGCCATGATTCAAGAGTATGTTGATGTCTTCACCTGGTCTTACCAGGACATGCCAGGGTTGGATACCGACATTGTAGTGCACAAGCTACCACTCAGAGAAGACTTCTCGCCGGTAAATCAGAAATTGAGACGAACACGCCCTGATATGGCCATCAAAATCAAAGAAGAGGTTCAAAAGCAGTTTGATGCCAGATTCTTGGCCGTAACAAGATATCCTCCATGGGTTGCAAACATTGAACCAGTCCCTAAAAAGGATGGTAAAGTCTAAATGTGCGTGGACTATAGGGACTTGAATTAGGAAAGCCCCAAAGATGATTTCTCGTTGTCGCATATTGATGTGCTAGTTGACAACACTGCCCAGTTTTCTGTATTTTCCTTCATGGATGGCTTCTCGGGCTATAATCAAATAAAAATGTCGCCATATGACATGGAAAAGACTATGTTTATTACCCCATGGGGCACCTTCTGTTATAAAATGATGTCGTTTGGTTTGAAAAATGATGGAGCTACATACCAACGTGCAATGGTGACGCTATTCCATGACATGATTCATCACGAGATTAAGGTCTATGTTGATGACATGATTATGAAGTCACAGACAGAAGAAAAACATTTGGTCAACCTAGCCAAGCTTTTTGACAGGCTCCGGAAATTCAGACTAAGGCTAAACCCGAGCAAATGCATATTTGGGGTTCGTTCTGGAAATTTGTTGGGCTTTATTGTCAGTGAAAGGGGGATCGAGGTCAACCCTGCGAAGGTAAAAGCAATCCAGGAGATGCCTGAACCAAAAACAAAAAAGGAAGTATGTGGATTCTTAGGGAGGTTGAACAATATTTCAAGGTTCATTTTGCACCTAACGACAACGTGTGATCCTATCTTCAAGCTTCTAAGGAAGAATCAGGCCATTAGATGGGGTGATGATTGCCAACAAGCTTTCGATAGAATCAAGGAGTATTTGTAAGAACCTCTGATTCTAATGCCTCCGGTGCCAGGGGGGCCCTAATCATGTACCTCACTGTTCTCGAAGGATCAATAGGTTATGTGCTTGGTCAGCAAGATGAGTCTGGTCGAAAAGAGCACATAATCTATTTCCTTTGCAAAAAATTTACCGACTGTGAGACCCGCTACTCACTACTCGAGAAAACTTGTTGCACTTTGGCATGGGCTACTCACTGACTAAGACAGTACATGCTGACTCACACCACCCTACTGATTTCCAAGATGGACCCTGTAAAGTACATCTTCAAAAGCCAGCTCTAACCGGAAGAGTAGCCCGGTGCTAAAAGATTCTGACGGAATATGATATCCAGTACACTTCACAAAAAGCTATAAAAGGAAGTGTATTATTGGATTATCTGGCCCAACAGTCGATAGATGGTTACCAACCAATGATCGAATTTCTGGATGAGGACATCATGTTCCTTAAGTTGAAAGACTATGAAGAACCACTCCCGGAGGAGGAGCCAGACCCTGAATCCAAATGGAGTTTGATGTTTGACGGAGCCGTTAACATGAACGGAAGTGGAGTAGGTGTTGTTATTATCTCCCCGGAAGGGATTCATATGCCCTTCACTGCTCGGATGACATTTGAATGCACTAACAACGAAGCTGAGTATGAAGCCTGCATAATGGGGATCGAGGAAGCGATTGCTATGAGAATCAAGAACCTTGAGAACTTCGGTGATTCTTCTCTAGTTATCAACCAAGTCAACGACAAATGGCTGGTCCATCAACCTCACTTGACTCCTTATAGGGACTATACCAGGAGATCATTAACTTTCTTTACCAAGGTCAAGTTGCAATATATACCTCGAAACGAGAACCAGTTTGCTGATGCTCTGGCAACCTTATCTTCCATGATCAAGGTTCGTCAAGAGAACTATGTGCCTTGAATCAACGTCTCTCGTCTCGAAAGACCAGTATATGTATTTGCAATTGACAACACCTACGATAGCAAACCATGGTATCATGATGTTAAGCACTTCCTGAAGTCTCAAGAATATCCGGCAGAGGCATCCAACAAAGACAAGAAGACCCTCAGGAGGTTGGCAGGCAGGTTCTTCTTAAACCAAGATGATGTGCTCTACAAACGAAACTTCGACATGGTCCTGCTCAGATGCATGGATAGACAGGAGGCAGACCAGTTGATGTAAGAAGTTCACGAAGGCTCCTTCGGAACCCATGCCGGAGGGCATGCCATGGCAAAGAAACTTCTCAGATCGGGGTATTATTGAATCACCATGGAATCTGATTGTTGTAAATATTCTCGCAAGTGCCACAAGTTCCAAATATATTCCGAAAAGGTCCATATACCTCCAAATCCATTGAGCTTCGTGTCTTTACCTTGGTCATTCGCCATGTGGGACATTGATATGATTGGCAATATTGAGTCAACTGCTTCCATTGGTCACCATTTCATCTTGGTTGCAATAGACTACTTCACGAAGTGGGTTGAGGCGGCGTCTTATGCCAACGTCACAAAATAAGTGGTAGCCCGATTCATCAAAAGGGATATCATCTTCCACTATGGAATTCCTAAAATGATCTTACTGACAATGGTTCTAATCTCAAAAATAAGATGATGGAAGACTCATGTTGAGATTTCAAGATTGAGCACCACAACTCTTCGCCATATCGCCCAAAGATGAATGGTGTCGTCGAGGCAACCAACAAGAATATCAAAAAGATCATTCAGAAGATGGTTGTTACATACAAGGACTGGCATGAGATGCTACAGTTCGTGTTGCATTGGTACCGGACATCGGTGCGCACTTCAACTGAGGCAACCCCTTTCTCAATGGTATACGGTATGGAGGCACTCCTACCGGTTGAAGTTGAGATCCTTTCGTTGAGAATAATGATGGACGTCAAGCTTGATGAAGCTGAGTGGCTCTAATCCAGGTACAATCAGTTGAGCCTCATTGAAGAAAAACGCCTAGCAGCTGTGCCATGGACAGTTGTAATAAAGGCGAATGAAACAGGTTTTCGACCAGAAAGTACGCCTTCAACGGTATATACCGGGAGACCTAGTGCTAAAAAGGATTCTTCCTCCTAATAACGATTACAAGGGCAAGTGGACACCTAATTATGAAGGCCCATTCGTGGTTAAAAAGGTTTTCTCTAACGGAACCTTAGTGTTAACAACCATGGATGGTGAAGACTTCCAATCCACTATCAACACAGATTCTGTGAGAAAATACTTTGTATAAAAGACCCCCTGGACAAAACCATAATAAATGTCCAGGAAAAAAGGGGCATCCCGGCGAGCCAAAAACAGAAGACAAAAAGGCACGGGAAAAAGTTAGGGAAATATCTGAAAAGATGTACACCAACTGAGCTGAAAAGCCACATTGGACAACTCAGGTAAAAAACGGTATCCTGGTGGATTGAAAACCCGAAAAGGGTGATTCACACAAAATAGGGATTAAAGCGAACAACTGCGATCTGCGAGGTTTGTGATTCGTCCTTTGCAACTAAGGGTAATTCAAGGGTTGAAGATCAATTCAATCGTTTTTCTCCAAGCAAAGCGAGCAGAGAGTCTTGAGGACATACTAGTCATAGTCGGGTTAGAGCTTGATGAGACTTTGTTTTTCACACTGCCATTAGGATAATTTATTTTCCTTTTGTGAAAACTCCTCTTTCTAGGGATTGCTTCCCGTGTAATGCCAATTCATGGGCATTCTTCAATCCATAAAAATGCAATTTCATTCCAAAATTGTGTCCACATGTTTTTGTTTTTCGTCTACCATTGGTTGATTACAAAAACGTCCAACAAATTGTGATAAAATATTGCATTGTGAATACATGAATTCCTTATAACACGTGCAGGAGAGTAAAAACATTTAACACATATCTATTTCATTGGGTGATTGGGATGGATTCAGACCATGAACCTAGGGCATGCGGGCCAAACTAACTCTTCATTTTAAAGGCACTATCAATTGTGCTCATGCATGTACATGTGTTGTTAGCAAAGCCAGCATATAATTACAAGAATCCATCCTCAACAGAGTCTTGAGACAGATTCTTCAGCTACATCCTATTTGATGTCTTCCATTGTCCCTAATAGAGTGAAAAGAGAAGATCTTCTCCAACAATGGTAAAAGAAGACCAGTGTGCTCCCCAAGCAGAAGATGTTGCACCTAAGGAATTCCCCAGCAAACTTCTCCCTCAGTAGGGTCAGCAAGTCTGGTTTCCCCAACCAAGTCAAAGGGGTCTCACTTCACCAACGGAGTTCAATGGGTAGTGTACCTCTCAGATCAAGTTCATTCCCAACAGAGTCTTGGTTCTCCAATCACAAAGTCCAATTTATTTTCGGCGATGGTGGAAGCTCAGAGCCTGTATCAAACACTCTCCCCCGCAAAGTTGCTTTCCCCCACAGGGATTCATCAAATCAATTCAGTGATTACTCCTCCTTAGTCAATCTGTCAGGATGATTGTTATATCCCCTCCAGGAGATCATCTTTGCATTTGCATTTAGTAATCATCATCACATCTGCATCCTCAAAAAGCGTAGCATTTTCATCATTATGGAGTATTACGCCACAAAAATTCAAGCATATGCATACCAGCGTGGGCCAGTTTTGGGTATATTGCACAAAAAAACTCTTAACACCTTTTCAACCTGAGATATTCCCCACAGAGAGTGCCAAGTTCATTCTTCAATGTTGTTATCTTTTACAAGTCAATGCTTGTAAGCTCCAGTTGATTCATCATCCTCGTTATGATGGTCCCTTTTCAAGTTTTATCTCCCACGTGGGATAAATTCTTGTCGATTCCACCTCGTTCGGTCTCATTTGTTTGAGTCGTCATCCTCGTTATGATGGTCTCTTTTCAAGTTTTATCTCCCGCGTGGGATAAATTATTTTCGATTTCGCCTCGTTCGGTCTCATTTGTTTGAGACGCCATCCTCGTTATGATGGTCTCTTTTCAAGTTTTATTTCCCGTGTGGGATAAATTCTTGTTGATTTCGCCTCGTTCGGTCTCGTTTGTTTGAGTCACCGTCCTCGTTATAATGGTCTCTTTTCAAGTTTTATCTCCCGCGTGGGATAAATTCTTGTCGATTTTGCCTCATTCTGTCTCGTTTGTTTGAGTCATTATCCTCATTATGATGGTCTCTTTTCAAGTTTTATCTCCCACGTGGGATAAATTCTTGTTGATTCCGCCTCGTTTGGTCTCGTTTGTTTGAGTCATCATCCTCGTTATGATGGTCTCTTTTCAAGTTTTATCTCCCGCGTAGGATAAATACTTGTCGATTCCACCTCGTTCGGTCTCGTTTACTTGAGTCATCATCCGTGTCATGATGATCTCTTTTCAGATCCTATCTCCCACGTGGGATAGGTTCTCTTTTTGATTCCACCAAGTTTGGTTTCGTGTCCTTGAGCAGTCATCCAAGTCATGACAATTTCCTTTTTTGGTCCACTCACAGTTTTGTTTGCTTATTTATCCATGAATGGAATTCTCCTCCATACATTTAATTTCTCACAAGAGTACAAATTTTCCTTATTATTTGAGTATTCAATCACTCCATTCCTTGAAAGTCTAAAAGCTATTGCTATTATCCGTTCAGGTCTGCAGATGATTGAATAGGGGCAGCTGTAACACCCAAAAATATTCCCTCTCATTTTTGTGGCATTTAGCATATCACATTGCATACATAAGTCCATATCATAACATAAAGCATTTCATCATAACCATCATAGCTGAGGCATAGGGCTTGTGATCAATGGTTGAAGAGATGGATAGTCATCCAAAGACAATCAAAGGGCTACATGACTTCCCAACATTTTGAAAAGGGTTCACAACATCTCATAAGATCTCATTTGATTCCACAAGGCTTAGAAATAAGTGGATTGATCAAAGAATTCAAGCAGTGCAACATCTCCTAACAAAAGGGGATGAAATTAGGGTTTTTGATTAAATGAGCTTCCCAGGGAGATTTTGGTCCAAACTTTATCTCATTTTTTTCTACATGATGTTAAGCATCTAGGGTTGAAATTCCATCCATTGAATCATTTTGGAGGGTCTTCAATTGACCAGTTACTTGAAAATCAAAGAATTGGGGAAAAGTCAACCATGTTGAGAAAAAAGTCAACACCTACCTTTTTGAGGTCAAATTCATGAAATTAAGGTTACAAGGAGTCCATGGACCGAATTTGATCAAGAAATGATGGAGGGATCCTTAGAAATCAAGAAAATCAAGACTTACCATTTTTGGAAAATTAGGGTTTCAAAAAATGGCAAGTTTTGGCCATTTTACAGTCATGTTCAAGAGAGGCCTTCTCCCAAAACAAAAGTCAAATGAAAATTCCACTTGGGCTGTTTGAAAGAGGGTATCCTAAGCTTCAAATTCATAGGTGGAACATGCCCATAGCATTAAAATTGAAGTAGTTATGATCATTCAAAGTTTGAGCAAATTAGTGCAAACTAGGGCAAAACCAAGGCAAGCCTTAAATCCTGCGCGCGTGTCAGGCCATACATTTTGTCAAACATGTGGTGTGCAAGAAGTATTGCCATTTTTCTTCATCAAGATGATTTCAAATGAAATTTTTTCTAACATGAAAGTTGTTCCTCTCCATGTTTCCTACAATATTGATGTTGGATAAATTTTATTTTGATCAATATTTCATGGACATATGAGGAGTCAAAGTAGGGTTCTCACACTGATCGACCATAGGCACAAATTGCCAAGGCATGCCCAAATTCGTGCAGGCCAAGAATGCAGTCATTTTTCCTTAAGTCCAATGTTATTTTTGAGTGACTTAGAGGTCATATCTCATCTTGGAGTGAACATCAAACATGTTCTATGGAGCATCCCCTTCATTTTGATCACAAGAAGTTCATAAATTGGTGACTTGTGGATGAACTTTCATCTCTTAGAAGATCACCATTTGCATTCTGATTTCTTGTATGCTAAGGCATTGTATCAAAGGTTTAATTCAATTCAGTTGAGCTTGTATGCTTCAGTTAACTTGTATTGATCCCAAAGCATCATCATTTGGAGTGTAAGTTATCACATACATGCCCATACACATCATGCTACCATGCACCTTTGAAAATTCACATTAGTGTGAAGCATTGCACTGAACTTAGGCTGCATTGATCTCAGCTTCATCAAAAATCAATCTGACCTCACCATAAGCCATGTTCTTCATTACATTTTATCAAACTCGAATCAAATGAACTCAACTTCACTCCATTGCACCATTAACTATCACTTGCCTCATTCACCCTAAAGTTAACTTTAAGTATAGTTCTAACAATCAACTGAGTTGGTTAACTTCTAACCATGCATATAAGAGGCTCATCTTAACTGAATTTCAGGCATCATCATTCATTTGCTCGAAACACTGAAAATCTCCATCATTTTTCTCTAAATTGTTGCTCTGATTTTGGAAGAGATTGCACTGCATTTTGATCCAAGTTGTATTGTTCTCAATCAACCACACTTCAATCTTCATCTATTCTTCATCATCATCTTGTGAGTATCATCCATGGCCTAATTCATCTGATTCTTCAAGAACTAACTTCTGCAGAATCTCTGCATTTTCCACATTTTTTCCATGGATTCAAAGCTTAGAGTGTTTATTTCACTCATTTGAAGATCAAGAGCACATTGCACCAAGATTTGGATCCTCACCTCTGGTTTTCCTCAACAATTGAAGCTCTACAATTTTCAGGTTTCACTTCAACTTTTCATTGCTCGATTTCATGCTTTCTTGATTGTTTTGTAGTGTGTGAAGCTTGATAGGAGAATTAATCAATCTAGCTAATGGATAGGCCCAATAAGTGCTTAGATTCAGATTTTAGGTTGGATTTTGTTTGCTTCGAATTGGTTTATTTGTGCATGATTAGTGAAGTTTGAACCTGGATTCTTGTTGTACTCAACATCCTGAACACTTTGATGGTCTTATTTTTCATTTTGGTGAGATTTGAGGTTTTGCCCTAATGAATGTCACCAGAGAAGATGGCCGGAGGTCTTCTCCGGTGACGGAATAGTGCCCTAGGTCCTTTTTGTGAGAATAAAACGCAGTCGTTGATCCTTTTCAATCCCACGTCCATAATGTTGCCCGCAATTAAATGATTCACATGCCTATCACGTGCATCTTTAGTGAAGGCTTAGTGTTATGGTGTGCGTGTGTCCATCTTTCATACCATGTGTCCAATTATTCCAGCCACGTGATTTTTGTTCTTGATGAGATTATGAACCTTGGATTTATCATGTGAAGCAGATTGAGTCAACTTTGTTGACTAGGTAACACCATAACATTTGTATTCAGCATGCCCATAGATTGGGCCTCTTATTTTTCTTCACATCCCACTTTTAAAAGGCCCGAGGTTATTTGATCTGAAAACCCTTACTGAACACACCTCCACCTCAATTCACTTCTTTTTTTCTTTTTCTTTTTATTTCCATTTCAATTTTCATTTTCTAAAAATACCAAATCAATTCAAAAAATTAAAAATAAATTCATATATCATCTTTGATATTTTCCCAAATTTTCCACATTTTTTAATTGAGATTTTCCATTATTTTCTAGTAGGAATTAATTCTTCAATTTATTTCTTTTTGTTTTCTTCCATTTTTGACCTTGTTATCTTCTCCATTTTATTCATCTCAGATGAAAATTGATATTGGTCCCATTATTTTTGGTCTATTTAGAGGATATCTTTAGGTCACTAAAAATATTTTCCCTTAATTTTTAGGTCATGTTTGGATTATTTTTGAGTCCCTTTGTTGTGTTTATGACTTCTAAACCCTAATTCACTTTGCATCTTCATTTAAGGGATTTAAAATGTGAATTTTTGTGAGATTTTTTAGAGGTATGTTAGACCCTGGTTTTTGACCTTGAATGTCAATTTTCATATTTTTTCCATGTCCTTTGATATTTCTTAAGTACCTTGTGTTACAAGTCACATTTTGGTCCTTATTTCTTCACCCGTCTCATTCTATTTTGATAAGGCCTTTATGCCATCCATTTGAGGTATTCAATTTAAGTCCCTTAGGTCCTATTTGATGTCTTTAGATGATGTGTGTCCATGTTAGGTCATCATACTTTGAATTCTTATGTTACTTGATCCTTAAGTCACATATATGTTCATGTATGTTTTTTCAAAACCCTAATTCTCATTCTTTTTCCCTCTTCACACTTCTAATTCAACTTTGTGATTATGATATTCATGTTATATCATTGTTGTACATCTTATAAGTGTTCCACATCCATTTTCATGCTTTAAATTCAAGTCATAAGCCTTTGTGATTCATTTAATGTCCTTTGGTACCTTAAGACTTCAAAATCAATCCTCTTGGTTCCTTAACCCTAATGTCATTCATTCTAGTTCATTTGTGGATAATTTTTTAGTTTAAAATCCATCTTAAATTTTCATCAAGTCCCTGGTTTTTGTTGGGGAATTTCAAATTTCATTGGTCATGTTTGACTTTTTTCTTCTAAGTCTTTTTCTTCTTTTGAAATCATTTGTTCAATGATTATTCTTTCATCCCTCAATCTTGTGTTTGAATCTATCTCACTTGAATCTCTTTGTTCCAACTTTGGTTCACATATTAAGATATTTTCATTTAGTGTTAGGTTCTGGATTTAACATTCACCTTTGATTCAATTCAAGTTTACCATACCTAATCATGTAAATACTTCATCTAACTTTATCTTGCTTTCTATTAGGGTTTAGTACTCCATTAGGATATAGTTTGTTAAGGTTTTGTATTACCACCTTAGAGTTCTTTAATAGGGTTTAGCTACTGACTTTAGAAGCTTGTTATCATGTGAGATCCATTAGATTTAGTTCTTAACCCTAGGAGATTCTTAATCCCTTTCCTTAGCTAGTTTGAGCTAGTTTAAGCTTTTGACATGCTTTATGTATTTAACATGCTTTGTAAAGCTAACCTTTGTTTTTTAGGGAGGTTGAGGTAAGCCTTGTTTATATAACTTCTTTATCATCTCTTTATGCTTTCAAAATTGTGTTTGCCTTAGCACTTTGTGCTTTACTTGTATAGGCTCTCCCTTTCTTTAGAAACAAGTTAACTTCCTTAGGAAGTAAGTTGAGTTCTAATTCTTTTCTTTTCTTCTTTTCCTTTTCTCATTAGGATTAGAAAACCACACAAACCATTAGGACCTCCTTTTGAATGCAATAAACAATTTAGGGTTGTGTCTTAGTCCCCTTAGTTTCTTCCTTTTGCAATTGAATCTCTCTTTCTCATCTCATAAAGAAAAAACAATAAAACATTTAATAAAGGTTGAAATAGTCTTGTGTGTAGGGACTTATGCCATGGGGAATTTGTATTCATTCCATCTTGGAATAGTACATTTGTCTAGAATGATGTACAAGTCTAATCATGGGACTACTTTCACAAAGAAAACCTTAAAAGGTACTTCTTCATTTTAATCACAAAACATCTAATAATTTCAACAAGTTAGTGAGCTTAGGCCCTAACCCTTGGAAACAAGTCTTAGATAAATTCTCCTTACTTGGTGTGATTTTTATATTATTCCATCTTAGAATGTAGTATCAAGTACACATTCCATGGAACCGGACTTGAATTCACTTTCTTGTGCCACACCAATAAAAAAATTCATAAAAGACAGTACATAAACAACACTCGTCTTTTCCTACAGGAATTCTTTTCTCATCTCATTCACTCTCAACGCGAACTTGCGACGACATGTCTCATTTGCAAGATGGTAAACACACTCATCCAAGGCGAGCCTGCAACACCTGAGCATAAACATAAGCAGTTCTAGCTATAAAAAAACACAAACAAGTTCTCGCCTTAGTTAGGAGAACTACGTCGACTCTGATCCTCATTTTCCCGATGTGGTACGTAGTCAGCGGGGTAGGGCGCGTTCGAGAACATTCTTTATTTACCCTACATTTTCCCCTTTCGATCTCTTTTTCCAGTTTCCTTTCTCATTCCAGGTCCAGTCAGCAGTTTTTGTCCAGCAACATCTTATTTCTCACCCTTTGAAACAGACAAACAAGCGTGGATACCGTCGGGTACGGTGGACGATCTGGGGTGCTAATACCTTCCCAGGTCGTAACCGACTTCCGAACCCAGATCTTTGGTTTGCAGGACATCGTCCTTTCCTTTTCTCTTAGGTTTGTGCAGCATTACCTTTCCCATTCATTCGGGATAAAAATGCATGGCTGGTGACTCTACCTTTTCCGCGCCACTTTCGCGTTTGTACTAGGATGAAAATCTCGGGAGCGACAATACCAAGAAACAAAAATTCCTTCCTCTCTGTAGAGCATGATAGGAAAATTTCCGCCGCATTAAGAAAATAGGTAGAAACATTTATTCCAATAAGCTTACTTTTGTGATAATTGATTCTGAGACCCGACACCAATTCAAAAGCGCTAAGAATCGATTTGATAGCCCACATATGTCTCCAACTACCATCTCCAACCAAAAGAGTATCATCCTCAAATTGAATAATATCAATAAAACATCTCCTCCTAATAAGAATACCGGAAAATTCTCCCAACAACACGAATTTTCTAACCAAAGCCGACAATCCCTCTTCTACTATCACAAAAAGAAAAGGCGATAAAGGATCACATTGTCTCAAGCTCCTTTCCACCAAAAATTCCTTCGTCGGACTACCATTAACCAAGACTGAATTCTTGTTAGAAAAAATAGTAGCTTCCATCCACTTCAACCATAAGTTACCAAAACCCATACTCCTCAACATAAATCTAAGGAAATTCCAACTAACTTTATCATAAGCTTTCTCAAAATCAACCTTAAAAAGGGAACACGATGTTTTCTCCTTAGAAGCGTAATCAACTATTTCATTATCCACCAATATATCGTCTAACATTTGTCTCCCCAAGCGCTTTGGCAATTAGAGATGATGGAATGTAAGACAACTTTCAATCTAGAAGCTAAAAGCTTGCTCAAAACCTTGTACATGCAACCCACAAGGCAAATAGGTCTATAGTCATCTAATCCCAAAGGATTATCTTTTTTAGGGACCAAGGTTAGAAAAGATGACACTATAGCCTTAGATAACTTCGCTTCTCCATGAAAATCCTTGAAAAATCTACAAAAATCTTCTTTCAAAAAGTGCCAACAATTCTTAATGAAAAGGAAAGTGTAACCATCGGGACCCTAGCTTTTTGACCCATCACAACTCCATATGGCCTCTCTAATTTCCTCTGAAAAATCCTGCTAAGGAAAAACTCTATCCTCCCCACTAAGAGAGTTAAAAGTGATACCCTCCAACTACGGCCTATTCACCTCGTGTTCAATGAATTTAAAGGAAAAGTGTCTCTTGAATTCCTCTTTAACTTCTATGATGGAAGTGAGTAGCCCTCTCTCTGAATTAATGAAGCCAATATGGTTATGTCTCCTCATTTCCTTTATAATACAATGAAAAAATCTCAAATTATTGTCTCCATCATTAATCCACTTAATCCTAGCCTTTTGAAAAAGCATATTCTCCTTAATACGTAAATTCAACCAAAAGCGATTAGAGACCTCCTTACGAATATCCAAAAGATTATCCAGTAAGATCCCATTGAAAACTATCGCCTCTTCATCACCCTCATTTATTTCCTTCACACACTTATCCATTTCCAAATCGAATTTACTGAAAACCTCATCATTCCACTTCCTAAGACTATTCTTAAGAAGTCTAAGTTTTTCCTTCAAAATAAAGTCGCCTCTTCCCTCAATGTGCAACAAATTCCCTTCCTTCTCCACAAAAGGGATAGAGCTCTTATTGTTGAACCAATTGTTATTGACTTTAAAAGGCCTCGGCCCCCAATTAGATAAATCTTAAACCAACCCAATGAGAGAATGATCAGATATATCCCTCGAACCAATAAGTTGGCCAATAATACCCCACCTACTAATCGTCTCTTTCGAAAGAAAAAAACGATGGATGCGACTCATGGAAGAACCATTGCCACTAAAATAAGAGAAAAGTTTTCCTTTGCAAGGAACATCCACCAAATCACCATTAGCAATAAAATTTGAGAATTATTGTAAACACCCCAAATTTGCCCTCACCCATTCACACCATGGCTTGTGATCTTTTCATATGCATAAGTTCAATCATAGCATCTCATATTGCATTTTTGATTCATTGCACTGGTTCTAAGTCATTTGCATCTAGGGTTTGTGATCTGAGCAATCCAAGAGCTTCTTGAGCCACTCCAAAGGTCATCAATCACTTCAAAGGGGTCCATGTATGTTCAAACATCATATTATATCCCCTCAAAGTCAATAATGTCAAGAAATCACAAGAACTGAGATTGGCATGGAAGCAGAGCCAGGTTTGACTACACAGATGACCTAGAATTAGGGTTTTGGTTTCAAAGGCCATAACTCCAAATTTTTGGTCATTCTTGTTTCTATTGGTCTCTATATGGTATAGGGATCATGCATATCAATTTTCATGAAGAAATTCCATGGGGAAGGCATCTAACCAAGAGTTGACTTTTTGAGCAAGCCAGTGCAAAATCAGGGCATCTGAGGCCCCCAATGACCCAACCAAAGGGTGTTCTTCATCATTTTGATGGTGTATGATCTTTATTTGATCATAGAAGATGTTATAAGTTCACAAAATTGAAGAATTTCAAGTCATTTGCAAAGTTGACTTTTTGGGAAAATGACTTGTAATGGAAACTTGCCATTTTGGGAAACTTTTTCAACCCTTGCTTTTTGATTCAAAAATGCTTCAAATAAAAAAACTTTGGTCATGAAAGTTGTATAATGGATCATTCCCTTTTCAAAAAGTACAAGAACTCATTCTAATTCATTTTGGATCAAAAGTTATGGCTTGTCAAAGTTGGGAAAAATCACATAATTTCAAGTTTTCTACCAAAGAGGCAAAGTTGCAAAACCACTTGCCAAGACAAATTGAGCTATCAAATGGACTTCTAATCTTCACACAAACATAAAACAAGGCCTAAAGATCAGATTGCATCAAAAGTTCACTCATTTTCATGGCTTGTGGATCAAGAAATTCCAAAAGGGCCAAAAGTTCACAAATTTGCAAAATGATCCATAACTCTTCATCCACTTGAGCCAGCTCACAAAATCTGATTTCATGACACCCCTTGATCCTTGATGCGCATAGACATGCCCCTATCTCATCCTGCCACTTGCCCATACCTCCAAGTACAACTTTCTTGACTTTTTGCAACTTGAGCCATACCAATCACACTGCTCCACAACAACTCTCTGCCCAATCAGAACATGTTATGTGGACTTCAAGCTAGCCATAACACACAACATACAAGCCTGAAACTCTCTCTAAGCCAGCATACTCAAAAATCCACACATTTGCAAAAGCCTTCGAATCCCTTGATTCAGCCATCAAACCTTCAAACTTTTTCCACCATTCAACTCCATAAACCTCACTGATCATTTCCCACCCTCCATCTTGCCCTAAAACCTCCACAATCCAAAACACGATTTTCACATTTCATGAACTGAGATTCTGCAAACTCTCTCTAGAGGCCATTTAAACTCCTGCTAAGCATCACAAACACTTGGAGGGAATCATTGGAGTGGATTTGAAGCAAAGAACTGGCCAGAAAGTCCCTGATTCGAAAGCTCAAGCTCAGGTAGCCATGGCATTTATTTTTCCATAACTCTCATTTTATGTTATAGGATGATTCTACATGTTTCACTGATTGCCATGATGTGTTTAGTTTTGAAAATAGTTGAGAAATGAGCATTTCATGAGCTTCTGAAATTTCTGAGTTCTTTTCCGTTTTGCTTTGATTCATGGATTTGATGATGAATAAATGGATTTTAATGATTGATTCTTGTTGGGGTTGGGGAGAGGATCATTTCTGAAGAGTTTTAGGGCTTAGGGATGCGTATTGAGAGAGATAGCATGAATGGCTGGCCGGAGAAGATGACCGGAACACTGTTCCGGTCATCTGAAAGTGATTAGGGTTCAGATTAGGGTTAATTACTTAATTAGCGTAGTTTGAATGTGAGCCGTCCAGATGCGCGCGCTGGTCAATTCCCTCCCCTTTTATTTGAATCTCAGCCATCAGATTGGCTGACTTTCCTATTTTCTCATTAAAATCATTTTAAATTCATTTGTTTTGTATTTAATTTGTACGAATTATTAAAAATAGCAAAAAATGTTTAAAAATTATGAAAATTTTTGTCAAGATTTTCATTATTTTTCAGAACACAAAAATATTTTTATTTTTATTTTTTGCATTAAAAATTATTTTTAAATCATTTAAAAGTTTATTTTTAATTAATTAATGAAAATTAATTAATTAAAAATACTTTTAGGTATTTAAAAATCACATAAAAATTCATATAACATTTAGGAACATTTAGAAGCATTGTCCAACTCTCAAACCAAAATTCTTTTTTGTTCTTAATGCCTTTTGATAATTTTCAATAGATTTAATTTCATTTCAAGGCAATATTTTATGTCAAACTTCAAAAATTCATTTCTGCCTAACCTTTGAGAGTTGGATGATGATTCTTTTTGCATTGCATCTTGCATATCATGTAGTTTGTAGGATTAAATTGGCATGAATTGATCTTGCATTTTCATTTTGTTTTTGCATTTTTCTTGTCAAGGTATCTTGAAACCCTAGCAATCTTAGGAAATTCATAACTTTCAATAGGTTAAGGGTTGGATCCCCTCCTTTGGGCAGTGAGTTTGTGTAGGTTTAGGGTTCCTTTGATTGCATTTTCAATTTTTTATCATGTCATTTGCTTCTGGTTTTGGTTTTTGCTTTGTGTGTTGATCATAAACCCTAATTTATGTCTCCTTTTGCATCCATCTTCCATTTGCTTGCATACCATGACTTGCCATGACATTTTGTGCATCCATTTGATTCATAACACATCTTAAGGCATATTAGAATCATGTTTGATCATTGCATCTTTCATTTTCCATGTTATATGTCTTTTGCATTCCATAACTTTTCATGTACATCCATGGTTCAAAGCATGCTTCTCTTGCATCCATATGTTTGTATGATCATTCTAATGCCTTGCCTCATGTTTGCATCATCTCTTAGCATCATTATCATCATACTCATTCTTCTGGTTTTGGTTTGCATCATCACATTTCATCCCATCTGCACACATTTCATTTTCTTATGCTAACATTTCAGGTGGTAAGTTGTTTGAGAAGTGAATTTGCCTTCACTTCTCACATTCTCTTTTCATCTTTTTCATATTTCCTTTGCTGCATTTTGTATGTGTATTGGTTTGAGCTTGCTCATTCTTGTTCATCTCACTTTCTTTCTTCAAGCAACTTGTCTTCTTAAGTGAAGCAAGTTGTTTTGCTTCTCTTTGCTCCTTTCATCTGCTTCCTGATGGTTTCTCTGAAGATCTTTCTTGCAAACCTCACAAACCCTAGGAATGACCAAGCATGATAACAATTAGGGTTTGATTAGTTCCCCACTTAGCTTTTACCTTTGTGTCTCTTGGAGTCTTCTCTTCTCATCTCATAATCAGGGACTAAACCCTAAAGGCTTTAAAGGCTTTGTGATTAAGCTTATGCCTGCATCCTTCTATTAGGATGGAGTGTATAACTTTAATCCTAAGTATTAAACCCTTAATGTGTTTAAATCCTTTAATCAATTCACTTAATAATCATCAAGACATCAAGCTTGTAACTTGGGCCTTGCATTAGGGTTCTAATTCTTCCTTAATTGGTTAAGAAGGACTAACCCTAGTGTTAATGGACAAGTCCCCCTCAAGTTGCCTTACAAACCATAAAACTCACTTCTTCATCTCATCATTAACTAAAATCCATCTAATAATGTCTTTGTTTTGTCATGAGGTTAATCCCTAATCATGGATTAAGTTGAGGAGTCTTCCTCAGCTTAAACATTCTCATCTATTATCCTTCTATTAGGATGGTGTAATGTGTCTGTTTAATCCCTGATTATGGCTTAAACTCATTACTTAACACTAAACAAAAACAACAAAAACATCTAAATAATCACAAGTAGGATAATGATCTTAATCCTACATCAGGGTGATTAAGTGTGAGATGCTGACTTCACACTTAAGGTACTCTCATTACCCCTAATCAGAGGGAGGATGTGATGAGTTTACCAACCCATTGGTTTAGGCTTAAGCTCATTAACTTATGACAAACTTCCAAAAGCAATAAAAGACTGAAAACACAAAAAACAAATAATAATCGTCTCCTTCGGGATTCTTTTCTCATCATCTTCACTCACAAACGAGAACTTGCTTCTCCCGTCTAATGCAAGACAGTTTGCACCTGAGCCAGACAGGTCATACACTTGAGCATAGACAAGCAAGCAGTTCACAAGTCAATTTGCCTTTCAGTCTCTTTGAGTCGAACTACGGTGTTCTGACTTCCTCATTGCACGAGAGGATACGTAGGCATAACTTAACAGTTATCGAAAATGAGTCTCTGTATATTCCCCTTCCTCCAGTATTGTTCTTTTAGCCTCATAGTCTTGAGCATTTTACCTCTGTTCTCACACTGACACTTCTCTTATACACTTCACACTTCTTTTACACTAACACTTGCATTCTTTCCAGCTTTGATACACAGGTTGCACTGACACTACCCCTTTAAAACGCAAATCTTTTAAGCGTGGATCCCGTCGAGTACGACGGACAATCTGGGTGCTAATACCTTCCCAGATTGTAACCAACCCCCTTTCTCAGTTTCTCTGATTCGCAACCGTCTTATCCATCTTTTCTTAGGTTTATGCAGCATTACCTTTCCTCCGGGATAAAAATGCCTAGCTGGCGACTCTTTCTTTCTCTTGAGTTCACCCCTGTGTGTTCTCATCCCTCCTTTCGCCGACCGTTCGCGTCTGTACCCCTCTTGACCTTTTGGTTGTCATTTGGTGGGAGCGACAATTATGTCATCTCCCAAGAAGGGATACTCGAATATCTACCCTTTCTTTCCGAGGCCTTAGCTATAACATTGAAATCTCCTCCAAAACACCACTCTCCGTCCAAGAATCTATTCTTCAAATCCAAAAGCTTGTTCCAAAAAATACACTTCAATCTAATGTCGTAAGGAGAATAAATATTCACGATGTAAAAGAAACACTCCCTCCAACAAAACTTAATGCCTACAAAACCCTCTCCTTTGAAACTACTAATAACATCAACACTACTATTTTTCCACAAAACGAGAATTCCTCCCGAAGAAACCATCAAATTTGATGATGTCCAACCAATATCCTCATTAGTCCAAAAACTTCTAGCCATCTCATCATTCAAAAAAGACAATTTTGTTTCTTGAATCAAGAAAATATCCGCATTTCCTTTTTTTTTGATAATTTGACTAGTTCTCTTTCTCTTAATCAACTTACCCCCCCCCCCCCGATTATTTAAGGATCCAATAATCATTTCCACAATAGAAAATTTTCCTTCCCTCCTTCCTTTTTGTAACACCCCTTTTCTATACCCCCAAATAACCAATTAAATCACTTAGGCACATAATCCAAATTCATCAGAGTACAATTTAAACATGGTATAAAAAAGGCATGTCACATCAACAGTAAAATTAAAACATACAACATCTGCTTATAGAAAGATACGCAACAAACGGGGTAACTTGCAACAGAAGGATTTCATCCTTACACCCGTATTCATTAGATTCAAAAAACAGCGGAAACTAACATTAACAACATCAAACTTTCATACTTATATATATATATATATATATATATATATATATATATATATATATATCATAAAGTTTAATTCACCATATATATCATGTTTACATAAAACATTCATCACCAAAATACATGTACAAAATGTATCACAAAGGGCATCAAGCCGACCCTAGCTACTCGGTGCTATATATCAAAGCCGACCGACCAAAAGAATGAAGACAAGCTTCACAAAAAGACCTCCAATAACCTACTTTGCAATGCCTCATAGAGCATCATAAAACAGCAGAAGGGTGAGAAACATTATCATAATAACATTGCATATAAATATATATCTCAACATATAAAATATACATAAAACATGTTCTCACCACAAATCATCTCCAACATACATAACCTCAAGCATACTTATCGTGCATACTTTCACCACTTCATTCACATCACATAAACATACATCATTCATGTTTATTCACACATGTACACTACAATGTACACACACACACACACACACACACACACACACACACACACACACACACACACACATATATATATATATATATATATATATATATATATATATATATATATATATCCACATATACATATACACTCAAGCTTGTTTTCATCAATACATACTTTCATCTCCATATAAACATATATATATGTATATATATATATATATATATATATATATATATATATATATATATATTCATATTTATTTCATCAATTCATAATTTAGATGATAAATGCAAATCATAGAGACCGACTCACGACTCTATGCAAATGCAATGCGGTACCGACTCAATCATCATCAAGTTCACTCAGGAACTAATTGGAACCATCGCTCGTTACCTAAAGTAACTCCCCGTCGGGCATACGATGTTCACCCATTGCTCACAACCCGCATGGGCACACAATGTTTATGGATTGCTCACACCCCACACGGGCACACAATCAATGTGAATAAATCACCCATTGCTCACACCCCACACGGGCACACATTCCGAACGCCCACAACCCACATGGGCACACGATCGTGTTGTAGTCATCGCTCACACTCCACATGAGCACACAATGCTACAACGGATTCACAGAGAATCCCGCAACACAAGAATGCATACATTATGCTTCACATGTAAAATAACACACAACATTCTTGAAAATACATACATTATTCACAACATAATTATAAACTCATCTTATTTAATTAGCATACATTTGCATTCAATTCAAGCAATGTATTCATATGCCAAACGACCACAACATCACATCAAACCGACATTTCCATAATGAACTCATTTACGTTTTATCGGAAAAGTCGGGTAAAAGTCGGATAAAAATTATATTTCTTAGAATCATTAGTTTCTACAGGTTTTTAGCTTCGAATCGATATAAAGAACGCCTAAAACGGATAACCGAAACTAAAGTTACAAATTAAAACACAAAACTTCCAAAAAAACCTCCAGGCTCACTGAGCGCCCTTCTCGCTCGTTGAGCGAGAAATTCTCTGGAAAACTCGTTGAGCGAGGGATTGCTTGCTAAAAGAGAGCTGTGATTTTATAAATCTCAGTTGCGCAACAGCCATCCAAAAACCCTCAAAAATCCAATCAAACCTCAACAAATATCCACAAACATGATTATTAACGTCTATAAACTATCATACTTCGATTATAACAAATTCTAACCGATTAATCTACCAATTTCTAACATTTCCATCAAAACCCTAACATTTCATTCTCTCTAAAACTTCACCAAAACAAAACCCACATAATCCAACACATACATAATCACATACAAGATTAAGATAACAATGTTTATCACCCTTACCCAATTGTTTTGATTCTTATGAGCAATCTTGATGATTTTCCAACTTTTTCCTCTTTTCTCTTCTTTTCTCTTCTCTTCCTTTTCTTTCTCCTCTTTTTCTTTCGATTCTCTCTTTCTTTCTATTCTTTCCACTCTTATATCTTTTTCTTTCTATCTTTCTATTTTTATCTCTTATAACACTTACTAACTATTTCTACACTTAACTCATTTTCTTCTCTTTTCCACCAAATATCATTTTCTCACAATATAATAATTCTACATAATTCTAATTTATTATTAATTAGAAAATGTCTAAAATACCCTCCAACCTAATTTTACCCGAAAATTCACAAAATGGTAAAATCACATATCATACCAACATATCACATTAACACATCAACCTATCATATTATCATGTCAATTTCACAAATAAGACAATCATCACTCAAATAAAATAAAAGACTCAACAAAATTGGGAAATATCAAATCGGGGCGTTACAACTCTCCCCCACTTTAGAAATTTTCGTCCTCGAAAATATTACCTGATTCAAACGACTCCGGATATGACTCGCGCATCCCACTCTCTAATTCCTGAATCATATTGCCTTCTATAGTGCCTCCCCACGCCACTTTCACAAGCGCAATATCCTTGCCTCTAAGCTTCTTGATTTCACGATCCAAAATCTTAATCGGCAAAGCTTCAACTATAAGGTTATCTCTTACTTCAACCTCGTCCATAGGAATAACATGCGACAGATCCGGAACATACTTCCGAAGTTGCGAAACATGGAACAAATCATGCAAATTCGAAAGATTCGGAGGCAACGCCACACGGTAAGCCACAACACCAACTCGTGCAGTAATCTGATACAACCCAATAAAATGAGAAGTCAACTTCTTCGACTTCAAATCACGACCCACACCCGTAACCAATGTAACTCTCAAAAACACATGGTCGCCTTCCTGAAACTCAAGATCTTTCCTTCTTTTGTCATGATAACTCTTTTGTCTACTTTGAGAAGCTTTCATCTTCTCTCGAATAAACTTCACCTTTTACGTCGTTTTTTGTACCATCTCCGGTCCAACTACCATTCTCTCTCTGGTTTCATGCCAACACAAAGGTGTTCGACATCTCTGACCATACAAAGCCTCAAAAGGTTCCATACCTATACTCGAATGAAAACTGTTATTGTAGGTGAACTCAATCAACGCTAAATAACTATCCCAAACACCACCTTGCTCTAGCACGCAACAAATCCTCCAATGATTGAATCATCCTCTCGGTTTGATCGTCCATTTGCGGATGGTAAGCCGGACTCAATCTTAACTTAGAACCCAAAGCCTTTTGCAAACTTTCCCAAAACCTCGATGTAAATCTAGGATCTCTATCCGATATAATACTCTTAGGAACTCCACGTAACTTCACAACCATAGAGACATAAATCTCGGCTAACTTCTCCAAAGGATAACTAATATCAATCGGAATAAAGTGAGCAGATTTAGTAAGCCTATCAACAATCACCCAAATAACATTATGACCTCTTTGCGTATTCAGCAATCCCGTAACAAAATCCATCGATATACTATCCCATTTCCATTCCGGAATATCCAACGGTTGCATCAAACCACTAGGCTTCTGATGTTCCACCTTAGACTTCTGACAAGTCAAACACGCATACAGAAAATAAGCTACATCTCTCTTCAATCCGGACCACCAAAAGATCTTCTTCAAATCTTGATACATCTTATTCGCTCCCGGATGAATACTTAAATTACTTCGGTGTCCCTCTTCCAATATCATCTTTTTCAACTCCTCATCATCGGGAATACAAATACGACCACGGAATCTCAAAACTCCAAAATTATGAACCTTGAAATCCTCATTCTCATTCATCATCAAATCTAAAAATTTCAAATCCAACTTTTAATTTTCACACACGGTTGCAAGAAAATCATTCGTAACATGTAGCATACCAAGTCTCACACTTCTCGGTGTTATCTCGCAAACCAAACTCAAGTCTCTAAAATCCTCCAAAAGTTCCCATTCTCTTATCATCAATGCGGACATATGTAACAACTTACGACTTAAAGCATCGGCCACCACATTCGCCTTACCCGGATGGTAATTCAAACGTAAATCATAATCCTTCAAAAGCTCTAACCACCTCCTTTGTCTCATGTTCAATTCCTTTTGATCAAATAAATATTTCAAACTCTTGTGATCACTAAAAACTTCAAATCTTGTACCATAAAGATAATGCCTCCAAATTTTCAAAACATAGACCACAGCCGCTAATTCCAAATCATGCGTAGGATAATTATTTTCATGCACCCTCAATTGTCTTGAAGCATAAGCCACAACTTTTCCATCTTGCATCAAAACACCACCTAACCCAAACAATGAAGCATCACAAAACACCACAAATGGTTCCGTTGGATTTGGCAAAATCAAGATCGGAGCCGTTGTTAACCTTCTCTTAAGTTCCATGAAACTCTCATCACAATGAATATCCCAAATGAAAGTTTTTCCCTTACAAGTCAATTGCGTTAACGGAAGTGCCAACTTTGAAAATCCTTCAATAAACCTATGATAATAACCCGCCAAGCCTAAAAAGCTTTGAATCTCCGTAACCAATCTAGGAACTTCCCATTGCATTACCACATCAATCTTGGATGGATCAACACTAATACCACCATCGGAAATAACATGTCCAAGAAAACTTACTTTCGACAACCAAAACTCGCACTTTGACAACTTAGCATACAATTTCTTTTCTTTCAAAATCTGTAACACAATCCTTAAATGCTCTTCATGTTCCACTTGAGACTTAGAATAAATCAAAATGTTGTCGATAAACACAACCACAAAACGATCCAACTGTTCATGAAAAATATGATTCATATATTCCATAAATACACCCGACGCATTAGAAACTCCGAATGGCATCACGAAATACTCGTAATGACCATATCGTGTTCTAAAAGTCGTCTTTTGAATATCCTCCTCTTTCACACAAATCTGGTGATATCCTGATCTCAAATCAATCTTATTAAAAACATGCGCACCAACCAATTGGTCCATCAAATCATCGATCCTCGGAAGCGGATACTTGTTCTTAATTGTCACCTTGTTCAACTGTCGATAATTAATGCATACCCGCACACTTTCATCCTTCTTCTTTACCAACAATACCGGAGCATCCCAAGGAAAAACACTCGGCCTAACAAATCTCTTGTCCAACAAGTCATTCAATTGCTTCTTCAACTCTACCAACTCTGAAGCTGACATACAATACGGTGCCATCAAAATCGGTCTAGTACCTGGAACTAGATCAATAGAAAACTCAACTTCTCTTTCCGGCGGTACATCCTTAATATCCTCCGGAAACACTTCTGGAAAATCACACACCACTAGAAACACACTGAGCTCCACTTCACTCTCCACTGACAACGATGCAAACAAACCAAACAATTGAGCTTCGTCCACTAAACGTTTCTTCAACTCTTTCGTGGTAGGAAACTCTCATCTTCATTACCATCCAAAGAAGGAAACCTTACTAACTTATGATAGCAATCTATATGAACTCGATTAAATTGCAACCAGTTCATACCCAAGATTACGTCCAAACCCTCCAACGGCAAACAAACTAAATCCATAACAAAATCTTTACCATACATGGTCAAAGAACAACTTACACACACCAAAGAAGTAGTTACCGACCCTGAAGAAGGAGTCTCAATAACCATCTCACCACCCCAAGAAGTCAAAAACAAATTCAAACACTTAGTACACTCAAGAGAAATAAACGAATGAGTCGCTCCCGTATCAATAATAGTAACTAAAGGCGTACTATTAATAAAGCATGTACCTTTAATCAAACGGTCTGCACTAGTAGTGTTCTTCCCTGCTAATGCAAACACCTTTCCTCCCGCCTGAGCTTGCTTCGGCTTAGTAAACTTAGTACTAATGTGACCCACTTCTCCATAATTGAAGCACTTCACAACATCCTTATACACTCGGTAGTAGCATGTCCAAGGCCTCCACAGTTTGAACATTTCACTATGTTCTTCCCACACTCAAAAGACTTATGGCCTAAATCACCACACTTGTAACACTTAACGGGACCAGAACTCCCTCCACCAGATCTCTTATCAAAGTTTCCCCTATGATTGCCCTTATCAGCGGGTGTCACATAAGGTCCACTTCTAGCTTGTTGCTTTCCTTTCCTCTCATTCAAACTCTAGTAATGCGTAGAACGAGCTTTGCTATCTTCCTCAAAAATTCTACAACATTCCGTCAAATCTGAAAACCTCCTTATTCTCTGATATCCCACATCTTGCTTAATCTCATGACGCAAACCATTCTCATACTTAATACACTTTGAAAACTCAGCAGTAGCAACAACATAATGAGGATGAAATTGAACCAACTCCACAAACTTAGCAGTATAGTCCACCACGTACATACTACCTTGCTTCAGTTCAAGGAATTCCATATCCTTCTTTCCTTTCACACTCTCAGGGTAATACTTCCCTAAGAACTCAGTACAAAAAACTTCCCAAGTCATTTCTTCATCATCTTCCTCAAGAGCTTGACTTCTACCGACCCACCAATCATCGTCTTCTTCCTTCAGCATGTGAGAACCAAGTCTCACCTTACTCTCTTCATCACAGTCCATAACTCTGAAGATTCTTTCAATCTCCTTCAACAAATTCTGAGCACCATCGGGATCAAATCTTCCTTTGAAAACCGGAGGTTGATTCTTACTGAACTCATCATTAGCATTCACATTTGGCGCTCCCTGCACCGCCCTAGCCATTGCTTTCAAAGCAACAACCATCACATTGTCATTTCTACCAGCCATATTCTGATCATTCCCAAAAACAACAACAATGGTAAGCAACAGTTCAACCATCACAACAACAAGACAGACACAACTGACTCGAACACTGGCTCTGACACCACTTAATGTAACACCCCCTTTCTATACCCCCAAATAAGCAATTAAATCACTTAGGCACATAATCCAAATTCATCAGAGTACAATTTAAATATGGTATAAAAAGGCATGTCACATCAACAGTGAAATTAAAATATACAACACCTGCTTATACAAAGATATGCAACAAACGGGGTAACTTGCAACAGAAGGATTTCATCCTTACACCCGTATTCAACAAATTCAAATAACAGTGAAAACTAACATTAATAACATCAAACATTTATACTTATATATATATATATATATATATATATATATATATCATCAAGTTTGATTCACCAAATATATCATGTTTACATAAAACATTCATCACCAAAATACATGTACAAAATGTATCACAAAAGGCATCAAGCCGACCCTAGCTACCCGGTGCTACATATCAGAGCCGACCGACCAAAATAATGAAGACAAGCTTCACAAAAAGACCTCTAGCAACCAACTCTGCAATGCCTCATAAAGCATCATAAAATAGCAGAATGGTGAGAAACATTATCATAATAACATTGCATATAATTATATATCTCAACATATAAAACACACATAAAATATGTTCTCACCACAAATCATCTCCAACATACATAACCTCAAGCATACTTATCATGCATACTTTCACCACTTCATTCACATCACATAAACATACATCATTCATGTTTATTCACACATGTACACTACAATGTACACACACACACACACACACACACACACACACACACACACACACATATATATATATATATATATATATATATATATATATATTGATATACACACATACATATATACTCAAGCATGTTTTCATCAATACATACTTTCATCTCTCTCTCTCTCTCTATATATATATATATATATATATATATATTCATGTTTATTTCATCAATTCACAATTTAGATGATAAATGCAAATCATAGAGACCGACTCACGACTCTATGCAAATGCAATGCGGTACCGACTCAATCATCATCAAGTTCACTCAGGAACTAATTGGAAACATCACTCGTTACCTAAATTAACTCCCCGTCGGGCATACGATATTCACCCATTGCTCACACCCCACATGGACACATAATGTTTATGGTTTACTCACACCCCACACGGGCTCACAATCTGATTGCTCACACCCCACACGGGCACACAATCAATGTGAATAAATCACCCATTGCTCACACTCCACACAGGCACACAATGTTTATGGATTACTCACACCCCATACGGGCACACAATCTGATCGCTCACACCCTACATGGGCACACGATCGTGTTGTAGTCATCACTTACACTCCACATGAGCACACGATGCTACAACGGATTCACAAAGAATCCCGCAACACAAGAATGCATACATTAGGCTTCACATGAAAAATGACACACAACATTCTTGAAAATGCATACATTATTCACAACATAATTATGCATTCATCTTATTCAATTAGCATACATTTGCATTCAATTCAAGCAATGTATTCATTTTCCAAACGGCCACAACATCACATCAAACCCACATTTCCATAATTAACTCATTTATGTTTTATCGGAAAAGTTAGGTAAGAGTCGGCTAAAAATTATATTTCTTAGCATCATTAGTTTCTACACATTTTTAGCTTCGAATCAATATAAAGAACGCCTAAAACGGATAACCGAAACTAAAGTTACGAATTAAAACACACAGCTTCCAAAAAACCTCCAGGCTCGCTGAGCGTCCTTTTCGCTCGCTGAGCGAGAAATTCTCTGGAAAACTCGCTGAGCGAGAGCTGCGATTTCAGAAACCTCAGCTGCGGAATAGTCATCCAAAAACCCTCAAAAATCCAATCAAACCTCAACAAATATCCACAAACATGATGATTAACATGTATAAACTATCATACTTTGATTATAACAAATTCTAACCGATTAATCTACCAATTTCTCACATTTCCATCAAAACCCTAACATTTCATTCTCTCTAAAACTTCACCAAAACAAAACCCACACAATCCAACACATACATAATCACATACAAGATTAATATAACAATGTTTATCACCCTTACCCGATTGTTTCGATTCCTATGAGCAATCTTGATGATTTCCAACTTTTTCCTCTTTTCTCTTATTTTCTCTTCTCTTCCTTTTCTTTCTCCTCTTTTTCTTTCTATTCTCTCTTTCTTTCTATTCTTTCCACTTTTATATCTTTTTCTTTCTATATTTCTATTTTTCTCTCTTATAACCGTTACTAACTATTTCTACACTTAACTCATTTTCTTCTCTTTTCCACCAAATATCATTTTCTCACAAAATAATAATTCTACACAATTCTAATTTATTATTAATTAGCAAATGTCTAAAATACGCTCCAACCTAATTTTACTCGAAAATTCACAAAACGGTAAAATCACATATCATACCAACATATCACATTAACACATCAACCTATCATATTATCATGTCAATTTCACAAATAATACAATCATCACTCAAATAAAATAAAAGACTCAAGAAAATTGGGAAATATCGAATCGGGGCGTTACACTTTTTACTTCTAGCCACTTTTTCTAACGAATCAATTTTACTTTTGTAGTCCACCTTAGTATTCGTCGCCGCAACACCAAGCTTAGAAATATTGTTCCAAATTTTGGTCCCAACATCACTATCCATATTTTCCCACTGTCTCAAATTACTACGAATTATATTCGACTCTTTTGAATTCGTGCCATAGCAAACACCCTTTGACAACAACCCGAGTCCATTAATATCCGAATATCTGTCAATCTTTGTTGAGCATTCAATAGAATCCAAAAAAATTGGGTTAATAACCTTTTGGCTACTTTTGTTGTATTTCCTTTTCTCACCTTTATTTTTAAATCCAGAAATAAATTTGTACTTAACTTTCTTGGATTTAAAGAAAAGAGGTTTGTGGTCTACAACCAAAATCTCATAAAGCGCCTCCTGCCTGTTTGCTATACTCTCATCCGTTGTAGGCTAAAAATTTCCCAAATCAGTTTCTATAGCTAAAGGTGGGTGGGCCCCATCAATGGAAAGTGGAAAATTGGGAGTTCCGAAAACTCCACCCTCTTTGTCAACGTTTTTAAGAGAATTATCTGCTGTAAGGATGACCACGTTTCCCAAGTTATCATCCAAAAGAAATGTACTGATGCCACCTTTTGGCTCAACAATTGCCTTGTCAAAACAACCCACTGCGCCCTGAATATCTTCTCTGACAGAGAGACGAAAATAAAAAAATATCACTTTATCATCCTGATGGGTACTGACCAAAGGATCTTTCACCTTATCCTCCCCAAAAAACTTTGCAGTTCCTGAGTCTACATCGACCACCATATCTGAATCGACAATTCCCCCTTCAAACACTCCGTCGACACCTCCGACAAAACTATACTCCGCTAATACTGCATCCGAAAAAGTATCCTCCGACATAAGACCTTCCACATCCTAAACCGAGGATAATGAAAAGCACGATTATGAGTTTTCATCTTCAATTGTGTATCTACACGAACCTGCAAAGTCTTCCTTCAGAATAAGATTGAAACACTTACCGTCTACCTCAACCTCTAAGCCATTAACCAACAAAAATTCAAAAGGACCCTCACCAAAACTCTAGATACCTCCATAATACCCCTTTCTAATGTAGATTCGTCAATGCAAACAAAATCACCAATGGTATTTGCCATTGCCTTAAAGAAAATCAAGTTCCAAGGATGACAAGGGGTGCCAAAGATCCTCACCCACATCACCTTTTCTTCTTCAATATCATCCTCCTTCCATCTATGAATGTCAAGAAACCAATCATTCCACCAAGAGAATTCTTCCGAAATCAATTCTTCCATAACACCACATTCCAATTCTTCTAAAAGACATTTCTTGGCTCCCAAAGGTGTGACTTTGATCGTGAATATCCCTTCCTTGACCAGTAATCTTTGAAGGTTGAATGTCATACCGGACTCTACTGTTATGGCCACATAAGCCTTACTCATACGCACTCTGTCCTTTTCATCCGAAGCATAAGAAACCGTTGGTTTTGAATCAACCCCTCTCTCCAAATCAACCTCTCTCACCATATCCGCATACGATTTTGAATTGTTAACCGCTCTAGCCACCTTCCTATCCTGAACAAACTGACGTCGCTGTTGTTCCATCCTATTCTTCTCACCACTGAAAAGCTTAACAGAACCCTTCTCAAACCTTGGAGGGTTTGCGTGGATCTTCTTGCCGTCATGTAAACACCCCAAATTTTCCCTCACTAAGTTCACACCATGGCTTGTGATCTTCCATATTTGCATTAGTTTAATCATACCATCTCATATTGCATTTTTGTTTCACTGCATTAGTTCAAGTTCATCTGCATCTAGGTTTGTGATCTGAGCAATCCAAGGATTCATCTGGGCCACTCCAAAGGCCTCTAATCATTCCAAGAGGGTCCATGTATGTTCAATCATCATCTTATATCCCTCAAAGTTCAAGGAAGTCAAGAAATCACAAGAACTTGGAAAACATGGAAGTTGAGCTAGGGTTTCACTACACAAATGAGCTGAAATTAGGGTTTTGGTTTCAGAGGCCATAACCCCAAATTTTTTGGTCATTTTTGTTTCTAATGGTCTCAATATGTTATAAGGATCATGTGTACCAAGTTTGATGAAGAAATTCATTATGGAAGTCCTTTGTCCACTGGGTAACTTCTTGAGCAAGTCAGAGCAAAATCAGGGCATCTGAGGCCCCCAACATGGGAACCAAAGTGGATTTCTCATCAAATTGAAGTTATATGATCTTTATTTGATCATTTAAGTGTTTGGAAGTTCACAAAATTGAGCTAAGCCAAAAGTTTCCAAAAATGGAAATGACTTGTAATGTAAACTTTCCATTTTGGGAAAGTTTTTTAACCTCCTCTTTCTTAACCAAAAGTGCTTCAAATGAAAAAATTTTGGTCATGAAAGTTGTAGATTGGATCATTCCCTTTTCAAAAAGTACAAGAACAAGTTCTAATTCATTATGGAACTCAAGTTATGGCCTTTCAAATTTGGCAAAAATCCTATAATTTTCAAGAATACACCAAAGAGGATTTTTTGCAAAACCATTTGCCAAACCATTTTGTGACCTCTAATACACTTCTATGCATCATAACAACATAGTGCATTGCCTAAAAATCAGAATTGCCCAAAGAATCATGTCATTCCATGCCTTGAACATCAAGAAATCACAAAGGGGCCAAACTTCATGAAAATTGCAAAAAGGCACAAAACCTCTCACAAACTTGCTGAATCACCACAAAATGCATTCCATGGCTCTCCTTAATCCTTACTGAACCAGGACGAGCCAAAATGCCAGCTGCAAGAGAGCCCATACCTCAAGTACAAACTTTGTTGACTTTTTGCAAAATCACCCATACCAATCACACTATGCCACACCAACTCCTCTGACCAATCACAGCATCATATGCAAGCATTATGGAACTCATAACACACAACAAGCAAGGCTGAAACCTCAGAATCCTCAAGCTCTCAAAAATCACCCCATTTTGCAAAAGCCTTCGAAACACACAACACACTCACTCAAACTTCAAACTCTCTTCACCAATCAACTCAGCTTCATCAAAGGACCATTTCCCACCCTTCATTGCAACCAAAAATCCTCTCTACACAAAACACGATTTCTGGCCAGCAAGAGTGCAATCACACAAACCAGCCATCATAAACTCCTTCCAAGCCTCAAAGCTTCATCAAAAGGATCATTGGAGTGAGTTTGCACAAGAGAGGAGGTCCAGAAGCTCCAAACTGAGGAAGCAAGCTCAGGTAACCTCTTCAAACTTTTTTCCAGAAATGCTATTTTAAGTTCTTAGATTGTTCTTTATGCTTTGCTGATCACCATGATATGTTTATTTTTGAAAATGGTTGCGAAAGAAACATGTACTGATTGTCTGAAAGTTTCACCATTTTTATGTTCTTCTTCGAATCTTGATTTTGAGCCATGATAAATTTGTTTTGAGGGTAGATTTGAGTTTAGGAAGGTGAGAGGAGTTGATCTGGAGCTTTAGAGCTCCAAAAATGACCTAGGGAAGATTTTGTTCTTGAGGGTTCGCCAGAGAAGACGACCGGAACCACTGTTCCGGCCGTCTGAGGTTTATTTGCCCTAATTAGGGTTAGCTGCGTAATTAGGAAACTTTGAATTTCAACCGTTTGATGTTTGCTTCCCGCGTGTGATGAAAGGCCCAGATGCGTTCACTTAAGTTTAATTAGGATTAATTAATTAATGAATTAAAATTAACTCAGTTTGAATTATGGCCATTGGATAGCACGCGTATTCAAAGGCAAATCCCCCAGGTTCAATCCTATCCATCAGATCAGCATACTTCCATTTAATTCATTTTTATTTCATTTTTTTATCATTTGTTTTGCATAATTAATTTAAAATACTTAAAAAATTCTAAAAATATTTTCCTTCTGCATTTTTAATTCAAATATTTTTCTCAACCAGAAAACATTTTTATTTTTATTTTTTGCATTAAAAAATCATTTTAAAAACATTAAAATGTTTATTTTAATTAATAAATGGAAATTAATTAATTAAAATACCATTTAGGTTTCTAAAAATTCCAAAAAAAAACCATATTGCATCTTAGGACATTTAGAAACATTGTCAAACCATTCATACAAATTTCTTTTTGGTTTTGAACACTCTTTGACATTTTTCTTGAATTTAGGGTTCATAAAAATCCTATTTTTGAACCCTAACTTCAAGAATTCTTTTCTGCCTAACCATGAAGGGTTTGACATTGGTTCTTTTTGCATTGTTCTTCATATATCATGTAGTGTCTAGCATATTTTTGTTACAAATTTATCTTGCATTTTTTATTTGATTTTCATTTTCCCTCTTAAGGTACCTTAAGACCCTAGATAACTTAGAAAATTCACAAGTTTCTTTAGGTTAAGAGTTAGACCTTCTCCTTTGGGGTGTGATATCATATGGGGTTAAGGTTCCTTTGAGTTCATTTGCAATTTTTTATCTTATGATTTGCTTCTGTTTTTGACTTTTGCATCTCATGTTGCATTAAAACCCTAATTTCTCATGTTCATTTGCATTCATCTTGCATATGCATTCCATATATGAACTTGCCATGACATTTCTTTCATTCACATGTCATCTTAGACATCATAGGACACATTATAGTCATGCTTGATCATTTCTTCATCCATTTTCCATGATATTCATTCATTTCATTCCATGAACTTTCATGTGCTTTCATGCTTCAAAGCATGCATCCTTTGCATTCCATCTCTTGTATGAACATTCATAACACTTGACATGCTTTTGCATCATCTCATAGAATCATTTGCATCATGTTTATGCTTCTAGTTTTGGTTTGCATCTTTGCATACATTTCATTCATTTCTTTATGCTAACCATTTCAGGTGGTAAGTATTGTGAGAAGTGAATTTGCCTTCACTTCTCATTTCTCTTCTCATTTTTCTTATGCATCCTTGCTGCATTTTCATTTGCTTTAGAGTGATCTTTCTCATTCATGTTCATCATTCACTTTATTTCTTCAAGTAACTTATCTTCTTCAGTGAAGTAAGTTAGCTTGTTTCTTTTGCTTCTCCTCCTTTCATCTTCTTCTTCCATTGGTGGCTTCTCTCAAGATCTCTTGCAAGCCTCACAAACCATAGGAACATCCAAGCATGACAACAATTAGGGTTTTGATTAGTCCCCCTTTAGCTTTTACCTTTGTGTCTTCTTTGTGTCTATCTTCTCATCTCATAATCAGAGACTAAACCTTTAAGGTTTTAAGACTTTGTGATTAAGGTTATGCATGCATCCTTCTCTTAGGATGGAGTGTATAACTTTAATCCTAAGTGTTAAACCCTTAATGTGTTTAAACCTCTTAATCAATCCATCTTAATAATCACTAAGACAATAGCTTGTAACTTGGGCCTTGCATTAGGGTTCTAATTCTTCCTTAATTGGTTAAGAAGGACTAACCCTAGTGTTAATGGACAAGTCCCCCTCAAGTTGTCTTACAAACCATAAAATTCACTTCTTGATCTCACCCTTAATTAAAATTCATTTAATAAAGATTTGTTTTGTCATGAGGTTAATCCCTAATCATGAATTAAGTTGAGGTATCTTCCTCAGCTTAAATGTGCTCATCTATTATCCTTCTATTAGGATAGTGTAATGGGTCCATTAAATCTTTGATTATGGCTTAAACTCATTACTTAATACTAAACAAAAATACCTAAAACATCTAAATAATCACAAGTAGGTTAATGATCTTAATCCTACATCATCATGGTAATTAAGTTTGAGATGTTTATCTCATACTTAAGGTATTCTCATTATCCCTAATCAGAGGGAGGATATGATGAGTTTACTAACCTTTGGTTTAGGCTTAAACTCATTAACTTATGACAAACACAAAAAAAGCAATAAAAGATTGAAAACATCAAAAACAAACAATAATCGTCTCCTTCGGGATTCTTTTCTCATCATCTTCACTCACAAACGAGAACTTGCTTCTTCCGTCTAATGCAAGACAGTTAGCACTCGAGCCAGACGAGTCATACACTTGAGCATAGACAAGCAAGCAGTTCATAAGTCAATTCATTTTTCAGTCTCTTTGAGTCGAACTACGGTGTTCTGACTTCCTTATTCCACGAGAGGATACGTAGGCATAACTTCACAGTTATCGAACAAAAGTCTTTGTCTCTTCCCCCCTCTTTCAGCATTCTTTCTTTTAAGCCTCATTCCTGAGCACTTCACTTCACTTCCTTGCACTGACACTTGTACATTCTTTTCCAGCTTTTGCATACAGATAGCACTGACACTACCCCCCTTTAACACAAACTTTCGAGCGTGGATCTCGTCGAGTACGACGGACAATCTGGGTGCTAATACCTTCCCAGGTTGTAACCAACCCCCTTTCTCAGTTTCTCTGGTTCGCGATCGTCTTATCCATATCTTTCTAGGTTTATGCAGCATTACCTTTTCTTCAGGATAAAAATGCCTAGCTGGTGACTCTATTCAGTTCATTTCATTTCTCCTCTCGCCGACCGTTCGCGGCTGTACCCTATCTAACCTGGTGTCACTTAGTGGGAGCGACACGTCAATAAAGACATTATTCAATCTTACTCCCAACAATCTAACATCATCAACATCTGAGAACCTAGCGAACCCGAAGTGTTTTCCAAATTTGTTACGCCTCGGGGATATGACAACCTCCACCACGTTGCCGATACAACCAAATAGAACGTGAATGTCCCTAGCACACATTCTATTTGGGAACTCAGAAAAGAAAAAAAGAACTAATGGATTCCTTCTCCAACAACTTCGAATCTCCACCACCGAAAGGGAAAACATCCCAAGCAAAAGGTTGTAATTTCGGTTTCCTACGATGAACCACAATCCAACCATTCGAGTTCTTTCAAGGAGCCATGGAAACAAACCCAAAAACAAACAAACTAAGTCAAGACCCCTAGCCCGAAGTCTAAAAATTTAAGCCAAAAACATAGTTGTTCCTTCTAAAGCTTAAACCATGTCCCTGAGCAAGAATGGTTAAGAACATAGTTTTTCTAAATATGAGTTAAATATGAGTTGTATAGATATTTAAAAGAATTTTACATATTTCTATTAATTCAATTCAATTCAGTTAATAACTACTTAAGAATCCGTTTGGTTGATTGAAATAATGAAATTTTAATTTAACTATATTGCACTTATTCGATGAAATGTTGCTCTCTAAAATAATAAATAAATTAATAATAAATAAAAAACTAAATTCGACTAGATTGTATATAAAGTTAATCTAAAATATTTATAAACAAAATATTTTAAAAAAAACCCCAAATTTAATTTGAAGTATATCGGGATCACATAAATATTATATTAAGTTGAAATTTTTTTATATAAAAATAAAAATGTACATAAATTAATATTTTTAGACTCATTCAATAAAAAATGAGAATATTTTAAAATTATTTTACATTTAATTTATTTTTTAATTGAATTATGGATAATTGTAATTATGAAAGAGAAAAAAAAACAGATTTTTTAATTAATAAAAAATTGTTATTAATTTTGTATAAAGCTATCTGTTATTTTTGTGGCTACATAAAAAAATTTCTACCGAACCTTTTCTTACATAGATCCAACTCAGAGGATTCACTAGGACACGACACCCTCAAATCGGAACCTTTTTACTTAACAACAAATCATATTGGGGAAAACCTTAAATCACAATATCACCAAAATTAAATAGTCATAAAACAATATTTTTCGGTCTTTTATAAAAGATATTTGTGTAAATAAAAATTTATGTATTTAATTAATGCAAATATCATTTCATACTAAATTACGGGGACAACTGCTGTCAAATTTTTTTATAATAAATAAAATAATAATAATAATAATAATAATAATAATAATAATAATAATAATAATAATAATAATAATAATATCTAATTAATAATATTTATCTGTCCATTAACTAATCTGTAAATTTTACACACTTATTAGCCAATATCCCATTTTCTCTTATACTTATCCTATGTATTAAAGGACAACCATAACTCATTTTAATTTGTTTCTTTAAATTATAACTATTTTTAATTAAATGTCACAAAATTATTGGCAAACTTCTGATTAAAGTAAATATTGATATGCTGAGAACTTTTGGCGCATTTTCTGATACAAAATTGATGCTAACATTACGAAAGGTTTTGATATAAATACGAGAAATCTGCAACTCTCAGTTTTTATCATAAACTTTTCTCTTTTCTCTCCCTTTTCTTTCCACCCAAAGTCTTCTCAAACATGACGTCTCCGAACCAGAAAAATGTTTTTCTGCTTCATTTTACGGTGTGTTTATCTGGTGGAGCTATTGCTGGTATGGTAATCAGTTGTGTTTTTGTTTTCTTGTTCATTATGGTTCTTTTGGCGTTCTTGGGTAGAAAAAGTGCCAAGAGTGTTGACGTTGAAAATGGCACCGGTGATGGTGGTGATGGTGGTGTGAGTAATTCAGATTCTGGTTCGGCATGGGTTTCAACTTCGGCCATATTAGATGATTTATTAAGAGCTTCTCGAAAGAGTTTGGTGTTTGATGAGAATGTGACTAGAAAGTTTAGTTTAGATGATTTGTTAAGTGGCCATGCAGTGGTTTTAGGAAAAGGGACATTTGGGAAATCTTATAAGGTAGCATTGGAGATGGGAGAGATGGGAGTGACCGTGGTTGTGAAAAGCTTGAAGCATGTTACTGCAAGTGAAAGAGAATTCAAGGAGAAAATGGACGAGTTAGGAAAATTGCTTCATGAGAAACTGGTCCCACATAGATGTTATTATTATAAACGAGATGAAAACCTTATTGTGTATGATTACATGCCAATGGGAAGCTTATCTGCACTCTTGCATGGTATGTGTCTTTCTTTACTTATCTAATTCTCGACGAAAACCTTTTGTTTTAGATTTTTACTGTCATTTTAGGCACATTTTGTTGACATTGTTTACTTATACTTGTTGCTATTTTCATGTTGTAGCAAGTAATGGAACTAGAAGGACTCCACTAAATTGGGAAACTAGGTCAACCATTGCCCTTGGTACTGCACAAGGGATTGCATACCTACACTCACAATGTCCAACATTTTCCCATGGAAACATCAAGTCATCAAACATCCTTCTCACCGAATCTTACGACTCTCGTGTCTCCGACTATGGCCTCACATATCTTGCTCTTCCAAGTGCTACACGAGTTGTTTCTGGTTACCGGGCGCCAGAGGTCACCGATACACACAAAGTATCCCAAAAGGCAGACGTCTACAGCTTTGGCATTATGCTTCTGGAGCTTATCACGGGAAAAGATCCTACTCGTTCTTTGCTGAATTATGGAGTAGACCTATCGAGACGGGTCCAGTCGATCATTCAAGACGAGTGGAACACTCATGTTTTCGACATGGAGCTTCTGTTGTGCCTACATGCGGTGGACGAAATGGTGAAACTTGTGCAGCTTGCTCTTGAATGTACTGCCCAATATCCTGATAATAGACCTTCCATGGATGAGGTTGTAAGATTCATTGAGAAAATTTGTCATATTAGTTTAGTGAAAAGGCGACAAGAGATTATGGAAGATTCTCTAAAAATGGAGAGAGGAGCCTCGAGATTTCAATATTAGCATCATTATTTATATTGTTATCGTTCTATTCTTTTATAGAATTAAAGATGAAGGTATTTTTCATTGAATAGGCAAATACAATTGATGAACATGAATCTAGCTATTGACAGAAACCATCCAAAACTTGCTACATAGTAATAAGTTTTCTCATCAATATTGCACGGAAGATTCGATCAAATTTGAATACTTTCGAGTGTTTGATAAGCCAGCCGATAACCACATCAATGGTTACAAATCATTCAAAAGTAAAAAGTCAAAGGTTTAATTAGTTACACAAAGCATCAAGACATATTTCAATATACACACATAAAAATAATAATAATAATTAGGAGTAATCAAAATAACATGAATTATTTGAATAACACCTTTTTTTTTTCTAGACCACCGAAGAGTAACTACCGCCTAAAAGGTAGAGACTTCTTTGAAACATGATGCACCAATCGAATCATGCATATATTTTTATATATTTTTTATTAATATAATATGTTATGTTAATTTATTATTCGATATACATATTTTCTAATTCGATTTTTTAATTTAGGTTAATATATTTTTTTTTACTATTTTGTATGATCTTAATTTTATAAATGTTATATATTATATCAATTATATTATTTATTAGCATTTTTATACTCTTAAAAAATATATAATTTGTAATTTAGGTATTCAAAAATTGATTCGAATTAAAAATGAAATTAGATCGAATTTCTTTGATCAACCATTTAAAACCGAATTGAACATAAGTTTTTTTTTTTTTTTACTAATTTATGGATTTAAAAAAAAAAACTACTTTTAGCTTTCAGCTTACTTTTTATTCCATTTATACTATTTTAACAAAAACTTATTTTTCAAATTGCACTAGTATTGTTAATATATATATATATATATATATATATATATATATATATATATATATATATATATATATATATATATATATATATATATATATATATATATATATATATATATATTTGGACTGGACTGACAGATGTCCTACAACTGGACAAGGCCCAATTCACTCCAACATTGGGCAAGAGCCAACAAGTGATCCAGAACAATAGGATATAGCTTTTATAATTATAGTAGTTGGGGATCTCCCCCTCACACGCTTAGCAGTTACCACGCGATCAACTGCTCCTATGAAACTCATGGATACAGTTAGACCAGGTCGTGGACCACGCGCCCACTTATTTCGGTCATATGCCCTTATAAATGTCCTCCCCCTTTAGAGGGTCAGGTATTCAATTCAATTTTATTCACTTATATACTTACCTAAACACTTTTGCTTTCTTTTGATATTCCCACTGAAACTTACTTTTGCGTCGGAGTACCTTGCAGGTACACCACCCCCTCTCCTATAATTGTTGTTGTTGTCCCACACTGAATGCCATGAAGATTTGTTCATAGTACATAAGAACAATGGCACCGTCTAAGCGAACACAGCTCCCTATCTTTCTTGAATCAATAACCATTCTTTTCGACCAAAGATCAAAGCTTTCTACCTTTTGCATCTTCATGGCTGCTTAACGCAATGACGTCATCAACAATCCTGTCACCATCCTCCTCAGTGACAGTGGTAACCCCGACAACTGTGGAACTACTATCCATGACACCAACCTTCTGGACGGGCGTAATACTTCCCCGTCCTCCAACAACTTGAAGCCTACTCTCGTCCCTCAAGGGGACCACATGTTCGAGCCTATTGTCGCTCCCTGGATTTCCATCCTGGTACAAACGCGAAAGTGGCGCGGAAAAGAGGGTAGAGTCGCCAGCCAGACATTTTTATCCCGAAGGAATGGGAATGGTAATGCTGCATAAACCAGAAGAAAAGAAAAGGAATGACAAAGGTCCTGCGAACCAAAGAATCTGGGTTCGGGAGTCGGTTACGACCTAGGAAGGTATTAGCACCCCAGATCGTCTGTCATACCCGACGGGATCCACGCTTGTAAAGAAATTGTTTCAAAGGGTGAAGGAATGAAAGTTGCTGCAAAGAAAAGGAACTGAACTAGAGAAAGGAAAAGAAAATGGGGGAAAATGTAGGGAAAATAAAATAGTGTGCTCGAACGGACCCTACCCCGATGCCTACGTACCTTATCTGGACATGAGGATCAGAGTAGTCGTAGTTCCCCTAACTAGGGGTGGAAAAGATTGCTTGTGTCTTAAGGCTTGAACTGTCTATGTCAATGCTCAGGTGTTGCAGGCTAGAACAACGAGTGCGTTACCGTCTTGCAAAATGACAAGTAGGAGCAAGTTCACATGTAAAGAGTGAGGGTGATGAGAAAAGAAGTCCCGAAGGAGAGACGCTTATTGTTTGTTTGTGTTTTTTAAAGGTCTTTTACGAGTGTGGCACAAGGAAGTGAAGGCAAATCCTTTTCTAAGGATATGTCCTTATTACCACATCCCAAAATAGAATGAGTAACAAGTCCATCAAGAATGAGGAGGATCCTCAAACTTTTTTCTTTAGATTAGGATTTAAATTCACTAACTTGTTTGTATTATTAAATGGTTTTGGTGGATTAAAGTGAAGAAGTGTTTTTTTATGATTTTCTTTTAGATGATGACAAAAGGGAGAGGTCGCCTCAACTATTATTAGATGTTTTTTATGTTTTTGTTTGAAGATGAGAAAGAGAGAGAACCAAAAAGGATCTTAAAGGTAAAAATCTAATGGGGAAAGACTACTCCTAATATTAACATGCAAAAGGTTGGTCCTAGGTTAATGAGGCTTAAAATATCCTAATGAAGAAAAGAAGAAGAGGAAAGGAGAAGAAGCTAGACGAAAGATGGCCTAAGCACATCTCAAACAAGATAAGAAAGCATAAAAAGAAATGGAGGAAGAAGTGAGAAGAAAAAGAAATAAATGAGGAGAGGAGAATGCAATACGGAGTAATCGAACAATGCACAAACAGAGCCTACACCAGCAGGGCTTCCATATGCAACAGCATGCTCCTAACCTAGTATTAGGACTAGAATGAGGCGCGAAAAGTAATAGTTTTTGTGGTACCTAATGGAGAAGTTTTGTTGCCTCTTCAATACGCGCAAAAGAAACTCAAGAAGAAACATCAAGAAGAAAGCAAATTCAACAGTCAAGCACAATTGTCAATTATAAGAGTTTCAGACAAAAGTCAAATGTAGGCTTCCAGCATCCAGAATTAAAACCAAGAATTAGTCCGCGCAAAACCGAAGTCTAAGTACAATTCGTATCCAGAGGTCCCAATAGTCTACACAAAATTGCAAAAACAATTAGCCACAAGGTCATCATCCGGCAACATCCTCCATCATCAAAATCGAGTAAAAAACCTACAAAACCTTAAACACGAACTAAAAACAAAATTAGACACAATCAAATTAATCAAAACTAAATATAAAATGATAATTAAATCTAATAATAAAAAACAAAAACTCCAATCAAAATTAAAATTAATTAAAATAACTAATTAACTATTATTCAAATAAAGTGATGAGAAAATATAATTAAAAAATCAAGATAAAATAAATTGATAAAACAAAAAATAACAAGAAACAAAGGACAAGGGGTTGCCTGCCGGATACCAAGGGTGCAGTCAGAAATTCAGTGGGCAGAGCCCATAACAACAACAATAAGGTTGCCCGCAGGAAAAGGTGGGTGGAAAATAGTAGCTCAACCTGGGCTTGATGAGCCCTAAACAAAAAAACAACAACATGATGTGTCTCTATAAAACAAAAATTAACAAAGAAAATGAAATATAATAAAATAATTAAACAAAAGTTGAAAAAAAAGAAATGAACGGGGCAAAAGGTGAAGCTCGGACTGAAACCCAACACGTTCACCCCCTCCTTCTCAAAACCAAATTGGAGATCACCGAAAAAATGAAGGGCTCTGACGGATCTCCCTTATCGCGACCGAACTCAATCGGCGCCGGATTCTGCCGCGAATCTCCATCATTCTCTCAAGTCTTTGTTCTGCGATTCGCTTCTCGTCTTGGTTTTCTCAATCCGACTCAGATCGGATTTCCATTCTTCTTCGCTTTGGTTCGATTTGCAATGTCTTCGTCTCAAATCCCTCTGTTTCAACCCTTCGCGGCGGTCTTGCGGTGGTTGATGGTGTTTCGGATGGAAGAAGAGGTTTGATGTGTTGCGGATTAAACAAGAGAGAAGAATGGGGTTTGCGTTGTTGTTGAAGAAAAGAAGAAAAAGTTAAGAGAATGGTGGTTTCAGGTTGTTCATGGAGTTGCAGAAGAAGAATAAAGGCGGTGATGATGAGTTGACATAGGTGATGCGGTGATGATAGGTGTAAACGGATTTACGGAAATGGTGGATGGAGTTTTGGTTTTGCTTCACTTTCAACTCTTCATCTCATTTTTTGTTTTTGAGATCTTATGTCTTCTTTCTTTTTGTGGGTTTTGTTTGTTGTTGATGATTGACGGTTATGGAAATATGTTTTGTTGTGTTTATGGTTTGAAGAGTTGGTATGTTGTGTTGAATAGGGATGAAGAGAGGTGTTGTTTGGCTTGAGTTTGTGAATTCTGTTGGTGAAGGAATATGAGATGAATGGTTGTTGTTTGAAGGTTGAAGAAAGGCATGAAGGTTGTGAAATTCTGAAATATCATTTACTTCACAGGGTGCGTGAATGGAGGATTAATTTAGAGAAGAAATTTGATGCCATGTTTTTTTTGAATGAAGTTGTTGCTGGTGTGATTTATGTTGAAGATTGTGAAAGTTTTAGAGGGGCTTTTGAGGATTTGTGTATGGTGGAAATGTGAGTGAATAGTCCTTGCAGACGTGAACCTCCTGAAGACCACTGACTTGGGGAAATAAACCCTAATCAAGTGACAAAAGCAATAAAAGGATGACGCCATCGATGGCTGCACAGCCAAAAAATTGAATTCTTCTGATAATCCGCAAATAAAGTATGAAACCCTAATTCTTCAAAAAAAAACCTGATCCCATGTCTTAGGAGCTCATGCAAATGATATGAGCTAATGGAATATGTGTATGAATGCAAAAATGAAAAGCACACAAAGATAGAAAAATCAGAGGGCGAATTTTGGGGTGCTACAGCTGCCCCTATTCAAGCAATTGTTAATCTAAACAGGACGATAGCATGAGTTATCGACCGTTCAAGATAAACTGTGTTTGAATACCAAGAAAACCTGAAATTTGCACTCTGTTGGAGAATGCAGAAATAGGAAATAAACCCAACCAAGGAGAACAAAAGCTTGGAAACCCTGATGTGGTGAAAAGTAACTCAAAACGAAAATCTTGTGTAGATTCAAAACAGACAGAGCAGACGAGCTCCCTTCAAACAAACCTGTTACGTCAGGTAAATAATATCTAGGACGGACGAGCCCTCCTCATATATCTTGCTTAGATATATGGTGTTTAAGACGAATGAGTCTTCTACGGATAACCTGTTACGCCAGGAACTGGACATACGAGCCCTCTTCATACATTTTACAGAAATATATGACTTGAGACAGACGAACCTCCTTCGGATAACCCGTTACGCCAGGACCGGTTGTTGCACCCCAAAATTTGCCCTCCACAAGACAAGAAATTGTGTCCCAAGAGGTTCACAACGTTCACAAGACATCTCATGAGGTTCACAAGGTTCACAAGGTTCACAATTGATTGACAAATTTGACAATTCCCTCAGACAATGCATCCTCCTAAGCAATGCATCTTAAACTAGGGTTTTGACTTTTATCAGGCTAAATGGACTTCCAAGACTTCAAGTGAGCTTCATAGCATCTTATATGTGTTCAAGAATCCCCATGTCAAGTCTCAAGACTTTCCCAAAAGATTTGCTCAGTTAGATGATCAGATAGGTTAAAATCAGTCAAGGCAGTCAACCAGTCAAACTGAGGTCAACTGTGGTCAAACCAAAGTCAAACTTCATGATTGTTTTGCCAACATCAAGTATATGAAGTAAAATTCATCATTTGATCAAGGGTTGATCATGATTCATCAAGGAGATTTCAGATCATCAAGAATCAGGAGTTTCTAAATTAGGGTTCTCATAGGAAAAGTCAACTGAACTTTGACCAGCCATAACTTTCACATGCCTCATCAAAATTTTTCCATCCAAAGCTCAATTTGAAGGAAATTGAATTCTCTACAACTTTGTGTCTCACAAGCCAAGCCCAAAAATGCTTCATTTGGAAGGTATGAGCTAAGACATTATAGGTCCTTTTAAAAGTCAACAAAAAGTCAACAACTTCAAAAGAGCATAACTTGAGAATGGTAAAAGATATGAACATGAGACTAAAGAGGTTGGTTAAAGGACTCTTTAAGCTTTTCAAAATGTCCAGGAACACCTTCATAGCATTAAAATTGAATGATTTGTGCCCTTGCAAAGTTGGAAAATGTTTGGGAAGTTTATGAAGCAAATAAGGCCTTAAAACCAATTTTTGCTAAATGAGCCCACCAAATTACCATCCAATCTTTACAAACTCATCAAGCAAGACCCAACCCATACATTTTCTGATTTTTTATATTTTATTTCATATTTATTTGAATTTTATTCATTAAAATACAAATTAAATTAAAATAAAATATGAAAATCATATATTTGAAAAAGATTTGGATTCTAGAAGGTCATAAACACCATTTAAGACTAAATATTCACATCCAAATTCGTGCTAGGCCAAGATAGTAAGAATATATTGGATTTTTTTGATATTTTTGAATGAGAGATTCCTTTATAATCAAGCAATCAATTTTCATGATACAAAGCCCATTCTTTTTGACCTAATTGCATCCATATATATACATGAACACACTGCAAGCACAAGAGGACGATTTTGAAGCCTCCACACATATCCTTCAACTTCAAAATATCAAGAAAAAAGTCATATACGGTTTTGGAGTTAGAAAGAATTTCAAGACATTCTAAAGGTTGCATTAGCTTCTCTGATCATCACTGATCATGTAGCAATCATCATCTGCATCTCTAACACCATGAATTGCTCTAACTGAATCACTCTTGTTCAAGTTTTTACATTTTTTCGATTTCATACTTTCATGCGTTATTAATTGATTTTGCTTGCTGATTTGTGTTTGTTTTGAAGCATGGAAGCTTTCTGGATAAACCAATTGAAGTTTCATGGCCTAAATCATTAGATGCCATTGTTAGGGTTTGAGATTCGAATTCGGGATCTTGGTATTTAGGGTGTTTAAATGGATTCTAAGAACATGGCCATAACATATAAACTTCATGTGATTAACCTGGGCTGTTAATTTATATTAATATTGTGGTTTGCTTGATGATTCAAAAACATAGGTTTTCTGGTTCAAGAACATGCAGGAAAATTCGCAAGAAACTTTGAAGGAAAATTCGCAGGAAATTGGATGAAGGAGATGAAGTTTTGGCGCTGAAATCAAATTCAAATATGTGTTTTAAAATATATAGTTTGATTGTTGGTTTAATTTCAAATGCGCATGTTTAGCTCAGTTGGTTGATACATTGGTCTATGAACGAATGGTCCTGGGTTCGAATCCCCCAGGCCATTTTGTTTTGTTTTATTTTTTTCAATGTTTTCACAGGTTAAAAAATAAAAAGATCATTGCCCAAACTTTATCACCAGCACGCACCTGGCCTGGTGGCAGCCATTCTGGTCCAAGGGTGGAAAGGCCTAGGGCGTGGGTTCGATCCCTGCCCCAGGTAAGTTTTTAGTTTCATTTTTTTAAATTATTCCGTTTTGTTAATTTATTTTATAAATTATATTTCTTATAATAAAAACATATTTAAATAATCATATGTAAATATATTATCTTCATATTTTCTAAAGGACCTTTAATTTATTTTCTAAAAAATTCAATCCTAGTTTTTTTATTTTAAATTAAAATATGTATATATTATTATTATATATTTATTATTTTTGGTAAATAATTAAATTAATAATGTAAATTAAATTATAAATCCTAATTATATTTTCTAAATTTCTAAAACCCTAATCCTGATTTTTCTTAATTATAAAATTAACCCAAATTTTTATTTAACTTCAATATTAAACTTAATTAATTTTTCTTATATGTAATTAAATAATTAATCTTATTTTGTAAATAATTATTATATAATTTTTATTATTCTCATCATCTTATTTCCTTTCTAAAAAATTCTTAAAAATTGTTTATTTAATTAAAAAATATTATCTTAACTTGTATATGTTTTTACATTTGTGCTAACCCTTTTCTTCTTATAATTATTTTATCACTAACCTTTTATTTAATTGCTTATTTTATTATATAGTTATTATTTAATTTGTTTTTATTATAATGTAACTGTAAAAGCTTTGTAATAGTCGTAGTTTATGATTGCTTTATATTTTTTATAAATATTATTGCTTTGGTTAGTAAATATAGGGAGTGATAACTTATTTGCTTTAAAATTAATTTAGATCACTAATCATAAAGATAAATATTTGAACTTATACACGCACACACGTAAGTCGATCTTTGATCGCCATCTCACTTCCTAAGGTTATCCCTCATGTTGCCTAAATAAAAAGGTCAAGTAAGGTGTCTAAAAGCAAAGTCCCTTCTCATAAACAAATCATCTAGTCCCTTTTCAATATTAAAAGAACAAGTCCCTTAGAGGTTGCCTTCGTAAATGATCTTGTCCCTTTCGAATAAAAGATGATAAGTCCCTTCGTATTGCTAAGACACCTTACAGTTGCCTAATCACAGATGACCCTTCATATGTCCCATACAACATCCAAGGTAATGACTACCTATTCCTTAATAATAGGGATAGTCTTACCATTGAAAGAACATTTAAGAACAGAAAAGATTCAAATTAGGGTAGGTTCCTCTTAAGTACTTGCTCACTCTTTCAAAAACATTTCATAACACTTCACATTTTCAAACAATTTTCAAAACAAAGTCTTTATATATATCCGTACAAGGATCATTATAATGTACTTAAGAAAATTTCTAATCACACACTACACTTCTTAAAACAATATAAAGTGAGCTAAGTAACTAAGAGCCCATGGATAACCATGGATATAAAGGGTGCTAACACCTTCCCTTTGTATAACCTACCCCCCGAACTCAAAATCTTTTTAAGGTCTTTCCTGTTCCTTTATGCCCTTTCCTTTTGGATAAAATAAAAGTCGGTGGCGACTCTTGTTATCCGCAACATTTAACTAAAGTCAGTTCTCCCACCGTGTTACAGAACCGGCGACTCTGCTGGGGATTTGTAAAAGAGGGGTACCCTTAGGAATTAGATCACTTTAAACTTGTTTGCTTTGTTTGCTTTCCTTTACTTGTTGGGTGCTCTTATGTGTGAAAAATCCTAACCCGGATCTAGTGTAACTTAGGTAAATGGCAATAGAACAAGGAAACTGTACGGCGTATACCGATATGGTTGATCCGGTGGCCATATTTAGTGGGACTTCTTGGTTGGTGCTTATGTTCCTTAAGTAAAGTTGAGGATAATATGAGGCTGCCATATGTTGTCAATACACTAACTGACTTTTAGAACCCTAGTCATCCCATCTTGGCCTTTTAGAAAAGTAGTAAGATAACCGGCTTTGGTGAAGACTGAAGTTGGTTGATACTCGATACTACGCTCATTGAGATCCTAAACTTGGAGGGTTTTGGTTGGCAAGTAAGTTGCCTACTGAACAATCACCCTTGGGAAGGATCAATGATATTGAGATCCCTTAGAACCTGGTTACTTTTGTAGGACAAGATGAACCAACTAAACTTCAGGGGAGGGTACTTACCTTTAAACCTCATGCAAGCCTTCAAACCTAGTGTTATTGTGTGACTTGTTTGTGTGTGCCACATGCTTGTAATTGAGCATAACATCATAGCATCATCATGCATCATAAGCATAGCATTTTCACTAACCATTTCAAGGACCAAAGGATTTATCTTTGTTCTTTGTTGCAGGTCATGGCTTCTACTCGTAGGAATACTATCAGGATCAACTTGGTAGGAATACCTCCTAAGCTTAAGGAGTTGGTTTCTCAAATTTCTGAAAACTCCCAGTTCATCAAGAAGCATGGTCACCTACTGGACTTAGTCACTTCAGGGTTCAATGAGGACATGATGAGTGTTCTATTTCAGTTCTTTGATCCTAAACATCATTGTTTCACATTCCCCGACTATCAGCTGGTACCTACAATGGAAGAGTTCTCCAAACTTCTGGGTATACCTGTCCTTGATCAGAAACCATTCACAGGCTTGGAAAAAGAGCCTAAACCTGAAGTCATTGCTGCAGCCTTACATTTGAAGAAATCAGACATTGTCTTAGAAACGAGGAGTGGAGTTAAGGGTATTCTGGCTAAGGTGTTGATAGAGAAGGCTCAAGTGTTCTTGAAGGCTATGAGCTATGATGTTTTTGAGGATATCTTAGCCTTGTTGATTTATGGCTTAGTGTTGTTCCCTAATCCAGATCAGTTCATAGACGTTCACGCCATCAACATATTTCTGAGTCACAATCCAGTGCCTACATTACTTGGAGACATTCTGCATTCTCTTCATACTCGTACTACGAAGGCACGAGGAACTCTGATGTGCTGCATACCTTTGCTATCTAGGTGGTTTATTTCTCACCTTCCTCGATCAGTGATGAAGAATGAACAAGGGTTCAGGTGGTCCAAGAGGATTATGTCACTCTCTCATTCAGATATTCATTGGTGCTCTCGATCTATGGAGAATGTTACTATCATTGACCGTTGTGGGGAGTTCCCTAATGTGCCACTTCTAGGCATAAGAGGGGGCATTACTTACAACCCTTCCTTAGCTTTACGTCAGTTTGGTTATGCTCGAAGTGATGGTCCTCATGACATGTTGATTCAGGGTATTGTGTTCGACTACGACAACGATCTGCAAGGTTATCATCAAAGGTTTATACGAGCATGGGGTAAAGTGAACCAGGTTGACAGCAAGACTCTGGAGCCCAAGTACACCATTCATATGGAACCTTATCTCAGATGGGTACGATCTCGTGCTCAGACTCTTATGATGCCATATCCTGCCATCCTGCCAGTTACTATAGAACCTGTTGCTGAAGGAGATACTTCTTATACCATCCTTCACCCAGACATGCCCACTGACATGGAAGAGCTACAGAGGTCCTGGATCCAGTTGAGGGAGCAAAGGGATACTTTTGAGACTCAAAGCAAGTAAAGAAAGAATCCTGGAGCTAACAAAGCAACTTCACGAGGAGCGGAATCTCAACTCATACCTCAACACAAAGAGGAAACGTCCATGGGAGACTTAAAACCCCATCTTTTGTATTCATTGCATTTTTATTGTACGCCCAAGGGGCAAACAAATTTATTACTAATAAAACTTTACTCTTTGGTTGTTTAAACAAATTTAAATCCCGCGGTCCTTGAAAACGTTGCATACGCATTTACATACCATATCATTGCATCACAGGTTTCTTATGTACAAGTATCTTATCTTCTCGCTGTTTATTTCAGCAGCAATGGCTCTTGAACAAACAGTCAAAGATCTCCAGGCTCAGAATGCACAATTCCAAGAGATGATTCTGAACTTGTCCAAGGGACAAGATGAGTTGAAGACACTGCTGGCTAAGAAGAAGAATCCTGAGGACAACAAGGATGATCAGCTGGAACAACTACAAGCTGAGATGACAGAAATGAGGACCCAGATGAATGATCAGGTGGCTCTTATTCAAAGTTTAGCTCAGGGGCAAGAAGAGCTAAGAACCTTTGTCCATAAGTTTCAAAGTAATGAAGTCAAGAATCTAAGTGTTAGTCAACCTCCGTTAAAACAAGCTGACTTGGTTGAAAGGAAGAGGAGGATAAAAGAAGGAAAGAGACAGGTTGCCACTGATTTTTCTTCAGTTGAAGAAAAAAGACCTGATAAGGTTAATCCACCTCAACACAAGGAATGTAGAAGGCAGTTTATCAAATTCAGCACTCCAATGTCACAAGTTCTGAAATGCTTGTTGGAGATGAAGCTAATTTCTTTGAAAAGTCCTCCTCAAAATCCTAATACTGCCTCTCCTCACTATAATTCCAAGGCAAGGTGTGAGTATCACTCCGACAGTCCTGGACATGATACTAATAACTGTTGGACACTGAAGAATAAGATTCAAGACCTAACTGACGAAGGAATCCTCGAGGTTACACCAGAAGGTCAAATTGAATTCTACTATCGTCCATCGAACGTCGAAGCTGCAAGACAAATTACCCAAAGTAGCAATAAAGAAAGCCTACCTATTCCTGTTGAGATATGGGGCACCTTGGGACATCCAAGTGGAAAATTTGATTTCATGGTGAAATATACTGCTCCTGAAAGTTCACAGATTGCAATTGAAGACATTCAGCCAACTAGATGGGACAACATTTGAACTTTCATTTGTAATTTCTTTTGTTTTATTTAAACACTTACTATTATGTTAAACTTTTGTTTTCATTAATGCATTGCATATGTTTGTCTTGAATTAATCCATTCGTTTCACTATATTTTAAACTATGCTTCATATTTCTATTTTATGATATTTAACTCCTGATAAAGCTATAAGCCTGTAGAGGGAGGATGACGAAAACAATACCATAATCTTATGCAGTATGCTTTTGAATAGACTATGCTGACGATGTACAGGCATTGTTTCAATTCCTAAACAGTGGAGATATAAGGAAGTTAATCCCTAGTCAACACTTTTGAGCCTATGAAGTAGGAGTTTTTATTCTCGCACAAATTAAAACCCTTATTCATAACCCGGGGCAGGGTAGTTACTCGGTTAACTCAAATATGCCAATTATCTGTGTTGTACACAATTAATGATGGTTATTTGTAATCATTAAACCTGACAGTCAATATCCAGCAAAAGAAAAACCCACTAAGTCAAAACCTATGAAGGAGACTTAGTAAAAAAAAATAGAGAAATTCCGATGACTGTAATTTTGAAACAAACAGTTCAGATAAAAAGAAGATATAACAAAGTCAAAAGAAAAAAGAGGTCACTATGAATCCTCAACAAAGAAAGATGACTGAATGTTCAAATAAATTTTTGGTTTTTGAACCATCACAAATGTCAGTGTTACAATTTCAAACTCCTTTGAGCCTCAATGCATAAGTTAACTGAGCATAGGACTGAAGAACATCATGGAGATTGGGTTGGGTACAAATAAAATTTGAGCCTTTATCCTTTGTTTCTTAAACCGTGAACCAGACCACGTTACAACCCTTTAAAAGTCCTAACTGAAGCATGGTTAGTTCGAAAGTGTACTGCTACCAAAAGGTATCCTGACTCCTTTAGGGCTTATTATAAAACTTGAGTTAATATCACAGTTTTCACAAAAAACTGTTTTTCTAAAATAACTCTTTTTCAAAACTTCAATACAGACATAAGCATTGCATTTTTGAATATATTTGTTTGCATATACTTGAGCGTTTGATAAACAGAGAAACTTACAGAATGAATGTTCAAAGTCCTTCCAATAAACAAAGTGCTTCCTGGATCAAATTCCATGTATACAAAGGGCCATAGTCATTATCTCCCAAACAAGGGGGCAGGCCATGATGCTGCCTAACTCATTTGGGGCAATCAGGACAGGATTCAATTATGTTTAAGTAGCCAGGGGCAGATCTCCTCATCCATCTAAGTTACCAAGGGTAACATTACAGAGTTCATAATGAAAGGGGCATACCAACTTATTGTTCAATTCATTCGGGGCAATCAGGGCCAGATTCAACAATGCGTAATAGCCAAGGGCAACTCTCCTTATATATTTGAATTACCAAGGGTAGCATTATAAAGTTCATGATGTCAGAGGCATATTATTGCGAGGCATTCTGCTTAGGTAACTACATTCAGATACTTCCATTATTGGACAATTCATCCTCAACCAAGGGGCAATGCTTTCTTTTCAAATCTAATACCCAGAGCGTATATGGTCCATCACAATTTGAAGACACGTACCTCTTATTGTATTACCTTGATATTGGATTCTCAGCAGAAGCTATTGTGGAAATTAATTGTTTACGCTAGTAGTATCAGATGGTGTCAGTATCATGTCTTCAGATCCATCTATGAGGATTTCTGGGAAGGTATTCAGGAAAGTTAAGAATCTCAGGAGCTCTAAACCCAATTGGTTATACACTCTCAAAGTTGAAACGATTCTGTTTTCGAGTTCAGCTTTACTTTTCCCTCTTTATTCAAGTAGGAAATGCTTTTTGAATCCAGATTTACTTTTACCCTATTTACATAAGCGAAACGTCCATTGGTTGTGTTTGAATATGATTGATGTTTACCAGAAATGCATAAAAATGCAGTAATAGTATTTACTAAGGGCGAACGAAGGCAGGAATTCAACGAAGCTTCGCCAGTTCATCCCCACAAGACAACTACAAATCCCCAGCAGACAACTACAAATCTCCAGCAGAGAAAATCTATCTTTATAGATACTTCGAGTTACATCTCCCCTTGAATTTATGTCCATCTCTTTTATCCTCAGTCGGGATACTCAGGAACTTATTCCTTCAATAGAAGTACGACGAACGAAGACGGGAAGTTATAAATACAATACTATCAAACAAGACGGGAACGAGTTTCTCATATTCTTCAGCAACGAATCGGGATTTATTTTCCCTAGCCAGCAGTTGTTATACAAAGATATCCAGACGCTTCAGGCTGCATGATTCATACATACATCATTTACATCATACCGTAACATATCCAGAAATGCATAATACATTTACTTAGGTGCATCATACTATGCATGCATACATATTGCATAAACTAACATTCTCCTTGCAGGAAAGTTATATGCAGATAAAACAATATCAACAATTCACAACAGATTAGAAATGATCCACACATTACTCCATATATCCTCGGAGAGTAGGCAAACGGTCTGTACACAGATCCATTCCCTAATCCAGGATATTTCCAGAAGATTTCATCTATCTGGTCTTGAATAGTAGGCAAACGGTCTGTACAAAGATCCATTCCCTGGTTCAAGATATTTTCAGAAGATTTAATCTACTGGCCCTTGAATACCAGGCAAACGGTCTATACAAAGATCCATTCCCTGGTTCAAGATATTTTTCAGAAGAACTAATCCTGACGTTCTTTTGGCCCTTGAATAGCAGGCAAACGGTCTGTACAAAGATCCATTCCCTGGTTCAAGATATTTTTCAGAAGAACTAATTCTGACGTTCTTTTGGCCCTTGAATAGCAGGCAAACGGTCTATACAAAGATCCATTCCCTGGTTCAAGATATTTTTCAGAAGAACTAATCCTGACGTTCTTTTGGCCCTTGAATAGCAGGCAAACGGTCTCTACAAAGATCCATTCCCTGGTTCAATATATTTTTCAGAAGAACTAATCCTGACGTTCTTTTGGCCCTTGAATAGCAGGCAAACGGTCTGTACAAAGATCCATTCCCTGGTTCAAGATATTTTTCAGAAGAACTAATCCTGACGTTCTTTTGGCCCTTGAATAGTAGGCAAACGGTCTGTACAAAGATCCATTCCCTGGTTCAAGATATTTTTCAGAAGAACTAATCCTGACGTTCTTTTGGCCCTTGAATAGCAGGCAAACAGTCTATACAAAGATCCATTCCCTGGTTCAAGATATTTTCAGAAGAATTAATCCTGACGTTCTTTTGGCCCTTGAATAGTATGCAAACGGTCTGTACAAAGATCCATTCCTTGGTTCAAGATATTTTTTCAGAAGAACTAATCCTGACGTTCTTTTGGCCCTTGAATAGCAGGCAAACAGTCTGTACAAAGATCCATTCCCTGGTTCAAGATATTTTTCAGAAGAACTAATCCTGACGTTCTTTTGACCTTGAATAGCAGGCAAACGGTCTGTACAAAGATCCATTCCCTGGTTCAAGATATTTTTCAGAAGAATTAATCCTGACATTCTTTTGACCTTGGAGAGTAGGCAAACGGTCTGTACAAAGATCCATTCCCTAATCCAAGATACTTCCAGAAGAGATAATCGTCATGAAGATTTATTTCTACTGGTACATTCAACCATTCAAACTATGATGCATAAACGATTCAGAGACGGCCTATACGAAGACCTAGTACTGATATTCAGTATCAACATAAAAGTTATCATCACATCCTGATATTTTAGATTGCATCTCTAAGCCCATCTCCAGTTCTTCCAAGTGGCATCTTAAAGCCCACTTAAGCATATACAACCAATCATCAGTGTTACTTTACACACCGGAGAGTGCAAATTTTTGGGCTTTTGTGTTCAATCCCCTTCAACCTTCCAGGTCACGAATGGCACATATACCAATCTAAAGCCTAAGGTTTCAGAAAATTGAACAGGGGCAGCTGTTGCACCCCAAAATTTGCCCTCCACAAGACAAGACATTGTGTCCCAAGAGGTTCACAACGTTCACAAGACATCTCATGAGGTTCACAAGGTTCACAATTGATTGACAAATTTGACAATTCCCTCAGACAATGCATCCTCCTAAGCAATGCATCTTAAACTAGGGTTTTGACTTTTATCAGGCTAAATGGACTTCCAAGACTTCAAGTGAGCTTCATAGCATCTTATATGTGTTCAAGAATCCCCATGTCAAGTCTCAAGACTTTCCCAAAAGATTTGCTCAGTCAGATGATCAGATAGGTTAAAATCAGTCAAGGCAGTCAACCAGTCAAACTGAGGTCAACTGTGGTCAAACAAAAGTCAAACTTTATGATTTTTTTGCCAACATCAAGTATATGAAGTAAAATTCATCATTTTATCAAGGGTTGATCATGATTCATCAAGGAGATTTCAGATCATCAAGAATCAGGAGTTTCTAAATTAGGGTTCTCACAGGAAAAGTCAACTGAACTTTGACCAGCCATAACTTTCACATGCCTCATCAAAAATTTTCCATCCAAAGCTCAATTTGAAGGAAATTGAATTCTCTACAACTTTGTGTCTCACAAGCCAAGCCCAAAAATGCTTCATTTGGAAGGTATGAGCTAAGACATTATAGGTCCTTTTAAAAGTCAACAAAAAGTCAACAACTTCAAAAGAGCATAACTTGAGAATGGTAAAAGATATGGACATGATACCAAAGAGGTTGGTTAAAGGACTCTTTAAGCTTTTCAAAATGTCCAGGAACACCTTCATAGCATTAAAATTGAAGGATTTGTGCCCTTGCAAAGTTGGAAAAGTTTTGGGAAGTTTATGAAGCAAATAAGGCCTTAAAACCAATTTTTGCTAAATGAGCCCACCAAATTACCATCCAATCTTTACAAACTCATCAAGCACGACCCAAACCATACATTTTCTGATTTTTTATATTTTATTTCATATTTATTTGAATTTTATTCATTAAAATACAAATTAAATTAAAATAAAATATGAAAATCATATATTTGAAAAAGATTTGGATTCTAGAAGGTCATAAACACCATTCAAGACTAAATATTCACATCCAAATTCGTGCTAGGCCAAGATAGTAAGAATATATTGGATTTTTTTGATATTTTTGAATGAGAGATTCCTTCATAATCAAGCAATCAATTTTCATGATACAAAGCCCATTCTTTTTGACCTAATTGCATCCATATATATACATGAACACACTGCAAGCACAAGAGGACGATTTTGCAGCCTCCACACATATCCTTCAACTTCAAAATATCAAGAAAAAAGTCATTTACGGTTTTGGAGTTAGAAAGAATTTCAAGACATTCTAAAGGTTGCATTAGCTTCTCTGATCATCACTGATCATGTAGCAATCATCATCTGCATCTCTAACACCATGAATTGCTCTAACCGAATCACTCTTGTTCAAGCTTTTATATTTTTTCGATTTCATACTTTCATGCGTTATTAATTGATTTTGCTTGCTGATTTGTGTTTGTTTTGAAGCATAGAAGCTTTCTGGATAAACCAATTGAAGTTTCATGGCCTAAATCATTAGATGCCATTGTTAGGGTTTGAGATTCGAATTCGGGATCTTGGTATTTAGGGTGTTTAAATGGATTCTAAGAACATGGCAATAACATATAAACTTCATGTGATTAACCTGGGCTGTTAATTTATATTAATATTGTGGTTTGCTTGATGATTCAAAAACATAGGTTTTCTGGTTCAAGAACATGCAGGAAAATTCGCAAGAAACTTTGAAGGAAAATTCGCAGGAAATTGGATGAATGAGATGAAGTTTTGGCTCTGAAATCAAATTCAAATATGTGTTTTAAAATATATAGTTTGATTGTTGGTTTAATTTCAAACGCGCATGTTTAACTCAGTTGGTTGATACATTGGTCTATGAATGAATGGTCCTAGGTTCGAATCCCCCCAGACCATTTTGTTTTGTTTTATTTTTTTCAATGTTTTCACAGGTTAAAAAATAAAAAGATCATTGCCCAAACTTTATCACCAACACGCAGCTGGCCTGGTGGCAGCCATGCTGGTCCAAGGGTGGAAAGGCCTAGGGCGTGGGTTCGATCCCTGCCCCAGGTATGTTTTTAGTTTCATTTTTTTTAATTATTCCGTTTTGTTAATTTATTTTATAAATTATATTTCTTATAATAAAAACATATTTAAATAATCATATGTAAATATATTATCTTCGTATTTTCTAAAGGACCTTTAATTTATTTTCTAAAAAATTTAATCCTAGTCTTTTATTTTAAATTAAAATATGTATATATTATTATTATATATTTATTATTTTTGGTAAATAATTAAATTAATAATGTAAATTAAATTATAAATCCTAATTATATTTTCTAAATTTCTAAAACCCTAATCCTGATTTTTCTTAATTATAAAATTAACCCTAATTTTTATTTAACTTCAATATTAAACTTAATTAATTTTTCTTATATGTAATTAAATAATTAATCTTATTTTGTAAATAATTATTATATGGTTTTTATTATTCTCATCATCTTATTTCCTTTCTAAAAAATTCTTAAAAATTGTTTATTTAATTAAAAAATATTATCTTAACTTGTATATGTTTTTACATTTGTGCTAACCTTTTTCTTCTTATAATTATTTTATCACTAACCTTTTATTTAATTGTTTATTTTATTATATAGTTATTATTTAATTTGTTTTTATTATAATGTAACTGTAAAAGCTTTGTAATGGTCGTAGTTTATGATTGCTTTATGTTTTTTATAAATATTATTGCTTTGGTTAGTAAATATAGGGAGTGATAACTTATTTGCTTTAAAATTAATTTAGATCACTAATCATAAAGATAAATATTTGAACTTATACACGCACACACGTAAGTTGATTTTTGATCGCCATCTCACTTCCTAAGGTTATCCCTCATGTTACCTAAATAAAAAGGTCAAGTAAGGTGTCTAAAAGCAAAGTCTCTTCTCATAAACAAATCATCTAGTCCCTTTTCAATATTAAAAGATCAAGTCCCTTCGAGGTTGCCTTCGTAAATGATCTTGTCCCTTTCGAATAAAAGATGATAAGTCCCTTCGTATTGCTAAGACACCTTACAGTTGCCTAATCACAGATGACCCTTCATATGTCCCATATAACATCCAAGGTAATGACTACCTATTCCTTAATAATAGGGATAGTCTTACCATTGAAAGAACATTTAAGAACAGAAAAGATTCAAATTAGGGTAGGTTCCTCTTAAGTACTTGCTCACTCTTTCAAAAACATTTCATAACACTTCACATTTTCAAACAATTTTCAAAACAAAGTCTTTATATATATCCGTACAAGGATCATTATAAAGTACTTAAGAAAATTTCTAATCACACACTACACTTCTTAAAACAATTTAAAGTGAGATAAGTAACTAAGAGCCCATGGATAACCATGGATATAAAGGGTGCTAACACCTTCCCTTTGTATAACCTACCCCCCAAACTCAAAATCTTTTTAAGGTCTTTCCTGTTCTTTTATGCCCTTTCCTTTTGGATAAAATAAAAGTCGATGGCGACTCTTGCTATCCGCAACATTTAACTAAAGTCAGTTCTCCCACCGTGTTACACCGGTGATGCACTTAAGTTTGTGGGATAGACGTGCATAATCAGGATAAATGAACCCTCTTCATATATCCTCCGTAAATATATGGTCTAAGACAAACGAGTCTTCTTCGATCAAACCTGTTATGCCAGGAATGACATTAGGATTGGACGAACCCTCTTCACGAATCTTGCGTAGACAAGTGGTGCTTGAGACTGACGAACCTCCTTCGGATAACCCGTTACACCAGGACCGGTAACCATTTTGACGTTTAATCCCACCGTCAGGACTTCAAACCTCTTCAACACATACGATTATTGGATGATCATCAAGAGAACACAGACGAGTGCCATAAGTCAATGATACAAACGAATATCAGACGATGATCTAAGAAACACAGATGAGCACTTCAAGCGATGATACAGACGAATATCAACCACTAATACAGACGAGTACCAGAAATCCAACACAAACGAGCATTTGGAGTAGCAATACAGACGAGTACCAGAGATCCAACACAGACGAGCATTTGGAGTAGCAATACAGACGAGTGCCAGAGTGATTATCAAATCAACACATATGGACATAAGCTAACACAGACGAGTGTGAGGGACGATACAGACGAGTATCCAAATAATGCAGACGAGCGTCAAACACAGACAAGATTTGGAGACATGCATACGAGCATCAAACAGATATCAAACACAGATGAGTGTTAGGGGATGCATACGGGCCTCAAGCAGGTGTCAAACACAGACGAGTGTTGGGGAATGCATACGGGCCTCAAGCAGGTGTCAAACACAGACGAGTGTTGGGGAATGCATACGGGCCTCAAGCAGGTATCAAACACAGACGAGTGTTGGGGAATGCATACGAGCATCAAACGGGTGCCTGATTGGCAGTAAGAGTAACAACTCTGCAGGGGAGAACCAGGTCAAGAGGCTTTGATAATGCCTAACTCTGGCTGGGGAGATAAACAACTATCTGTATCATCACACTGGCCAAAAATAAATTGGCGATCTCTGGGGAATATTTTAATGATGAGCAACCTCAAAACATGAAACTCTGTGGGGAATGATCATCTTCAAACTTGGTTGGGGATATGCTTCGTCAACATATTTGTTGGGGAGATAACTTTGACAATTCTAAGCTCTGTGGGGAACTGTAAGGCCTTCAGCTTCCTGCTGGGAATACTTCATTGTGGAAAGATAACTTCGCTTGGGGATGAGAACAATTCAATTAGCCTTGAATTTTTGCTGGGGATATCATCTGCTCTAACTCAGTTGGGGAAATGACAAACTTCTGGCATGACTGAGAAACAAATTTGGCAATGCTCTGCTGGAGAGAGACTTTGCTGGAAAATTAGAGATCCAAATAAGCAAAATTATGCCCCAGGTATAGTATGACGACTGTGTTGGGAAGATATGCCAATGAAAATTGGACTTTGACTGAATGAGAAAAACCAACTTCTCATGAGGAAACCTTGTCGGCTGAAGGAAGATTTTATGCTCAGGGAGGAAATAAACTTCCAATGCCCTGCTGGGAAAATAAATACCAGACATTCCATGAGAATTAACACAGTGCTTCAAACTTCTGAGTTCAACAGTTGCACACTGATTATCACGAGTGAATAAGCATTCCTTCACTCCTCAAATTATGCCCCAGACTACATCGTCTATGAAAAGATTGTCCCTAGAGGATTTTACAGAAGACATGACATCCAGAATTGCCCCAGTGTCTTCAAATTCTTTCAGAGATATTCATCACATCTCGAGATAACTGCCCCGGACTACGTCTTGAAACGATTCTTGTCCCACACCAGAGAGAAAACAGACACCATGTGGTATGAAGAAGCAATGAAAATGATGCAAGATGTAGACGTATGCTCATGATGCTAAGGATATGATGATATGAAGATGAGCTACGGGAAATGATTGAAACAAGGATGGTTGGGCGTTAGGGCCAGGTTGATGGTGATTTTTTTTTTGATTTTGGTTGCCAAGAAATTGGACTTTGAAGGTGAATTACCAGACGAGAACTGGTTTATTAAAGGTAGGCCAACAGACGAGAACTGACTGGCAAAGAATAAGTTGTCAGACGATAATTGACTCCTTGGGGTTCATTGTCAAACGAGAATTGACTCTGAAAAAGAATGACTACCAGACGAGAACTGGAGACCAAAAGGCTAAATGAAAAGGTGACCAGACGAGAACTGGTTAAAAGATTCACCTACCAGACAAGAACTGGTATTTGAAGTTGGTTTGCCAGATGAGAACTGGACTTTGGGTTGGTTTGCACGACGAGAACTGGCCTTTGAAATGGTTTTCCAGACAAGAACTGGACTTTGAATGGGTTTTCTAGACGAGAACTGGACTTTGAAATGTCAAGAAGTTGGGTCACGAGACCATTGCCGTGAGATTGAAGGTTTGGGGCCCAAGGCATTTATGATGTGATATGCTATAGGAAGCGACATAAATAACGTATCCAAATGACCTATGCAATGATCATGAAAGGCTAGAAAAGCTCCCGAGGTGGGAAGAAAGGTCTTTGGTGACAAGGCTTCTGGTTGAGAAGGGTTACAAAGGCGAGGGTGGGTAGCATGATTTCCCGACACTCGTCTTGAACTCGGTGATCACCGATATAACTTGCTCTGTGTAGCTAAAGTTTCCCCTGCCTGATGAGTCTCTGAACAGACTGCCCTTGATTATCCAATTCTTGGAATGGCGGACTTTGATGTTCTCTCGAGGAGAGTTACACTTGGAGAGCTCTGGAAGTTTTCTGCCCCAGCATGAGCATGGAAGCGACTTAACTCATTCTGAATGTACATTGGAAGAACTCGCTCTTATTCAACAGAAAATTTGGGTGTCCTGCCCTTGTTTGGTAAATTCAGCTCTGGTCAATTGACTCTTGAATGATGTTCCTCAATCAACTGATGCTTAGGAACTTGTTTTACCCTGATTGATTCCAAAACCACTGGATAAAGTAGCGGTAAAATCGTGAGTGTAAGCTATTGATTAACTTAACTCAAGGTACACAGAGTCGCCACCGCGCTTTTATTTATTTCCAAAAGGAAAAAGGTAAAAGAACGAATAAAAACCTAAGGAATCTAAAAGCAAAACCTAAAAGAAACAAACAGAGAATGGGTAAGGGGATTGGTTACAAATCAGGAAGGTTTTACGCACCCGACTCGTCCGTGGTACTCCACGGGAGCCCTTTGACATATTTATTTCTTTTTGGTTTGAAATTGGTTTGCTTGAAAATGATTGAAGAGATGAGGAGAAGAACGTTTTTTAATGTTTTTGTGTTTGATGAAGTTTTAACGCCTCATGCCTACGTACCCACAAAGTGCAATGCAAGATCAAAACCTCGTAGTTCGTGGTACAAAATTTGAAAAGAAACAATGAGTTGAATTAATTTTAAAATGTAGAGATAAGTCGTCATTCTTTAGCGAATAATTCCGCTAGAAAGAATGAATCATATCTAAACATATGAAAAGAAAAGTGCACAAAGGCACAAAAACAATTGAGTGAGTTTTGAATTTTTTAAAGTATGTAAGAAAAGAATTTCGATATATTTACATGGATTAACATTTATTAAGAAAATAAAGTGAAAAGATAAAAATCACTTGACCTAAGTCAAGGTTTGATTGCGAAAGCATTTGAAGTTTAAAAACGAAGAAGATTTTTGAAATAGGGAGAAGTTTTGAAAATCTAAGAAGTGGGAGGAGATGAAGGGACTATCCTAATACTTGAATTAAAAAGTTAAGAGAAGAGCGATCAAACCATATTATGAACATTTCTTCATGGTAACCGGAATTCCATCTTCAAAGACAAATGAAGTTAATTTTAGGCCATGGTCTTCAATCGATCACAAATTGAGCAAAGGGAGAGATCCTAAAATTTAAGTCCAAATTCCAATGCTAAGGATAGTAACCATAGTCCGAAATTAGAAGTCACAAGTATTTTTTAATGTTTAATCCTTTATTAATGTTTTGTTTCCAAATGGACAAAAGAAAAATCACAAGCAACAATATAAACATAAACAATATGATATATGATATAATATGATAATAACATAATAAAGAGAGATAAGGAGCGAGAAATTGAAATAAAGAGGATAAGGTGCGAGAGATTGAATTTAAATGGATTATATTCACATTATTATAATATTCACATATAAGTGGTATGATGAACTTAATCAAGCACAACCACGAAGATAATAAAAAAATCGAGGCAACCGGATCCAAGTGGATCTTATTCCGAATCGGGACAAATTTAGGTCTATGTTAAGCAATCGTCGAGTAATTTACGAAGTAATTACCCTACAAATGAGGTCGGCCACCACTAATTAAAGTGGAAAATATTTGTGCTAATACATGTTAGAGAAATGATATTATTAATCATTCTCCGAAAACATGTCGCACTAAAAGAAAAAGAACGGTCTAATCTTAATCGAGATTTTCGTTGAATTTATCGAAGGCAACCTATCACGATCTCAAAGTATGGAGAATGATCCAAATGATCATTCATCCATAGATTTGAAATAATGAAGATTAAACATCTTCGAAAATTAACAATCACGAATCGGAGATTTTCATCGACCAAAAAAGAAAAATAAGAGATGAAAAAGAAAAATGGATCTAAAATAAATCCATAAAGGAAATTGAAATCTTTTTTTAAATCTTTTTTCCTAAAATATATTTTCTAAATTGTTTCTAAAATATTTTTTCCTAAATTTTTCTAAAAAATACTTTTCTAAAATACTTTTCTAAAATACTTTTTCCTGAATTTTACATCAAAATAAAAATTGAAAATAATTTTCTTAAGAAAATCCACACTAATCAAAAAATAAAAAAGAAAAGAAAAGGAAAAACCAGGGGGTGGATCCGCGGGCCTATGGCATGGATAACAATGGAATCAAACTGCCTTAAGGCCCAAACTCCAAACACATTTTTATTAAAATTAAAAGGAAACAAGAATATAAAAAATAAAAAAAGAAACAGAAGAAATTAAATCTTCTTCTTCTTCACACGGCTGGTTCACAAAAAGGGGAAAGAAAAACAAATCCACTGCTACCTTCTTCTTCTTCGTTAAGCCGCTCAACTGTATTCTCTTTGAATCTCCAATCTCCGAACCAAAACGCACTTAACCTTCTTCACTTCTTCTTCTTCAACAAGAAAAAATATGAAATCCGAATGCTTCTTCTTCTTCACTGCGATTTCAACATAACTCTTGTTCAAGATCTTTTGCTTCTCTCACAATAACTAGTTTAAGGAGATTCAAGGATTCGAATCTGAAATGGATTTTGATTTCGGCAGAATTTTGAGGGGCTAATTGAAGCTTAGATTTAGAAGGTGAGAGATGCTTAATTTATAGAAGGAATGGATGAATTTGGAATTGAGTTTTGGCTGCCATTTTGATTGTTATCTGTTGTGTTTCAGGTGCTGAGTTTTCGCGTGAGCTTCTCATTTTGATTTCTGCGTTTTGTGTTCATTTGGTTGTGCGTTTTGATGCTTGGAAAAGTTTTGGAGGTCACGGGTATTACGCATCAGCTGCGTTTTGTGTTGTTCCGTGTGCGTTTTGCTGTTTGTGTGATGTTCGTTGATGCGGCTTGGATTTGATTGTAGCTGAGCCTGTGGGAAAAGGCTTGGGAGTTGTTTGAGGGCTACGGAAAGCGTTGGCTTGTGTTTTCGGCGTGATGTGCTTGGGCTAGTGAAGGTTTGGAATTTTGGCTTATTGCTTTTGTTTGCGTGCGGAAGGCTTTGCATTGGTACGGCTGGAAGCATTGGCTGCTGTGGCTTGATGAAATTGTTCGTACGGGATGCGTGATGGCTGGGAGTGAAATTTTCATGTGGTACGGCTTGTTGTGCAGCGAAGTCTTGGCTTGGAACTTGCGCGTGCGTATGAAGCTGTTTGCTTGGGAAATATTTTGGCTGTAGCTGGATTCCTGTGGCTGAAGGGCGTGCGGCTTGTGGATTGAGAAGCTGATATTGGCTGGATGAGGTATTTGGGCGTGAGCTGGGAAAGTGACGTGTTGATGTGAATGAGAAGCTTGGTGTGATGCTTTTTGTTATTTATTTTTTGTTGTATAAAAATGAAAAAAAAAAGCTTAAATATAAAATGGGCTTTTTGTTTAGTAATAGGCCTTGATGGTTCTTGAATGGAAATCATAATTTTATGGATATTCAAAATAAAACATAAAAGTAAAGAAATGTAAAATTTGGTAGAACTTGAATTGGAATTAAACAAATAAAATGGATGTAAATGGTAATTTGATAGAAATTGGAAAAGATCAAGGAAATAATTTGGACATAAAATGGATTAAAAAAAAATACTAATGGAAAATGGATAAAATGGATTAAAATAATATTTGTGAATGGATAAAAATCGGAAAAAAAAAATGGGTTATAGGTAGAATGGCTATTGGAAATTGATAATGAATAATCGGAATAGAACGAATAATGAAAATGGCCATAGAATTGGAAATGTGAATGGATATTACCTATGAAAAAAATGTATAAGGAAATTGGTGGTAAATGATTAAAAAAATGGTTATGAATCAGGTAATAGGTGAAGCGATGATTTCTTTTATTTTAAGCCCAGAACCAAATTTTCATTTTTCCACACACATGATGAAGGAAACCAACCACAAGCCAATGAACAACAACCATCAACTTTTGATCTTATGAATCTTTTCAAATAAGCCTGAACCGATCTCTGGAAAATAAATCCATGGATGAACCAATGATGAACTGATGCACATTCAAACCAAACCTCGCACAAAACACTGTCTGGTAACTGATGACTTTCACACTCAACACCACTTGAACTTTGAAAACGCATCGTTTGAGGAATAAACCAATGGCACACACAACTTGCAGTCGAAACAATTTATTTGATAGTTTGACCAAATTTAGGTCAAACATCCATATGAAATCAAATTGTGACTGAATAAACGCATCTAAATTGAAATCATTGTCTTATCTTTGAAAACCTGCGACACAGAGAAGAAGAAGAACACTGCAACATATTTTTTGTATTTTGGTTAGAAGTCAGTAAATATAAACAAATATAAAGAAGTAAAAGCATGGTGATCCCCTGCGAAGCATAGACCCTTCATCTGAGAAGAAACTTGAAAGCCAGTGTGATCTTGTTTGTATGCGAAATGCAGATGATATGCGAAGAAATCTTAGGGAAAAAGTTAGGGTGTTACAGATAACATTCCCAATTCATAGTCCTACAAGATGCTCTTGATTCTGGTCATCACTGTTGAATGATCAAATTCTCTCATGATTGTCCTTTGTAGGAACTTCCCTGGTGTCACAGTCTGACTTGCAATTAAAACTTGTTCATTTACAAATGGTAATTTTAATGCAGTGCACATGCAAGTTTTGAAAATTTATTTACTTGAATGATGTGATAGTGTGTGACGAATGGACCGTTATTCCAAACGTAGTGACGAATTAGAAAATCTTTAGGAATCAGTTTACGCAACCTTGTTGTAGTATGCTTTCAGAATTGAACCTGATTCAATTAGGACTTTCAAGTGTTATGACGTGGCCTGGTTCACAGTTTTAGAAAGAAAGATTTATGGCTCAATGTTTATCTGTGCCCACCCATTCTCCTTTATATTCTCCAGTCCTACGTTCAGCTAATTTTCCCTAAGCGCTCACCTCTCTAAAGGGTTTTGTGATGGTTGAGGAACCATTGATGTTGACGTTTTAAACCCCCTTGAGGTTTTTGGAGTACAGTCACCCCTTTGTCTTTGTGTCTGTAGTCACACGTCTTTGTTCTTATGGAAGTTTTTTCCATTTTATTTTTTATTTTTTTACTCCCTAACTTTTTCCTGGACTGATTCTCTCTTTTTTTTTTTGAATTTTTCCGATTTTGAAGTCCAGCGGGATGCCCTAACTTTTGCCTAAGTCATTCGTTTTCACTCTATTTTTTTCCCGACTTAGCGGGTTTTTATTTCTTTTTCTTCTTTTGATTTTTTTTTAACAAATCGTGTGACACTAGTTTGTCTGACTTGCTTGAGAGGATTGTGATTGTCTCATTCCTTTTTATTGTTGAGGGATAACCATTGTGGTTTCCGGTCTTTGGACCTCTTAAGGTATAATGAATAAAAGGTAATGGATCCTCGGATGCACACTCCTTTAGAAATTTGAACGCTTGGTTAAATTAACTGATGACGACCCTGCCCCGGGTTAAATGTGAGGGTTTTTCTATTTAGAAAATAAACTCCTACTTCATGGCTCAAAGGGGTTGACGAGGGTCTATCTCCCTTATATCTCCGGCGTTTGGGAATTGAAGCAATGCATGTACATCGTCAGCAGGTTCTACTCCGAAAGCATACCTTCAACAATTATGGGTATTCCTTGTTCATCATCCTCCCTCAAACCTGCTAAACAACAGTGAAATAAATGGGAGATATATGGATTCTTTTTTTGTTTTTTTGTTTTTATTTTTGTTTTCAATGCAAGGGATGAAAAATATGAGCGAATGCGACATAATTGATTCAAAAAGTGCATGATCACTTCACTAACATTACCATTCAAAACAACAACGTTTAAAAAGACAAGTAGCTGCTAACAGGAAAGAAACTACAATGCAAATGATAAAAAGGATACAATGATCTCCAACTCTAATGACATCTTCTTGTCTGAGCCACTGAAATCAGGAGACGCTCCTTCGAAGTCTTTGAACTTAATCAGGCGAGAGGTTGACGTGCACAACCAAGCTTCCTTCTGGAAAGGATATGTAGCCCTTGTCGATCAACTATTGTACTTTGGCCTGAAAAGCTTTGCAATCTTCAGTTAAATACCCGATTGATCCACCATGATATTCGCACTGCTCATGAGGATTGTACTCTGGAGGGTATGGCTCTGGAAACGACTTGAGAGGCTTAGGAACCACCAATGAGCTCTGAATTAGATGTGGCAAAAGTTCACTGTATGCCATCGGGACTGGATGAAGAGGAGCATTCCTTCTTTCCAGAATGTTGTGAGGCCTAGGCTGGCTCTGATGTTGATTCTGAGGTCTTCGTCCATGAACTTGCATATTTGGACGAGGAGGAGTCCATGGTTTCTGATATGGTGCTCTGAACATTGTTGAATGCCCATAAGAGTATCCAGACACAAGAAATGATGATCTCTGAGAAGATGATAGTCCAGAATATTCGATATTGGCCATGATTGCACAGACTTCATGCTCCCCTTCCCCTTGGGAGCTACCAACAGATTCATTTTCACTAGCATGGATGTTCGAAAAGTCTTGGATCTTTCCACTTTTGAGCAGGCTCTCAATGCGCACTCTAACTATTATCAAATCAGAGAAGTTTGATGTCCCAATGCTACTCATTCTTTCCAGGTATGGACCTTGCAAGGTGCCCACGTACATGTCAACTAATTCTCAGTCTGAAAGTGGTGGTTGCACTTGGGCTGCCAATTCTCTCCACCGCTGTGCATATTCTCTGAAAGATTCGCTACTCCTCTGAGATAGTCTTTGCAACTGCATGCGATTCTGTGTCATGTACATATTGTACTGGTATTGCTTTACGAAAGCTCTGGATAAATCATTCCAAGATCGTATATGACTGCTTTCCAAATCCATATACCAACTTAAGGATGCCCTACTTAAACTGTCCTGAAAATAGTGAATCATCAACTCGTTGTTGCGTGCATAAGAAGTCATTTTTCTACAGAACATCACCAAATGACACTTTGGGCAACTGACACCAGTGTACTTCTCAAACTTCGGTCCTTTGAAATCTGGAGGAATGACAAGACTGGACACCAAACACAGGTTTAGAGCATCAAAACCAAAGGCATCAGGATCCGCTAAGGCTTTGAGTTGCTCATCCAACACACGAAACCTTTCAGCAGGATCAATAGTTCTGGGATCCTTGGTTTTCACAAGATGAATGTCCCCTTGGAAGTTCGGCCTAGGGAAAGTAAGACTCTGATAATCTGTAGCATCAGAAGAAGATGAAGGTCCACCTCGGATGACAGATGGCTCGGATACACTCTGATTCACGATCGAGCTTTGCGCAGGTTGAGCTTGAGTAAGATTGTTCACTTGTGGAAGATCCTCGTCATGAGAAAGACCATATAAGGGATTGGTCGTCGAAGTGAAACCTGGTGGAGAATCAAAATTCTGAAGGATGTCCTCTGACATAGCTACCGACAGCTTCCAATCTGACCTTTTTAACTCTTGGCACTGCTCGGTCTAGCTTCACACACTTTGTTGTCTTCCAACGGCTACCACTTGTTCAAACTGAGTACCGGGAAATCAGCTGGCTGGTCATGGACAAAGAAGGAGTGATGAGCTCTCTGGAAAAGGAAATGCAATGCTGGTGCAAATGCAAAATGCAATATGTGGATGCTAAAGATGCAAAGACATGGGATCAAGGCCTGTAAACTGTCTGGAATCTGGAATACTGAGCCAAGAATTGAGTGTCTGTAACCACAAAATCTCTGTATAATAATCCAAAATAATAACAAAGAACCAAGGGATCAAGAACTCCAGAATCATAGTGACCAGATTAAAACATAAGACTGCACTTGTGTAAACACCCCAAATTTTCCCTCACTCATTTTTACCATGGCTTGTGATTCTTTCATATGCATAGGTTCAATCATATCATCTCATATTACATTTTTGCTTCACTGCATTGGTTCAAAGTCATCTGCATCTAGGGTTTGTGATCTGAGCCATCCCTGAGCTATTTGAGCCACTCCAAAGGTCTTCAATCATCTTAAGAGGGTCCATGTATGTTCAAATATCATATTATATCCTCCCAAGATCAAGAAAGTCAGAAAATCACAAGAACTGAGGAAGGCATGGAGGCAGAGCCAAGTTTAATTGCACAGATGACCTAAAATTAGGGTTTTGGTTTCAAAGGCCATAACTCTAAATTTTTTGGTCATTCTTGTTTCTATTGGTCTCTATATGTTATAAGGATCATGCATACCAATTTTCATGAAGAAATTCAATGGGGAAGGCATCTGACCAGTAGATGACTTCTTGAGCAAGTCAGTGTAAAATCAGGGCATCTGAGGCCCCCAATCATCCAACCAAAGGGTTTTCTCCATCATTTTGGGTGTATGTGATCTTTATGTGATCTTAGAAGAAGTTATAAGTTCACAAAATTGAAGAATTTCAAGCCATTTGCAAAGTTGCCATTTTGGGAAATTGACTTGTAATGCAAAATTGCCATTTTGGGAAAGATTTTCAACCTCCTCTTTTTGATTCAAAAATGCTTCAAATGAAAAATCCTTGGTCATCAAAGTTGTAGATTGGATCATTCCCTTTTCAAAAAGTACAAGAACTTGACCTAATTCATTTTAGAACTCAAGTTATGGCTTGTCAAAGTTGGGGAAAATCACTTAAATTTCACTTTTGTACCAAAGAGGGAAGTTTGCAAATTCTTGTACCAAGCCAATTTGGGACCTCTAATGCATCTCTACACATCATACCATCCTAGTGCAACTCATTTGGATCATATTTGTGCCTTGAATCACAAGCTATCATGCCTTGAACTTCACAAATTTCAAAAGGGGCCAAACTTCCCCAAAATTGCAAAATGGATCAAAACCCTTCATCCACTTGCCACAGCTCATCAAATCTGATTTCATAGCATTCCTTGATCCTTGCTGCGCACAGCCATGCCTCTATCCCAGCCTGCCACATGCCCATACCTCAAGTACAAGTTATGGTGACATTTTGGCAACTTCCCATACCAATCACCATAGGCCACCACCCACTCTCTGACCTATCACAGCTTATTATGTGGATCAAAACCAAGCCATAACACACAACATTGCAGCCTAACACTTGAGAATCCTCAGCATACACAAAATCCCTCAAATTTTCAAAAGACTTCGAATTTCATAACTCAGCCAACAAACTCCCAAACTTTTTCCACCATTCAATTCCACAATCATCACTGATCATTCCCCACCCTTCATTTTGCCTTGAAACACCCTGAATCAAAAACACGATTTTCACATTTCTTGAACTGAGTTTCAGCCAACTCCACATAGAGGCTATATAAACTCCATCCAAGCATTGCAAACTCTTCAGAAGGATCAGTGGAGGTGATTTGAAGCAAAGAACTAGCCAGAAAGTACCAAAGGTGAAAGCTCAAGTTCAGGTGAGCTCAAGAACTTTTTTTCCAGAACCTTCATTTTAAGTTCTTAATTGATTTTATGTGCTCTCCTGATGATCATGATGTCTTTACTTTTGAAAATGATTGAGAAACAAGTATGTATGAAGCTTCTGAAACTTTTGAGATGTTTTCCGTTTTGCTTCGATTCATGTTCTTGATGGTAAATAAATGAATTTTGTTGTTTGATTCTTGCTTGGAGTGATGTGAGGATCATTTCTGGAAAGTTAGAGAACTTAGGGTTACGTATTAAGTGAGATAGCATGTTTGGCTAGCCGGAGAAGATGACCGGAACACTGTTCCGGTCACCTGAAAGTAATTAGGGTTCAGATTAGGGTTTTAATCATAATTAGCGTAGTTTGAATTCTGGTCCTTGGATTACGCGCGAAGTCAACTCCCACCAATCTGACTTTAAACCTCAGCCCTAGGATTAGCTGACTTTCCCTTTTTCTCATTTAATTTAATATTTATTTCATTTGTTTTCTATTTTAATTAAACGATTTTTAAAAATAGCAAATGATGTCAAAAAATTCTGAAATTTTTTACCCAAGCTTTTATTTATTTTCAGAAACTAAAAATAATTTTATTTTCATTTTCTGCATTAAAAATTATTTTTAAATCATTTAAATGATTATTTTTAATTAGTTAATGAGAATTAATTAATTAAAAATACATTTAGGTATTTAAAAATTCCAAAAAAAATCAGAGAGAATTTTAAAACATTTACAAACTCACAAGACAAATTTATTTTTGGTTTTGATCATGCTTTGACAATTTTCATTTGAATTAGGGTTCTTTAATTTGAATATTTTTAACCCTAACTTCAAAAATTCATAACATTTGATCCAAGTTGAGTTTGTGAATGGTTCTTTTTGCATTGTGTTCTACATACTTTCAAGCCTATAAGAACATTTTTGTTTCATTTTTATCTTGCATTTTCAAATTGTTTGGCATTTTCCCTTTAGGATCACCCTTTAAACCCTAGAAATTTAGGAAAATCATAAGTCCTTTAGGGTTTAGCTTTTGACCTTCCCCTTTGGGCAGTGAACTTATATAGGTTTAGGGTCCCTTTGATTCCATTTTCAATTTTTTATCATGTCATTTGCTTCTGATTTTGAATTTTGCATTGCATCTTGTACATAAACCCTAATTTTTGCCTTCATTTGCATTCACTCTTCATATGTTTGCATACACAAACTTACCATGACATTTTGTGCATCCACATGACATATAATACATCTTAGGACATATTGAAATCAAGTTTGATCATTGCATCATCCATTTGCCATTGTCATGCACCCATTGCATTTCATAAGTTTTTCATGAACCTTCAAGCTTCCTTTCATGTCTCATTGGCATCTTTATTACTTGTATGATCATCTCCATCTCATAACATACATTTGTGCCATTTTTAGCATCATTTACATCTTGACATGCTTCTGACTTTGGTTTTCATCATTGCATTTCATCCCATTTACATTTCATTTCTTTTCTTTGTACTAACTTTTCAGGTGGTAAGTGTTTGAGAAGTGAATTTGCCTTCACTTCTCATAACCCTTTCTCATCTATCTTATGCATCATTGCTGCATTTTATTTGTTAATTAGAGTGAGCTTTCTCACTCATGTTCCCTCCTCACTTTCTTTCTTTAAGCAACTTGTCTTCTTAAGTGAAGCAAGTTGTCTTGCTTCTGCCTGCTTCTCTTCCTTCATCCTGCTTCCTCCTTGGTGGCTTTTCTCTTAAAGATCTCCTTGCAAGCCTCATGAACCCTAGGAACACCCAAGCATGATCATAATTAGGGTTTGATTAGTCCCCTCATTAGTTTTACCTTTGTGTCATCTTAGTGTCTTCTTCTCATCTCATAATCAGGAACTAAACCTTAAAGGCTTTAAGGCTTTGTGATTAAGCTTATGCCTGCATCTTTCTATTAGGATGGAGTGTATAACTTTAATCCTAAGTGTTAAACCCTTAATGTGTTTAAATCCTTTAATCAATCCATCTAATAATCACTAAGACATCAAGCTTGTAACTTGGGACTTGCATTAGGGTTCTAATTCTTCCTTAATTGGTTAAGAAGGACTAACCCTAGTGTTAATGGACAAGTCCCCCTCAAGTTGTCTTACAAACCCTAAAATCCACTTCTTAATCTTGCCATTAACTAAAATCCACTTCAATCAAGGCTTTATTTTGTCATGAGGTTAATCCCTAATCATGGATTAAGTTGAGGAGCCTTTCTCAGCCTAAATGTTCTCATCTATCATCCTTCTATTAGGATGGTGTAATGAGTCCATTAAATCTTTGATTATGGCTTAAACTCATTACTTAACACTAAACAAAACATCAAAAACATCTAAATAATTACAAATAGGTTAATGATCTTAATCCTACATCATGTTGATTAAGTGTGAGGTGCTTACTTCATACTTAAGGTATTCTCATTACCCCTAATCAGAGGGAAGATGTGATGAGTTTACTAACCCTTGGTTTAGGCTTAAGCTCATTTTCTTATGACAAACACCAAAAAGCAATAAAAGATTGAAAATATTAAAAACAAACAATAAACATCTCCTCCGGGATTCTTTTCTCACCTCATTCACTCATAAACGAGAACTCGCTTCTTCCGTCTAATGCAAGACAGTTAGCACCTGAGCCAGACAGGTCATACACTTGAGCATAGACAAGTAAGCAGTTCACAAGTCATTTATCTTTCAGTCTCTTTGAGTCGAACTACGGTGTTCTGACTTCCTCATTGCACGAGAGGATACGTAGGCATAACTTAACTGTTATCGAACAAAAGTCTCTGTATATTCCCCCCCTCTTCCAGCATTATTCTTTGAGCCTCATTGTCTTGAGCATTTCACTCTTTCCTTACACTGACACATCCTTTATTTCACTTCACAATCTTTTCATTTCTCTTCTTTCGCCGACCGTTTGCGTCTGTGCCCCCCCCCTGGCCAGGTGTCATTTGGTGGGAGCGACAGCTTGGCGACTCTGTCGGGGACCCTTATATTGCAACCAGGGCTTCTGGTTCTTTTTGTGGGTTCCTCCTAGCGCTTGTTTGATTTGTGTTTACTGGGGTGTTATGTGCTAATTGTGTTTGTGTATTTGCTTTATTTATTTCTTTATGTACAGTCTTATTTACTGCTTTCTTTACAGTTTTATGCATCATATTGTCATACTGTCATTGCTGGATCTGGTTTGTTGTTTTGATGGGTGGGGTTCCATTGAGAGTTTAAGGTCCTATACCTGGGACCTGAGTGACACCTAGGCTAGAGTGGTTCATGTTCTTTCCCATTCCATTTCGGTCTGGTGCGGGAATATGAAACACGGTTCAGATGTGGGTTTCTTCTTGAGAACTTTGTGCTACAGATTTCCTATAGTGCTAGGGATATCTAGGAAGCCTGCTAAGTTTGGATGACCTTTATTATGACCTTCAGAAGCTGAGGTGAATTAGAGGAGGATCTTTTATGATTATTGTAAACACTGTACCTCCGGGTTAGAAATGTTTACACTTCTCATAACTGATCCAAGTCTGAGGATCCTTGTTCTAGAACACTATATGTGAGGGGGTTGGGTTGTTTACAGGTTTGCAGGAACCCATGGCCACATCATACCCTGTTACTGTTTTGTTTGAGAATACTCCACTTTGGACAGTTCTTGTGATTAACCCCGGATATGTGACTCTTTATTTGAGTCCCCCACCCTGGTTACTGGATTTCTGGGCCCTCATCCTGAACTTTTGAACATACATGGGCCTTATATCAAGACAGATAATCAGATCCAGCTTGATCACAAACCCTTGCATATCATTTGCATATTTCATCATTGCATCATTTGACATTTGTTTATTTGCTTTTCAGGGTATCCATTTCATTGTATCTTGGTTTTGGTTTTGACCCCTTCTCCTGCATAGTCCTCTGCTTCAGCTGTCTTCATCAGTTATCTGCTTCAGTTATCTCCATCACCACCAGCACCAGTCTGTCAGTGGCCCACCTTCAGCATCAGTCTGTGATCTTTATCAGTACTTGTCTTCAGCTTCTTCAGCAGCACTCATGACTACTCCCAGGAAGAGCAACATATCCTACCACTTCTTTGAGCCTGTGTTGACTGGAATCAGGCAGGTCCAGTCACTCATCACCCCTGACCACATTCCATTGTTTAGAGAGCACTATGGAGGTATCTTGGATATGGTTATGGACCTTGACCCCTCTCAGAGGAGCATGATCCACACATGCTTGCAGTTTTATGACCCACCACTAAGATTCTTCACATTTCCAGACTTCAAGTTAGGGCCTCTGTTGGAAGAGTTTTCTTCATTGATTGGGGTACCTATCAGAGGGGGAATTCCTTTCAACCCAAAAATGACTACTCCCAGAAATGAGGAAATAGCAAGGGCATTGTACTTGGAGCCTGACCTTATTGAGCAAAGTATGACAACAAAGGCTGGGATTCCTGGTTTACATTTGGACTTCTTAATTTCTCAAGCCATCCTGAAGGCTTGATTTGGAGAGTGGAAGACAGTCTGTGCACTGCTAGCCCTCTGCATATATGGGGTTATCTTGTTTGCAGATGAGCCTAAATTTGTCAGCAAGAATGCCATCCATCTGTTTCTTCTAAGAAACCCAGTGCCTACACTGCTAGGAGACTTTTATTATTCCATTCATCAGAGGAATAAGAAACAGAGGGGGAAGTTGGTAAGATGTTGTGCTCCTTTGTTCTACACCTGGCTGCTCAGACACCTGCCTAAGTCAGATGCCTTCTTGAACCCACACTAGCAGAAGAATTGGGCCAAGAGGCTCATTGCTTTGACTTCAGATGATATCAGATGGTGCACCCAGAACACCAAAGGCAAGGACATTATCACCAGCTGTGGACAATACCCAAATGTGCCTCTAATAGGAGTAAAGGGTTGCATCAACTACAACCCCTTACTGTTTAAGAGACAACTGGGTTATGCCTTAGTTCACCCTCCCCGAGGACAAGATTTAGCTGAGACCCTATATTGTGAAGTGCAACCTAATTCAGCTGTTGTCAGACAAGTATCCTGGGCTTGGGACAACATCCAGACAAAAGGGGTAGCTATTCTTGGAAGATGTAATAATATTGCTTCAGCTCAGTACTATGACTGGTCCCGTACTAGAGCTCAGATTACTAGAATGCCTTTCACCTTGGAAGATATGCCTGAACCATCTACAATACAGCCTGTAGCAACAGTTAGCCTGGAGGAATTTGAAAAGTTGAAGGAAAGGAATGAGCAGCTATCTCAAGCCTTAAAGAGGACCCTTTGGGAGAGGAGTGATGGTTGCCTGGACATTGAGAGATTGGAGAAGCTCAGGGTTGAGCATCTTGCCAAAATTGAGAGGACAGAGGACTATATAAGGAAAGCAAGAGCTGGGGAACAGATATTGAAGAATGCCTGTAAAGAGGCCAAGATTCAGAAAGCTAGGGATGAGCACTATCTGCAAGAGAGTCAGGCTAGGTGCGTCAGGATCACCGAAGCCCGTACACAAGAAGACCAGAAGACTCAAGCCAAGATTGAACAGCTAGAGGCCAATGAGAAGAAACAACAGGAAACTCTGTTGGCTGCACAAAAAGAGATATCAGAGTTGAAGCTCAGAGCAGGATTGAAGAGATCAAAGGACCAGGACAGGCATAAGAAGCTGACTACTGTCATTGCTACCAGGAACCTCCTCATTAGGACCATTACAGAGCACCCAGCTGGTCCAGTGACTGAGGCACTCCTGAAGGAGGTCAGAGAAGATGAGTTTGGACTAGATGTCTGATTCTTTGCTTGTTGTTTATTTCCATTTGATGTACTTTTATTCTTTTGTTGTATTTTGACCCTCCATGGGCATGTTTTGTAAAACAAACTATGTATTGTTCCTCGTTTGTAATATATTTTAGTTTGTTTTCATTTGGGCTTTTCCCTCAACCACATCAGGCATCTTCCTCGAGGTCTGGAAAGGTCAAAACCAAGAACCAAACCGGATACCTTGGAAAACAAATAAGCATACTGCATTGCATACTAACTTTTTTTTTTGTTTTGTAGGTTTTGTTATCATTATTGTTTCTAACTCTGTTGTGATCTCAGGAAACATTGCTCGTCGCCGAGTGTTCCCTGTCAACCGCGCGCACCGGTACCCGACTCGTAACAACCTTCCCAACATTCAAATGGAACAAGTACAGCAGGATCTGACTGAGGTCAGAAATCAGATGGCCAATGAGAGAGTGGAGATGAGAAATCAGATGTCTCAGTTTATGGCAGTAATGACTGGCTTAGCCCAGAGTCAAGAAAGGTTAAGAGAGCTGGTGGAAAGACAAACTCCTGAGGAGCCTCATCCGGGAACAGGGGGAACTAGCAACAATGAACGGGGCCAGCCTCGTATTGACCCACCAGTATATGGACCTCATCTGGATCCAGAAGTTAACATCCCGAAGAATGTTCAAGGTAATACTGCTGGGGGCAGAATCCTGCAGGAGGATCCCCAGGAAGAACGGTTCACTGTCATTGGGGCAGGGGATGGTATATGACAGAAGGTTGGATGAGATTGCTGAAAAGTTAAGATCTTTGGAATCTCATAATTCATTGGGCTTCGATGTGATGGATATGGGATTAATGGATGGGGTGAGAATTCCCCACAAATTCAAGCCCCCATGCTTTGAGAAGTATAATGGTACTTCCTGTCCTCGCACTCATCTGCAATCTTTCTTGGGAAGGCTCAAGGCTTATACCATGGATGAAAAGCTATGGATGTTCTACTTTGAGGACAGTCTGACTGGAGTTTCGAGAGAATGGTACTCGGATTTGTCTAGGGCCACCATAAGATGCTGGAAGGATTTGGCCGAAGCTTTCATCCGGCAATATCAGTACAACCTGGACATGGCTCCCAATAGAACTCTTCTAATGGGCATGTCTCAGTCTTCTAGAGAGAGCTTCCGGGATTATGCTCAAAGATGGAGACAGCTTGCTACTGCTGTCCAACCACCCATGTCAGAGAGGGAAATGGCTGACATGTTCATGAATACATTGCAAGGGACTTATATTGATAGGCTGGCTGCTTTCTCCTTTACCAGTTTTGCTGACGTAGTCATAGCTGGTGAGAGAATTGAAAGTCTCTTAAAGATGGGTAAAATCTCCGACAGTGGTGCCAGTGCCTCCAGCAATCCCAGAAAACCTTTTGCGGGACCCCGAAGGGCGGGTGAAACAAACTCCATTCATACAAGCAGGGGCAGGCCCCAATATGCTCACCGGTCAATAGCAGTTGTTACCATCCCAGCTCCCACGCCACAACAATCATCATATCCTCAATAGCAACAACCACAGTATCAACAACAAGTTCATTATCCGCAACAAAGGTCGTACAACAACAGCCATAACAACCAACAACATCGTCCATTCCAACAAAGGCCATCACAAGCAAACAGGGTGATTGACCCAATCCCAATGCCGTATGCTGCACTCTTGCCACAACTCCTGAAGCTCAACCTAGTTGAGTTAAGGACATTGGTACCTCCAGATCCTCTCAATATGCCAAAGAATTATGATGTCAATGCCAGGTGTGCATTCCACTCAAACGCACCGGGGCATAGTACTGAAAAATGCAGGGCCCTACAGATGAAAGTCCAGGATTTGGTGGACTCAAAAGCTCTCAATTTTGCGCCTCCTCCGAACGTCACAAGAAATCCAATGCCTAGTCACAACGGGCCTAGGATTAATGCTATTGAGGAAGGCAAACCATCCACATTAATCAACAGTGTTGCACAAATCCGAACACCTCTGGTTGAAATCAAAGCTCAGCTGTTAGAATGCCAAGTGTTCCCCGGGTGTGAGCTCGGCTGTGGATATTGCAATATTGTCGTTAATGGATGTGAGAGATTGAGAAACGACATAGATGGCCTTATTAAGGATGGCATTCTTCAGATTACGACAACAGCGACTACAACTCCAACATTTCCTTCATCAACAATCACAGACACTCCTACAACGTCAGCAACCCTTGTTCCAACAGATTCTGCTACAACTCCAACCAATATTCAATCAATCACTTCAACGGATACAAGTTCAGTCACAATTCCTTCTACGACGACAACACCTATTATTCCATTAGTTTCTACTACAACTTCAACACCTGTCCAATCAACTCCGTCTACAACATCAGCAACAATTAGTGAAAGCGTCTCAACGGTTACAATATACTACGATCCCACAAATGTCCCTTCCAACAACTCACAACAAAATGCTACTCCTGTCAGAACTCCAGTTACCATATATTATGATCCACACACCATTGTGGTCCCCTCTGCAGCTGCTATCAGTCTGGTCACTATCACAATGCCTGGGCCAGTTCCTTACGAAAGCAATAATGCCATCCCTTGGCATTATGGCTCAGATCTATACTGCGAGGGGCAGAAAATCACTTTAGAGTCATCAACTTCTTCACCTCAGATAGACAATGTGGGGGGAGGCGGAGGCTTCACTAGAAGCGGACGTCTCTTTGCCTCGCAAATACCAAGGCCCGTTTTTAAAGCAGAAGCTGCTGTTAAGGCCAAAGGGAAGAGCATGGTGCAAGAAGAACCAGCTGCTAGGGAAGCTTTGAAGACTCCTTTTGATCAAGAGGTTGATGAATTCATGAGGATCATCAAAAAGAGTGATTATAAGGTGGTGGACCAGCTTCACCAAACACCTTCCAAAATCTCCATACTATCATTGCTAATGTGCTCCGAGGCTCATCGGAACGCACTATTGAAAGTCCTGCACGCAGCTTATGTGCCAGAGGAGATTACTGTCAATCAGTTAGAGGCTGTGGTTGGAAACGTCAACGCTAGTCATGGACTAGGATTTACCAACGCGGATCTGACAACGGAAGGTCACAATCACAACAAGGCTTTGCACATTACCTTGGAGTGTAAGGGTGCAGTTCTTTCTCACGTATTGGTGGACACAGGATCATCACTCAATGTCCTACCCAAGAAAGCCCTTGTGAAGCTGGAACATGATGGATTGGCATTGCGCCCCAGTAACTTGGTAGTGAGAGCCTTTGACGGTTCTAAAAGATCAGTTCTAGGAGAGATAGAGTTACCAATAATGATTGGCCCACAGGTTTTCAAAACGACCTTCTTTGTGATGGATATACAGCCTGCCTACAGCTGTCTATTGGGTAGACCATGGATACACGCCGCTGGCGCCGTGACGTCAACCCTTCACCAGAAGTTAAAATTCGATTGGGAGGGCCAAGTCATTACCATTTGTGGGGAGGAGGATATCTTCGTTAGCCAGCTGGCTACTTTCAAATACATTGAAATGGATGGGGAGATCCATGAGACCATGAGTCAGGGGTTTTAGGCCCTTAATATTAATGAAACATCTGCTGTGCTTGGGACTTCCATCACATCATATCAACAAGCCCGGAAGGTTGTTGAGGAAGGTACCGCCCAAGGCTGGGGCAAGCTGCTGCCAGTTGAAAAGAAAGAAGACCGATTCAGGTTGGGTTACATACCAACTCGACAAGATCAACCAGAGGCTGCAACAGAGCCCAAGTTTGTCAGTGGGGGAATGCTCACCCCGGATGATGTGAATAGCTTGGAAGATGAGTCAGAAGACGAGCGCAACCTGGAAAGCTGGATACGTCCAAGGATCCCGGGGAACCGTGTCTCGAACTGGTCTTCCTAGGAAATTATTAGAGTTACTCCGGCAGAGTAATTATTATTTCCTGTCTTTAAGCATGCATCAAGTCCTGCATCTTGCCCACGATGTCAGGGCTCATTTTGTAATCGGGCCATCTTGTATTTTGTGCAAACGATCAATTAATGAATATCAGGACATCTTTTGCAAATGAGTCTTTTCTTTTTCCGTTCACTGTTTTTCATTCTTTATTTTTTTCTAAACAAGATAAAACTGATCACTAAAATGAACAAATCTAAACCCTTGCAGAGAGTGCCCTCCAGACTGCACCGACAACAACACTGCTATGACTTCGTGTGACTTTGACAATCCGATCAATCAAGCCGATGAAGGGGTTGAAGAAGATTATGAGCTACCTGAAGAGCTAGTCAGGTTGTTGAGACAAGAGGAGAAGGTTATCACTCCTCATCAGGAGGAGGTTGAGACGGTTAATCTTGGTACAGAAGAAGACCGGAAAGAAGTTAAGATTGGGGCATGTCGGCAAGATTCAGTGAAAGAGCAACTTATTGACATGCTTCGGGAGTATGTGGATGTTTTTGCTTGGTCTTATCAGGATATGCCAGGGTTGGACACCGATATTGTTATGCACAAGCTGCCTCTGAAAGAAGACTGTCTGCCAGTAAAACAGAAGTTGCGCCGTACTCGCCCGGATATGGCAATGAAGATAAAAGAAGAGGTACAAAAACAGTGGGACGCCGGTTTCCTTGCTGTGACTAGTTACCCGCTGTGGGTTGCTAACATTATACCTGTGCCTAAAAAGGATGGCAAGGTGAGGATGTGTGTGGATTACCGGGACCTGAACAGAGCCAGCCCGAAAGATGATTTCCCATTACCTCACATTGATGTATTGGTCGACAATACGGCTCAGTTCTCGGTGTTCTCCTTCATGGATGTATTTTCAAGATATAATCAGATCAAGATGTCACCTGAAGACATGGAGAAGACAACTTTCATCACACCCTGGGGCATATTCTATTATAAGGTAATGCCATTCGGATTGAAGAATGTTGGTGCCACTTATCAACGGGCTATGGTAACATTATTCCATGACATGATCCATAAAGAAATTGAATGTTATGTGGATGACATGATTGCCAAGTCCCTCACGGAAGAAGACCACCTGGTGAATCTGTTGAAGCTATTCAAGCGTCTGAGGAAGTACCAATTGAAGTTAAACCCCAACAAGTGCACATTCAGGGTGCGATCCGGTAAGCTACTGGGATTTATCGTAAGCAAGAAAGGGATTGAAGTTGACCCTGACAAAGTCAAAGCCATTCAAGAGATGCCTACACCAAAGACTGAAAAAGAAGTTCGGGGGTTCCTAGGTAGATTGAACTACATTTCACGGTTCATATCTCACCTTACAGCAACCTGTGAGCCCTTGTTCAAGTTGTTGATAAAAGAACAAACGGTCAAGTGGAATGAAGACTGCCAGAGGGCTTTTGACAAAATCAAGGGGTACTTACAAGAACCTCTAATCCTTATGCCTCCAGTTGAAGGAAGACCTCTAATAAAGTACCTGACAGTATTAGAAGGGTCAATGGGGTGTGTGTTGGGCCAGCATGACGAGTCTGGTCGAAAAGAGTATGCAATATACTACCTAAGCAAAACGTTTACCGACTGTGAACAACGTTATTCACTGCTCGAGAAAACTTGTTGTGCTTTAGCGTGGGCTACTCGCCGACTAAGGCAGTATATGTTGACCCACACTACCTTGTTGATCTCCAAGATGGATCCACTCAAGTATATATTTGAGAAGCTGGCGCTTACCGGACAGGTTGCAAGATGGAAAATGATTCTCACAGAATATGACATTCAGTACACATCTCAAAAGGCTATCAAAGGCAGTGTATTGTCTGATTATCTTGCCGAGCAACCCATTGATGATTACCAACCTATGAGATTTGACTTCCCTGATGAAGACATCATGTTCATAAAAGCACAAGATCACGAAGAGCCTGTTCACACTGAAGGGCCTGACCCAGAAGAAGAATGGACTATGATGTTTGATGGGGCTGTTAATATGAATAGTCGTGGTGTTGGTGCAGTACTCATTACACCTAAGGGAGTTCACATGCCTTTCTCGGCAAAACTTACCTTTAACTGCACTAAAAACGAAGCTGAATACGAAGCTTGTATTATGGGTCTTAAGGAAGCCATTAACCTCAGGATCAAGACTTTAACTGTATTCGAAGATTCAGCTCTGGTAATCAATCAGACCAACGGCAAATGGTACACTCACCAGGAACATCTGATACCTTACCGGGATTATACAAGGAGATTACTGACTTTCTTCACTACAGTCAAGCTTGAGTATATCCCTCGAGATGAAAATCAGTTTGCAGACGATCTGGCTACCATTTCATCCATGATCAAAGTGCAGGCTACCAACTTTGTGCCTCGGATTCCAGTATCTAGACTTGATAGACCAGCATATGTATTCTCAGCAGACCTTGCTAAAGATGATAAGCCTTGGTTCCATGACATCAAATGCTTCTTGGAGGATCAAACATACCCGCCTGGGCCATCATCCAATGACAAGAAGACGTTAAGAAGGCTAGCTGGTAGTTTCTTCCTGAATGCTGATGGTTCGTTGTACAAGAGAAACTTTGATATGGTACTCCTCATATGTGTTGATAAGACAGAGGCAGATTTGTTGATGCATGAGGTGCACGAAGGATCTTTTGGTACCCATGCTGGAGGGCATGCTATGACTAAAAAGCTGCTAAGATCAGGCTATTACTGGATCACGATGGATGCGGATTGTTGTGCTTATGCCAGGAAATGTCATAAATGCCAGATTTATGCAGATAGGGTGCATGTGCCTCCGAATCCTTTGAATATGATGTCTTCACCCTGGCCCTTTGCTATGTGGGTGTCGCTCCCGATAGATGGGACTGGCCCAGATAAAGGTACAGACGCGAACGGTCGGCGAGAGGGACAATGAGAACACACAGCCGTGAACTCACTGGAGAATGAATAGAGTCGCCAGCTAGGCATTTTTATCCCGGAGGAAAGGTAATGCTGCATAAACCTAGAAAGAGATGGATAAGACGGTTGCGAACCAGAGAGACTGAGAAAGGGGGTTGGTTACAACCTGGGAAGGTATTAGCACCCAGATTGTCCGCCGTACTCGACGGGATCCACGCTTAAAAGATTTGTGTTTTAAAGGGGTAGTGTCAGTGCAATTTGTGTGTAAAAGAGCTGGAAAACAAAATGTACAGGTGTCAGTGTAAGAGAAAAGTGAAGTATATAAGTGAAATGTCAGTGTAAGAACAGGAGTGAAATGCTCAAGATCATGAGGCTAAAAGAATGAGGCTAGAAAGAGGGGGAATATACAGAGACTTTTGTTCGATAACTGTTAAGTTATGCCTACGTATCCTCTCGTGCAATGAGGAAGTCAGAACACCGTAGTTCGACCCAAAAAGACTGAAAAATGAATTGACTTGATGAACTGCTTGCTTGCCTATGCTCAAGTGTATGACCTGTCTGGCCCAGGTGCAAACTGTCTTGCATTAGACGGAAGAAGCGAGTTCTCATTTGTGATTGAAGGTGATGAGAAAAGAATCCCGAAGGAGACGATTATTGTTTGTTTTGGAGTTTTCAGTCTTTTATTGCTTTTGAGAGTTTGTCATAGATTGATGAGCTTAAGTCTAAATCAATGGATTAGTAAACTCACCACATCTTCCCTCTGATTAGGGGTAATGAGAATACCTTAAGTGTGAAGTCAGCTTCTCACACTTAATCTCCTTTGATATAGAATCAAGATCATTAACCTACTTGTGGTTATTTAGATGTTTTTGTTGTTTTTGTTTAGTGTTAAGTAATGAGGTTAAGCCATAATCAGGGATTAAACAGACTCATTACACCATCCTAATAGAAGGATAATAGATGAGAATGTTTAAGCTGAGGAAAGCTCCTCAACTTAATCCATGATTAGGGATTAAACTCATGACAAAACAAACCTTTATTAAGTGGATTTTATTTAATGGTATGATGATGAAGTGATTTTTTATGATTTGTAAGACAACTTGAGGGGGACTTGTCCATTAACACTAGGGTTAGTCCTTCTTAACCAATTAAGGAAGAATTAGAACCCTAATGCAAGGCCCAAGTTACAAGTGTGATGTCTTGATGATTATTAAGTGGATTGATTAAGAGAGTTAAACACATTAAGGGTCTAACACTTAGGATTAAAGTTATACACTCCATCCTAAGAGAAGGATGCAGGCATAAGCTTAATCACAAAGCCTTAAAGCCTTTAGGGTTTAGTCCCTGATTATGAGATGAGAAGAGAGAACTCAAAGAGACACAAAGGCAAAACTAAGTGGGGTGACTAATCAAAACCCTAATCATTGTCATGCTTGGTTGTTCCTAAGGTTTGTGAGGTTTACAAGATCAATCTTCAAAGAGAACCACCAGGATGCAGATGAACAGGATCAAGAGAAACAAAGTGACTTGCTTCATTCAAGAAGTCAAGTCACTTGAAGAAAGAAAGTAAGAAGAAAAGGAATGAGCAAGCTCAATCTCAAACACACATAAAAATGCAGCAATGGATGCAAGAGAGATGAAAAGAAAGGTTATGAGAAGTGAAGGCAAATTCACTTCTCAAATTCACTTACCACCTGAAATGTTAGAAAGAAATGCAATGCAATGCAAAGTGGGATGAGATGACATGATGAGAAACAAAACCAGAAGCATCTACATGATGCTAATGATGCTATGAGATGCTACAAACATGAGGCAAGGCATGGAGATGTTCATGCAAGATCATGGATGCAAGTGATGCAAGTTAAGGAACATGAACATACATGAAAAGTTATGAAGCATACATGGCATACAACATGGCAAACACATGATGCAATGACCAAACATGCTTTCTATATGTCTTATGATGTCAAATGAATCAAATGGATGCATAAAATGCTAAGGCAAGTCATGTTATGCAAGAGAATGCAAGAGGTATGCAAATGAAAGCTCAAATTAGGGTTTATGAATCAAACATCAAACAAAAACCAAAAACAGAAGCAAACCCTAAGATAAAAAATGGAAAATTCCACACAAAGGATCCTTAACCCTGTACTAAACCAATGTCCAAAGGGGAGGTCTCAACTCTCAACCAATCTCAAGTTATGATTTTTCTAAGATTTTAGGGTTTTTAGGGTTCTTAAACAAAAGAAATGCCAAACAAATTGAAATTGAAAGATCAAATCAAGGCCATTTTATCTCAAAAACTACATGCCAAATAGAATGCAATGCAAGAAGAATCAATGTCCAACTCTTCATAGATAGGCAGAAATGATTTTTTGAACTTAGGATCAAAATAATGCACAAAAAATGATTTAATTCAATGAAAAATTCTCAAAATGCATCAAGATCAAAAAAGAAATTTGTTTTGAAGGTTGGACAATGTTTCTAAATGTTTTAGAACATTTCATGAATTTTTTGGTGATTTTTAGATACCTAAAAGTATTTTTAATAAATTAATTTCCATTAATCAATTAAAAATAATCTTTTAAATATTTAAAAATACTTTTTTAATGATAAAAATAAAAACAAAAATATTTTTGTGTCATAAAAATTAATAAAGCTTATGAGAAAAAGTTTCATAATTTTTACACATTTTTTACTATTTTAAATTAATTATGCAAAACAAATGGAAAGAAAATGAAAAATAAATTAAATAAAAGGAAAGTCAAATGAGTGGAGGGCCAGGATGAGCTCTGGATTTGAATTGGTTGACCAGCGCGCATCTGGACGGCTGGGGTTGCATCTGAGTTAATCCCAATTAATTAAATAAATAATGAAGATTAGGGCTAAGCAAAATGATCTGGGCCTTTCATTTGCGCGGGGAGTCAACTAGGTCAACCAATCCAACGCCCAAAATTCAAATGGAAATTAATTACAGGATTAGGGCACAAATGACTTTCAGGCTGCCGGAGAAGACTTCCGGTCGTCTTCTCCGGCCAGCATCCCCCCCTGAGAATCCCCAAAACTCCAAAAACCTAACTAAAATGAAATCTAAAAACTGGGAAATGATCCCCACTCACTCATGAACCAAAACCCCTTATCAAAACAAATTTATATTTCCTAACAAGGCTGAATCGAAGCAAATAAGAACTAGGTCAAATGAGTTTCAGAGATCAATTAAACTCTCCTTTCATCACCATTTCAAAAACTAAAAGCATATTCATGATCAGGAAGACATGTAGAACAAGTTTAGAACTTAAAAATCCATTTCTGGAAAAAAAGTTCTTGAGCTACCTGAGATTCGAAGCTTTCACTCCAGCTACTTTCTGACTTCCTCTCCTGGTGAAATCTACTCCTTATGACCTCTTGATGATGCTTGAGTGCTCAGGAGAAATTTATATTGGCTGGATGAAGAGTTTGAGTAACTTCTGCTCAAACTCAGTTGAACATGGCAATGATGACTCTGGCTATTTCTGGCAAGGGTGAAAGGTTGTTTTTGGTCCAGATGATGAGTAGAGAAGGTTTATGGAGTTTGTTTTGATGTTTGTGAGCTGTGGAGAGAGTTTCGAATGAAACTGCAGGTTGGGGTGAAAATGGTGCAGTGAGGTTACAGCTTGTTTCAGGCCTGGTTCTTGGTTGCTTTTGACTCAATGAGACATGGTGAGATGATTGGTGAAAATGGTTTTGATGTTTGAAGTCTGGGCAGAGAGATTCGAAGAAGTTTGCACAAGGGAGTGTGTTTGTATATGTGATTGTATGAAGTGTTTCAGCCTGGCCTGGTGTTATGCTTAGCTTGCAAATGGAAAGTATAAACAATTCTAATTGGCCAGATGATGTGACATGGCCTGCTGTGATAGGTAAGTCACCTTTTGCAAAATGTCAACTTCTTTGTAAGAGAGGCATGGGCTAAGTTATAGCTTGGTACATGAGCATGGGCTGGCGCAGCATGGTATGTGAGTGAAGCTAGGGAGGTTCAGCATCCAATGCATCAAGTTGGTGAAGTGTGATGAGTGCTTTTGCAAGTTGTTACTTTTTGAAACTTTGTGAAAAATGCCTTGTTACACAAACCATAAACATGTGATCTTTGGTTCAATTCTGATTTTTGAGTCACATAGAATGTTTATGTCATGGTTTGAAGTGAATTAGAAGTTACAAATGGCCTTGGTTCATGGTTTTGCAAAAATTCACATTTGGTGCACATCTTGAAAATCAATGATTTTTGCCAACTTTGTCACACCATAACTTTTGATCCAAGAAGAATTTGATCATGTTCTTGTACTTTTTGAAAAGGGAAAGATGTAATCTACAACTTTCATGACCAAAGTTTTTCCATTTGAAGCATTTTTGGATCAAGAATCAAGGCTTGAAAAATGACCTAAAATGAAGCATTCTTGAAAAGTCAACTATGCCCAAAAAGTCAACATTTGCAAAAACTCCAAATTCTTGATTTTTGTGAACTTCAACCTTCTTCCATGATCAAATAAAGATCATATACACTCAAAATGATGAAGATCACCCATTGGTTGGGTCATTGGGGGCCTCAGATGCCCTGATTTTACACTGACTTGTCTGAAAAGTCAACTCTTGATCAGATGACTTCCCCATGGAATTTCTTCATAAAAATTGATATGCATACTACATATACCATATAGAGACCAATGGAAACAAGAATGACCAAAAAAATTGGAGTTATGGCCTCTGAAACCAAAACCCTAATTTTAGGTCAACTGTGTAGTCTAGCCTGGCTCTGCTTCCATACAAACCTCAGTTCTTGTGATTCTTTTGCAATCTTGACTTGGAGAGGATGTAATATGATATAAGAACACATATGGACCCCTTTGAAGTGATTGGTTGCCTTTGGGGTGGCTCAAGAGGCTCTTGGATAGCTCAGGTCACAAACCCTAGGTGCAGATGACTTTGAATCTATGCAGTGAATCAAAATTGTGATATGAGATGGTATGATTGTGTTTATGCATATAAAATGATCACAAGCCATGGTGTGAATGGGTGAGGGCAAATTTGGGGTGTTTACAGCTGCCCCTATTCAAGCATGAGTTAGCTGTGCAGGATGTAAGCTACGGCTTAACAGGCAAACAAGATAACTTGTGGTTGAATACCAAAGACAGTCCAAAATTTGCACTCACAGAATGAAGGACAAAAGGGATATAGATTAAAAGAAAGTGAAGTATATTGTAAAGTGTGGGCGACGGAGGACGACCGTCGAGCAGAGGACGACTGCTGGGTAAAGAGCAATGACGGGGACGGCCGACATGCTGAGAAAAGTGTGTGAAGTAAAGCAATGACGGGGACGGCCGACATGCTGGGGATAAAAGGTAAAGCCAAGACGGGGACGGCCGACTAGCTGGGGAAAATCAAATTATGATGGGGACGGCCATCAAGATAAAGTAAGATTCTCTGGGAATTAATGAAACACGACGGGGACGGCCATCAAGTTCCTAAAGCAAAGTAACCAACGATGGGGACGGCCATCCGGCTAAAAAGGAAAAGGGACCACGACGGGGACGGCCATCGGGTTAAAGAATAAATGAAATAAACAGATGATGGGGTACGGCCATCAAAGGTGAAGGACGATCACCTAGCAGGGGACGGCTGCTCTGTTGGGAATAAAAGAAATATGATGGGGACGGCCATCAAAGGTGGAGGACGACCACCTGGCAGGGGACGGCTGCTCTGAAAATATCAACGATGGGGACGGCCATCGGATAAAAGGTCAACGATGGGGACGGCCATCGGACGAGCATGATGGAGAACGACCATCAAGAAGTGGAGGACGACCACTCAGCAGGGTACGGCTGCTCTCGAGGTTTCTCATGACATAGGACGAATGCCAGATAACCAAAAATCAACAATGGGGACGGCCATTGGATAAAATGATGAAGGAAAATCATCACGAGGTGGAGGACGACCACCTAGCAGGGGACGGCTGCTAAAATCAACGATGGGGACGGCCATCGGATGAGCATGATGGAGGACGACCATCAAGAAGTGGAGGACGACCACTCAGCAGGGTACGGCTGCTCTCAGGGTTTATCATAACACAGGACGAGTGTCAGATAAAAAGAAAATGCTTACTTGGCGATCTACTGGGGATATAATGAACACGGACGAGTGTTCACAAACAAGAAAGGAAAATATCAGTGCTTAGATGTTGTGTATAGATTAAAGATGCGGACGAGCATCCTTAAGATTATGATACGGACGAGTATCATGTAGAAACAAATACCGACACGCGTTCAGATATGATGATACGGACGAGTATCAACTGGTTAACAAGGAACACTGACGAGCGTTGAATCTGAAAGGACCCTTCTGGGGAATAGTAGACACAGGCGAGTATCTATATTCAAGAAGAACAGAAGTATTTGACACAGTGTATGGATTAAAGATGCGGACGAACATCCTTAAGACTACGATACGGACGAGTATCATGTAGAAACAAACACTGGACGCATATTCTGAGATGATGGTACGGACGAGTACCAACTGGTTAACAAAGAACATGAACCAAAGTCGAATCTGTGGGGATGTAACTGGTATATACAAGATACGGACGAGTATCTGTATAAGTATGAGTAGTATTGGTAGTATTGTATAAATGAGTGTTTATCTGCTGGGGAGGGTGACACGGACGAGTGTCAAAGTATAATAATATTAACAAGTACATGGGTTGTAAAAGTATAAGCGACTGCGCTGGGGAAATGACACGGACGGGTGTCAGGAAAGTGTATACTGGTGTACGTGAGTGCAAAGAGGACGTCTTTGGCTTTCTGCTGGGGTACGACACGGACGGGTGTCAAAAGGAGTATATACTGGTGCTTGTGATTTGTGAGGCAACTGCTTTTGCTGGGGACTCTGGGGGATTTTTCTGTCATTAATGAACTGTCATTATTCACAAGTGTTAGTTCATAGCATGGCTTATGATTATGCTATGAGTTGGATTTTTTTGCCGTAAAGCTCCGTGTTAAAACGGAATGCTACGCTTTGTGGGTGAATATGATGCGAATGCTATGATTGTGCAAAGACACCGAACCGGGACTCGAATCCCGTTGCTGTGAAGATCTCTGATCGATCTGTATGGAGTGGACATCCCAACTGGGGATGAGATTATTGGTAGATCTAATAAGATGATATTTGCTTGGGGATACGGGTCACCGATAGACCTATCCTAATAAATGAGAGACCCAGCTGGGGTTTGTAGAAGCTTTCTTCACTCTGTTGTGATCCTTCATGCGCTGCTCTTCTGGACAGAGGCTGGAGCTCTGTGGGGAGATGATTCCCTGATTTTGGTACTCGGCTGAGGGCGAGATGACAACTCGGCTGGGGAGAGAGAGAGGCATCACTGAAAGACCTCCCTAGAAATTCTGTTATGGTGACTTCTTGACTCAGCCGGGGATATGGGCATCTTCTGTGATACCTGCCCATTCTGATGGGGATAAGAAACAAGTGGCAACTCAGCTGGGAGGAGTCATGAGAGGCAACTCAGCTGGGGAGAGAGCACTTCGGGTGCTAAAATTGAGTGTTGATTTGCCAGCTTGCTGGGATGAAGTTTTCATGCTCCAAGTTGCGTTCTGGATACCTGCAATCCTGAAAAAGGTAGAGAAACGCACAAGATAATCCCGAGGTATCCCTTACTGGATTCCGTCATAGGAGTTAGGATACTTCTGAGGGTAAGCATATTTCCTGCAAGCATGTTTTTACTTTTGAAGATAAGCATTTGTATTCTTATGCAATCAGTTTTTTCTTTTTAAGACATCAGACACTTTTTGCAAATAAAATGTACAAAATGAGACATGACTGAAAATCTGATTTTATTAATTCATATGCCCTGAATTGGCGAGATACAGTCAAAGGAACATATCCCCTGAAATGAGGAGATTGCTACAAATTGAGAAACAAAATGCTGGCAGTGTTGATGACGCTTTAAGGAGCTTCCTCTTCACTATGACCCGTATGACTTTTGACGTTCTTCTCATCTTGCTTTTGAAGAATGTTGATTCTGATTGAAGCTTGATCTTGTTGAAGCTTACCAAGTTGTAGATGATACAGACGAACTCAGAATGCAGTTGTTCGCTTATTCCCTTATTTTGCATGGATCGCCCTTTCGGGTTTTCGATCCATCGGGATACCCATTTTTGCCTGAGCTGTCCAATGCGGCTTTTCAACTCAGCGGGTGTACATTTTTTATATATTTCCCTTATTTTTGCCCGAGTCTTTTATTCTGTTTTTGACTCGCCGGGATGCCCTATTTTTGCCTGGACTTACATTCTGTTTTTATGTCCAGCGGGTCATTTTATGCGAAGTATTTTTTAACTGCATCTGAATTCACAGGGGACGGGAAGTCTTCACCATCCATGGTACTGAGCATCAGTGCTCCACCAGAGAAAACTTTCTTTACTACGAATGGTCCTTCATAATTTGGAGTCCATTTGCCCCTGTGGTCTGTATGAGGAGGGAGGATTCTTTTCAGCACAAGATCTCCTACTTGGTACTCTCGGTGCCTGACTTTCTGATCGAAGGCTTTCTTCATTCTCTTCTGATATAACTGCCCATGACAGATTGCAACCAACCTTTTCTCTTCGATCAGACTCAGTTGTTCGTATCGGGCCCGAACCCATTCTGCTTCACTCAGTTTAACATCCATTAATACCCGTAAAGAGGGTAATTCAACTTCAACAGGTAGGACTGCTTCCATACCATACACAAGTTGATACGGCGTTGCCCCAGTGGATGTTCTGATTGACGTGCGGTACCCATGCAAGGCAAACGGTAGCATTTCGTGCCAGTCTTTGTAAGTGACTACCATCTTCTGCACAATCTTCTTGATATTCTTATTAGCTGCCTCAACAGCGCCATTCATCTTTGGCCTGTAAGGAGAAGAATTGTGATGTTGGATCTTGAAGTCCCGGCACAGTTCTGCCATCATTTTGTTGTTTAAATTGGAACCATTATCAGTAATGATTCGCTAGGGAACCCCATATCGACAGATGATGTCTCTTTTCAGAAATCTGGCTACCACTTGCCTTGTGACGTTTGCATATGAGGCTGCTTCGACCCACTTGGTGAAATAATCAATGGCAACCAGGATGAATCTGTGGCCGTTCGAAGCAGTTGGCTCAATCTTGCCAATCATATCAATGCCCCACATGGCAAAGGGCCAGGGTGAAGACATTATGTTCAAGGGATTGGGAGGCACATGCACTTTATCTGCGTAGATCTGGCATTTGTGGCATTTCCTGGCATAGGCACAACAGTCTGCATCCATTGTGATCCAATAATAGCCTGACCTTAACAACTTCTTAGCCATTGCATGTCCTCCAGCATGGGTACCAAAGGAGCCTTCGTGCACTTCATGCATCAATAGATCTGATTCTGTCTTGTCAATACATCGGAGGAGTACCATATCAAAGTTCCTTTTATATAAAGACCCATCAGTGTTCAAGAAGAAACTACCAGCAAGCCTTCTCAAAGTCTTCTTATCATTGGAAGATGCCCCAGGTGGGTATGTTTGATCCTCTAAGAAGCGCTTAATGTCATGGAACCAAGGCTTGTCATCTTTGACAATGTCTGCTGCGAACACATATGCCGGTCTGTCAAGTCTGGACACTGAGATCTGAGGTACAAAGTTAGCAGCTTGAACTTTGATCATGGATGAAATGGTAGCCAAGGCATCTGCAAACTGATTCTCGTCCCGAGGGATATACTCAAGCTTGACTGTTGTGAAGAATGTCAATAACCTTCTTGTATAATCCCTGTAAGGTATCAGATGATCCTGGTGTGTATACCATTTGCCGTTGGTCTGATTGATTACCAGAGCTGAATCTCCGAATACGGTCAAAGTCTTGATCCTGAGGTCAATGGCTTCCTCAAGACCCATAATGCAAGCTTCGTATTCAGCTTCGTTGTTAGTGCAGTTGAAAGCGAGTTTTGCCGAGAAAGGCATGTGAACTCCTTCTGGTGAAATGAGTACTGCACCAACACCACGACCATTCATGTTAACAGCCCCGTCAAACATCATAGTCCATTCTTCTTCCGGGTCAGGCCCTTCAGTGTGAATAGGCTCTTCATGATCTTTTGCTTTTATGAACATGATGTCTTCATCAGGGAAGTCAAACCTCATAGGCTGGTAGTCATCAATGGGTTGCTCAGCAAGATAATCAGACAATACACTGCCCTTGATGGCTTTTTGAGATGTGTACTGGATGTCATATTCTGTGAGGATCATTTGCCATCTTGCAACCCGTCCGGTAAGAGCTGGCTTCTCAAAAATGTACTTAACTGGATCCATCTTTGAGATCAACAAAGTAGTGTGGGTCAACATATACTGTCTCAGTCGGCGAGCAGCCCACGCTAAAGCACAGCAAGTTTTCTCGAGCAGTGAATAACGATGTTCACAGTCGGTAAACTTTTTGCTTAGGTAGTATATTGCATACTCTTTTCGACCAGACTCGTCATGCTGGCCCAGCACACACCCCATCGACTCTTCTAATACTGTCAAGTACATGATTAGAGGTCTTCCTTCAACTGGAGGCATAAGGATCAGAGGCTCTTGTAAGTATTCCTTGATCTTGTCAAAAGCCTTCTGGCAGTCTTCGTTCCACCTGACCGTCTGTTCTTTTCTCAACAATTTGAACAAAGGTTCACAGGTTGCCGTAAGGTGAGATATGAACCTTGAGATGTAGTTCAATCGACCTAAGAACCCTCGAACTTCCTTTTCAGTTTTAGGTGCAGGCATCTCTTGGATGGCTTTGACTTTATCAGGGTCAACTTCAATCCCTTTCTCACTTACAATAAATCCCAGCAGCTTACCGGATCGCACCCCGAATGTGCACTTGTTGGGGTTCAGCTTCAGTTGATACTTCCTCAGACGCTTGAACAATTTGAGCAGATTCACCAGGTGGTCTTCTTCAGTGAGGGACTTGGCAATCATATCATCCACATAGCATTCTATTTCTTTGTGGATCATATCGTGGAATAATGTTACCATAGCCCGTTGATACGTTGCACCGGCATTCTTGAGCCCAAATGGCATTACTTTGTAGCAAAACGTGCCCCAGGGTGTGATGAATGTTGTCTTCTCCATGTCTTCAGGTGACATCTTAATCTGATTGTATCCTGAAAATCCATCCATGAAGGAGAATACCGAGAACTGAGCCGTATTATCTACCAGTACGTCAATGTGAGGTAATGGAAAATCATCTTTCGGGCTGGCTCTGTTCAGATCCCGGTAGTCAACACACATCCTAACTTTGCCGTCTTTCTTAGGCACAGGCACAATATTAGCAACCCACGGTGGATAGCTAGTCACAGCAAGGAACCCGGCGTCCCATTGCTTTTGTACCTCCTCCTTGATCTTCATTGCCATGTTTGGACGAGTACGGCGTTGCTTTTGTTTGACTGGAGGGCATTCTTCTCTCAAAGGCAGCTTGTGCACAACAATGTCGGTATCCAACCCTGGCATGTCTTGATACGACCAAGAAAACACGTCCACATACTCTTGAAGCAGATCAATCAGTTGTCTCTTCACTGAGCCTTGCAGGCAGGCCCCGATTCTAACTTCTTTCACGTCTTCATCTGTACCAAGATTGATCACTTCAACCTCCTCCTGGTGAGGAGTAATAACCTTTTCCTCTTGTCTTAACAACCTGGCTAGCTCTTCAGGAAGCTCATATTCTTCTTCAACCCCTTCATCAGCTTGATTGATCGGATTGTCAAAGTCATACGATGTCATAGCCGTGCTGTTGTCGGTGCTGTCTGGAAGGAACTCTCTGCAAGGGTTCAGTTTGTTCATTTTAGTGATTGATTTTAATCTTGCTTAGAAAAGTGAAATAAAGTTATCATTTTGAAAACATCGCCATTTATTTTTGTACAAAAAGAAAAATGGAAAAACAGTGAGCGGAAAAGAAAAAGACTCATTTGCAAAAAGATGTCTGATATTTCATTAATTAATCTTGTTTGCACAAAAAGTACAGATGGCCCGATTACAAAATGAGCCTTGTCATCTTGGGCAAGATGCAAGACTTTGATGCATGCTTATAAAAATACAGGAAATAATAATTACTCTGCATGAGTAACTCTTATAATTTCCTGGGAAGACCAGTTCGAGACACTGCTCCCCGGGATCTTTGGACGAATCCAGCTTTCCAGGTTGCGTTCCTCTTCCAGCTCGTCTTCCAGACAGTTGATGGCATCAGGGGTAAGCATCCCCCCACTCACAAAATTGGGCTCTTTCGAAGCCGCTGCTTGATCTTGTTGAGTTGGTTTGTAACCCAACCCAAATCTGTCTTCTTTCTTCTCCACCGGTAGTAGCTTGCCCCAGCCTTGGGCAGTTCCTTCCTCAACAACCTTCCGGGCTTGTTGGTATGATGATATTGAAGTACCAGGCACAGCAGATGTTTCATTCACATTCAAGGCTTCAAACCCCTGGCTCATTGTTTCATGGATCTCCCCATCCATCTCAATGTACTTATAGGTTGCCAGGTGGCTGACAAAAATGTCCTCCTCTCCGCAGATTGTAACGATTTGACCCTCCCACTCATATTTTAACTTCTGGTGAAGGGTAGAGGTCACGGCGCCAGCAGCGTGAATCCATGGCCTACCCAATAAACAACTGTAGGCGGGCTGTATATCCATCACGTAGAAGATAGTTGTGAAAGTCTGTGGGCCAATCGTTACGGGCAACTCAATCTCTCCCAGAACCGATCTCTTTGAACCATCAAAGGCTCTCACCACCAGGTTGCTGGGTCTCAACGCCAATCCGTCATATTCTAGCTTCACCAGAGCCTTTTTAGGTAGGACATTAAGGGATGATCCCGTGTCTACCAGCACATGGGAAAGGACAGCACCTTTGCATTCCATGGTTATGTGCAAGGCTTTGTTGTGGTTGCGGCCTTCCGTTGTCAAATCAGTATTGGTGAACCCTAGTCCGTGACTAGCATTAACATTCCCCACTACAGCTTCCAGCTGATTGACAGTGATCTCTTCAGGCACGTAAGCTGCGTGCAAGACTTTGAGTAGTGCATTCCGATGGGCTTCGGAGCACATAAGCAATGATAGGATTGAGATTTTGGAAGGCGTCTGATGCAGCTGATCCACTATTTTATAATCACTCTTTTTGATGATTCGCATGAACTCATCAACCTCTTGATCGAATGGTGTCTTCAAAGCTTCCTTAACAGCTTGATCCTCCTGCACAGGGCTCTTCCCTTTTGCCTTGGCAGCAGCTTCTGCTTCGGCTGTGGGTCTCTGAATTTGTGGAGCGAAAAGACGTCCGCTTCGAGTGAAGCCTCCGCCTCCGCCCACATTGTCTACTTGTAGTGCAGGGGTTGATGATTCAAAAGTGATTCTTTGTCCTTCACAGTACAAGTCAGAGCCGTAATGCCAGGGGATGGCATTACTGCTTTCATAAGGTACCGGTCCAGGCACCGTGATGGTGACTGGACTGATTGCAGCTGTTGAAGGAACTGTGATAGTCTGTGGATCGTAATAAATTGTAACTGGTGCTCTAGTGGGAGCAGCACCTTCTGAGTTGTAGGCGGAGTTGTTTTCAGGATCATAGAATATGGTGACCGTTGAGACGTCTTCATGATTTGTTGCTGGTGTTGTAGGAGATAATGGTGGAAGAATGGATGTTGTTGTTGTAGGAGCTTCATAATGGAGTGGTGCTGGAGTTGTAGGAGGAACATTCATTGATATCTGATCAGTTGAAATGACAGATGAAGTACTTGTTGATGAAGCCGAAGAATTGTCGGGAACAATGGTTGCTGCAGTTGTAGGAGGTTCTGAAACCGTTGCTGATGAGATTGCTGGATTTGTTGGAAATGATGTGGTGATCTGAAGTTGGCCACTCTGAATAAGGCCATTTATGCCATTCCTCAAATTATCGCACCCATTTACAGAGATATTGCAGTAAGCACAACCCAACTCACACCCCGGGAACATTTGACATTCCAGGAGTTGAGCCTTGATTTCTACCAACGGTGTCCGGATCTGACCCACACTGGTTATTAAATAAGACGGTTTGTCTTCTTCAATAGCGTTAATTCTAGGACCACCGTGGTTTGGCATAGGGTTCTTATTGACATTGGGTGGTGGTGCAAAATTCAGAGCTTTCGAGTCTACCAGGTCTTGTACCTTCATATGCAGAGCTCTGCACTTTTCTGTACTGTGGCCAGGTGCGTTTGAATGGAAGGCACACCTAGCGTTGGAGTCATAGTTCCTGGGTAGACTGTTGGGATCTGGAGGTGCCAGCGTCCTTAGCTCAACTAGGTTGAGTTTCAGGAGTTGTGGCAGCAGAGTAGCATATGGCATAGGGATCGGATCGATCACCCTGTTAGCTTGAGATGGCCTCTGCTGAAATGGCCTCTGTTGACTGTTGTTGTTGGTGTTGCTGTTGTTGTAATTCCTTGGAGGATACTGAGATTGCTGGTGGTACTGAGGTTGTGGCTGATAGTTTTGTTGTGGAGGTTGATAAACTGGCTGAGGATGAACTGGAGCAGGAATGGTAACTGCTGCTATTGACCTGTGAACATGTTAGGGCCTGCCCCTGTTGGTGTGGATGGCATTGGTCTCGCCAGTTCTTCTCGGGCCTGCAAAAGGCTTTCTTGTACTACTGGACGAGCTTGCACCGTTGTCTGAGATCTTACCCATCTTCAATAGGCTTTCAATTCTCTCCCCAGCTATGACAACATCCGCAAAGCTAGTGGAAGAGAAAGCAGCCAGCCTGTCAATATAAGTTCCCTGAAGGGTGTTCATAAACATATCTGCCATTTCCCTTTCAGACATAGGTGGCTGAACAGCAGCAGCCAATTTCCTCCATCTCTGGGCATATTCTCGGAAACTTTCCCTTGACGACTGTGACATTCCCATTAGGAGAGTCCTGTTGGGTGCCATGTCTAAGTTGTACTGATACTGTCTGATAAAGGCCTCTTCCAGGTCCTTCCAGCATCTGATAGTTGCCCTTGTTAAGTGAGAGTACCATTCTCTTGACGCTCCAGTCAAGCTGTCTTCGAAATAGAACATCCAAAGCTTCTCATCCATAGTATAGGCCTTCAGCCTTCCCAGAAATGACTGTAAATGAGTCCGGGGGCATGAAGTCCCGTTGTATTTTTCAAAACAAGGAGGCTTAAACTTATGGGGGATCCTGACCCCGTCTACCAAGCCCATGTCCATGACGTCGAAGCCCAAAGAGTTTTGAGACTCTAAGGATCTCAATTTCTCAGCTATCTCATCCAGCCTTCTATCATAAGCTTCTTCCCCAACACCCATTACCGTGAATTGATCATCTTGGGGGTCTTCTTGAAGTACCCTGGCTGCAGTGGCAGTCCCTTGAACATTTGCAGGGATGTTGACTTCTGGATGGAGGTGTGGTCCAAATACAGGGGGATTTACATGAGGTTGGACCCTTTCATTGTTGCTGGTGCCGGCAGTCCCTATATGTGGATCTTCTTGGTTTTGCCTTTCCACCATGGCCCTCAATCTTTCTTGGCTCTGAGCCATGTTGTTCATCACTTCCATAAACTGAGTCATTTGATTCCTCATTTCTAGCCTTTCATTTGCCATTTGATTTCTGACCTCAGTAAGGTCCTGCTGCATCTGATCCATTTGAATGTCCGGAAGGTTGTTTCGGGTTGGATAACGGTGCAGACGGTTGAGGGGAAATACCCGGCGCCTAGCAATAGTTCCTGATGCATCACAACAGAGTTAGCAACAATAAACAAAAACCTACAAAACAAACAAATGGTTAGCATGCAATGCAGTATGCTTATTTGTTCTCAAGGTATCCGGTTTGGCATTCAGTTTTGACCCTTCCAGACCCTTGAAGATGCTGTTGAAGTTGCTTTCGAAGCGAACTCAGATGGAACAAACTAACACAAATATATTACAGACGGTGAAGTAATACAACTTGTTCATTTTACAACACAAGCCCTCTAAGGGGTCAAAATATTACAGGAAAACAAAAGTACACAGAAAGAAAACAACAAACAAATGGTCAAACACCGAGACCAAACTCATCCTCACGAACTTCCTTGAGAAGTGCTTCGGTCACAGGATCAGCCGGACGCTCCGTGAGATTCCTGATGAGGAGATTCCGGGTCGTAACAGCTGTAGTGAGCTTCTTGTGCTGAGTTTGGTCCTTTGACCTCTTCACCCCTGCTTTGATCTTCAGTTCTGATATCTCCCTCTGGGCTGCTGCCAGGGCTTCTTGTTGTCCTCTTGCACTAGCCTCTAGTTGCTCCATCTTGTCTTGAACTCTTTTGTCCTCCAGGGTACGAGCCTCGGTGATCCTGACCCACCGGGCTTGACTCTCCTTCAAATACAAGTCTGTCCTTGCTCTCTGGAACTGGGCTTCTTTGCAAGCATTCTTCAGAATTTGTTCTCCAGCTTTAGACTTTTTGATATAATCTCCAGACCTCTCAATCTTAACCAGATGCTCCACTCTCCACTTCTCCAATCTCTCAATCTCCCTCATACCTTCACTCCTCTCCCGGAGGGTCTTCTGCAAAGCCTGGGTTAACTTCTCATTTCTCTCCTTCAAGCTCTCAAACTCCTCCAAACTGATAGTGGCATGGGTGTGGTGCTGAAGATGACTCAGGCATGTCTTCTATGGTAAAGGGCATCCCAGAGAATTGAGCCCTGGCACGAGACCACTCATAATATTGTGCTGATGCCACATTATTGCACTTCCCCAGAATGGTTACTCCCTTGGTTTGAACATTATCCCAGGCCCAGGCAGCCTGCCTAACAGTAGCCAGATTAATCTTGTTCTCACAATAGAGAGTCTCAACCAAGTCCTGTGCCTTAGGAGAGTGGACCAGTGCATAGCCCAGTTGCCTTCTGAACAGCAGAGGATTGTAATTGATACTACCCTTAACTCCTATTAGGGGCACATTGGGAAAATGCCCACAGCTGGTGATGATATCCCTGCCTTTGGTGCTTTGAGTGCACCATCTGATATCTGTTGAAGTTAGGGCAGTGAGTCTCTTAGCCCAGTTGCTCTGCTGATGAGGGTTCAGAAATGCATCTGTCCTGGGTAGATGCCTGAGAAGCCAAGTGTGGAACAATGGAGCACAACACCTCACTAATCTCCCCCTCTGCTTTTCATTCCTCTGATGCACTGAATAATAGAGATCCCCCAATAAAGTGGGCACTGGATTCTTTAGCATGAATAAGTGGATTGCATTCTTGCTAATGAATCGAGGCTCATCTGCAAACAACACAATTCCATATACACTCAAAGCCAATAAAGCACAAACAGCTTTCCACTCTCCTAAAGAAGCTTTCAGGGTAGCTTGAGAGATCAAGAAATCCAAATGAAAACCAGGGATTCCAGCTTTAGAGGTCATATGCTGCTCAATCAAAACAGGTTCCAGATACAGAGCTCTTGCTACTTCTCCATTAGCAGGAAAGACCATCTCAGGGTTGAAAGGGATTCCTCCCCTGATAGGCATACCAACTAATGAAGAGTACTCTTCCAATAAGGGGCCCCACTGAAAGTCTTGAAAGGTGAAACATCTCAGTGGGGGATCATAGAACTGAATGCAAGTGTGAATGAGGCTCCTCTGTGATGGATCCAGATCCATAACCATATCAAGTATATCTCCATAACTTTCCCTGAACAATGGTATGTGATCTGGAGTGATCAGGGTCTGAATCCTCCTGATATCTGATAGCTCTGGCTGGAAGAAGTGATAGGTGATGTTGCTCTTTTTAGGAGCCATGATGCTGAGTAGAGACAAGTACTGATGATGATGCTGAAGAAATGGGCCACTGACTGGCTGGTGCAGGTGATAGCTGAAGCAGATAGCTGATGAAGACAAGTCAATACTGAAGATGGGGTCAAAACCAAAACCAAATGAAGATGGATACCCTGAAACAAATAAGCAAATGTCAATATGATGCAATGATTATGCATGCAAATGATATGCAAGGGTCTGTGACTGGGCTGGATCTGATCAAATGCCCTGATATAGGTCCAAGTGTATTCAAGAATTCCAGATGGAGGTCTATAAATCCTGTAACCAAGGTGGGGGACTCAAATAAAGAATCACATGTCCAGGGTTTTAGAATCACAAGAACTGACCCAAAATGGAGTACTCTTAAACAATCAAAGTAACAGGGTATTCTGAGGTCAAGGTACCTGCAAACCTGTAAACAGCCCAACCCCCTCACAGGTGGTGTTCTAGAACAAGGATCCTCAGACTCGGATCAGTTATGAGAAGTGTAAACACTTCTAACCCGGAGGTACAGTGTTTACAATAACCATAAAAGTTCCTCCCCTAATTCACCTCAGTTTCTGAAGGTCAATACTAAAAAGTCATTCAGACTTAGCAGGCTTCCCAGATAGCCCTAGCATTGCAGGAAATCTGCAACACAGAGTTCTCAAGAAGAAACCCATATCTGAACCGTGTTTCATATTCCCGCACCAGACCGAAATGGAATGGGAAAGAATATGATTCACTCTAGCCTAGGTGTCACTCAGGTCCCAGGTATAGGACCTTAACTCTCAATAGAACCCCACCCACCAAAGCAAACAGATCCAGCCAGCAGCACAGTATGACAATATGATATAATGCAAAAGCAATAAAGAAAGCAGTAAAGCAACTGTACATAAAGCAAAAAAAAAATAAATACAAAAATAAACACAAATAAGCACATAACACCCCAGTAAACACAAATCAAACAAGCGCTAGGAGGAACCCACAAAAAGAACCAGAAGCCCTGGTTGCAGTATAAGGGTCCCCAGCAGAGTCGCCAAGTTGTCGCTCCCGATAGATGGGACTGGCCCAGATAAAGGTACAGACGCGAACGGTCGGCGAGAGGGACAATGAGAACACACAGCCGTGAACTCACTGGAGAATGAATAGAGTCGCCAGCTAGGCATTTTTATCCCGGAGGAAAGGTAATGCTGCATAAACCTAGAAAGAGATGGATAAGACGGTTGCGAACCAGAGAGACTGAGAAAGGGGGTTGGTTACAACCTGGGAAGGTATTAGCACCCAGATTGTCCGCCGTACTCGACGGGATCCACGCTTAAAAGATTTGTGTTTTAAAGGGGTAGTGTCAGTGCAATTTGTGTGTAAAAGAGATGGAAAACAAAATGTACAGGTGTCAGTGTAAGAGAAAAGTGAAGTATATAAGTGAAATGTCAGTGTAAGAACAGGAGTGAAATGCTCAAGATCATGAGGCTAAAAGAATGAGGCTAGAAAGAGGGGGAATATACAGAGACTTTTGTTCGATAACTGTTAAGTTATGCCTACGTATCCTCTCGTGCAATGAGGAAGTCAGAACACCGTAGTTCGACCCAAAAAGACTGAAAGATGAATTGACTTGATGAACTGCTTACTTGCCTATGCTCAAGTGTATGACCTGTCTGGCCCAGGTGCAAACTGTCTTGCATTAGACGGAAGAAGCGAGTTCTCGTTTGTGATTGAAGGTGATGAGAAAAGAATCCCGAAGGAGACGATTATTGTTTGTTTTGGAGTTTTCAGTCTTTTATTGCTTTTGAGAGTTTGTCATAGATTGATGAGCTTAAGTCTAAATCAATGGATTAGTAAACTCACCACATCTTCCCTCTGATTAGGGGTAATGAGAATACCTTAAGTGTGAAGTCAGCTTCTCACACTTAATCTCCTTTGATATAGAATCAAGATCATTAACCTACTTGTGGTTATTTAGATGTTTTTGTTGTTTTTGTTTAGTGTTAAGTAATGAGGTTAAGCCATAATCAGGGATTAAACAGACTCATTACACCATCCTAATAGAAGGATAATAGATGAGAATGTTTAAGCTGAGGAAAGCTCCTCAACTTAATCCATGATTAGGGATTAAACTCATGACAAAACAAACCTTTATTAAGTGGATTTTATTTAATGGTATGATGATGAAGTGATTTTTTATGATTTGTAAGACAACTTGAGGGGGACTTGTCCATTAACACTAGGGTTAGTCCTTCTTAACCAATTAAGGAAGAATTAGAACCCTAATGCAAGGCCCAAGTTACAAGTGTGATGTCTTGATGATTATTAAGTGGATTGATTAAGAGAGTTAAACACATTAAGGGTCTAACACTTAGGATTAAAGTTATACACTCCATCCTAAGAGAAGGATGCAGGCATAAGCTTAATCACAAAGCCTTAAAGCCTTTAGGGTTTAGTCCCTGATTATGAGATGAGAAGAGAGAACTCAAAGAGACACAAAGGAAAAACTAAGTGGGGTGACTAATCAAAACCCTAATCATTGTCATGCTTGGTTGTTCCTAAGGTTTGTGAGGTTTACAAGAGCAATCTTCAAAGAGAACCACCAGGATGCAGATGAACAGGATCAAGAGAAACAAAGTGACTTGCTTCATTCAAGAAGTCAAGTCACTTGAAGAAAGAAAGTAAGAAGAAAAGGAATGAGCAAGCTCAATCTCAAACACACATAAAAATGCAGCAATGGATGCAAGAGAGATGAAAAGAAAGGTTATGAGAAGTGAAGGCAAATTCACTTCTCAAATTCACTTACCACCTGAAATGTTAGAAAGAAATGCAATGCAATGCAAAGTGGGATGAGATGACATGATGAGAAACAAAACCAGAAGCATCTACATGATGCTAATGATGCTATGAGATGCTACAAACATGAGGCAAGGCATGGAGATGTTCATGCAAGATCATGGATGCAAGTGATGCAAGTTAAGGAACATGAACATACATGAAAAGTTATGAAGCATACATGGCATACAACATGGCAAACACATGATGCAATGACCAAACATGCTTTCTATATGTCTTATGATGTCAAATGAATCAAATGGATGCATAAAATGCTAAGGCAAGTCATGTTATGCAAGAGAATGCAAGAGGTATGCAAATGAAAGCTCAAATTAGGGTTTATGAATCAAACATCAAACAAAAACCAAAAACAGAAGCAAACCCTAAGATAAAAAATGGAAAATTCCACACAAAGGATCCTTAACCCTGTACTAAACCAATGTCCAAAGGGGAGGTCTCAACTCTCAACCAATCTCAAGTTATGATTTTTCTAAGATTTTAGGGTTTTTAGGGTTCTTAAACAAAAGAAATGCCAAACAAATTGAAATTGAAAGATCAAATCAAGGCCATTTTATCTCAAAAACTACATGCCAAATAGAATGCAATGCAAGAAGAATCAATATCCAACTCTTCATAGATAGGCAGAAATGATTTTTTGAACTTAGGATCAAAATAATGCACAAAAAATGATTTAATTCAATGAAAAATTCTCAAAATGCATCAAGATCAAAAAAGAAATTTGTTTTGAAGGTTGGACAATGTTTCTAAATGTTTTAGAACATTTCATGAATTTTTTGGTGATTTTTAGATACCTAAAAGTATTTTTAATAAATTAATTTCCATTAATCAATTAAAAATAATCTTTTAAATATTTAAAAATACTTTTTTAATGATAAAAATAAAAACAAAAATATTTTTGTGTCATAAAAATTAATAAAGCTTATGAGAAAAAGTTTCATAATTTTTACACATTTTTTACTATTTTAAATTAATTATGCAAAACAAATGGAAAGAAAATGAAAAATAAATTAAATAAAAGGAAAGTCAAATGAGTGGAGGGCCAGGATGAGCTCTGGATTTGAATTGGTTGACCAGCGCGCATTTGGACGGCTGGGGTTGCATCTGAGTTAATCCCAATTAATTAAATAAATAATGAAGATTAGGGCTAAGCAAAATGATCTGGGCCTTTCATTTGCGCGGGGAGTCAACTAGGTCAACCAATCCAACGCCCAGAATTCAAATGGAAATTAATTACAGGATTAGGGCACAAATGACTTTCAGGCTGCCGGAGAAGACTTCCGGTCGTCTTCTCCGGCCAGCATCCCCCCCTGAGAATCCCCAAAACTCCAAAAACCTAACTAAAATGAAATCTAAAAACTGGGAAATGATCCCCACTCACTCATGAACCAAAACCCCTTATCAAAACAAATTTATATTTCCTAACAAGGCTGAATCGAAGCAAATAAGAACTAGGTCAAATGAGTTTCAGAGATCAATTAAACTCTCCTTTCATCACCATTTCAAAAACTAAAAGCATATTCATGATCAGGAAGACATGTAGAACAAGTTTAGAACTTAAAAATCCATTTCTGAAAAAAAAGTTCTTGAGCTACCTGAGATTCGAAGCTTTCACTCCAGCTACTTTCTGACTTCCTCTCCTGGTGAAATCTACTCCTTATGACCTCTTGATGATGCTTGAGTGCTCAGGAGAAATTTATATTGGCTGGATGAAGAGTTTGAGTAACTTCTGCTCAAACTCAGTTGAACATGGCAATGATGACTCTGGCTATTTCTGGCAAGGGTGAAAGGTTGTTTTTGGTCCAGATGATGAGTAGAGAAGGTTTATGGAGTTTGTTTTGATGTTTGTGAGTTGTGGAGAGAGTTTCGAATGAAACTGCAGGTTGGGGTGAAAATGGTGCAGTGAGGTTACAGCTTGTTTCAGGCCTGGTTCTTGGTTGCTTTTGACTCAATGAGACATGGTGAGATGATTGGTGAAAATGGTTTTGATGTTTGAAGTCTGGGCAGAGAGATTCGAAGAAGTTTGCACAAGGGAGTGTGTTTGTATATGTGATTGTATGAAGTGTTTCAGCCTGGCCTGGTGTTATGCTTAGCTTGCAAATGGAAAGTATAAACAATTCTAATTGGCCAGATGATGTGACATGGCCTGCTGTGATAGGTAAGTCACCTTTTGCAAAATGTCAACTTCTTTGTAAGAGAGGCATGGGCTAAGTTATAGCTTGGTACATGAGCATGGGCTGGCGCAGCATGGTATGTGAGTGAAGCTAGGGAGGTTCAGCATCCAATGCATCAAGTTGGTGAAGTGTGATGAGTGCTTTTGCAAGTTGTTACTTTTTGAAACTTTGTGAAAAATGCCTTGTTACACAAACCATAAACATGTGATCTTTGGTTCAATTCTGATTTTTGAGTCACATAGAATGTTTATGTCATGGTTTGAAGTGAATTAGAAGTTACAAATGGCCTTGGTTCATGGTTTTGCAAAAATTCACATTTGGTGCACATCTTGAAAATCAATGATTTTTGCCAACTTTGTCACACCATAACTTTTGATCCAAGAAGAATTTGATCATGTTCTTGTACTTTTTGAAAAGGGAAAGATGTAATCTACAACTTTCATGACCAAAGTTTTTCCATTTGAAGCATTTTTGGATCAAGAATCAAGGCTTGAAAAATGACCTAAAATGAAGCATTCTTGAAAAGTCAACTATGCCCAAAAAGTCAACATTTGCAAAAACTCCAAATTCTTGATTTTTGTGAACTTCAACCTTCTTCCATGATCAAATAAAGATCATATACACTCAAAATGATGAAGATCACCCATTGGTTGGGTCATTGGGGGCCTCAGATGCCCTGATTTTACACTGACTTGTCTGAAAAGTCAACTCTTGATCAGATGACTTCCCCATGGAATTTCTTCATAAAAATTGATATGCATACTACATATACCATATAGAGACCAATGGAAACAAGAATGACCAAAAAAATTGGAGTTATGGCCTCTGAAACCAAAACCCTAATTTTAGGTCAACTGTGCAGTCTAGCCTGGCTCTGCTTCCATACAAACCTCAGTTCTTGTGATTCTTTTGCAATCTTGACTTGGAGAGGATGTAATATGATATAAGAACACATATGGACCCCTTTTAAGTGATTGGTTGCCTTTGGGGTGGCTCAAGAGGCTCTTGGATAGCTCAGGTCACAAACCCTAGGTGCAGATGACTTTGAATCTATGCAGTGAATCAAAATTGTGATATGAGATGGTATGATTGTGTTTATGCATATGAAATGATCACAAGCCATGGTGTGAATGGGTGAGGGCAAATTTGGGGTGTTTACAGTGGGGCATTGATATGATTGGCAAGATTGAACCGACTGCTTCAAATGGCCACAGATTCATCTTGGTAGCCATTGACTAGTTTACCAAGTGGGTTGAAGCCGCTTCGTATGCAAATGTCACCAGGCAAGTGGTAGCCCGATTCCTGAAGAGAGACATCATCTGTCGGTATGGAGTTCCCGAGCGAATCATTACTGATAATGGTTCCAACTTAAACAACAAAATGATGGCAGAGCTATGTCGTGACTTCAAAATCCAACACCACAATTCTTCTCCTTACAAGCCAAAGATGAATGGCGCTGTAGAGGCGGCTAACAAGAATATCAAGAAGATTGTACATAATATGGTGGTCACATACAAATACTGTTATGAAATGCTACCATTTGCTTTGCATAGGTATCGTACATCAATCAGAACATCCACTGGGGCAACACCGTATCAACTTGTGTATGGTATGGAAGCAGTCCTACCTGTTGAAGTTGAATTACCCGCTTTACGGGTACTAATGGATGTTAAACTGAATGAAGCAGAATGGGTCCGTTCCCGGTACGACCAACTGAGTCTGGTCGAAGAGAAGAGATTAGCTGCAATCTGCCATGGGCAGTAATATCAGAAAAGAATGAAGAAAGCCTTCGATCAGAAAGTCAGGCGTCGAGAATACCAAGTAGGAGATCTTGTGCTGAAAAGACTCCTCCCTCCTCATACAGACCACAGGGGCAAGTGGACTCCGAATTACGATGGTCCGTTCATAGTGAAGAAAGTATTCTCTGGTGGAGCACTGATGCTCACTACTATGGATGGTGAAGATTTCCTGTCCCCTGTGAATTCAGATGCGGTTAAAAAATACTTTGCATAAAATGACCCGCTGGACATAAAAACAGAATGTAAGTCCAGGCAAAAATAGGGCATCCCGGCGAGTCAAAAACAGAATAAAAGACTCGGGCAAAAATAAGGGAAAATAAATAAAATATGTACACCCGCTGAGTTGAAAAGCCACATTGGACAGCTCGGGCAAAAATGGGTATCCCGGTGGATTGAAAACCCGAAAGGGCGATCACTTACAACATGGCAAGCTTCGAAGGGTTAAAGCGTCAGTCAGAATCAGCCTTCTTCAAAAAGCAAGATGAGAAGAACGTCAACGTCATACGAGTCATAGCAAAGGGAAGCACATTGAAGTGTCATCAACATTGCCAGCATCTTTTTGTTTCTCAATTTGTAACAATCTCCTCATTTCAGGGGATCTGTTTCTTTGACTGTACTTGCCAATTCAGGGCACACAAATTAATAAAATCAGATTTTCGGTCACGTTTTGTCTCGTACATTTCATCTTTATTTGCAAAAATGTCCTATGTCCCTAAAATGTCAATTGCATAAATACAGATGCGTCTTTTCTAAATTATATGCTTACAGGAAATATATCTGCTCCCGGGGGTGTCTAAACTCCTATGACGGAATCCAGTAAGGGATACCTCGGGGTACTTGTGCGTTTCTTTGTTATAACATGATTGTAGGTGCTCGAAATGCAACATGGGGCATAAAAGCTTCTCCCCAATAACATTGCCAGATCGTTATGTCCTCAGTGCCTATTCCAGACAATATCTGGAATGTTTTCCCCAGCCAAGTGTTAGACAGGGAACCATATCCCCGCAGAGTTTCACCCTCTATCCAGAAGAGCAATGCCTGAAGATTTCACAACAAAGTGATGGAAGCTTCCACAAGACCCCAGCTGGGCTCTTCATTACCAAGGATAGGTCTATCAGTGACTTGTTTCCCCAAGCAGACATACATTTTATCAGATCTGCCAATGATCTTTTCCCCCAGCTGGGAGGTCCTTTCAAGCAGATCAGCCAGAGATCCACAGCGGCGGGACCCGTATCCCGGATCGGTATTTTTGCATAATCATAGCATTCGCATCATATTTTCCCCCAGAGCGTAGCATTCCGTCTAATACAGAGCATTACGGCAAAAATCAAACATATTGCATAATCATGAGCCACGTCTTGAATCAAACACCTGTAAATACCAACAGTACCACATCAGCAATATACAAAAATACCTTTCAAGGTCCCCGGCATAAAGCCAAATCGTCTTCTTTACATTCCCAAGATACAAATACATGCTCCTTTTGACACCCGTCCGTGTCATCATTCCCCATAAAATCGCCAGAACATCTCTTACAAGCAGATACTTATGCATAACAGATGTTTCTTGACACTCGTCGGTGTCATATCCCCAGCAGAAAGCCAAAGCGTCCCCTTTGCACTCACAAATACATATTAATACACTTCTTTCGACACCCGTCCGTGTCATCCTATCCCCACAGGTCATCAAACACATTTTACTTATAAGTTCATAACTTATACACTTTCTCTTATGATACTTGTCTGTGTCATACTGTTGCACCCCAAAATTTGCCCTCATAATACAAGACTTTGTGTTCTAAGAAGGTTCACAAGGTTCACAAGATTTACAATGCTTGCAAGACCTTTTATGAGGTTCATGAAGTCTACAAGTTACTTTATGAAGGTTCACAAGGTTCACAAGCTTCCCAACACTTACAAGACCTTTCATGAGGTTCATGAAGTCTACAAGTTACTTTATGAAGGTTCACAAGCTTCCCAACACTTACAAGACCTTTCATGAGGTTCATGAAGTCTACAAGTCACTTTATGAGGTTCACAAGGTTCACAATATTTTTAAAACCTTTCATGAGATTCATGAAGTCTACAAGTCACTTCATGAGGGTTCACAAGGTTCACAAGGTTCACAAGGTTCACAATACCTTCCATGAGTATCACAAGACATTTCACAAGGTTCACAAAGTTCACAATTGGTCAGAAGAGTTGACAATTCCCTCAGACAATGCACCTCCTAAGCAGTGCATCCAAAACTAGGGTTTTGACTTTAATCAGGCTAAATGAACTTCCAAGACTTCAAGTGAGCTTCATAACATCTTATATGTGTTTAAGAACCCCCATGACAAGTTTCAAGACTTTTCTCAGAAGTTTGCTCATTCAGATGGTCAGATAAGTCAAAATCAGTCAATGCAGTTAAAAAGTCAAACTGAGGTCAACTGTGGTCAAACCAAAGTCAAACTTCATGATTTTTTGCCAACATCAAGTATATGAGGTAAAATTCATCATTTGATCAAGGGTTGATCATGATTCATCAAGGAGATTTCAGATCATCAAGAATCAGGAGTTTCTAAGTTAGGGTTTCCTCAGTAAAAGTCAACTGAACTTTGACCAGCCATAACTTTCACATACTTCATCACCAAGTCTCCATCCAAAGCTCATTTTGAAGGAAATTGAATTCTCCACAACTTTGTGTCTCATAAGCCAAGCCCAAAAATGCTTCATTTTGAAGGTATGAGTTAAGACATTATAGGTCCTTTTGAAAGTCAACAAAAAGTCAACAACTTCAAAAGTGCATAACTTGAGATTGGTAAATGATATGGACATGAAACCAGTGGGGTTGTTTAGAGGACTCTTCAAGCTTTCCAAAATGTCCAAGAACACCCTCATACCATTAAAATTGAAGGATATGTGCCCTTGCAAAGTTGGGAAATTTTGAGTTGGTTTATGATGAAAAAGGAGGTCTAAAACCAATTTCTTCCAGATGGGCTTGTCAAATGATGACCCAATCCATACAATAGCTTCATGCACGACCCAAACCATTAAAAATCAGATTTTTATTATTTTTATTTTTATTTATTTTGATTTAATTCATTAAAAATCATTTTAAATAAAAATAAAATATGAAAATAAGAGATTTGATTTGGATCAAGCTTCTAGAAAGTCTTAAATATTGATTTGAATTGAAGAGGAAAGAAATCATGAGGTTTGGCCAAAAATAGCAAGCATTCACACATGAATATTTGATTTTTAAGGCATGATCATTGTGGATCTTTTCATATCAAATTCTTCACACAACTAATCAATTTTTTGACCTAAAATCAATCACCTATAAGTACTAAACACAACCCTAACATGAATGGACGGATTCCACAGCCCTAAGAGTAAGTTCACAATTTCAAAAATTCTCTCAAAACCTCACATTCGGATTCTTTGATTCAGGACCTTTGAAGGTGAAATAAAAACACAGCAATGTTCCTTGGACCTTATTGAAGCATTATCATCACTCATATGCATCAAAACCATGCTATATTGCTCAACCCGAATCCACTTTGTTCTTGAAAATAATTTTTTCGATTACACTAATTTACTGCATATTAATGAATTTTGTTTGCATAATCTTGTTTGTGATGTTGTGTAGATCGTTTCTGGACAAATAAACCAAAGTTTCATGGCTTGAATCAGAATCGGCCATTGTTAGGGTTTCACCTTTGAAATTAGGGTTCTTCAATTCACTAAATATAAATGAATTTGAAGAACATAGGGATGTTGTGTGAACCATAAGGATCATAAAACACTAATTAATTTCATGAATCGATACTGTTTTGTTGGAGTTTCATTTTCGCAGGTTTGAAACATTGAAGAACACGCAACAAATTTCGCAGGAAACATGGCATGAATTTTCGCAGGAAATTTGGAGAAGAAGAAGTTGTTTGCGTGTGTTCAGAAAAATTCAAATTTGATTTAAAATATTTTATGTTATCTTGTTGGTTTGTTATCACCACAGGTTGTGTGGCCCAGTGGAAAGTCAGGCGTGCGTTTGATGAGAGGGCGAGGGATCGAAACCTGGCTGTGACAAATATTTTTGTGTTTTCTCATTTATACGTTGAACATAATATATTATTATTATTTGATGGTTTGTTAACAGATTGGCTCACCTAGCTGGGATGGTTATGCGTGTATGTGTTTGTTCAAGAGGTCCTGGGTTCAATCCTCCCCCAGGCCTTTTGGTTTTCTCTTATTTTTTGTGATTTTTCAAGACATGGCATAAAACAAATTTGGTCTATTCCTCTAGCACCTGTGCGCTGATGGCCTGGTGGTGTGTTTTGTGGCTGGCAAGCAGGACGTCCTGGGTTCAAACCCCAGCCAGGTAAGTTTTCATTCTTTTTTTTTCTTGTATTTTGATTGTTTTAAATATTTTATTATTAAATTATATTAGTTTTGTATATATTTTATATATCTAAATAATTGTATATATATTATGTATTCTTTTCAAAATTATAAAAAATTATTTCATAAACTTAAAAAATTATTTTATTTTATTATGTATCTAAATTATAATATATATATATATATATATATATATATATATATATATATATATATATATATATATATATATATATATATATATATATATATATATATATATATATTTACTAAAATAATTTTGGATATTATATTATAAACCCTAAAAAATATTTTCTAAGCAAACCCTAACTTTATAAGACCCTAAATTATTTTTCTCTAAACAATTATTAGAAACTTAATTTTATTTTTTATTTTTTTTTATTTTTGTACATATTTATTTAATATAATTAAGTATTGTAAATATAGTTATAACTTATGTGAATATTTTTAAAATTTGTTTGTAATCTAAATTATATATAAATAATTTTTAATATGTGTTTAGAAATAATTGAACCTATGATAATTGAATTTTGTAATTATAATATGTTTAAAAATAATTTAATAATTTGTACATAAATTAAAATGTTCTAATAATTATTTAATTGTTCATATTTCCTCTTATCTTTAAATAATTGTCTATATTAAAAATCTAATCTTTTGTTTGTTATTTTAATTATGTTCTTATAATATTTTTGCTAATTCCATTTATTTTAATTATTGTTATTATTACTAATCATATTATTACTAATCCATTTATTTTATAATTGTGCTTAGTATTATTATTTCTCTAACCTTATTTATTTTTAATTATTATTATTACTAACCCCTATTATAATTATTATTGCTTATTTATTTATTTTGCTTATTATTTATATTTTGCTTCTATATTTATTTTTGCTATTTATTTTTAATTGCTTATTAATTATTATTGTAATTGCTCCTTGGTGTAAATTTTTGTAAATATTTAAATTATTTAATTTTCATGCTATGGTTAGTAAAATAGGGAGTGTACACATGTATTATATTTAAAATTAAATTTAGATCATTTTAATTAAAAGATAAATTAAATTAAACACTCACACACGTAAGTCGATTTTTAATCGCCATCTCACTTTCTAGGGTTGCCTCTCATTGTTGCCTATTCAAAAAGGTCAAGTGGGGTGTACAAAGCAAGTCCCTTAAAAGAAAAGTCATCAAGTCCCTTAATGGTTGCCTTTCATAAAGATCTTGTCCCTTTCGAATAATGATGACAGTCCCTCCAAAAATTGCTTAATACACCCTACAGTTGCCTTCATTAACAGATGTCCCTCATATGTCCCTCACATCCAAGGTAATGACTACCTATTCCTTAATAATAGGGATAGTCTTACCACTTAAAGGATAAAGAACAGAAAGACTTAAAACTTTAGGGTAGGTTCCTCATAGTTGCTTGCTCACTTCATTTAAAACTTTTCAAACCTTTCACAAATTTCAAACAATTTTCAAACACAAGTTTTTACGCATCCGTACATGGATCATTATTAACTCTTATGAAAATTTTTATTCACACACTTCACCTTTTCAAAAAAATAATTCAAAGTGAGCTAAGTAACTAAGAGCCCATGGATAACCATGTGTCACACCCCAAATTTTACCCCTAACTGCTCGCATCATACAGTCATCGCATTTGGCAGAGATTTCCAGATTTATTTTCCGTTGCTTTCTTCTCATTTTCTAGCTATTTATAATTTTGATTCTTAATTTCTTTTCACCTATAAGCTTCCATTTTAATTTAATTTCTTTTTCTTATTTATAACTTTTTTAATTCATTTTTGTGTTTTAATTTTAATTTCTATTTTCGTTTCTATTTTCAAGTTCCTATTTTAAAATTTTATTTCAATTTCTATTTCTAATTTTTAGTTCAATTTTCAAATTTTTTCTAAACTTATTTGTTACTTCTTTTCATTTTCAAGTTCTCATTTCTAAATTAATTTTTATTTCATTTTCAAATTTTATTTTTGAATTTATTTTCTATTCTTCAATTTTTAATTTTATTTCATCTTCAAGTTGTTACTTCTAAATTTAATGTCAATTTCTAATTCATGTATTTATTTTCTAAATTCCAAATTTATTTCTCAAGTTCTAAGTCAATTTTAATTCCAAGTTTATTTATTTAAGTTTCTAAGTTATTTTCAATTTTAAGTTTAATTCTTTTTTAATTCACTTCTAATTTAAGTTTATATTTAGATTCTAATTTAAAGTTCTCATTTCAAATATTAAGTGTCAAGTTCAAATTATAACCATAGTGTAAATAATCAACTTTTATTCCAAATATTTTGTTATGTTACAACTACAAAAAAATTGTACAATACAAAAGCCAAAAAATGCAGCAACAATTCAGCAGCACAAGGCACAAGTTCAGCTCCATACAGCCCCCAAAACAGACCTGCAACTCTGCTCCACTACTCCATTGCAACAATTTTTCAGATTTTGTCCCCTCTCTCAAAACACCCTTCACCTACAAGCAACAAGGACAATTTCAAATTAGAAGAAAACCATGAACCAAGTCCCATATAATGCACCACTGTTACAACACAAATCAGCTCTAAAAAACACCACTGTTACATTGCAAAAAAACTCAGCCCTCAACACTGCAAGACAGCACACCAACCAGTCCCAAAATCAGCCCTGTTACAACCAAAAACAGCCACAAATTTCAGCATCAATAATCCCAAGAACAGCTACAAAACAGTCCTCAAAAACCAACTCAAACACACACAAAATTCAGCCAAAGAACAACCAGAAAACAGCCCCAAAAACCATCCTGTTACAGTCATTGAAATCCCACAGAGCAGCAAGAAAAAACATTCAGAAGAACGGCGGAAGCAGAATAGGAGGCTTACCACTTGAGGATTCTTCACCCCGATAACGTTCGGGTCGGTATTGTTCCCTTTTTTTTTCTTTCATTTTCTTTTCAGCATTTTGTCCATGTTTAGTTTCTTTTTTTGTTTCATTTCAATTTCAAACCTGCATTCACAAAGCAAACTGCATATTAAAACTTCAAAAAAAATCCAAAAAAACTCCATTACTATAAACGCAGCCAAACAATCCCTCAAAGCAGAAAGAAAACCAGAATTTAATCATGTGAACCAACCTTTAAAACTCTCTCAAGAAAGAAACTGAGGCAAACCAAACAAATCAGAAATCATCCGCTATCACCGAAACTTCGACCTCAAAACATCAGCAACAACATGAAACAAGACCTAAACCAGCCCTCTTCAAAAACCTGCACAGAACCAAAAAGACCTCAAAAACTCATCTCTATAACTCACCAAACCACAACTTTAGCAAAAACACCTCCATACGCAAAAATCAGTCACACATAACACCATACACAAAAAACACCAACTTCATATCAAAGAACCTTAGCAAAAAAAACCAAAATTTTAAAACCAAACAACACAAAAAACCAACAGTACCAAAATAAACCAGCAACCTTTCTTGTTTAAAACACAGAGCCACTAACCTGCATAACCCGAAAAAACCGCGCCGCCATTGATCTAAAACATTGCTGCAAGCTTTCTTCATCACTAAACACAAAACAATAGACCAAACTCGACACCACCATTCACCCACCTCTTTACCACCGTTACTCCACCACCGCTAGCTCAGAAAAATCCTTAAACACACGACCGAAACCCCAGCCGACAGCCCCTAAACCGCTTCAAAATCTGTCATCAACAAACCCTCTCACAACCCAAAACCGAACAACAAAACCACCTTAGATTCTTCACAAACCTGGTACCGCCGTGAATGACTTTTCCACCGCCAAGCCCTTGAACCAATCCAAGCCAAGACCAATCACCATTACCGCCGCGAGCCCTCCGCCATTAACCCTCTACAAACCGCATGAACAAAAACCATAAAAACCAGAAAATTTCATCACCTATTCACCGTAAACATCACTGTCAATCCCTCCCAAACTCTCGTAACTGAAACTCACCGTCAACCTTCCATGAACACAACCCCTTCCGCCGTGACAAGCTCCAACTATTTCTCAAACCAAAACACCAGCAATAAACACAGTAAAGCACAAACCTTGGAAAAACAACCAACCACCCAAGCCGCCATCACCACCGCCGATTTGAATCCAGAAACCCCAACCGTCCTATTCACCATTCCGTACAACCTCAAACCACCACCGAATTTGGGAACCAAAAACGTCACCACCATTAAAGCTTCACCGCGAACCATAAACAAACCCGAAATCCGAGAAACCAACCACTGATAACAAACCCATCTCATAAACCTTCGAACCCTTTTCGTAAACAGCAATCCAAATCGCAACCACTCACCGTAAAACCACCGTACCTTCGCCATTGCATTTTCGAAACTGAGATTGATACGGAGCGATTTGAGAGAGAGCGAGATCGGACCGAGATGTGCGAGTGACAGAGAGAGAACTGAGAGCTTGAGAGAGAACCTTGGTGCCGTTTGCTTCGGAAGTGAATGAGAACCGTGGTTGAGTTCCATTCGGTGATGGTCATTATCGTGAAGAAGAGGATCACGCGTCTTTTTTTCACCCCTGTTTCTTTTCTCGCCCTCTCTGCGGCTGCTAGTTTAACCCTAACGGATCCTTTTCCCTTTCATTAAACCAGATCCGGGTCAAGTTTGACCCGACCCGTCCCCTGATCCAGCGCCCCTGGTGGGCTATTTCCCATTGGGCCCTTTAGTTCAGCACCCCCCTGTTTTCTCTCCAGCCATTAGCTCTTTCCTTTTCTTATTTTATTTTATGGAAAAATATCTAAAAAATATATTCATAATTCAATTAGGTTTTTATATTTAATATTAACTAATCTATTTTATTAGGTTAATTTTTTTTAAATACTTAGTTAAATTATTATATACATTTTAATTTTATTCTTTTCTATTATTATTATATTTAGTTAGAAATATGTATACAAATAAGTAAAAAACATTTTAATTTTAAATTTTCCTTTTCTATCATTATCATTATAATTAGTTAAAAATGTATATACAATTTCTTGATTTTATTTCTTGGGGCCGATGATATGACAAAAAGTCACGATAAATCGTTTCCGATTAATCGTGACCAATATGAGGCCATGTATTTATTTTATTTTATTTATTCCATTTCAATTTATTTCACTTTATTTATTTATTTATTATTTATTTCTCGCATTCTTAGACCATATTAACTTCATTTCAAAAATAATAAAATTCCTTGGTCCAACGCTAAGTGAACTTCACATACACTTCACTCACACACGTAAGTCGGTCGTTTACGATCGCCATCTGCACGGTCCTTACACTTCACAGCCTTTCAACTTAAGCAAATTGACGCATTACGCTTGTTTTCCACCCCCGCATTCTCGATCCATATATCGAGCCATAGCCCGGTTACTAAGCCCTTTTACTTTGCATTTCCTATTTATTTTATCCAATTTATTTTTGCAAGTTGCAACCTATGCCTTAGACTTAGGAGCTTGCACCCTCATTTGTTTACTTTATGTTTCGCATTTCAATCCAAAAGGGAAAGAACTCCTGCAGTTGACTCAATGTCATAGGAATTTTAGCAATCCCTAGTTACCTTTTTGACCTTAGCAATTAGGTCCCTTTCTTTTTCTTTGACCTTAGCAATTAGGTCCCTCATCCTTAGGTCCTTAGCCATTAGGTCCTTAGTATTTTATTTTACAACTTTTTGTGACTTTCTTAAAGTCACGTGAGTGTTTGCCATAACACTTACCTTCCCCCGCGAACCTTGAGCGTAACCAAGTGTTCGTTAATCCTTAGGAGAACTACGAGTGCTCTGATTCTACACCCGATACGTAGGCATCGATGCGATGTTGTGCGAGCACCATTAGAAATAAAAACCTTAGGTTCCCATAATTTTAACAAGCAATAAACAACAAAAATACAAATATTAACAAGAGGTTCCCGTAGGATACTGCGGATGCTTAGGATGCTAACACCTTCCCTAGGTATAATCAACCCCCGAACCTAGTTTCTCCTCATTTAGGGTTTTTACGATCTTTTTCCCTTTTCCCTTTGGATTAAATTAAAGTCGGTGGTGAACATAAAAGTTTTGCGATTCAAGCTCACTTAATAGCTTGGTATTCGATTCTCACCGCGACACCATGGATGTAAAGGGTGCTAACACCTTCCCTTTACATAACCTACCCCCCGGACCCAAAAATCTTTTAAAAGGTCTTTCCTGTTCTTTTATGCCTTTCCTTTGGATAAAATAAAAGTCGGTGGCGACTCTTGCTATCCGCAACATAACTAAAGTCAGTTCTCCCACCGTGTTACAGAACTGGCGACTCTGCTGGGGATTTAAATTTAAGAGGGGTACCCTTAGGAATTAGATCACTTTAAATTGTTTGCCTTGTTTGCTTTATATTATCTTGTTGGGGTGCTCTTATGTGTGAAAGGTCCTAACCCGGATCTAGTGTACCTTAGGTAAAATGGCAATAGACCAAGGAAACTGTACGACGTATATCGATACGGTTAATCTGGTGGCCATAGTTAGTGCGACTTCTTGGTTGGTGCTTATGTTCCTTAAGTCAAGTTGAGGATAATATGAGGCTGCCATATGTTGTCAATGCACTAACTAACTTTTAGAACCCTAGTTAACTCATCTTGGCCTTTAGAAAGTAGTGAGGTAACCGGCTTTGGTGCAGACTGAAGTTGGTTGACACTCAATACTACGCTCTTGAGATCTTAAACTTGGAGGGTTTTGGTTGGCAAGTAAGTTGCCTTCTGAACAACCACCCTTGTGAAGGGTCAATGATATTGAGATCCCTTAGAACCTGGTTACTTTTGTAGGACAGGATGAACCATCTAACTTCAGGGGAGGGTACTTACCTTTGAACCTCATGCAAGCCTTTAAACCTAGGACTATGGTGTGACTTGTTTGTGTGTGCCACATGTTTGTGATTGAGCATAACATCATGACATCATCATGCATCATAAGCATAGCATTTTCCCTAACCATTTCAAGGACCAAGGGATTTATTTTTGTTCTTTGTTGCAGGTCATGGCTACTGCTCGTAGAAACACCATCAGGATCAACTTTGTGGGCATACCTGCTAAGCTTAAAGAGTTGGTTTCTCAAGTGTCTGATCATTCCCAGTTCATCAAGAGACATGGCCACCTATTGGATCTAGTCACCTCAGGGTTCAATGAAGACATGATGCGTGTCCTGTTTCAGTTCTTTGATCCTAAGCACCATTGCTTCACATTCCCCGACTATCAGCTGGTTCCAACCATGGAAGAGTTCTCTAAACTTCTGGGTATACCTGTTCTTGATCAGAAACCATTCACAGGCTTGGAGAAAGAGCCTAAACCTGAGGTTATTGCTGCAGCTCTACATCTAAAGAAGTCTGATATTGTTCTAGAAACGAGAAGCGAAGTTAAGGGTATTCTAGCCAAGGTGTTGATAGAGAAGGCTCAAGAGTTCTTGAAGGCTATGAGTCATGATGCTTTTGAGGAGATCTTAGCCTTGCTGATTTATGGCTTAGTGTTGTTCACCAATCCAGATCAATTCATAGACGTTCATGCCATCAACATTTTCCTGAGTCACAATCCAGTGCCTACATTGCTTGGAGACATTCTGCATTCTCTTCACACCCGTACTACAAGGGCAAGAGGAACTTTGATGTGTTGCATACCTTTGCTCTCTAGGTGGTTTATTTCTCACCTTCCTCGCTCAGTAATGAAGAATGAGCAAGGGTTCAGATGGTCTAAAAGGATCATGTCACTCTCGCATTCAGATATCCATTGGTGCTCCAGATCTATAGAGAATGTCACCATCATTGACCGTTGTGGGGAGTTTCCTAATGTGCCACTTCTAGGCATCAGAGGAGGCATCACCTACAACCCCTCTCTAGCTTTACGACAGTTCGGTTACGCTCGGAGTGATGGTCCACATGACATGTTGATTCAGGGCATTGTGTTTGACTACGACAACGATCTTCAAGGTTACCGTCAGAGATTCATACGAGCCTGGGGAAAAGTAAACAAGGTTGACAGCAAGACTCTGGAGCCTAAGTACACTATTCCTATGGAGGCTTATCTCAGATGGGTGCGATCTCGTGCTCAGACTCTCATGATGCCATATCCTGCTATCCTGCCAGTTACCATGAAACCTGTTGCTGAAGGAGATACTGCTTATACCATCCTTCACCCAGACATGCCTACTGACATGGAAGACTTACAGAGATCCTGGATCCAATTGAAGGAGCAAAGGGATACTTTTGAGGCTCATTACAAAGCAAGCCAAGAAAGAATCCTGGAACTAACAAAGCAACTTCACGAGGAGCGGAATCTCAACTCATACCTCAACACAAAGAGGAAACGTCCATGGGAGACTTAAAACCCCATCTCTTGTATTTATTGTATTTCATTTCCTGTAAGCCCAAGAGGCAAAACAAATTTATTACTAATAAAAGTTTACCTTCTTGTTTGTCTAAGCAAATTTAAATCCCGCGGTCCTTGAAAACATTGCATACGCATTAAAACATCATATCATTGCATCACAGGTTTATTTGTGCACAGGTTTCTCATCTTCTCGCTGTTTATTTCAGTAATGGCTCTTGAACAAACAGTTAAGGATCTCCAGGCACAAAATGCACAGTTCCAAGAGCTGATCCTGAACCTGACCAAGGGGCAGGATGAATTAAAGACACTGCTGGCCAAGAAGACTAAGAAGACTAGAAGGTCAGGTGGCCTGATCAACATGGGAAGAAGGTTCAGAGGTCCTGTCAAGACCAAAGAACAGGTTGAAGACTATGAATCTGAAGAATCTGAAAAAGAGGGAGGCAGTCTCCACAACACTATGGGGGACTCTGATTCTGAGGATAATTACTACCATGAGCCTAATGAAGACAAATTCAAGATGCTGGTGGATAGAATGGATGCTATGGAGTTGCAGAAGTCTTCTGGGCTGGATTTTGAAGATTTGAGTCTGATATCTGGGGTAGTCATACCCATTGGTTTCAAGGTTCCTACCTTTGTTGTTTATGATGGGGTCTCTTGTCCCAAGCTGCATCTGAGGTCTTATGTCAGAAGAATCCAACCTCACACTGCTGATAAGAAGTTGTGGATCCATTTTTTTCAAGAGAGCTTATCTGGAGCTCAATTGGAGTGGTATTATCAATTGGAGAGTGTCAACATCAGGGATTGGAATGATCTTGTTGAAGCTTTCTATAAGCAGTATCAATACAATGCTGATTTAGCCCCCACTCGCATGCAGCTGCAAAGCATGTCTATGGGTGCCAAAGAAAGTTTCAAGGAGTATGCTCAGAAGTGGAGAGATTTAGCTGGAAGAGTTCAACCCCCTTTAACTGACAGGGAATTGGTTGATATGTTCATGTGTACGCTAAATGGTCCATTTTACAGTCATCTCATTGGAAGCTCATCATCTGGCTTCACTGAGTTGATAATGACAGGAGAGCGAGTGGAAAATGGTATAAAGAATGGCAAGATCCAGGTGGGTACTTCTTCATCAGGTGCTGCAAAGAAGCCTCCCACTGGGAAGAAAGAATCCAATGCTGTTTATGGTCAACCTGATCGTAATAGAAGGCATCAGTCTGTTAGTGCAGTTCATATTTCAAATCCAACTCCTGCAACAACAGAGCAGCCACAGGGCAACCAACAGAGGGCTAGAAGGCAGTTCACGAAGATCAATATGTCAATGGCTCAGGCATTGCAACACTTGTTGAAAGCTGAACTTATTACTCTGAAAGAGGCTCCTCAGAATCCCAATGTTACCTCTCCCAGGTACAACCCCAATGCACGATGTGCATATCATTCAAACTGTCAGGGACATGATACTAATAACTGTTGGGTCTTGAAGAACAAAATTCAAGATATGATTGAGGCTGGAGAGATTGAGTTTGACCCTCCGGGTACTCCAAATGTGATTACTGCTCCCATTCCAAATCACGAGAAGACTGTCAATGCCATTGATGAAGATTTACATGTCTATTCAGTTGCAGAGTTGACCACACCATTGTCTGTTATCAAGAAAAAGTTAGTACAAGCTGGGCTCTTTCCAGGTTGTCGTGAAGATTGTTTGTATTGTACCTATAAGCCGGATAGTTGCTGGAGATTGAGAGATGGAATTCAGCGTCTCATGGATAAGTATACCATAGTTTTTGAGAGGACTCCATCGTCTGTAGAGAGTATGGTGGATCATATTACTAAAGGTAGGAAGATTGAAGAGGTTGATATGGTTGATAGAGCGCCAGTAAGGATCACTTCCAAAGGTCCTGTTAAAATCACTCATAAGGGTCCAATTAAGATTACTGCTGAAGGCCCTATGAAGGTTGTTGCTGAAGCCAGAGTGGCTCCTCTGGTCATTACTACTCCTGGTCCTATTCCGTATACGTCTGATAAAGCTGTGCCTTGGCATTATGGATCTGATGTTTATATCCATGGTGTTAAGCAGGAACCCTTAGCTGATGTGCTTGTTGATGTTGATAATATTGCTGGATCTAGTAAGATCACACGAAGTGGAAGAGTCTTCTCTCCTCCAGTTACTTCCAAAAATGCAGTTACTCCTGCTGCTACTTCCACCACTGATGCTCGGGGCAAAGGTCCTGTTATTGAGCCTATACCTACTGATGTGCCAGCTGCTGATGATCTCTCTAAGCAGATGGAAGAAGTATTGAAAATCATTCGCAAGAGTGATTATGACATTGTTGATCAGTTGGGGCATACTCCCTCTAAGATTTCTATGTTGTCTTTGTTGTTATGTTTTGAAGCTCATGCCAAAGCTTTGATCAAGTTTCTGAAGACTACTCATGTACCCAATGCAATTTCTGTTGACCAGTTTGAAAATTGTGTTGCCCACCTGACTTATGATAATGGGTTAGGGTTTTCTGATGCTGATTTGACCCTTGCCAAGAGGGATCATAACAGGGCTCTGCATATCTCAATTGAATGCAGGGGCACTACCCTGTCACATGTATTGATAGACAATGGTTCCTCTCTGAATGTGTTGCCCAAAGAAGTCCTGAATAAGCTGAGTCCTGAAGATGCTGTGCTGAAGCCCAGTAATATAGTGGTGAAGGCTTTTGATGGTTCTAGAAGAGTAGTGCATGGGGAAATTGATCTCCCAATCAAAGTTGGGTCTCAGGTTTTTAATGCTACATTTTATGTGATGGATATTCGTCCTTCGTACTCTTGTTTGCTTGGTCGTCCCTGGATCCATGGGGCAGGTGCTATAACCTCTACATTACATCAGAAGCTAAGATATCCGGTGGAAGGAAAGGTTGTTACTGTCTATGGAGAGGAAGAATATTTTGTCAGTCATGTAAACACCTTCAAGTATCTGGAAGTGGAAGGTGAATATGTTGAAACTCCATGTCAGACATTTGAAGTGGTTCCTTGGATTGTTAATGATTATGTAGCTCCTCCTGTCGTCAAGAAAGTTCCTGTGGTTACCAGAATACCTCCAACAATGGCAATGGCTTCCCTCAAAGATGCTAGAGCTGTAGTGGATGAAGGTGGTTGTACTATTTGGGGTCAGCTTCCTGATATCCCATATAAGTCTGACAAATTTGGTTTGGGTTTCACTGCAGAGTCCCAGAAGGCTGTTCGTCGTGCTCGTGCTGTTCGTATCACCAATCAAGGGGTTATGAAAGATCAGGTCAATGATGTGGGAGACTATGATGAAGACTACAACCTGGATGCTTGGATTTTTCCTACTGTGGGTGCTGGACTCAATAATTGGAAAGCTGAAGATGTTATCCCTATCTCCTTTAGTCAGGAGTAAATACTATTACTGTGTTGTTGCTTTTTAAGTTTGCTATTTCTTAAACAATTAAAACTTTCAAGCCTTGTGCCTTACCCGGGGCACAATGGTGTGCTTGTTACGGGATGTCATTTCATTTGCATACTTCATTCAATAAAAATCAGTGGACGTTTCGTTTTCGTAAATATTGTGTTCCTTGTCTTTCTTTTCTTTTATTTTTGTTTTATCAGCTATGTGTTCTTACACACACCCACATCACTAAAATGGAGATCCTCATCCACTCTGGATCCTATTGATAACAGTTATACTATTGCCAATTATAATTTCGAGAATCCGATCTATCAAACTGAAGACGGAAATGAGGACGATTGTGAAGTACCTGTAGAGCTTGCTAGGTTGTTACAACAAGAAGAGAAAGCCATACAGCCACATGAAGAGCCAGTCGAAGTTGTGAATCTGGGAACTGAAGAAAACAGGAAAGAGGTCAAGATAGGGGCTGAATTAGAGGATAGTGTCAAGAGCAGGTTGATTCAGATGTTACGTGACTATGTGGAGATCTTTGCTTGGTCCTATGAAGATATGCCAGGGTTGGATACAGACATTGTGGTTCACCGTTTACCAGTGAAAGAAGATTGTCGTCCAAAGAAGCAGAAAGTTCGTCGTATGCGTCCTGAAATGTCAGAGAAGATCAAAGCAGAGGTAATGAAACAGTTCAATGCAGGGTTCTTAGCAGTGACTTCTTATCCTCAGTGGGTTGCAAATGTGGTGCCGGTACCTAAGAAAGATGGTAAGGTACGTATGTGTGTAGACTACAGGGATTTGAACAAGGCCAGCCCCAAAGATGACTTTCCACTTCCTCATATTGATGTTCTAGTAGACAACACTGCTCAGCATAAGGTATTCTCTTTTATGGATGGTTTCTCTGGTTACAATCAGATCAAGATGGCACCTAAAGATATGGAGAAGACAACCTTTGTTACACAGTGGGGCACTTTTTGCTATAAGGTGATGCCATTTGGTCTGAAGAATGCAGGGGCAACATATCAGCGTGCTATGGTGGCTTTGTTTCATGATATGATTCATCATGAGATAGAGGTATATGTGGATGATATGATAGCTAGGTCCCAGAATGAAGAGCAACATCTTGATCATCTGCATAAGTTGTTTGAGAGGTTAAAGAAATACAAGTTGAGGTTGAACCCAAATAAGTGTACTTTTGGAGTTAGGTCTGGAAAGCTCCTGGGTTTCATTGTCAGTGGAAAAGGTATTGAAGTGGATCCTGCAAAAGTAAAAGCTATACGAGAGATGCCAGCTCCCCGTACTGAGAAGGAGGTTAGAGGTTTCTTGGGACGATTGAATTACATTGCAAGATTTATTTCCCAATTAACTGCCATCTGCGAGCCAATCTTCAAGTTGTTGAAGAAAGATCAGGTGATGGAATGGAATGATGAGTGTCAGACAGCCTTTGATGAAATCAAGAGATATCTGCTAGAACCTCCAATTTTGATGCCACCAGTTGATGGAAGACCCTTGATCATGTACTTAACAGTGTTAGACAACTCAATGGGGTGTGTATTGGGGCAACATGACGAGCCTGGTCGAAAAGAGCAGGCAATATACTACCTTAGCAAAAAGTTTACCGACTGTGAAGCAAGATACTCACTGCTCGAGAAAACTTGTTGCGCTTTGGCATGGGCTGCTCGCCGACTAAGACAGTATATGTTGACTCATACTACCTTGTTGATTTCGAAGATGGATCCAATCAAGTATATATTTGAGAAACCTGCTCTCTCCGGAAGAATTGCAAGATGGCAAATGATATTGACAGAATATGACATACAATATACTACTCAGAAGGCCATCAAAGGAAGTGTTGTTGCTGATCATTTGGCTCATCAAGCAGTGGATGATTATCAGTCAATGAGTTTTGAGTTCCCCGATGAAGACATTATGAGTATTACCAAAGAACCTGGACAATATGACGGACCTGAACAAGGATCCTGATGGACTATGGTTTTTGATGGTGCCTCTAATACACTTTGTAATGGTGTTGGTGTTGTGATTAGTTCCCCTGAAGGTTGTCATACCCCGGTTACTGCAAGATTGTGTTTCTATTGCACCAATAACATGGCTGAGTATGAGGCATGTATCCTGGGTATCAAAGCTGCTATTAATATGAAGATTCAGTTCCTTGACGTGTATGGAGATTCAGCCCTGGTAGTTAGTCAGATCAAAGGAGATTGGGATACCAAGCATGATAACCTCATTCCTTACAGAGATCACGTATTGTCTCTGATCCCACATTTTAAAGAGATTACCTTTGGACATATTCCACGGAGAGAGAATCAGTTGGCAGATGCCTTAGCCACTATGGCATCCATGTTTGAGATCAGTTGGGATGATGAAGCTCCCAAGATTACTATTGATAGATTTGAAAAGCCTGCATACTGCAATGAGATTGACACTGAAGGGGCAGAGGAGAAACCTTGGTTTTATGAAGTAAAAAGATATCTTGAAGCTCAGGAGTTCCCTGAAGGGGCATCTATCAAAGATAGGAAGTTCTTGAGAAGGTTCTCTGCTAAGTTCTTTTTGAGTAATGGGATTCTGTACAAGCGCAATCATGATTCAACTATGCTTCGTTGTGTGGATAAGAAGGAAGCTACAGAAATTATGGAAGAGATGCATGATGGGACCTTTGGCACTCATTCTAGTGGTCATACTATGGCAAAGAAGATTTTGAGAGCAGGTTACTATTGGTCTACCATGGAAGCTGATTGCTATCAACACTCCAGAACGTGTCACAAGTGTCAAATTTATGCTGATAAAGTCCATGTACCTCCATCACCATTGAATGTGTTGACTGCTCCTTGGCCCTTTGCCATGTGGGGCATTGATATGATTGGTGAGATCAAGCCTACTGCCTCTAATGGGCATCGTTTCATCCTGGTTGCTATTGATTACTTCACAAAGTGGGTAGAGGCAGCTTCATTTGCATCTGTGACTAAGAATGTTGTGGCTCGATTCATTAAGAATAATATCATATGTAGATATGGCATTCCTGAAAGGATTATCACTGACAATGGCTCTAATCTGAACAACACTATGATTACTGATCTTTGCACGCAGTTCAAGATTAAGCATCACAACTCTTCTCCGTATCGTCCAAAGATGAATGGGGCAGTCGAAGCTGCTAATAAGAACATCAAGAAGATTGTACAGAAGATGACTGTTACTTATAAGGATTGGCATAAGATGCTACCATTTGCTCTTCATGGTTATCGTACTACAATACGTACCTCAACAGGGGCAACCCCATTCTCCTTAGTCTATGGTATGGAAGCGGTTCTGCCCATTGAAGTCCAGATTCCCTCCTTAAGAATTATGAAGGATACAGGCTTGGATGAAGATGAGTGGATTCAGACTCGACTGGACCAGATAAATTTGATTGATGAGAAGAGGTTAGCAGCAGTTTGTCATGGCCAGATGTACCAGAAGCGAATGATCAAAGCTTTTAACAAGAAGGTTAAGCCAAAGGTATATCAGGCTGGTGACTTGGTAATCAAGCGTATTATATTACCACAGGGTGATCCTAGGGGCAAGTGGACTCCAACATATGAAGGACCATTTGTAGTCAAGACAGTGTTTTCAGGAGGTGCCATGATACTTACTACAATGGATGGTGAAGACTTCCCACAGCCTGTAAACGCAGACATAGTTAAAAAATACTACGCATGAAAAGAGACCCGTTAGGTTGACAGGCCTAGGAAAAAATAAGGGCATCCCGGCAAACCAAAAGGGTTTGGGCAAAAATTAGGGATATATATAAAAAGATGTACACCCGGCAAGTCGAAAACCTGAAAAGGCGGCTTGGGCAAAAAAGGGTATCCCGGTGGATTGAAAACCTGAAAGGGCAATCTAGGCAAAAGTTAGGGATTAAAGCGTATGACTATGTCTCATTTGGATCACCCATGAAACTGCAACCAGTTGTGTTACTTACTCAAGTTCGAACAGATAAAGATTAATCCAATCATTCCCGTCTCAACAGCAGAAGATGAGATACTTGAAGATAATGGCAATAGTAGAATTGAAACTCAATAGGATTGTTTCCCACATAGCTGATTTTCTTTGTTTTAAACTTTATGGCAAAATCCTCTTACTAGGGTTTATGCCTCCTTGTACAAACTTGCCCGTGTATGGGTCACTTTTTAATATAAATAAATTCCATCTTTTGAATCCAGATTTACTTTTACCCTATTTACATAAGCGAAACGTCCATTGATTGTGTTTGAGTGTATGTATGCTTTTGAATATGATTGATGTTTACCAAAAATGCATGTATGCTCTTAATATGATTGATGTTTACCAGAAATGCATGAAAATGCAGTAATAGTATTTACTAAGGACGAACGAGAGAAGGATTTCAACGAAGCTTCGCCGGTTCATCTTTACAAGACAATCACAAAACCCTCAGTAGGACGAATCTATCTTCATAAAGTCTCATCTCCCCTGGAATTTATATCCATCTCTTTTATCCTCATACGGATATACGGGAAATTACTTTCCAATAAGGGTACGACGAACGAAGACGGGTGTTATATCTACTCTACTATCAAACGAAGACGAAGGTTATATACACCTTGATATCCCCAGCATACGGAAGGTTATGTATACCTCATTATCAAACAAGACAGGAACAAGTTCCTCATATTCTTCAGCAACAAACCGGGATTTATTTTCCCGGGCCAGCAGTTGTTATACGAAGATATCCAGGCGCTTCCAGCAGTATCATATCATACATACATCATTTACACCATACCATAACATACATATCCATAAATACATAATACATTTGCCTAAGTGCATCATATCATACATGCATACATAATGCATAAACTAATATTATTATACAGAATGCTACCTTGTTTTCAGGTTAATTCTCCAGCAAATAGACTTGTGATTATCAGGACTGCTTCATCCTCCTGAAAGCATATCATCCCTCAGGATTGCTTTATCCTCCTGAAAACTTCTACTACATCAGGACTGCTTTATCCTCCTGAAAGCTTATTATCTCATCGGGACTGCTTTATCCTCCTGAAAGCATACTATTACCTCAGGATTGCTTCATCCTCCTGATAAGCTCATCACTACATCAGGATTGCTTCATCCTCCTGAAAGATTATTATTACCTCAGGACTGCTTTATCCTCCTGACAGCTTCTTGTACCTCAGGATTGCTTTATCCTCCTGACAGCTTATTACTACCTGACAGCTTTTTATTACATCAGGATTGCTTCATCCTCCTGAAAGCATATTATCAATACCTCAGGATTGCTTTATCCTCCTGACAGCTTCTTTACTTCAGGATTGCTTCATCCTCCTGAAATCATATCATTACCTCAGGACTGCTCCATCCTCCTGACAGCTATTATTATACTTCTATATGTTGGACTGCTTCATCCTCCAAGACATGTATCTGAAGAACTTTCCTCCAAGTGGCAACTTTAAGCCCACTCAATCATATTCAACTAGCCATCTGTATCATTTTATGCACTGGTGAGTGCAAATTTTTGGGCTTTTGTGTTCAATCCCCTTCAACCTTCCAGGTCGCGACTGGCAAACATACCAATCTAACCCCTCAGGTTTCAGAAAATTGAACAGGGGCAGCTGTTGCACCCTAAAATTTGCCCTCATAATACAAGACTTTGTGTTCTAAGAAGGTTCACAAGGTTCACAAGATTTACAATGCTTGCAAGACCTTTTATGAGGTTCATGAAGTCTACAAGTTACTTTATGAAGGTTCACAAGGTTCACAAGCTTCCCAACACTTACAAGACCTTTCATGAGGTTCATGAAGTCTACAAGTTACTTTATGAAGGTTCACAAGGTTCACAAGCTTCCCAACACTTACAAGACCTTTCATGAGGTTCATGAAGTCTACAAGTCACTTTATGAGGTTCACAAGGTTCACAAGGTTCACAATATTTTCAAAACCTTTCATGAGGTTCATGAAGTCTACAAGTCACTTCATGAGGGTTCACAAGGTTCACAAGGTTCACAATACCTCCCATGAGTATCACAAGACATTTCACAAGGTTCACAAGGTTCACAAAGTTCACAATTGGTCAGAAGAGTTGACAATTCCCTCAGACAATGCACCTCCTAAGCAGTGCATCCAAAACTAGGGTTTTGACTTTAATCAGGCTAAATGAACTTCCAAGACTTCAAGTGAGCTTCATAACATCTTATATGTGTTTAAGAACCCCCATGACAAGTTTCAAGACTTTTCTCAGAAGTTTGCTCAGTCAGATGGTCAGATAAGTCAAAATCAGTCAATGTAGTTAAAAAGTCAAACTGAGGTCAACTGTGGTCAAACCAAAGTCAAACTTCATGATTTTTTTCCAACATCAAGTATATGAGGTAAAATTCATCATTTGATCAAGGGTTGATCATGATTCATCAAGGAGATTTCAGATCATCAAGAATCAGGAGTTTCTAAGTTAGGGTTTCCTCAGTAAAAGTCAACTGAACTTTGACCAGCCATAACTTTCACATACTTCATCACCAAGTCTCCATCCAAAGCTCATTTCTAAGGAAATTGAATTCTCCACAACTTTGCGTCTCATAAGCCAAGCCCAAAAATGTTTCATTTTGAAGGTATGAGTTAAGACATTATAGGTCCTTTTGAAAGTCAACAAAAAGTCAACAACTTCAAAAGGGCATAACTTGAGATTGGTAAATGATATGGACATGAAACCAGTGGGATTGTTTAGAGGACTCTTCAAGCTTTCCAAAATGTCCAAGAACACCCTCATACCATTAAAATTGAAGGATATGTGCCCTTGCAAAGTTGGGAAATTTTGAGTTGGTTTATGATGAAAAAGGAGGTCTAAAACCAATTTCTTCCAGATGGGCTTGTCAAATGATGACCCAATCCATACAATAGCTTCATGCACGACCCAAACCATTAAAAATCAGATTTTTATTATTTTTATTTTTATTTATTTTGATTTAATTCATTAAAAATCATTTTAAATAAAAATAAAATATGAAAATAAGAGATTTGATTTGGATCAAGCTTCTAGAAAGTCTTAAATATTGATTTGAATTGAAGAGGAAAGAAATCATGAGGTTTGGCCAAAAATAGCAAGCATTCACACATGAATATTTGATTTTTAAGGCATGATCATTGTGGATCTTTTCATATCAAATTCTTCACACAACTAATCAATTTTTTGACCTAAAATCAATCACCTATAAGTACTAAACACAACCCTAACATGAATGGACGGATTCCACAGCCCTAAGAGTAAGTTCACAATTTCAAAAATTCTCTCAAAACCTCACATTCGGATTCTTTGATTCAGGACCTTTGAAGGTGAAATAAAAACACAGCAATGTTCCTTGGACCTTATTGAAGCATTATCATCACTCATATGCATCAAAACCATGCTATATTGCTCAACCCGAATCCACTTTGTTCTTGAAAATAATTTTTTCGATTACACTAATTTACTGCATATTAATGAATTTTGTTTGCATAATCTTGTTTGTGATGTTGTGTAGATCGTTTCTGGACAAATAAACCAAAGTTTCATGGCTTGAATCAGAATCGGCCATTGTTAGGGTTTCACCTTTGAAATTAGGGTTCTTCAATTCACTAAATATAAATGAATTTGAAGAACATAGGGATGTTGTGTGAACCATAAGGATCATAAAACACTAATTAATTTCATGAATCGATACTGTTTTGTTGGAGTTTCATTTTCGCAGGTTTGAAACATTGAAGAACACGCAGCAAATTTCGCAGGAAACATGGCATGAATTTTCGCAGGAAATTTGGAGAAGAAGAGGCTGTTTGCGCGCGTTCAGAAAAATTCAAATTTGATTTAAAATATTTTATGTTATCTTGTTGGTTTGTTATCACCACAAGTTGTGTGGCCCAGTGGAAAGTCAGGCGTGCGTTTGATGAGAGGGCGAGGGATCGAAACCTGGCTGTGACAAATATTTTTGTGTTTTCTCATTTATACGTTGAACATAATATATTATTATTATTTGATGGTTTGTTAACAGATTGGCTCACCTAGCTGGGATGGTTATGCGTGTATGTGTTTGTTCAAGAGGTCCTGGGTTCAATCCTCCCCCAGGCCTTTTGGTTTTCTCTTATTTTTTGTGATTTTTCAAGACATGGCATAAAACAAATTTGGTCTATTCCTCTAGCACCTGCGCGCTGATGGCCTGGTGGTGTGTTTTGTTGCTGGCAAGCAGGACGTCCTGGGTTCAAACCCCAGCCAAGTAAGTTTTCATTCTTTTTTTTCTTGTATTTTGATTGTTTTAAATATTTTATTATTAAATTATATTAGTTTTGTATATATTTTATATATCTAAATAATTGTATATATATTATGTATTCTTTTCAAAATTATAAAAAATTATTTCATAAACTTAAAAAATTATTTTATTTTATTATGTATCTAAATTATAATATATATATATATATATATATATATATATATATATATATATATATATATATATATATATATATATATATATATATATATATATATATATATATTTACTAAAATAATTTTGGATATTATATTATAAACCCTAAAAAATATTTTCTAAGCAAACCCTAACTTTATAAAACCCTAAATTATTTTTCTCTAAACAATTATTAGAATCTTAATTTTTTTTTATTTTTTTTATTTTTGTACATATTTATTTAATATAATTAAGTCTTGTAAATATAGTTATAACTTATGTGAATATTTTTAAAATTTGTTTGTAATCTAAATTATATATAAATAATTTTTAATATGTGTTTAGAAATAATTGAACCTATGATAATTGAATTTTGTAATTATAATATGTTTAAAAATAATTTAATAATTTGTACATAAATTAAAATGTTCTAATAATTATTTAATTGTTCATATTTCCTCTTATCTTTAAATAATTGTCTATATTAAAAATCTAATCTTTTGTTTGTTATTTTAATTATGTTCTTATAATATTTTTGCTAATTCCATTTATTTTAATTATTGTTATTATTACTAATCATATTATTACTAATCCATTTATTTTATAATTGTGCTTAGTATTATTATTTCTCTAACCTTATTTATTTTTAATTATTATTATTACTAACCCCTATTATAATTATTATTGCTTATTTATTTATTTTGCTTATTATTTATATTTTGCTTCTATATTTATTTTTGCTATTTATTTTTAATTGCTTATTAATTATTATTGTAATTGCTCCTTGGTGTAAATTTTTGTAAATATTTAAATTATTTAATTTTCATGCTATGGTTAGTAAAATAGGGAGTGTACACATGTATTATATTTAAAATTAAATTTAGATCATTTTAATTAAAAGATAAATTAAATTAAACACTCACACACGTAAGTCGATTTTTAATCGCCATCTCACTTTCTAGGGTTGCCTCTCATTGTTGCCTATTCAAAAAGGTCAAGTGGGGTGTACAAAGCAAGTCCCTTAAAAGAAAAGTCATCAAGTCCCTTAATGGTTGCCTTTCATAAAGATCTTGTCCCTTTCAAATAATGATGGCAGTCCCTCCAAAAATTGCTTAATACACCCTACAGTTGCCTTCATTAACAGATGTCCCTCATATGTCCCTCACATCCAAGGTAATGACTACCTATTCCTTAATAATAGGGATAGTCTTACCACTTAAAGGATAAAGAACAGAAAGACTTAAAACTTTAGGGTAGGTTCCTCATAGTTGCTTGCTCACTTCATTTAAAACTTTTCAAACCTTTCACAAATTTCAAACAATTTTCAAACACAAGTTTTTACGCATCCGTACATGGATCATTATTAACTCTTATGAAAATTTTTATTCACACACTTCACCTTTTCAAAAAAATAATTCAAAGTGAGCTAAGTAACTAAGAGCCCATGGATAACCATGGATGTAAAGGGTGCTAACACCTTCCCTTTACATAACCTACCCCCCGGACCCAAAAATCTTTTAAAAGGTCTTTCCTGTTCTTTTATGCCTTTCCTTTGGATAAAATAAAAGTCGGTGGCGACTCTTGCTATCCGCAACATAACTAAAGTCAGTTCTCCCACCGTGTTACACATACTCCCCCCAGCAAGTTGAACACTCGTCTGTGTCTCACTCATGCTTATTTTCACTCATACAGATACTTGTCCGCATCTTGTATACACCACTTATCTTCCCCAGATTCAACACTCGTCTGTGTTCTTTGTTAACCAGTTGGTACTCGTCCGTATCATCATCTCTGAACATGCGTCAGCGTTTGTTTCTGCCGATACCCGTCCGTATCATAGTCCTAAGGATGATCGTCCGCATCTTTAATCTATACACATCGTCAGACACTTATACCTTTCCTTTCTTGAAAATAGACACTCGTCTGTATCTACCATTCCGCAGAAGAATCCCCAGCAAATCCTTGGCAAAATTTCTTTTCTATCTGACATTCGTCCTATGTCATGATAATTCCGGCAGCCGTACCCTGCCAGGTGATCGTCCTTCACCTTTTGATGATCGTCCTTCATCATTCCCCCAGCGGAGTTTCCATCATTAGAACCCTTTGTTATCCGACATTCGTCCTATGTCGTGATATTTTAGCAGCCGTCCCCTGCTAGGTGATCGTCCTTCACCTTTTGATGATCGTCATTCATCACTTTTTATCCGATGGTCGTTCCCCATCGTTGATCTTGTTATCTGACATTCATCCTATGTCATGATAAACCCTGAGAGCAGTCGTACCCTGCTAGGTGATCGTCATTCACCTTTTGATGATCGTCCTTCATCATGCTTATCTGGTGGCCGTCCCCATCGTCGACCTTTTCTATCCGGCATTCGTCCTATGCCGTGATATTTTCGGCAACCGTACCTTGCCAGGTGATCATCCTTCACCTTGGATGACCGTCCCTCATCCTTCTTTCCAAAAGAGCAGCCGTCCCCTGCTAGGTGATCGTCCTTCACCTTTGATGACCGTACCTCATCATTTATTTCATTTATGCTTTGAACCTGATGGTCGTCCCCATCATTTACTTTACCTTTAATCCCTAGAGAGTTTTGTTCCTTTACTTGATGGTCGTCCCCATCATGATACCTCCATTTCCCCAGCATGTCGGCCATCCCCGTCATTGCTGTATCCCCAACAGTCGTCCTCTGCTCGATGGTCATCCTCCATCGCCCGCGCTTTATAATCATACTTTACTTCCTTTCACAATCTATATCCCTTTTTTTCTTCATCTAGTGAGTGCAAATTTTGGACTATCTTTGGTATTCAACCACAAGTTATCTTGTTTGCCTGTCAAGCCGTCGCTTACATCCTACACAGCTAACTCATGTTTGAATAGGGGCAGTTGTAAACACCCCAAATTTTCCCTCACTCATTTTTACCATGGCTTGTGATACTTTCATATGCATAGGTTCAATCATATCATCTCATATTACATTTTTGCTTCACTGCATTGGTTCAAAGTCATCTGCATCTAGGGTTTGAGATCTGAGCCATCCCTGAGCTATATGAGCCACTCCAAAGGTCTTCAATCATCTCAAGAGGGTCCATGTATGTTCAAATATCATATTATATCCTCCCAAGATCAAGAAAGTCATAAAATCACAAGAACTGAGGAAGGCATGGAGGCAGAGCCAAGTTTAACTGCACATATGACCTAAAATTAGGGTTTTGGTTTCAAAGGCCATAACTCTAAATTTTTTGGTCATTCTTGTTTCTATTGGTATCTATATGTTATAAGGATCATTCATACCAATTTTCATGAAGAAATTCAATGGGGAAGGCATCTGACAAGTAGATGACTTCTTGAGCAAGTCAGTGTAAAATCAGGGCATCTGAGGCCCCCAATCATCCAACCAAAGGGTTTTCTCCATCATTTTGGGTGTATATGATCTTTATGTGATCTTAGAAGAAGTTATAAGTTCACAAAATTGAATAATTTCAATCCATTTGCAAAGTTGCCATTTTGGGAAAGTGACTTGTAATGCAAAATTGCCATTTTGGGAAAGATTTTCAACCTCCTCTTTTTGATTAAAAAATGCTTCAAATGAAAAATCCTTGGTCATCAAAGTTGTAGATTGGATCATTCCCTTTTCAAAAAGTACAAGAACTTGACCTAATTCATTTTAGAACTCAAGTTATGGCTTGTCAAAGTTGGGGAAAATCACTTAAATTTCAGTTTTGTACCAAAGAGAAAAGTTTGCAAATTCTTGTACCAAGCCAATTTGGGACCTCTAATGCATCTCTACACATCATACCATCCTAGTGCAACTCATTTGGATCAGATTTGTGCCTTGAATCATAAGCTATCATGCCTTGAACTTCACAAATTTCAAAAGGGGCCAAACTTCCCCAAAATTGCAAAATGGATCAAAACCCTTCATCCACTTGCCACAGCTCATCAAATCTGATTTCATAGCATTCCTTGATCCTTGTTGCGCACAACCATGCCTCTATCCCAGCCTGCCACATGCCCATACCTCAAGTACAAGTCATGGTGACATTTTGGCAACTTGCCCATACCAATCACCATAGGCCACCACCCACTCTCTGACCTATCACAGCTTATTATGTGGATCAAAACCAAGCCATAACACACAACATTGCAGCCTAACAATTGAGAATCCTCAGCATACACAAAATCCCTCAAATTTGCAAAAGCCTTCGAATTTCATAACTCAGCCAACAAACTCCCAAACTTTTTCCACCATTCAACTCCACAATCATCACTGATCATTCCCCACCCTTCATTTTGCCTTGAAACACCCTGAATCAAAAACACGATTTTCACATTTCTTGAACTGAGTTTCAGCCAACTCCACATAGAGGCTATATAAACTCCATCCAAGCATTGCAAACTCTTCAGAAGGATCGGTGGAGGTGATTTGAAGCAAAGAACTGGCCAGAAAGTACCAAAGGTGAAAGCTCAAGTTCAGGTGAGCTCAAGAACTTTTTTTCCAGAACCTTCATTTTAAGTTCTTAATTGATTCTATGTGCTCTCTTGATGATCATGATGTCTTTACTTTTGAAAATGATTGAGAAACAAGTATGTATGAAGCTTCTGAAACTTTTGAGATGTTTTCCGTTTTGCTTCGATTAATGTTCTTGATGGTAAATAAATGAATTTTGTTGTTTGATTCTTGCTTGGAGTGATATGAGGATCATTTCTGGAAAGTTAGAGAGCTTAGAGTTGCGTATTAAGTGAGATAGCATGTTTGGCTAGCCGGAGAAGATGACCGGAACACTGTTCCGGTCACCTGAAAGTAATTAGGGTTCAGATTAGGGCTTTAATCATAATTAGCGTAGTTTGAATTCTGGCCCTTGGATTACGCGCGAAGTCAACTCCCACCAATCTGACTTTAAACCTCAACCCTAGGATTAGCTGACTTTCCCTTTTTCTCATTTAATTTAATATTTATTTCATTTGTTTTCTATTTTATTTAAACGATTTTTAAAAATAGCAAATGATATCAAAAAATTCTGAAAACTTTTACCCAAGCTTTTATTTATTTTCAGAAACTAAAAATATTTTTATTTTCATTTTTTGCATTAAAAATTATTTTTAAATCATTTAAATAATTATTTTTAATTAGTTAATGAGAATTAATTAATTAAAAATACATTTAGGTATTTAAAAATTCCAAAAAAATTCAGATATCATTTTAAAACATTTACAAACATTTACAAACTCACAAGACAAATTTCTTTTTGGTTTTGATCATGCTTTGACAATTTTCATTTTAATTAGGGTTCTTTAATTTGAATATTTTTAACCCTAACTTCAAAAATTCATAACTTTTGATCCAAGTTGAGTTTGTGAATGGTTCTTTTTGCATTGTGTTCTACATAATTTCAAGCCTCTAAGAACATTTTTGTTTCATTTTTATCTTGAATTTTCAAATTGTTTGGCATTTTCCCTTTAGGATCACCCTTTAAACCCTAGAAATTTAGGAAAATCATAAGTCCTTTAGGGTTTAGCTTTTGACCTTCCCCTTTGGGCAGTGAACTTATATAGGTTTAGGGTCCCTTTGATTCCATTTTCAATTTTTTATCATGTCATTTGCTTCTGATTTTGAATCTTGCATTGCATCTTGTACATAAACCCTAATTTTTGCCTTCATTTGCATTCACTCTTCATATGTTTGCATACACAAACTTACCATGACATTTTGTGCATCCACATGACATATAAGACATCTTAGGACATATTGAAATCAAGTTTGATCATTGCATCATCCATTTTCCATTGTCATGCACCCATTGCATTTCATAAGTTTTTCATGAACCTTCAAGCCTCATGAACCCTAGGAACACCCAAGCATGATCAAAATTAGGGTTTGATTAGTCCCCCCATTAGTTTTACCTTTGTGTCATCTTTGTGTCTTCTTCTCATCTCATAATCAGGAACTAAACCTTAAAGGCTTTAAGGCTTTGTGATTAAGCTTATACCTGCATCTTTCTATTAGGATGGAGTGTATAACTTTAATCCTAAGTGTTAAACCCTTAATGTGTTTAAATCCTTTAATCAATCCATCTAATAATCACTAAGACATCAAGCTTGTAACTTGGGCCTTGCATTAGGGTTCTAATTCTTCCTTAATTGGTTAAGAAGGACTAACCCTAGTGTTAATGGACAAGTCCCCCTCAAGTTGTCTTACAAACACTAAAATCCACTTCTTAATCTTGCCATTAACTAAAATCCACTTCAATCAAGGCTTTGTTTTGTCATGAGGTTAATCCCTAATCATGGATTAAGTTGAGGAGCCTTTCTCAGCCTAAATGTTCTCATCTATCATCCTTCTATTAGGATGGATTAATGAGTCCATTAAATATTTGATTATGGCTTAAACTCATTACTTAACACTAAACAAAACATCAAAAACATCTAAATAATTACAAATAGGTTAATGATCTTAATCCTACATCATGGTGATTAAGTGTGAGGTGCTTACTTCATACTTAAGGTATTCTCATTACCCCTAATCAGAGGGAAGATGTGATGAGTTTACTAACCCTTGGTTTAGGCTTAAGCTCATTTTCTTATGACAAACACCAAAAAACAATAAAAGATTGAAAATATCAAAAACAAACAATAAACGTCTCCTCCGGGATTCTTTTCTCACCTCATTCACTCATAAACGAGAACTCGCTTCTTTCGTCTAATGCAAGACAGTTAGCACCTGAGGCAGACAGGTCATACACTTGAGCATAGACAAGTAAGCAGTTCACAAGTCATTTATCTTTCAGTCTCTTTGAGTCGAACTACGGTGTTCTGACTTCCTCATTGCACGAAAGGATACGTAGGCATAACTTAACTGTTATCGAACAAAAGTCTCTGTATATTCCCCCCCTCTTCCATCATTATTCTTTGAGCCTCATTGTCTTGAGAATTGCACTCTTTCCTTACACTGACACATCCTTTATTTCACTTCACATTTCTTTTGCACTAACACTTGCATTCTTTTCCAGCTTTTGCACACAAAATAGCACTGACACTACCCCTTTAAACACAAACTTTCAAGCGTGGATCTCGTCGAGTACGACGGACAATCTGGGTGCTAATACCTTCCCAGGTTGTAACCAACCCCCTTTCTCAGTTTCTCTGGTTCGCGATCGTCTTATCCATCTTTTTTCTAGGTTTATGCAACATTACCTTTCCTTCGGGATAATAATGCCTAGCTGGCGACTCTTTTCATTTCTCTTTTTTCGCCGACCGTTCGCGTCTGTGCCCCCCCTTGGCCAGGTGTCATTTGGTGGGAGCGACAACTGGTAATGAGTGTATGTTGAGGTCAAGGGTTCCTGGAAACCTATAAACCCATCCCAATCTGACGGGTGTGTTCCGGGTTAAACATCACGGACTCTCAAAGCCGAATAGCAATAATACTTTCACCATTTCCGAGAAATGGCTCATAACCAAATCAGGGAATCGATTTAGCATTATGTACTACTCAGGGAGGTCTCAGTGTGATTCCGGGAAAACAAGCATCACTTATAAGTCCCTAGCTTCGAGCACTGAAATCAAGAAACAATAGTACATTCAGCCCGTAGGATAGTGTACTATCGTCATACAACCAGATGCTTTGAATGAGTTCCTATAAGAGAACCAAGCCATCCTATGCGAGTTCCAAGTGGGCTCTCGGGTGCGAATGGGTTTTCCACAGAATGTGGTCTACCACTGCCACCAGTGGAGAGGGATGTTTCCACAAGGTTCTCAATGATCGGTCCCCAGCCGCACATAACTATCAAGGTTATATAATGAAGTAGGGAAGATCCCTATATCAAGACATTTCCAAGACGGTCGTGAATCTGGGTGTGAACACACTAATACCCCCATGACAAGATGACATAGGGCCAAAGTGATTGTCCACGCTAAATCCTATGGTGTACTCAAGGCGGGTATTTGGCTAGTCTCATCTCACCACACACAAGTAACACCCAAGTCCCTCCAAACAGAAAAACTAGTCCAGACAGTCCAGTATAATATATGATGCATGAAAATAAATACTAAAACAATAAATAAAGCTGTAAATAATACTATAAATAAAACAACAGTAAAATATACACACAGCAACAAACAATCAACACCCAAAGAAACAGAAACATGCAAGCGCTAGGAGAGACTCTCAAGGGGAACCAGAGATAACTCTGGTTAAGTCATCCCCAGCAGAGTCTCCAGCTGTCGCTCCCTGGATTTCCATACTGGTACAAACGCGAAAGTGGCGCGGAAAAAAGGGTAGAGTCGCCAGCTAGGCATTTTTATCCCGAAGGAACGGGAATGGTAATGCTGCACAAACCAGGAGAAAAGAAAAGGAAGGACAAAGGTCCTGCGAACCAAAGAATCTGGGTTTGGGAGTCGATTACGGCCTGGGAAGGTATTAGCACCCCAGATCGTCCGCCGTACCTGACGGGATCCACGCTTGCAAAGAAACTGTTTCAAAGGGTGAAGGAATGAAAGCTGCTGCAAAGAAAAGGAACTGAACTGGAGAAAGGAAAAGAAAATGGGGGAAAATGTAGGTAAAATAAAAGAGTGTGCTCGAACGGGCCTTACCACGCTACCTACGTACCTCATCTGGACATAAGGATCAGAGTTGTCGTAGTTCCCCTAACTAGGGGTGGAAAAGATTACTTCTGTCTTAAGGCTTGAACTGCCTATGTCAATGCTCAGGTGTTGTAGGCTCGAATGACGAGTGCGTTACCATCTTGCAAAATGACAAGTAGGAGCAAGTTCGCACGTAAAGAGTGAGGGTGATGAGAAAAGAAGTCCCGAAGGAGAGACTCTTATTGTTTGTTTGTGTTTTTTAGAGGTCTTTTATGAGTGTGGTACAAGGAAGTGAAGGCAAATCCTTTTCTAAAGACATGTTATTACCACATCCCAAAATAGAATGAGTAACAAGTCCATCAAGAATGAGGAAGATCCTCAAACTTGTTTCCTAAGATTAGGATTTAAATTCACTAACTTGTTTGTATTATTAAATGGTTTTGGTGGATTAAAGTGAAAAAGTGTTTTTTATGATTTTCTTTGAGAGGATGACAAAAGGGAGAGGTCACCTCAACTATTATTAGATGCTTTTTATGTTTTTGTTTGAAAATGAGAAAGAGAGAGAACCAAAAAGGATCTTAAAGGTAAAAATATAATGGGGAAAGACTACTCCTAATATTAACATGAAAAAGGTTGGTCCTAGGTTAATGAGGCTTAAACTATCCTAATGAAGAAGGAAAGAAGAAAAGAAGAAGAGGAAAGGAGAAGAAGCTAGACGAAACATGGCCTAAGAACATCTCAAACAAGATAAGAAAGCATAAAAAGAAATGGAGGAAGAAATGAGACGAAAAAGAAATAAATGAGGAGAGAAGAATGCAATACGGAGTAATCGAACAATGCACAAATAGATCCTACACCAGTAGGACTTCCAGATGCAACAGCATGCTCCTAATATAGTATTAGGACTGGAATGAGGCGCAAAAAGTAATAGTTTTTGTGGTACCTAATGGAGAAGGTTCGTTGCCTCTTCAATACGCGCAAAAGAAACTCAGAAATAAATATCAAGAAGAAAGCAAATTCAACAGTCAAGCACAATTGTCAATTATCAGAGTCTCAGACAAAAGTCAAATGTAGGCTTCCAGCATCCAGAATTAGTCCGAGCAAAACGGAAGTCTAAGTACAATTCGTATCCAGAGGTCCCAATAGTCTACACAAAATTGCAAAAACAATTAGCCACAAGGTCATCATTAGGCAACCTCCTCCATCATCAAAATCGAGTAAGAAACCTACAAAACCTTAAACACGGACTAAAAACAAAATTAGACACAATCAAATTAATCAAAACTAAATATAAAATGATAATTAAATCTAATAATAAAAAACCAAAACTCCAATCAAAATTAAAATTAATTAAAATAACTAAGTAACTATTATTCAAATAAAGTGATGAGAAAATCTAATTAAAGAATCAAGATAAAATAAATTGATAAAACAAAAAATAACAAGAAACAAAGGACAAGGGGTTGCCTGTCGGATACCAAGGGTGCAGTCAGAAATTCAGTGGGCTTAGAGAGTCCATAACAACAATAGCAAGGTTTCCCGCAGGAAAAGGTGGGGGGAAAATAATAGCTCAACCTGGGCTTGATGAGCCCTAAACAAAAAATCAACAACATGATGTGTCTCTATAAAACAAAAATTAACAAAGAAAATGAAATATTATAAAATAATTAAACAAAGGTTGAAAAAAAAAGAACGGGGCAAAAGATGAAGCTCGGACCGAAACCCAACACGTTCACCCCCCTCATTCTCAAAACCAAATCGGAGATCACCGAAAAAATGAAGGGCTCCGACAGGTCTCCCTCATCGCAACCGAACTCAATCGGCGCCGGATTCCACCATGAATCTCCATTGTTTGCTCAAGTCTTCGTTCTGCGATTTGCTTCTCGTCTTGGTTTTCTCAATCCGACTCATATCGGATTTCCATTCTTCTTTGCTTTGGTTTGATTTGCAACACCTTCGTCTCAAATCCCTCTGTTTCAACCCTTCGCGGTGGTCTTGCGGTGGTTGATGGTGTTTCGGATGGAAGAAGAGGTTTGATGTGTTACGGGTTGAACAAGAGAGAAGAATGGGGTTTGCGTTGTTGTTGAAGAAAAGAAGAAAAGGTTAAGAGAATGGTGGTTTCAGGTGGTTCATGGAGTTGTGGAAGAAGAATAAAGGCGGTGATGATGAGTTGACATAGGTGATGCGGTGAAGATAGGTGTAAACGGTTTTACGGAAATGGCGGACGGAGTTTTGGTTTTGCTTCACTCTCAACTCTTCATCTCATTTTCTATTTTTGAGATCTTATCTCTTCTTTCTTTTTGTGGGTTTTGTTTGCTGTTGATGATTGAAGGTTATGGAAATATGGTTTGTTGTGTTTATGGTTTGAAGAGTTTGTATGTTGTGTTGAATAGGGATGAAGAGAGGTGTTGTTTGGCTTGAGTTTGTGAATTCAGTTGGTGGAGGAATATGAGAATAATGGTTGTTGTTTGAAGGTTGAAGAAAGGCATGAAGGTAGTGAAATTCTGAAATATCATTTACTTCACAGGGTGCGTGAGTGGAGGATTAATTTAGAGAAGAAATTTCCTGCCATGTTTTTTTTAATGAAGTTGTTGCTGGTGTGATTTATCTTGAAGATTGTGAAAGTTTTAGAGGGGTTTTTGAGGATTTGTGTATGGTGGAAATGTGAGTGAATAGTCCTTGCAGACACGAACCTCCTGAAGACCACTGAATTAGGGAAATAAACCTTAATCAAGTGACAAAATCAATAAAAGGATGACGCCATTGATGGCTGTATAGCCAAAAACTTGAATTCTTCTGATAATCCGCAAATAAAGTGTGAAACCCTAATTTTTCTAAAAAAACTTGATCCCATGTCTTAGGAGCTCATGCAAATGATATGACCTAATGGAATATGCGTATGAATGCAAAAATGAAAAGCAGAAAAAGACAGAAAAATCAGTAGGAAAATTTTGAGGTGCTACACCTATCCCCATCCCTCAAGACACAGATACCAACACCACAGCCCCACTGTTGCTCTCAACAACGCTAATTTAGCCCTCTTCTAGCAGAACATACGTCTGCAGATACTGGAAAACGAGTGTCGATCCCGTTCTCCCCTGTAGAGGCACCGTCGAGGCGATATCCACAGTCCCTCTCCCTGGTCACGATCTCCGCAACAAAGGCCCAAAAGGAACGATGCCCATAGCCTCTGTCCTTTGAAGGATCATCCGGAACTGGAGAAGTCACGCCCAGAAAAGACAAGAAAATGCAATTGCTCTCCTACCCGGAAAACTCGTCATTCCCCAGATAAGAAAATGGGCAAAGACACACGGAAATCTAGACACAAAGACCGTCCTAGGCGTTCTCCTCGGCGTAGCAAGAGTTCCCGTCATAGTCGTTTCCCTTATATCTCGTCGGACAGCTGTGACGACGAAGACTGTAACACCCCATTTCTACCTGACTTTAATTTTAAATCAGAGTTATAAAAATTCATCACCAAACATGGGATATCACATTTTCAACTTTAAAATCAAATAAAAAAAACTTCATTAATAATCATGCTTCACGAACTACGCAGCAGATTCAACAAATTATACAATTTTCAAAACAACTTCAAGTATATTCAACACCAAATACTTCAACATGGTTTTCAACATAAAACAACTGAAACGAGTTCATAAACTAGATAAAAATCCACAAAAACAAAACATGTGTTCATCCCCACCCCCTAGAAATGCTACGTATTAGAGCGATAAATACCAACTTTGAGACGACTAGGTACTCGAATCTTGGTTACCTGCACATTACCAACAAAAGGAAACATTCAAACAGAAGGGGTGAGATATCTAATAACATAAACAGGAGTATGATAATCAATATATAAGCAAGAAATCATACAATCACCCACTTCACACAACAAGAAACATCAACGTACAACTTGCAACCAATCAATAATTAACAACATAGATAAAATGCAACTGGAATGTGACTCAAATTATATATGCATGTGGTACAATTTGGAGTAAACTCCCAACTTGAAAATATTGCCAATTTATCGAGGCATCAACAACTTATTTGCCAATCCAGGCCAACTTGAATCGAGCATTCGCTCCAACTTGAAAATATGCAAATGTATGCAACTATGAATGACATACAACAACAATAACATAATCAACGACCTAACAACTCAACAACGTGAATCAACATTGGTCAATCGACCTGCAACTTAGTAATCTTCCCCAAGATCGGGACAACACAACTTATAACAACTTAATACAACTTCAACATGGAAAACGACTAATTACGGCTTAGTAAATTAGATTCCTAATTTAATTATTTTAATCCTCAAATCTACTATAATCAACTTATTTTAATTCTACTTAGAGTCTAGGATCGACTCAATTCGAAACGGATGCGAAAACATGATGAATCGCCAAAAACTGTATTTTTCTGCACCCACTATGCCCATAGTGTAATGGCTACTCCATACATGTAATAACTTGTTTCCATGCAAACTCTTACGCGTAATGCCTTACCTATTACGCATAATGCCTACGTAGCTGGGATATGTTACGCGTAATGCCCTTTTTGTTACGTGTAATGCCATATCTGTTACGTAAAACACCAGAATGCATACCAATCTTACTTCTGCTACGAATTGCGCAATTTCATCACTCAATTCAAGCCTAATGGGGTTTCTATATTGATTTTAGAGTCTAAATCTCCTATATCTATTCATCTACTAATTTCTACGACTGATTTTATGAACCCTAACTTCTTTCTCTACATGATTTTCCTGTAACAACCAGTCCAACAACATAGCAACAGATACAACAACGATTACAACAACAGAACAACTTGCACAACAGTGATATAACAAGAACAACATATCATAGATATCAGATTCATACGAAAGTGCAGTAACTAATCATACAAAAACCCAACCTACATACGAATAATCTAATCCCAGTTATGGAATTCAAACCTCACCCTTACCTTGGTTTGAAGGCAGCTCGAATTCACAACAAAAATCTCCGTGAAAATCCTCAACCTAGCCTCTTCTTGATCTTCCTAAGAGACTTGTTATCTTCTCACCAAAAATTATGATTATTCTCTAATTAGGTTTTTAGTCTAGTTTTTACTAAAATCTCACTAATTAACTTAATTAATACTAATTGGCCTAAAATAACACCCTCAACTTTACTACTCTCACACTACAACTAAGCCCAACTTAATATTATAACATTAAGACTTATTTTATTATTCGACTTAATTAATTTGATCACCTAAACACGACTTAACCATCAACTTAATACCAAATTAAACATCTTAACGACACAAATGACAAAACAACACCTAACAACAACTAATCGGGAAAATATGCAATAATATTTAATTAAATTAATTAACTAAATATGGGCATTACAACTCTCCCCCACTTAGAACATTTTCATCCTCGAAAATCTTACCTTGCTCAAACAACTTAGGATATGATTCTTGCATCTTGCTTTCCAACTCCCAAGTTATACTTTCTCCGGCAGCTCCCAACCAAACAACTTTCACTAAAGCAAACTCTTTGCCTCTTAAAGTCTTCATTTCACGATTCTCAATCCGTACCGGCATTGTCTCCATAGTGAGATTATCCCGTACTTGCACATCATCCATACTAATCACATGAGAAGGATCCGAAATATACTTCCGGAGTTGCGACACGTTGAACACATCATGCAAATTCGACAAATTTGGCGGTAAATCCACTCTATAAGAAACATTCCCAACTCTATTCGAAATTTGATACAGACCAATAAAACGAGGAGTAAGCATCTTAGATTTCAACGCTCGCCCAAGACCTGTCACAGGCGTAACTCTTAAGAATGCATGATCACCCGCTTGGAATTCTAAATATTTCCTATGCTTATCATGATAACTTTTTTGTCGACTTTGAGAAGCTTTCATCTTCTCTCGAATTGACTTCACCTTCTTGGTAGTCTCTCGAACTATATCTGGTCCAAGCACCACACTCTCACCAGATTCATACCAACATAACGGGATCCTACATCTCCGACCATACAACTCCTCAAAAGGTGTCATTCCGATACTAGAATGGTAATTGTTATTATACGTGAACTCAATCAATGGAAGATAAGTATCCCTCGAACCTCCCTGCTCAAGTACACAAGCTCTAAATAAATCCTCCAACAACTGAATTGTCCTCTCAGTTTGACCATTTGTCTAAGGATGATACGTTGAACTCAAACTCAACTTAGAACCCAATGCTTCTTGCAAACTCTTCCCAAACTCAGAAGTAAACCTCAGGTCTCGATCTGACACAATGCACAAAGGAACACCATGCAACTTCACAATTACTCTAACATAAATCTCTGCCAACTTCGATATTGGAAAACTGATGTTAATAGGAATAAAATGAGCCGACTTAGTAAGACTATCAAAAATCACCCAAATCGAATCATGTCCTCTCGAAGTATTAGGCAATCCCGTAACAAAATCCATAGAAATGCTATCCCATTTGCATTCTAGAACTTCCAATGGTTGCATCAAACCAGCAGGCTTCTGATGTTAAACATTCGACTTCTGACAAGTCAAATAGGCATACACAAAACGTGCTACATCATTCTTCATCCCGGGCCACCAAAAACAACTTCTTCAAATCTTGATACATCTTAGTCGCTCCTGGATGAATACTCAAATTACTTCTCTGACTTTCCTCCAGAATCATTCTTTTCATATTCGCATTATCGGGAATACAAATCCGATCATGAAGTCTCAAAACACCATGCACATCTAACTTAAAACCATTATTCTCTAATTCACCACAATCAACTATGATATCCACTAGTTTCACATCCACTTTCTGAGCTTATCTCATATTGTCCAAAAAATCATTATTAATCTTGAGCAAACCTAACATAACACTCTTCGGTGTCACTTTGCAAACCAAACTCATATCTCGAAACTGCTCAATCAACTCTAACTCCTTAACCATCTTTGCCGACATATGCAACATTTTCCGACTTAACGTATCTACTACAACATTAGCTTTTTCTTGATGGTAATTCAAACAAAAATCATAGTCCTTCAATAGTTCTAACCATCTTCGTTGCCTCATATTCAACTCTTTCTGATTAAACAGATACTTTAAACTCAGTCACTAAACACTTCAAATCTCGAACCATAAAGATAATGCCTCCAGATCTTCAATATAAAAACAACTTCAGCAAGTTCCAAATCATGTGTAGGATAGCTCTTTTCATGAACTCTCAATTATCTCGATGCATTAGCAATCACCTTACCATTCTGCATAAGAACACCTCCTAAACCCATCAATGAAGCATCATAATACACAACAAACAGTTCCTTTGAATTCGGTAAAGTCAAAACCGGAGCCGACGACAACCTCTTCTTCAACTCTGCAAATCTTTCTTCACATTGGACATCCCACACAAATGCTTTACTCTTACAAGTCAACCGAGTCAACGGAAGTGCCAACTTGGAAAATCCTTCAATGAACCTTCGGTAATAACCGGCCAATCCCAAGAAACTTCTAAACTTAGTAGCCGACTTTGGAGTTTCACATTACAATACAACATCTATCTTAGAAGGATCCAAAACAATACCACTACCAGAAATCACATAACCAAGAAAATTGACTTCCTTCAACCAAAATTCACACTTGGACAACTTCGCATACAACTTCTTATCCTTCAAAACTTCTAATAATATTCTCAAATGTTCTACATGTTCTTCTTCTAACTTAGAATAAACAAAACTATCATTTGTAAACACAACTACAAAACGATCCAGATAAGCATGTAAAATATGATTCATGTACTCCATGAATACTCCCGACGCATTATTCACACTGAAAGACATCACTGAATACTCGTAATTTTCATACCGTGTTCTGAACACCGCCTTCTGAATATCCTCATCCTTCACCTTAATCTAGTGATAGCCCGATCTCAAATCGATCTTGCTAAACACACGAGCATCTACCAACTGATCCATCAAATCATCTATTCTTGGTAACAAATACTTGTTCTTAATTGTCACCTTGTTCAACAGTCTATAATCCACAAAAAGCCTCATACTCCCATCTTTCTTCTTAAATAACAAAACTGGAGCTCCCCACGGTGATACACTTGGTCTTACAAACTTATTCTCAAGCAACTCTTCCAACTGCTTCTTTAATTCATCCAACTTAGATGCGAACATCTTGTACGGTGCCATAGAAATAGGTCTAGTACCAGGTACAAGGTCAATCGCAAACTCAACTTCTCTCTCAGGTGGTACATCAGGAATTTCATCAGGGAAAGCCTCAGGAAATTCATTCACTACTTGCAACTCTTCAATCTTAGCTTTACTCTCTACAGATAACGACGCCATTAACAAAAACATATGGGCATCCTCTTTCATCAACTTTTGTAACTCTCTAAACAAAAACAATCCAACTCTTCCTCTTCTGGAGTAGAAAACCTCAATGACTTACGAAAGCCACTCTAACCAGTTCATACCTAAGATTACATCCATCCCAGTCAATGGAAAACATACCAAATCGACATAAAAGTCTCTATCAAAGATAGATAACGGGCAACTCAAACACACTAGAGAAGTATTCACTGATCTCTTAGCCGGAATCTCTACGACCATTTCTCCTTTCATAGCAGACAACTCGAGACGCAATCTCTTAACATAATCAGCAACAATAAAACAATAGGTAGCACCCGTATCAATAATAGTAATTAAAGGAATATTATTAATGAAACATGTACCTCTGACGAGCTTGTCGTCATTAGTTGTTTGAGTCCCAGCTAAAGCGAACACTTTTCCTCCAGACTTTGCTTTCTTTGACTTCTGGAACTGGCTACCAATATGCCCTTCTTCACCATAGTTAAATCAAATCATCTCTTTATGCGTGCAGTCAGATATTGCATTCCCAGCTTTTCCACAACGGAGACAATGCTTCACCTTAGCAGTACACACATTACTCTTATGTCCAACTTGCCCACACTTGAAACAAACAATACAAGCAAGGGAAAATCCCCCACTAGTTCTCTGACCCAAAGCAACTTTTTGCTTACCCTTACTAGCTGGAGTATCATAATGCTTGCCACGGTTTTGCTGATTCTTGCCCCTTTTATCAGTAAAAATCTTGTAGTGAGCATTGTTATCTTCCTCGAAGATCCTGCAACTATCAACCTGATCAGCAAAAACATGAATCTTCTTATACCCTACAACTTTCTTAATCTCTGAACACAACCCGTTCTCAAACTTGATGCACTTCTAAAATTCAGTAGTCGTTGCATCATGGTGCGATTATAACTTCGACAACTCCATAAACTTTGCATCATAATCCGTCACTTCCATATTCCCCTGTTTCAGCGCAAGGAATTCAATCTCTTTCTTACCACGCACATATTCAGGGTAATATTTCCTCATAAACTCTCTACGGAAAACAACCCAAGTGATATCTTCACCTGCAACTTCCAACCTTTCTCTGGCTTTAACCCACCAATCATCGGCCTCAACTGCCAACATATGAGTTCCATAACGAACCTTCTGTGTTGGAGTGCAATCCATCACACGGAAAATTCTCTCAATTTCTTTCAACCAGACCAATGCAGCATCAAGGTCATACTTGCCCTTAAAGGTAGGCAGATTATCTCTCTGAAAAGTCGTGAAAGTAAGAGACTCATCATTCCCGCCAGCATTCGGTAAATTCTGCATAGCTTGAGCAATTGCTTGCATCACAACAACCATCGCAACATCATTTCGCCATCTCAACTTAACATTACAACACAACAAAAGTTAGAACTACATAACAATACTCAATTGTTAGACAACTATGACTCGACAACTTGGTCAGACAGACAGACCTGCTCTGATACCACTAATGTAACACCCCATTTCTACCCGACTTTATTTTAAATCAGAGGTATAAAAATTCATCACCATACATGGGATATCATGCTTCACGAACTATGCAACGGATTCAACAAAATTTAAAAATTTTAAAACAACTTCAAATATATTAAACATCAAATACTTCAACATGGTTTTCAACATAAACCAACTGAAACGAGTTCATAAACTAGATAAAAATCCACAAGAACAAAAACATGCATTCATCCCCCCCCCCAAAGTTCTACATATCAGAGCGACAAACACCAACTTTGAGACGACTAGGTATTCGAATCTTGGTTACCTGCATGTTATCAACATAGGGCCACATTCAAACAGAAGGGGTGAGATATCTAATATCATAAACAGGAGTATGATAATCAATACATAAGCAAGGAATCATACAATCACCCACTTCACACAACAAGCAACATCAACGTACAACTTGCAACCAATCAATAATTAACAACATAGATAAAATGCAACTCGAATATGACTCAACTTATATATACATGTGGTACCATTTGGAGTAAACTCCCAACTTGAAAATCTTGCCAGTTTATCGAAGCATCAACAACTTATTTTCCAATCCAGGCCAACTTGAATCGAGCACTCGCTCCAACTTGAAAATATGAAAATGTATGCAACTATGAATGTCATACAAAAACAACATTATCAACGACTTAATAACTCAACAACATGAATCAACATTAGTCAATCGACCTGCAACTTAGTAATCTTCCCCAAGACCGGGACAACACAACTTATAACAACTTAATACAACTTCAACATGGAAAATGACTAATTACGGCTTAATCAATTAGATTCCTAATTTAATTAATTTTAATCCTCAAATCTACTATAATCAACTTATTTTAATTCTACTTCCAGTCTAGGATCGACTTAATTCGAAACGGATGCAAAAACATGACGAATCACCAAAAACTGCATTTTTCTGCACCCACTCTGCCCATACGTGTAATGATTACTCCATACGTGTAATAACTTGTTTCCACGCAACCTCTTATGCATAATGCCTTATCTATTACGCGTAATTCCTGTGTAGCTGGGATATGTTACGTGTAATTCCCCTCTTATTACGCGTAATGCCATATCTGTTACGTAAAACACCAGAATGCATACCAATCTTACTTCTGCTACGAATTGCACAATTTCATCACTCCATTCAAGCCTAATGGGGTTTCTACATTGATTTTAGACTCCAAATTTCCTATATCTATTCATCTACTAATTTCTACGACATATTTTAGGAACCCTGACCTCTTTCTCTACACAATTTTCCTACAACAACTAGTCCAACAACACAACAACAGATACAACAACGATTATAATAACAGAACAACTCGCACAACGGTGATACAACAAGAACAACATATCATACATATCAGATTCATACAAAAACGCAACAACTAATCATACAAAAACCCAACTTACATACGAATCATCTAATCCCGATTATGGAATTCGAACACCACCCTTACCTTGGATTGAAGGCGGCTCAAATTCATAGGAAAAATCTCTACGAAAATCTTCAACCTAGCCTCTTCTTGATCTTCCTCTAAGACTTATTCTCTTCTCACCAAAAATTCTGATTATTCTCTAATTAGGTTTTA